>CM060915.1:846255176-847515176 GCA_030737875.1 Allium sativum
ATTGAGTCAATACCGCTATAGCCTGTGCTGCATCATACTCCCTTGGTTTGAAAGAATTCGTCCACAAATTTAAAGTAGTTTCTTCAACCAAATCATTCTCATAGTATGATAACAAATGCTTAACATTGAAAACATCAGCAGTGCGAACATGACTTAGTAGTCTCAATCGATAAGCATTGGGGTTGATTTTCTCAATAATTTCCAAAGGATCAATCTTTCTGGAAGCAAGTTTTCTATATGTACCAATAGGAAAACGGTCTTTCATCAACACGTCCCACAAAAAAATCACCTTCTTAAAATTCAACATGCTTCGTGTTGAATCAACAGTTTGCTTGTACTTGTGACTGACTTCAGTCAACCATTCCTGTACTATACGACGTAGCTCCTGTAATCCTGAGACAAGATCAATGGCTTTTCTCTGCATTTTATCTTGTCGTAACAACGAAGTTAAATCCAAGGGTCCCTTCGGTACTACTGAGTATGCAATTTTGAAAGGAATGAATCCAGTATTGCAATTTGTAGCATGATTATGTGCAAATTCAGCCTGACATGATTTTGAATCCCAGCTTTTAAAGTTGTCATTAACAAGACTTTTCCCAATGATCTATTCACCACCCCGGTTTGTTCATCTATTTGTGCATGATATGCACTACTAAAATTCAACTTTGTACCCACCATCTTCCACAAATTGATTAAAAAATGACTCAAGAACCGAGTATCACGATCTAAAACAATCAACTAGTAATCCGTGTAAATGATATACCTCTCGAAAGTATAGTTGAGCCACATTCACTGTGTCGACATTTTCTTGCAAGTAATTAAATGAACCATTTTTAAAACCGATCAACGACTACATAAATGGAATCGTTACCTCTTTATGTCCTGGGTAATCCCAAAACAAAATCCATGCTCACATCAGCCTATGGTCATGAAGGAACTAGCAATGGCATGTACAAACCTACATTAGTTGTAAGTCCCCTTGGACACTTGACAAATGTGACACCTCTGCATAAACTTTTCAACTTCTTTCCACACCATAGGCCAATGTGAGTTCAAGATCAGGTGTAGTGTACAGTCTCGACTAACATGCCCTTCTTCATGAAGTTTCTTGGTTATCTTCATTCGAAGACTACAATCCGGAATGCACAACTGATTCCCTTTGAACAGAAAATCTTCTACCACCGAAAAATCTGTAGCTTCACCTTTCTTTAATTTGTCCAAAATCCTTGAGAAAGAAGGATCAGAAGTCAGTAACTCTGATAATGTGTCAAATCCCAACACTTCAAATCTCATGGATGTCAAAAGGTTGCCCCTCCGGCTTAATGCATCAGATACTCTATTTGTAACTCTAGCCTTGTGTTTTACTACAAACGTGAACTGCTGCAGATAGGCAATCCATGACGCATGTGTAGCTGCCACTTTGTCTTGACCCTAAAGACATTTCAAAGCTTTAGGATTAGTGTACAAAACGAATTTCTTATGAAAAAGATAATGTCTCCAATGCTTGATATCTTGAACCACAACATAAAATTCCATATCATAAGTGTTATATCTCATCTTCGCCCCTGATAATTTCTTAATGAAATATGCAACATACCTTCATTCTAACTCAACACTCCTCCAATTCCAACTTTTGAAGCATCGGTATGAAGTTCAAATGGTTGATGGAAATCTAGCAATAGTAGAATGGGTGTCATCATTAACAAACTCATAATATGCTCAAAAGCATGCTCTACGTTTACAGTTCGTACAAATTGTTTTCCCTTCATGCAATCAGTCACTGGAGCCATAATGCTACTCAAGTGTAAAATGAATCGCCTGTAAAAAGACGCCAAACCATGAAAACTTAGAACCTTTGTTACAGTCTTTGGCTGAGGCTAATCTCTTATTGCCGTAACATTATTCTAGTTAACCTGCAAACCTTCTTTTAAAACAACATAGCCCAAAATAGCACACTCAGAGTCATGAATGTACATTTCTTTGTAGCTGCATAAAACTGTTCTGGACGAAGGATAATCGATGTTGCACGTAGGTGTTGTAGATTCTCACTTGGACTAGCATTGTAGATGAGAACATCATAAAAGTAAACAACCACAAATTTTCTGATGTAAGGTCTGAAAATCTGATTCAACATTCTCATAAAAATACTTACCGCATTTGACAACCCGAAGGGCATAACAAGCCATTCATATAACCCCTCTCGAGTCTTGAAAGTAGTTTTCCATTCATCACCTGGCCTAATTATGATTTGATGATATCCTCTCTTCATGTCAAGCTTTGAGAAAATAACGGACCCACTGATATGATCCAATAAATCATCAAGATGAGGAATAGGAAAATGATATGTTGTAGTAATCTTGTTAAGAGCTCGATTATCTATGCAAATTCCCCATGAACCATCTTTCTTTGGTACTAACAATGCAGGTACAACACATGGACTAAGGCCTTCTTGAACACGGCCTTGGCTTAACAAATCTTCCACTTGTCTTCGCAACTCTTTGTGTTCTCTAGGACTCATTCTATAATGTGGACTATGTGGTAAGAAAGCACCCGGTTCCAAATCAATTTAATGTTGGATGTCTCTTAGTAGAGGTAAACCATTTGGTAGCTCTTTAGGAAACACGTATTTGAATTCTTATAATAATGATTTCATTGGCTCGAGAATTTCATCACATTTTGTAGCATCAAATCCTACTAGCAAATACATATTTCAACCTTCTTTCACCTCGTCCACAAAATCATTCAACGATAGCAAACTGACTCTCTCTGTCTTCTTGTCAGGTTTTGCTCCACTTTGATCATGCCTCTTTGGAACTAAAGTGATTTTAGTACCTTCAAACATGAACCTATAGCTTTTTATGCTCCCATCATGTTGTACAGCCAGGTCATATTGCTATGGCATCCCCAACAAGAGATGACATACATCCATATTCACAATGTCACCCCAAATTTCATCTTTATACTTTAATCCAATGGAAAAGGTAATAAATGCTCATTTAGAAACAGTTACCTCTCCTCCTTTCTTCAACCATCCTGGCTTGTATGGTTGAGGATGCTTTTTTTTTAATTCCAAGTTTATGAACTGCCTCCTCAGAAATGATGTTATCACAATTCCTGCATCAATCACGAATTGACAGACTTTTCCCAAAATAGTACAAGTAGGTAGGAAAATATTGCTTCGTAACCATTCAGATTCGTCAATTGTCTTTGGAGTTAGACAAGATCTCCTCATTATTAAATTGAACCCTTCATCACTAGTTACAATTTCCTCTGTTTCTTCATCAAACTGTAGTGGATTAGAAGGAGAACTTGATAATATCGGTGAGATTAAGTAGAACTTGAGATAACACCAATTTTCGTTGATCCAACGATGCCGGAAATGCAGTCACCAAATCTTTGTTGATCCAATGATGCCGGAAAGATGACCTTCCGAATTGTTGATTCAAAAAGAATACCAAAAATGGGAAATAAATGTTGGAACTCCCAACAATGGCAGATAACCAAATTTTATAAAAAATCAACTCCCTATTACAGAGCTTACAACCCCTATTTATAGTGTTTAGAAACAACACGATATTGATACAATGATACCAACAAGAACAATAAAAGATTTTAGAAACCACAACAAAAATACGGACATCACAATATCGAAGTCGATACACACATACAGAGCTAACTAATACCGAAGCAAATTACAAACTAAACCGAAACCATAGCAACGTAAAGAACCCGGAGCCGATACTTCGGAACCAAAACAACACCATCTGGCCAAAAAAACTGAAGCTTTGAGCTGAAACAGTTTATCACCCACAAAACAAAATACCGCAGATACCAATACTGGACAAAAGTAACATTGAAGTAACGATACCGATACCATCTGGACAAAAATAGAAAAATAATGAATTTGATCACTATCGATACCTACAATTGAGTTGATGCCACTATAACATGTGCTGCATTACCGACTATGGATTATTCTTGGAAGGAGCAAGGTCGTCTTGTCAGGACCTTGGGAATAACGCTTGGCCGGTCCTCGAGTATGGACTATACTTTGGAAGGTTTGGGTCATTTTTTCAAGACTCGACAAAGCCTTTGGAAGGATTACATCGGGATGGATTATACCCATGCTGGCTAAGGCCGAAGAGACCATGAGCTATGGATTTCTATCTCGGATTATGGTTATGTATATTCTAGTGTTTGGATTTATCCGAATTTTTGGTTTTTGGATACTTGGATTATTTTTTGAATTTGGATTTTGTAACAGCCCACCTCCGCTAGGGTCACTCACAAAGGGAATGCACTAGCTTTGATGGAGCATTATCTAGGTAAACATACACAGATATATTACAGGACAGAACATATAAAACAGCGGAAGAAGAACCAAATTTCATTGCTTTAAAATCTAGAAAGGTCTAAAGCCTTTTACATCAAAATGCTATTAAATCCATTACATCGAAATCTGTCTTGCAATAGTAAAGAAGCATAAAACCATAGTCATAAATCATTCCCCAAGTAAGACAGCAAAGCAAGCCACAGCCAAGAGAAATCCAAGCTGTACATGAAAGAGCCTTGGAGCTTGGTAAGATCCGAACTAAGCCGTATTCCCAACCTGCGAACCTAGGGAGGGAACGAAAGAAAAAGAGGCGAAACAAACTGGGTCAGTCATAAAGACTGAGTAAGTCCTAGTGGCTTTCAACATAAAAACAGGTGAAGATAATACGGCATGAATAAACTGAAAGTAAACATAAGCATGATGACAAGGTAAGCTACAGGCACGATGAATCAAGTATAACATTGCAAGGTTTCTATCAAGTATAACATCGCAAGATTTCTAAGCTTCACCATTCCACTATTTTCTTTGATTTCCTATATTCTCTGCACCAACTGTACTAGTACCCCAACCCGTATCATCCTTTCCATGTATATGTACAGTCCCTTGCCGTATATCGTACGGGTTTCATCACGTATTTCTATACTACTTCAACGTAGTGCCACCATTCTTGAAATCGTTTGGACTGTCACCCTTGTTCTGGCTAGGTTTCCTTATCATGAACTATCGCGTGTTCAACTAGGATTTATGCCACCTAGGACCACTAGGGATTATGCTACCTATTGAACGTTTTCTAGATTCGATTAGGGTTTATGCCACCTAGGACCACTAGGGATTATGCTACCTAACGAATTCCACGTAACGATCTATTAATCGATCGGCTCCCTACAAGTCCTAGCTCGTTCATGTGTCATACGGCCCAACCACGAAATGTAGTCACCTGTGCTAGGTCCACCATAGGGTGTATCAAGCCCTAGGGTGCCAACCACCGACACGAATCAAGCACGCATAGTGTAAACCTACTGGTGCCCAATGCCTGATTTTTCAACTCCGGACTACGTGCACGACCATAGTCTGCCTGAACCTACATTGGCGCCCCAACTCAGCCATCGTTCCGGTCGCTTACAATCGGCCCAGTTATCGTGCCCCACCCTGCCTAGTTCTAGGGTACCATGATACATCTAGTGTGTTACTGCTAAAAAGGACCTCGTAACTAGGGTTTTCGTCCAGTAGGTTAAGTGTTGTCATTTAGATTCGAGACTTAACCCCATCAGTCAAGCATGTCAAGTTGGTTAAGTGTTGTCATTCAAGTTCGTAACTTAACCCGCCTACATGTCATGTCAAATTGGCTAAGTGTTGTCGTTCAAGTTCATGACTTAGCCCTATGAATCATGTGTCAAGTTGGTTAAGTATATTCAAGCGGTTCATGACTTAACCCTATCAAATCATCGTGTCAAATTGGTTAAGTATATTCAAGCGGTTCATGACTTAACCCTATCAAATCATTGTGTCAAATTGGTTAAGTATATTCAAGTGGTTCATGACTTAACCCTATCAAATCATCGTGTTAAATTGGTTAAGTATATTCAAGCGGTTCATGACTTAACCCTATCAAATCATCGTGTTAAATTGGTTAAGTATATTCAAGCGGTTCATGACTTAACCCTATCATGTGGCATTAATTCATTAACGCACCCCAACCTCTCACATCAGACCTGTTGTTGTGGTCACTGGATATGCCGGGTGGTTCCGGGCGGATTTACACCACAACTCAGTCTGACCTCGGATTTCAAGCGCGATATGACCAACTACCAACATTGGATCCTATTGTTTGCAGTAATTGGATTTGTCGGGAGGTTCCGGGCAGATTTACACTGCAAACTCAACCCAACCTCGAGTTGTCCATTTTCATGTTTATTCTAAGTGTCATGACCATGTTCAAGTTTCATGTCAAGTTCGTGTCAAGTTTTCAAAGCAAGTTCCATGTCAGGTCGATGTCAAGTTCGTGCCCATATCCAGGTTCAAATTATAACAGCGTTCATGTTTCAAGTTTTGCCTTTTATCAGGTTCATAATTCATGTTCATAACCAATTCATGTTTTGCCTATTCTACCCAAATCGTATTCCCATCGCACGTAAACGTGAATTGATCCATACTACGAATATATCCAAACCTCAGAATAAAGGGAATAACATTAAAACTATGATAGGCAAAAGGGGCGAGCATAAAGCGATAAAAGGGGTTACAAGACTAGCATGACATAACTTGAGATAATTGGTTACAACATCACTGGCATAAAGGATTTCAAATCTAGCAAGATAAGGCGATAGTCATGGTAAACGCTGACATAAAAGAATAGGCATGCGAAAGCAAGCCAAATACAAGGATAATGGATCCAATGGTTTCGGTGTACATAATAGCGAATAAACTAAGCAATTCACACCCTCGGTATGAGATCCAACAAACTGCAAATTCGGTATACAACATGGGTTTCAGTCAACTATAATAGTCCCAGGTAATTAACCCCAATAGTCATAGTCATGGTCATAGGTAGAAATCTCATAATTAAGAATCCTAAGCGATTAATCACAATAGTCATGGTTAATTATCCAAAATAGTTCTAGGCAATAGTCGTAGGCAATTAACAGTTATAGTTTCAACGTCATGGTCATAGATAATGGCCTTATGTTCATAATCATAGGTAATAGTTCTAATAGTCAAGAGTCATAGTTGATTAGCTACAATTGTCCTTGTCATAGTCATAGGCAACAGTCTTACGTTCACCGTCATAGGCATATGCATAGTCTTATGTTCACAGTCATAGGCATAGTCTTATGTTCACAGTCATAGGCACAGTCTTATGTTCTTAGTCATAGGCATAGTCTTATGTTCACAGTCATAGGCATAGTAAGGTTTATAGACATGAAAGAATTTGATTTACAACATGAATAGGCCCCAAATAGAAATATTCCCACAAGTCAAGATCCAAGAATTTATGTTACAATCTAGCGTTTGAATAATAAACTAGGTCCAACAACATGAATGGGCATGATTCAGTCGATAAGAAATAACCCAAAATCATAGATTCAAGAAGAGACAAGAACATATCCAAATAGATAATCAAGCTTGGGTCCAATTTCATTTTATTCCATGTCCATATCAAATTTAACAAGTTTCAATCTCAAAGTAACTAAAACTTACAGAGCGCGGATCGAGAATTAGAGTGCAGAGATTTGATTCTAGAAACGGTTGTTGCAGTTGTTGAATCTCTATTTGTTTAGTCTTGTTCTAGTTGAAAACTCCCAATTTTCAATTCCTAGATGTCGTCTTGACGAAGAAGAAGTAGCCATTCTCTCTTTAATTTAATTGTTATCATTTTGATTTCACAGAGGTAGCATAAGGACAGAATGAAATGGTGTAGAGAGAACGAGGCTAGGGGGCTGTTTAAATAGGATTAGGCAGACGAATCTGGTCACGAAATAAGTCTAAATACATCAGAATGCATCTGGTTCAGAAAATAGGTTCGGGAGGCAGGTCGACCCCCAGGTCGACACTATGGTCGACCTGGTCCCTGGGAGGTCGACACTATAGTCGACCCCCAGGTCGACCTGGTCCATAGGCGGGAATTTTCCCGCCCAGCCTGTTCTGGGGTTTGAATTCGAATTTCGAATTCGAATTTCGAGCTATTTTTGATTCTGAAAATTCCTGAAACTTCGGAGGGTCATATCTCCCTCATATGGACTCCGATTTTCAAAAACTCAAACTCTATTTCATGTAAAATTTCGAGACGAACGGAATGGCGCAACCCGTTTCCCCTGATTTTGATTTTATAATTTAATTCTGCCTTGATTTCTTGTTTTAACATGTTATAAAAATACGGGTTGTTACATTCTCCCCTCCTTAAAGGATTTCGTCCCCGAAATCTTCAAGTTAAGAAGAATGTGTCTTACCATCCAATCATCCATCTACTCAATCATCAATCATAGGCATCCATTGTCCTTAAGAGATTTCTAATGCTGTATGAACATATGCAGAAAGTGTGTGTATATGTTCCTTGTCTAATGCAAAATGATCAGGCCTGATTGATCTTCTTAATGCAAAACATGTTTAGTGCATTGAGTCCAACATGTATGCGAATAGTCCTAGTTATATAAACACTATATGTGTGCACAAACATTCATCCATATGCATCATCCAAATGATAACACGTCCAATTTCATCCATAAACAAGTATAAACACTCATGCATATGCAATACGGAAATGTGTCTGAGCCGATCTAGTGCCTAATGTGTGTTATGCAACCACGAGCAACCACTTGCGACCACTTGCAACCACTTGCAACCATTAATCATAACATGTCTCAAATACATGTTTCACCCAATTGTTCCTACCTAAAGATATAGCCGAATGATAGAAGCAAGTAAAAACTTTGTGCCCATTAGGCAATGTCAAAGCTGGAAATCTACGTCACATATATATTGAATAGGAGAAGAACTCCCTAAGCACTAGCCCATATCCTATAAAACCCAAAAAGTTTAGTCAACCCAACGGACATCCTCAAACCCCAACATATACCACAACCAGATGAGTCATACTCCTTATGGGGTTTGCAACAGAAATAAGATTGAGAATAGGACCGAGAGGATATACTTGAAAGATAGCATGCAAATTATCTCTATAGGAAAAGAGGGATCAAGGATATACTCTTAAAAAGAGATATGATGCGCGTATCTAGTCTTCCATCTTCTAAGTCGCATTTCCTTGAGCTTAACTCCATTGTGCTTGGAATGTCTTTAGCTTCACAATTTCGTAGCTTCTTAATTCCTATTTCCAAAATATGAGTTGGAACTTATTTCACTGTCGCCTCTCGTTCCACTTTCACTTATTCTTTTTCTATTATACTCGGCTTAAACATAACTGCGTACTCATGGTTTCATGCAAGCTCTCCAAAATTCACTAGTAATCTCGGATCTCGTTTATAGGGTATTCCATGCAGAAGAATTATCTCTTGCAAATAAACAGATGTCAACCATGTTGCCAAGTGTACTTACTAAGGTGATTTTATATAACTCATGCATAAGCGAGATGAACCATCCGCCTTAGTGGCGAACATTACTTGAGCGGACCAATAAATGTGTCAAGAGATTCTAGGTAACTAAGCATGGCAGAACCCTAAGGGTTACACTAGACTTCGAGGGCATTACCAAGGCAAGTCAAGAATCTAAAATACCTTCTTTTCATACTCGAGAATGGTACCATTTCTGGACAACCACTCCATCCCTAGAATCAACCCAGAGCTCAAAAATGTAAGCTTTACTTCTAAACTAAACACTTAGCATAGACATTCTCAAATCCAAACAAGTCATGAATAAATGAGCCGATTCCCCACATGATTTGAGACAAAAATGGGATCCTCTACTACGCTAGTACTAAGGTGCAGAGACTCAACTATCGAGGCAGAATTAAAAGGATGCGATGTACTAAAAACAAAGTTCCCACGGTATGATAGAAAAGAAAAGCTAAACTTTTAACAGAAACGTTATCACCTCTTCTTAGGTACGCTGGTAGTGAGAGCATACAATTGCCCTCTCGATGATCTTGTCCTTTGCCCTTGTCCTTGTCCTCTAATACTTAACCACATGTCCCTTTTTACCATACTAAAGATATTCTCTCTTGTCATGGGTTTTTATTATTCTTCTACTTGGCTTCTTTCCTTTCACCTTTTCCTCCTTCGTGGATTAAGCCATATCAACAAGTTTCTCATCCTTAAGCTTATGTTCTTTATCCTCGTTCTTACTATCCTTATATAGTTTGTTGACAAGTTTATCGAAAGCTACCTCCATCGCATGGCAACTCTACACAGCTTGAAATAAGATTAGACGCAGATGGAACTACTGCGGCTACAGATGGAAGTTGGGCACTTCTTTGCCCTCCTACATGTGTCGCATGTCTACAAACTATGGTGAAAAAGAAAGAGAGAAGAGACTCAAGGAGAGAATTAAAAGATAGTGCATATGGCTTTGGGGAATATGCCTTTCGTAAACAAAACTTTTCTTGAAAAATGCTTCTTTGTAAATGGTTTTGAAAATAATTTCAAAAGGTTTTATAAACTTTTGCCTAGTCTGGTAACCTTCTGCTCTGATACCAAATTTAACACCCCACCTCCGCTAGGGTCACTCACAAAGGGAATGCACTAGCTTTGGTGGAGCATTATCTAGGTAAACATACATAGAAATATTACAAGACATAACATATAAAACAACGGAAGAAGAACCAAATTTCATTGCTTTAAAATCTATAAAGGTCTAAAGCCTTTTACATCAAAATGCTATTAAATCCATTACATCGAAATCTGTCTTGCAATAGTAAAGAAGCATAAAACCATAGTCATAAATCATTCCCCAAGTAAGACAGCAAAGCAAGCCATAACCAAGAGAAATCCAAGTAGTACATGAAAGAGCCTTGGAGCTTGGTAAGATCCGGACTAAGCTGTATTCCCACCCTGCGAACCGGGGGGGGGGACGAAAGAAAAAGAGGTGAAACAAACTGGGTCAGTCATAAAGACTGAGTAAGTCCTAGTGGCTTTCAGCACAAAAACAGGTGAAGATAATACGGCATGAATAAACTGAAAGTAAACATAAGCATGATGATAAGGTAAGCTACAGGCACGATGAATCAAGTATAACATTGCAAGGTTTTTATCAAGTATAACATTGCGAGATTTCTAAGCTTCACCATTCCACTATTTTCTTTGATTTCCTATATTCTCTGCACCAACTGTACTAGTACCCCAACCCGTATCATCCTTTCCATGTATATGTACAGTCCCTTGTCGTATATCGTACGGGTTTCATCACGTATTTCTATACTACTTCAACGTAGTGCCACCATTCTTGAAATCGTTTGGACTGCCACCCTTGTTCTGGCTAGGTTTCCTTATCATGAACTATCGCGTGTTCAACTAGGATTTATGCCACCTAGGACCACTAGGGATTATGCTACCTATTGAACGCTTTCTAGATTCGATTAGGGTTTATGCCACCTAGGACCACTAGGGATTATGCTACCTAACGAATTCCACGTAACGATCTATTAATCGATCGGCTCCTTACAAGTCCTATCTCGTTCATGCGTCATACGACCCAATCACGAAATGTAGTCACCTGTGCTAGGTCCACCATAGGGTGTATCAAGCCCTAGGGTGCCAACCACCGACACAAATCAAGCACGCACAGTGTAAACCTACTGGTGCCCAATGCCTGCTTTTTCAACTCCGGACTACGTGCACGACCACAATCCGCCTAAACCTACAATGGCGCACCAATCAACCGTCGTTCTGGTCGCTTACAATCAGCCAAGTAATCGTGCCCCACCCTGCCTAGTTCCAGGGTACCATGATACATCTAGTGGGTTACTGCTGAAAAGGACCGCGTAACTAGGGTTTCCGTCCAGTAGGTTAAGTGTTGTCATTTAAATTCGAGACTTAACCCCATCAGTCTAGCATGTCAAGTTGGTTAATTGTTGTCATTCAAGTTCGTGACTTAACCCGCCTACGTGTCATGTCAAATTGGCTAAGTGTTGTCGTTCAAGTTCATGACTTAGCCCTACGAATCATGTGTCAAGTTGGTTAAGTATATTCAAGCGGTTCATGTTAACCCTATCAAATCATCGTGTCAAATTGGTTAAGTATATTCAAGCGGTTCATGACTTAACCTTATCACATCATCGTGTCAAATTGGTTCAGTATATTCAAGTGGTTCATGACTTAACCCTATCAAATCATTGTATCAAATTGGTTAAGTATATTCAAGCGGTTCATGACTTAACCCTATCAAATCATCGTGTCAAATTGGTTAAGTATATTCAAGTGGTTCATGACTTAACTCTATCAAATCATCGTGTCAAATTGGTTAAGTATATACAAGCGGTTCATGACATAACCCTATCATGTGGCATTAATTCATTAATGCACCCCAACCTCTCACATCAGACCTATTGTTGTGGTCACTGGATATGTCGGGCGGTTCCGGGCAGATTTACACCACAACTCAGTCTGACCTCGGGTTTCAAGCACGATATGGCCAACTACCCACACTGGATCCGATTGTTTGCAGTAACTGGATTTGCCGGGCGGTTTCAGGCAGATTTACACTGCAAACTCAACCCAACCTCGAGTTGGCCATTTTCATGTTTATTCTAAGTGTCATGACCATGTTCAAGTTTCATGTCAAGTTCGTGTCAAGTTTTCAAAGCAAGTTTCATGTCAGGTCGATGTCAAGTTCATGTCCATATCCAGGTTCAAGTTATAACAGCGTTCATGTTTCAAGTTTTGCCTTTTATCAGGTTCATAATTCATGTTCATAACCAATTCATGTTTTGCCTATTCTACCCAAATCGTATTCCCATCGCACATAAACGTGAATCGATCCAAACTACGAATAAATCCAAACCTCAGAATAAAGGGAATAACATCAAAACTATGATAGGCAAAAGGGACGAGCATAAAGTGATAAAAGGGGTTACAAGACTAGCATGACATAACTTGAGATAATTGGTTACAACATCACTAGCTTAAAGGATTTCAAATCTAGCAAGATAAGGCGATAGTCATGGTAAACGCTGACATAAAAGAATAGGCATGCGAAAGAAAGCCAAATACAAGGATAATGGATCCAATGGTTTCGGTGTACATAATAGCGAATAAACTAAGCAAGTCACACCCTCGGTATGAGATCCAACAAACTGCAAATTTGGTATACAACATGGGTTTCAGTCAACTATAATAGTCCCAGGTAATTAACCCCAATAGTCATAGTCATGGTCATAGGTAGAAATCTCATAATTAAGAATCCTAAGCGATTAATCACAATAGTCATGGTTAATTATCCAAAATAGTTCTAGGCAATAGTCATAGGCAATTAACAGTAATAGTTTCAAAGTCATGGTCATAGATAATGGCCTTATGTTCATAATCATCAGTAATAGTTCTCATAGTCAAGAGTCATATTTAATTAGCCACAATTGTCCTTGTCATAGTCATAGGCAACAGTCTTATGTTCACCGTCATAGGCATAGTCTTATGTTCACAGTCATAGGCATAGTCTTATGTTCACAGTCATAGGCATAGTCTTATGTTCTTAGTCATAGGCATAGGCATAGTCTTATGTTCACAGTCATAGGCATAGTAAGGTTTATAGACATGAAAGAATTTGATTTACAACATGAATAGGCCCCAAATAGAAATATTCCCACAAGTCAAGATCCAAGAATTTATGTTACAATCTAGCATTTGAAAAATGAACTAGGTCCAACAACATGAATGGGCATGATTCAGTCGATAAGAAATAACCCAAAATCATAGATTCAAGAAGAGACAAGAACATATCCAAATAGATAATCAAGCTTGGGTCCAATTTCATTTTATTCCATGTCCATATCAAATTTAACAAGTTTCAATCTCAAAGTAACTAGAACTTACAGAGCGCGGATCGAGAATTAGAGTGCAGAGATTTGATTCTAGAAACGGTTGTTGCAGTTGTTGAATCTCTATTTTTTTAGTCTTGTTCTAGTTGAAAACCCTCAATTTGCAATTCCTAGATGTTGTCTTGACAAAGAAGAAGTAGCCATTCTCTCTTTAATTTAATTGTTATCATTTTGATTTTCACAGAGGTAGCATAAGGACATAATGAAATGGTGTAGAGAGAACGAGGCTAGGGGCTGTTTAAATAGGATTAGGCAGACGAATCTAGTCACAAAACAAGTCTAAATACATCAGAATGCATCTGGTTCAGAAAATAGGTTTGGGAGGCAGGTCGACCCCCAGGTCGACACTATGGTCGACCTGGTCCCTGGGATGTCGACACTATAGTCGACCCCCAGGTCGACCTGGTCCATGGGCGGGAATTATCCCGTCCAGCCTGTTCTGGGGTTTGAATTCGAATTTCGAGCTGTTTTTTATTCTGAAAATTACTGAAACTTCGGAGGGTCATATCTCCCTCATACGAACTCCGATTTTCAAAAACTCGGACTCTATTTCATGTAAAATTTCGAGACGAACGCAATGGTGCAACCCGTTTCCTCTGATTTTGATTTTATAATTTAACTCTGCCTTGATTTCTTGTTTTAACATGTTATAAAAATACAGGTTGTTACAGATTTCTTGAATTTTATATTTGGTTTACTTACATAATTATTATCCAGAGTGACATTAGGATTTCTGGGATTCAACTATGATACGATCCACTAATATTATGGAATTCAGTTGGCTTTTGAATATCGATTTGGCTTATAATATAATCCAATGTAATCTTGGGTTTTTAGATTTTTATGTATCTCTATCGACCGGATTTATGGATTATACAAAACATTTCTTCTACCGAAAGACATGCTTTATGGGAAGGTGTTAACTCGCCTTTTTATAAGCCCATTAGGCTTTGGACTTCTGATTGTTGGATAGCTCTGCACTCGAGCAAGGACGCAAGGACTTACAAAAATTCGAAAATACTTAGTTTAGGCAGTAGATTCTCCAAATAATCAGAGTGCTCGATGGAAAGAACTCAAATCAGGGTGCATTGCAAAACCTTAGATTGGATTGGACGGGTTTCCATTTTTCTTTGAATCAGCCTTGCATCCGATATTTTATTAGATCATTTGGCATATACCAAATCAGGTCGGTGATTACCAAATTGACTGGATCGATCTTGGTACCAAACTTTGGATCATCAGCCTGACGTCGGATTGGGCAGGGACAACACATTGATCTGGCACATTCATCGGATCGAATCGGATAAATGCCACCCATCCAGATTGCCAGGGAGCATCATCCCTAGGTTGACCTAATCCATTCTTTTGACTTTGATTTTGGACTCAACACATCTAGCTTTAGATCATGCAACTCAAGCATCAAGGATCAATAAGGGCTTTGCTTTAGAATCACTAAGTATTTAAGTGATTGGATTTGACACTTCATCAAATCGGTTACCAGTAGGTCGACAAGCTCGGGTTGATATTGATCCCATTGGACTATGGAGGTCCGTCTCGATCACTTTTTCACTGTTTTTATCAATACTTGAATCCTATTTTTGCTCCTTGAATTCTGGCCAATCCGAGCTCTTGTACAACTATACACCCCTTAGTGGCTCATTTAAGTGATCTTCCCATTGTTTTATGGCTCCACTACGTAGGGACTCTACCAATTCTAAATTACAACATCTTTTTCTCCATTTTTTTAATCAAATCAGGATTGCATTGTAATCAAATAGTATAAACAAGCAATTACCACATAGTGGACACATACACATTGCTGAACCACTACAATTCATGTGTTCATTTTTTTTTCACACTCTGTGTTTTGGATCTGTGTTCATATTTCGTGACTGTTATTTGGATTTAATTCAGTTGGGGTGTTAATCATATTTCTATCTAACAATTGTATTTCGCTATTTCATGAAAGTTGGAACGCGACTAAATTTGACAAGTAGTCATTATAATTATCATATGACATGAATGCATAATTAATCTAATTTAGTTGATCGTAATAATATGAAGAAGTGAACGAGCATGCATCGTGGTTAAATTTAATATTACATTATTAGGATACCTACCTTAATTGTTCTTGAAGAAGTTGGCAAAACATAACAACAGAATACTTTACTATTACATGCAAAAATAATGGAAAGATAAAATTCCTATAAAGGTTGGCATAGGGGTTGATAATTTATTAAAAAAATATAATTTTTTATCTTTAAATTTGTTCAACGTATGACTTTTACTTGAGATATTTTGATAATGACTAGAAACCTGGTTTTAAATAGCCAAATCTTGCGGCTAAAATTTGAAAGTTACATAGAAAAATAAAAGATACACAATATATCTAGTTAACCTTGGAAAGTACTTCTTTCAGTTCCAAAGTGTAAGTAATAGCCCAAGAAGAGAGTCAATCGACTATCCAATGTCCAAATTAGCATCCATGGGTTAAAATGGACAATAAAAGTATCGATGATCAACATTATTCCCTTGTCGGATGACTGCACACTACACCAGAAAAGTCTTTTGGTAGCATTGAAAAAATTGCTATCATAACGTGTAGTAGCGTTGTAGAGAACGCTACAATACGACATGCAACTAAAAGTTTGAATTTTTTTGTTGCGTTGTATTAAGCGCTGCCAAAAATATTATATTGTTCCGTTCTTAAAATGCAACTAAAGTTCTTCTGTTGTGTTTACAAAACGCTACCAAAATTAACATTTTTTTTGTTTGTTTGTATAATATTTTTGATTTTTTATGCATTTTAAAATGCAACTATATATTATATTACATTTGTTTTTGTAGCATTTTTAAAACACTATTAAAAGTTATTTGTTATTTAGCAACATATTTAAATACTTTAATTTACCGTTGATGACATGTATCATTTTCAATAATCGCTTAGATAATATCCATATTAAAACCAACAATCAATCATATAAATGATATATTCAAATCAACAATTAATTATATAATTTTCATGTTCAAACAAACTAGTTTTTCGACAAAATAAGTCACATACCATATGTTGGATCTCGCTATATGGCATTTTGATTATGACAACTATACATAAGCACATATACTATCATCTAACCTTATTTTGCAGGAAGCTATTTGATAAGCAGATTCAAGAACACCAAAATGTAGATTAAATATGTTGTAAAGGTTTGTTAGTCCTAGAAATTCATGTTAAAGTCTTCCTTGATGATGATACACACACACATATCACATACATATATTTTCATATTCAAAAAGAAGACAAAAAGTATATTTTGCCCAGAAAACAGACGTCTAATTTAAATTAGATAGACGTCTGTTTGCTTAGACAAAATTTAAATTTAACATAATATTCAGACATCTGTTCTGAAAAATTCAGACGTCTGAATCTGGAACGAAATACACTATTTCTTTACTTTTTCAATTTTCAAATTAAAACAGACATTTGTTTAAAACTTTCAGATTTTTGATTACGAAAAGTTGCAACCTATTATGAAAAGTCACAACTCTCTAAATTGTTTCTCTTGATGGAAACTCTTCATGATTGGTTACAACTATTCGTACATTATAAATAGAGGCTTGTTTAACTTGTCAAATTAAAAATAAATCATTCTATCTTTTTCTATTTTATTAAAAGCACTCTATCTTTCAAAAAGAAAAAGCATATTATATTCAATATTATTCTCTATGATCTTTCACAAAGCTTCACGTTTATCATCAAGGAAAGACTATAGGAAGGGTGTACTATATATCGACATATCACTGTTAACAAGAACACAAACAAGTCATAAATTATTCTGTATTATAGAAGACCTCTTCAGTGGTTGAGGCAAGAAAATCCCGTTCAGCTGTTCGGCTAATTGTGTACCTATTCCTCTGGTTAAAGTGAGGGTTTTAGTGTTAATGAAATACCAGAAGTGAGTCTGGGACTGGACGTGGGACAATGGTTCGAACCAGTATAAATCGACCATGTGATTTTACTTACAGCTACTACTTTACCATTCTATATTTATACTCCATACTACACGATCCTACTGTTGCTTAGTCACTTTTCAATTGTAATACTAGAAGTGAGTCTAGGACTGGACGTAGGACATTGGTCAGAACCAGTATAAATCGACTGTGTGATTTACTGCTTTCTACTCTAAAATATACTTTATACCTTATTCTCCATTCTACACGGTCCTACTATCATATAGCTTCTTTCAATTGGTATCAGAGCAGTGGATTCTAGAGATCGTAACAACATCCTAGAATATATGGCAATAAAGAAATCTAGTCAACGAATTAGAAAGAAGAAGAGAAACAAAGCAGAATCAAAAGAACAATGTCTCTTAGCTAAAGCCAGATCACAATCGGTATGTGTAGATTCATTATATAAAGACCTTTTGTTAGACCATGAAAAATTGTTAAAAGATTTTAAAAGTCTGCATAAACTTAATGCAATTATTTTAGCCAAATCTAAAATGATAAGCAAGAAAATTCCAAATTAAAATACGAAAATAATTTTTTAGTAAAACAAGCCAATTGTTCCGAAAATACTTTAGAAGACCTTGTTTTTCAAAAAGATTTCCTTCAAAAAGAAAATGAGCGACTAGAAGATAAAAACAAGGTTCTTTTAAAGGAAATTGATTTTTTACAAAATAAAAATGCATCTATAGACGATTCTTTAAATAATTCTTGTTCTTTAATTTTGTCTCTTGAAAAAGAGAATGAAGCTTTAATTGGAAAGAATTTAGAATTATCTAAATAATGTGATTTTTTAAAAGTTAATAATAATATTTTGGAAAAAGAAATTTTTGACCCAAAAGAAAATTTTGAAAATTTACAATCGTCTTTTAATTCAAAATCTCAAATTTATCATCTTGAAAATGAGAATAGTACCTTGAAAAGGATGAATTCGGAATTAAATAAGGAAAATGATAATTTTAAAAGTAGCAAAATTTCATTTGAAAGTGTTAATCGTGACTTTGGAATCAAATTTGAAAAATGTACAAATAAGTTCGCAAAATTCAATAAAGGTAAAAATGATTTAAATGTGATTTTATCTAGTTCTAGACCTTTACACGATAAAAGTGGTTTAGGATATAAAAAATAATCAGTGGAATAGTACTAGATATGCTTTTATGAAAAATATCACTGTTAGTACTAAAGCACGAATAAATCCAAGATTCATTTTTTTATCAAAATTTGAATACTCATATGATTAGAGATATTTATAATAAATCTAGAAGTACCAAAGAAAATATCAATATAAATTATTTGAGTATTTGGGTTCCTGTAAATTGGAAAAATAGAGAAAGATATTTATATATATATGATTATTTTGATTCAGTGGTTAATAATGAAATTTTTATTTTTAAAGGTTCCATTACACCCTCTTGGGTATGGTTACCTTCCATTTAACCCTTGGACCCTGACAAAGGAAGTGGGTACCAAAGTATTTATCATATTTTTTGCAGGTACACCACAACAACAAGGTTATTCCAATATCTCTGAAATTTTTGGAAACAGAGCTAAAAATGAAAGAATAAATCAGAAAAATTGGTAATCTTATATATTTATATTAATATGCAATTATTATTTTTACATATCATTTTTCATATTAATGGACAATTGATATACTATATCATTTCTACATATTTTTGTGTAGTTTCTTATGGAAATACTTCACATATCACAAGCTCATAAGTAAGTAAAGCTTACACTTTCTCTTTTGACTTACATATGAATACATCTCTAAATGATTGTGTAAATATGCTTTCGTATGATCACATTGTACCTTGTGACATGAAATATATACTGAACTTGAGTATAAACTTACAAGATATATATAAACATGAATATCATATGCATAACTCAGAAAAACTATATATTCAGTCAACTAAATCCCAGATTCAGTTGTCTGAATATTCATGGAATCAAAATTTTATCTCATAATTCAGTCGTTTGAATGAGCTTAAAAATGTCTATCATCTGTCTGTTTGTTTGTGCTTATTATGTATGCGTATTGTTTGTGTGTTTGTGCATATTCATGTGAATTGTTTACATAAGTATCTCCTTTTTGTCAATGAAAAAGGGAGAGAAATATATGACAATATATGCATATTGACAGGAGGAGTTACATATATAGTTGTCATTATCAAAAAGGGGGAGAATGTTGGAATTCGCTATATGGCGTTTTGATTATGACAACTATACATAAGCATATATACTATCATCTAACCTTATTTTGCAGGAAGCTATTCGATAACCAGATTCAAGAACACCAAAATGTAGATTAAATATGTTGTAAAGGTCTGTTAGTCCTAAAAATTCATGTTAAAGTCTTCCTTGATGATGATACACACACATATCACATATATGTGTATATATATATATATATTCATATTCAAAAAGAAGGCAAAAAATGTATTTTGCCCAGAAAACAGACATCTGATTTAAATCAGACAGAAGTCTGTTAGCTGAGACAAAATTTAAATTTAACATAATATTCAAACATCTGTTTTGAAAATTTCAGACGTATGAATCTGGAACGAAATACACTATTTCTTTGCTTTTTCAATTTTCAAATTAAAACAGACATCTGTTTAAAACTTTCAGACTTCTGGTTACGAAAAGTTGCAACCTATTATGAAGAGTCACAACTCTCTAAATTGTTTCTCTTGATTGAAACTCTTCATGATTGGTTACAACTATTCATACATTATAATAGAGGCTTGTTTAACTTGTCAAATTAAAAAAAAATCATTCTATCTTTTTATATTTTATTAAAAACACTCTATCTTCCAAAAAGCAAAAGCATACTATATTCAATATTATTCTCTATAATCTTTCACAAAGCTTCACGTTTATCATCAAGGGAAGACTATAGGAAGGGTGTACTATATATCGACATATCAGTGTTAACAAGAACACAAACAAGTCATAAATTATTCTGTATTATTGAAGACCTCTTCAGTGGTTGAGGCAAGAAAATCCCGTTCAGCTGTTCGGGTAATTGTGTACCTATTCCTCTGGGTAAAGTGAGGGTTTTAGTGTTAGTGAAAACCAGAAGTGAGTCTGGGACTGGACGTAGGACAGTGGTCCGAACCAGTATAAATCGACCATGTGATTTAACTTACAGCTATTACTTTACCATTCTATATTTATACTCCATACTACACGATCCTACCGCTGCTTAGTCACTTTTCAATTGTAATACCAGAAGTGAGTCTGAGACTGGACGTAGGACAGTGGTCAGAACCAGTATAAATCGACTGTGTGATTTACTGCTTTCTACTCTAAAATATACTTTATACCTTATTCTCCATTCTACACGATCCTACTATCATATAGCTTCTTTCACCATAAACATCCATAAACAAGTTTACGCAAATGTACTAACAAAATATCATAATGTATGTAATAAGTAAAGTCATATTCATTGTTTGATTACCAATAATTCTTTGTTATTGCTAGTCTTCACTTCGAAAAAGCTAATTACCTATAGACAGACGAGTTTAACCATCAATAATAAGAATTTTAGATACGAATATATAAAATGAAAACATGAATATAACACATCAAACAATCTAAGAGATCGGTATAAATTTGTTCATGACAAGTATATGAAGAAACAAGAAAATAACACAAATCAGCACATGTGCGTGAAGTTGGTGGACCTAAATAGTTGTGTTTAATTCCAAAACAATAGTTGATTAAAGGAATTATAATATAACACATAAACGATCAAAAATGGATATCAGCGGATAAATTTTGTCACCTGTGGGGCTTCCTCTTCTCCTTTAGAACTTTCTTTTTCCATATTGTCATCATCTTCATCCTTTTCCTCGCCACTTTCATCATCTTCTTCCAAAGTTTTTAGCTGAAGATGTATTAAGTTGGGCCTTTACTGCAAAAAAATAATAAAAATACCATATTTTATCCTATCACTATTTAAATCTTACCATTCACAGGGAAACCGAGAATATCATGATAAACTCTAACTGCTTCACTGTGGAATTTATCATCCACCAAATAATTATTACGATTATTTACATATATGTATGTTTATATATATGTATGTGTATATATATATATGTGTCTATATATATATATATATATATGTATGTATGCATGTACATATGTAATTTAAAATATATGCACACGCATGTACATATTAAAAAAAATCTACTGCATACTAACCTTAATATCAAACTTCAAACACCTTTATATGGTATGAAATCCGGTTTGCATGCGAAGAGAAAGTAGCACTCGTGATAACTATAATAATATCATCATCGATCTTTCATCATCGATCTTTCATCATCTCACATGCATAAATAACTCGGATTCAATAGTTGATAGAACATCAAAGTTCATATATTACAAAAAAGAATTATGAAACATACTCTAATGGAAACAAACCCTAATTATTATTTTTGTCACTTCTTGTTACCAAACACGTGAGCATATGTTTTGCTAATCTGGGCTTTGCTTCCGACATAAATAATTTACACTACAACAAAAAACACTTTTCGCAACAGGCCATATCTGTTGCAGTAGACCTATTGCAACAAGCCTGCTCCCGTCTATATAGCCGAAGTTGCAAAAGGTCGGTCCCTTTTCACAATAGTTTTTGCCCGTTGCAATAAGATGTTGCGATATACTTTTTCGCAATGGGCATTTGTTGTTGCAACAAATACTTTTGCAACAACAAATGGTCGTTGTAAGCCTATATTAGGCATCAACAAACAAGATACCACAACTATTTCTGACAGTTGCAGTAAGTCAAATTAAGAACCCACATCCAACGGCAGTCAACCTACACATACCACACTATGCGCACACCACACCAATATGTACATGAATTGTCTCAAAAAAAAGAACAAATTACAAAAAAGAAAAGTAAAATATATACTTGCAGAGCGAAGTCCAATACAATTGATATACACATGATCGCTTGTATAGATTACAAATATGCCAAGCAAAACTTATTCACTTTACCATATGTCCATACACAAGCAAATAAAATGGTGATGCGTGTCTGTTACAGCTCTCCGGGCTGAGAATAATCACCGGGCTCCTCTTCTAAAGGCAAAGAAGGTGGGGTACCTGGAGGAATACATGCTTCTCCCTTCTCTCATGCACATATGCACAGTGACTCCCCATCTTTTATCATTTCATCCAGGTTTATGTGGCCGCTCAGATCGTTGATAAATTTTAGTAGCATGTCAAAGTTCATTTGCTCCCTCACTATTTTACTGCTGTATTTTTTCAGTATCACAAGGCACATGTATAAGTGGAAGTGGTCCAATAGGTGGTGAGTCCATAGTACTTCCCATAGTCGCATTATTTCTTCATATTCAAATTCCCTGCATATCACAATCATATGTTATTGATGCATATGACATTCATGGCATTTTAATTCGCTTCCACTACATGTCTGTACATGTTGAAGTTGATGCAGTTTATTTAAAATGAAACCAAACTTCAACATATTTGTTCTAAACTACCCGCATCGTTTTCACACAGAGACACAATACTTGTAATGATGACTTTCAGCGATATAATATGGTTTCATTTGATCATATAGCTTTAAATTTTAAGTATAGAATGTAGATGAATCGACAAGGGATTGCGGTGTATGCTTTTAAAATCATTTTGGACCACAATTTTAGAATTAGTTATAATAGCAGACTCTTCCGAAAACTATTTACAAAATCAAACTGCCTTTTGCAAGCTTGCTCGAAATGCACCAGCACAATCTGAAATGATAGTAATTTAACTCTGTTGCTTCATTCAAAAAAATTTTATATTTATGAAAATTTTCAAGAAATATTCGTTTTATTAAGTAATTTCATGAAAATTTGCCATGCCAACGTGGAAAATCATATGTGAATGACACGTAAGAACCAGAATTATATGGTATCAACACATCCATTAAAGTTTTAGTTGTTTTGGACTATACAACTACTTATGGAAACATGCTCATTCAAAAACAAATTCCAGCAACAAACCACTTTCCGCAAGCTGGATCAAAATACATTGGTATAACTTCAAACCACTCCCGTGCATGATAGTTTTTATTCACATGCAAAAATTGAAACAGCAACCAGTTCACTTCGACCACTTTAAACAAACTAGTCTATATTAGAAAATAGCTTTTAAATGAGATCGGTTTTACCATGATTGTTAAAATTGGTCGAATTGAGTAAAACAAATAGAAAATTGTATATAAACAACATCAATATGATAATCAATTATGAGCGAACTTGCCTTTTAAATTGTATAAGGATCCATCAGAAATAGAAGAAATAATTCAAGCAGTCTTTCTGCCTCAAATAATTGTGTAATGGGTGATCAAGAAGCCCCATAAGCTGACAATGCCAACAAATTATTGTGCCAAACATGTATACATATAAATACAAAACACACACACATGCATATACGCATGCAGGTATCTTTACAAAATGATCAATTAAATTCATGACCAGATCATCCAATGATATGTGATGTCGCAGTTTGAATGGAATGTACTCGAACTCACCTTAGATAAAGCAAAAAGTTGTGAATGCAAGCCATTTCGATCGCGGTTGAAATTTGGTCCGAGGCGTTCCATAAGTGAAACAAAATACCATAATGATTCTGACTCGTCCTCCATTACAAACAATATTAGTAACAATATATCACTCATCCGAGTATCAAAAGAACATTTCATTAGACCTGTGTGTGTATAAAACATGAATTTATTTAGAGTCCTGACTATAAATTACTCATCCCCTCGAGTTACAAAAGAACGTTTCACTAGACCTGTATGTGTATAAAACATGAATTTATAAAGAGTCCTGACTATAAAATTTTCTTTTCTTCTTGAGTTGTGCTTCACACGATTATTATAATTGTTGTTGTTTACAATATGTAATTAACCTTGTGTAAATATGTAATTCTAAGGCTAACGAAGGAATCTTGTCCAATTTTCAGTTTAGCCAGTAGTGAAGCCAGCCTATGGCCATGGCCACTACAGCAAAAGTGAGAGAGAGAGAGAGAGGGAGCTCTGTTTTTCTTTTCTCTGTTTTGCTTTTGGGAAAACCATTTGAAAATCAAAAATATAAAAGAAGATATTGGAGTTCAAAATGAAAGATTTTCGATTTATCTGGGTTTGGTAAAAAAACACAAAATTCATTCACCTCCGTAAATGTCCCCAGTATTACCATTTCTAATAAAAACGCGCAAACCCATTATCACATGTATATATGTACGTACGTATGCGTATGTAGATAACAAATGGTTTACCAAAGAGAATGTGATATACTGATTTACATGTTATGAAACATCATCGCAATACACGCTAGGCACAAAAGTTTTGTTTTCTCTTGCCTTTCACCAAAGTGTAAAACGATACAATAACATAGCATGGATTAAGAACAGATACCTGACAATAACCAAGGTCGAAATTGTAAAATGAGTAAGTGAGAAGAATATCATGGAGTTTAGTAACAAGAGGATTGTCGTCTCCATCGAAGTACGATACAGTTCGGTCAGTTCTCACCTTTCACGACATGAATAATAAAATAATAATGACACAAGTCCGGGGAAGCTTATATTATTAAGTAACTCAACATACCACATCCTTTTCGATCAATGCCCTCCTTTCCCGGAACTTTGTAAATCTTTTAGCTTGTGCCTCAGAAATGCTCTACACATGCAAAAGGGTGTCAGTGATAACTGGAAATACGAGTTGACAGATGAATAGAATTATAGAAGTATGATATATATAAATCTCGGTTTTCGATTCAAACATCGTACTCACTCTGAGACTGGAATAAATACATGTGAAATTTATTCTAATAGCACATATCAAGTTTGACAATTATACACGACATACGAAAAGCAAGCTTCCAATATTGGTTTTCAGTCAAAATCTCAGACATGGGTAGAGATCTTAAGATCTTCATGAAAGTAAATGAAATACACATACTCGCAGACCCCTAGACAACGATATGTGTGAAAAGAGTAAATATACCTTCCACTGTGATTTTATGGTTTCATACTTTGTTCTTTTGACACAAGTAAGATATTCCCTTTCAGCAAATGTTAAATCATAAACATGATACCCCAACAGAAATTTCCACATCTGCAAAATCCATTCATCATCATCAAGTCTGAATCATGACGAAAATATATATATACATAATGTATGCAACAATATTTGTATGTCATGCGAACCTCTTTTTGTAGATCATGATCAATTCCTCCATAAAAAAATCTACTTTTAATGATACCCTGTTGATACGTCATCTACCTAGCTGGTATAGGGATTGTCATCCAATAACACCAAGTCAGTTGTTTGATAAACAATGGGAAATTTAACAACTAATTTTAATGCTGAATGTATTGAATACTTCAGCAGTTGAACACTTGGTAATTCATATAGTATATAAATTGATGATAGGAGGTCGTAACATCAAATGCAGAGGAATAGAATAGTAAAATGAATCTTAAATTCGTTTAATCACAGATTTGAACATGACGGGGATTGATCAAAATCGAGCAAACAATTACAACGAAGGAAATGTAGGGTTTGAATTTTACCTGATACCAGAAAGCCAGCACGAAGCAGATCGATTTTGAGACAGTGGAGATTGAACGTCGGCACGAGCTGAGGGTTCCTGGACAGACCGATTGAATGGGAATGGCGGCGGATCGATTGAAGATGGAGAAAATGTGGATTCGCTGCCTAGGGTTAAAAAGAGGAAAGTGAGGAAAGTGGAGAGCGATACATGAAGTGGAAAAAATAAATCGCGTTATGTACAATTAACACTACAGAAGTGGAGAACGATTCAAATGACTTTTGAAATTTATGGTGTACGTAGGAATACACTGTTATGTATATGACTTTGAATGATCGATGGGTGTTGTGCGTGTTCTCAAGTGCCGAAGATGACTAGATTAATACTTTCTGAAATTTAATATAAAGATATACTAGTTGCATATGATTTTTTATTAATTCCTAGATATTTTTGAAATCAAATATCATACATTATTAAATTATACTAATCAATAATAATTATAGTTATGTATCAAATAATAATTATTTATTATATTATACTAATTACTTATTAAAATATAACTCATTATTTACTAATTATTATTGATTGCTTGTTATTTCATGACTATAACCGAATGTTAATCATATATATATATGTGTGTGTGTGTGTTTATATATATATATGTGTGTGTGTGTGTTTATATATATATATATATATATGTGTGTGTGTGTGTGTGTTTATATATATATATATATATATATATATATATATATATGTGTGTGTGTGTGTGTGTGTGTGTGTGTGTGTGTATTAACTATTATGCTTATGCTTCTTATATTATAATCGAATATTACTTGAGGAAAAATAATTTTCAATAGTATGTTTTTTGCAAGTGGTTTTACCTGTTGCAAAAAAATTACAGTTATCGCAACTGGTGAAAACAATTGCTAAATATATAATTTTTGCAACAGGTTTGAAATTGTAGTTGCAAATAATATGTCTATTGCAACAAGTATGAAAAAACAGTTGCTAAAAGTATGTTTTCGCAACAGGCATGAAAGCACTATTGTGAAAAATATGCTTTTCGCAACAGGACGGAAAAGCATGTTGTTAAATGTTGTCTATTGCAACAGCTATGAAAGGTCTATTGCTTAATATCATTTACTGCAACTGACATTTGAGGCCTGTTGCAAATAGCTAGTTGCAATAGGGTATTTTTCTTGTAGTGAATAGTTTTGTTGGAAGAATGAATAAAAACTTTTATAACACTACACATACACTACACATGTTTGAAGAAAATATTGAACAACTAACAGTACTGCAGAATTCTCTGAGCTAAATTTAGAAGCCCAACACTATAACCATGGAAAAATCCAATGGCATACTGGAGCTAATATAAACTATTACATACAGCAAACCAATACCAATGTTGTAGTTGCATATTACATCTACATTCCATGATTTACGATATTGAATAATAATGATCAATGTGTCATTCTTTTATGTTGCGTTACAGCTTTCAATAGAAACATAAAAGTATGAACAGATTACATGCATATTTTAATTTTTAATATACGTGAAAACATCAGATTATACTTCTATCAAAGTAACCAAAAAATAGCATATATTAATGATGGACACAAAATAGTGGAAACATATATTGTAGTACACATGTATGTGTGTTACATACTATAATAATAAATACACAGTTATAGAACTACTCTTATGTATATTTAACTATGACCTCATTTAAACAATCTTTTTCCGTCCCTCAGTTCTTTAGTAACCATTCAAATCTTGTTATGTTATACGTATCTATCCCCCAAAATATTACTTGAAATTGTCAGCATGCTTGAAACCCAATACCTTAAGCGCAGCTAAGATGGTGGTACAACCTTTGAAGGAAGTGGTGCTGCCTAGTGAAAATATCAAATATGAAAATATGATAATGTTTGCATGAGAGGGAATTTCTTGCATAGGTTGAACAAAATGAAAAAATGTAGAACTATGGGTCAGCGAAATCGACAACAAAATATGTAATCAATATTTATTAAGATATCATAAGTAATACTAATCAGTGAAACAGTGATAAAGAAATTGAAAATGAAATGCAAACCAACTTCACTGAGGGGAAAAATGGGAATGAAATGTCGTTTTGGAATAATCATAGTTCTTAATATTCAATCGTATATATATATATATATATATATATATATATATATGTATATTAATAAAGAGGGTGCCAAGATATGCATTATTTGATTTCAAAAACCAAACCACATGGAGCAGATCACTATACAAATGGTTAAAGAAATTTTAAGATGCAAAAGAACAAATTTACCGTATAAATTAGATATCCTTGAAATCCACCAACTATAAGTAAGTTATTTATTACATCCAGTGTACCAACTTGAGTCTAACAACCCTCCTAATAAATTTCATGGGTCTGTCTACATTTAGTCAAATCAAAGTGGTGTTAGTCTAAAAACATATAAATAGATCATGACCACAAATATGTGAAACAAATAAGAAAATGAGGTAAAGGGTAATAGAAACAATAAACTCGAGATGGTGATAGTTACTCTTTAGCCCTTTCGCTAACTACAGTAACTCACCAACTACTTAATGAAGCCATGTCTCATTGCTCACGGATGCAAGCATTGATTATATTTGTTGCTCTCATGTCTGATCAATAATTACTTAAGCTAACATGTATAGCCACTTGCTTATTTCGGAATTTCTTGCATTCGTACCCTATGCCCAACATATACCACTACTTTCAAAATTCATCTATTATCCCTGCATTGCACTTGCTCCTATTTACTCACATGTTTGAAGCATTTAAACTAGCATGTTCATTCATGCGATTCGTTTATTTATCCATATGCCTTGCCTGCATCACAAAGTGAATTCAACTTTAAGGTAAATATTCTCTACCTCAATGGTCTTGTGTATAACAATTATATGATTTTTGTTAGATGATAACAATCATATATATATATATATATTAAATGTGTTTGAAACTGTACTATTCTACTACATCACATATAGAAACAAATATTTATATTTAAATAGAATGCTATTGGACAAGATTTAAATATTCAAGAAGTATTTTATTGAAATATAATCTTTAATTTCAACATTTGAACAGTACACAATTTTCTAACTCCACTATTGTACATCTCAATGATAAGAATACATTTTTTTATACAAATTTCTTTTACATTTGTTTCTCACTATAATCTCTTAGTTTCATTCAGTTACATTCTCTCTCATGTACAGATTCACTCACTAATACACTAGTCTTCAATTTGTTATCACAGTCAGTCCAGTCACCCGCATATTTGTCACAGAAACACATTCAGTAAACTGAAACAAAATAATTTTGAATTCTAGAAGATTAAAATTAAATTTATATTTTATTTTCCTCAGAATTTTGGTGTGTTTCTCATCATATTTCTAGACTTGGTCTGATATGTATATACATCCATTTGTGTCTAGACTGTTTGTGATAGTCATAGTGATTGTTGGAAATGTTTTTATTAACATTAGGTGAATTATTAAAAATGTCGGAATAAGTATATGAGTGGCTCCTACATATGAATAGTCCCACATCATGGAACAATATGGAAGAGGCAAGTATTTATACTTGTTTCTAAGAAGTCATGTTGGGGCCTTGGGGTTCCCAATACATGCTTTGTTGTGAGGAGGAAGACCATGCATCATAACTACCACACACGCGCGCGACGGACCGACCCGGCTCGGTCCGGTCCAGTTTGGGCTTGGGCCTTGGGACTTGGCTTTGTGGTTTGGACACTCATATTTTTGGATCATAAAACATTGCTTTTTTCAAACCCTTTTTCTTTTATGTAAAAAAATATTTCAGCACTGATAATTACTCTGTAACGGTAAAAAAAATTCATCTTGCCTCCGATATATATAGTCTTCATCTATAGACGGAATACACACCGCACTACATATACTCTTCTTGCCTCCGGCATTAAAATTTTCTTCCAGAAATTTTTGAGAAGTATTTATTTTTGAAAGTGCAAATCTGCACTGATTTGTTGTGCAAGAAAATCAGTTATTGTTTTACAGAGGCTGTTTTATCCTAGAGGCGGCGGCGAAAGTACGAACTGGTTTGCACCTCTGACCAGATCGCCGAATCGTCTTCAAGAAAGCGACGAAGTATGGGACTCAGCCATTGTTCCCCAATAATTAATCCCCCACTTGAATTTTTAAAAATATTTTCGAGCAGTTTCTAAAAAAACATAAGATTGTGCATAGACAAAGGTGTCATCCGACTTGAACCTTTTCATAATGAATAAGATTCAGTTTTTACTAGAGTGACACGTAGTCTTAAACTCTATTCCGGACATCAAATCACACACAACCTTTTCTATAGTGCAAACAAATGAGCCCATGCATTTATGGCCATGCACATCTATCCTAGTTTAGTGACCGCTCTAGAAGTTTTGCCCAAAACTCCATAGGGAACGGCCACATTTACATATTCACAAAGGCGAGTCTATCAAGATCACTCCTGAAGGTAGGTACTCCACTCCAAATAGAGTACAGATCTAATTAAGAGTTTCTATTAACTCATCCTCTAATCACTTTAGGAATACATGCTTCTTGGTTTATTAAATAGCATGCTCAACTCCTATCACTACACAACTTGTTTTTACCCATTGAACCTAGTTTTTGGGATCTCTAGTCATTTAGGTCGGGTTACCATTGTGCGTGACTCAACAATCTAAGGGAAATAATCCCATTCTTATAGAAGAATTAAGGACTTTCTCTCTTGACAATCCTTTCATCAAAGGATCTGCCAAATTTTCATCAATACGTACTTAATCCACTTTAAAAGTACATGTGGAACGTAGTTCTCTAACAATGATGTGCTTATGATATATTTGTCGTCTCTTACCGTTATAATAACAATTCTGAATTTTTGCAATAGCCGCGGTACTATCGCAATGTATCAACACAGCCCGTATCGGTTTTTCCCATAAGGGAATCTCAACTAGCAGATTTCTCAAATACTCTGCTTCTTCACTAGCTGTGGCTAGTGCTATCATCTCATACTCTATAGTAGACTGAGCCAAAATAGTCTGTTTCTTGGATTTCCAAGAAACAGCTCCTCCAGCAATGCTAAATATGTAGCCACTGGTTGCTTTAGAATCATCAGATAAGGTATTCCAGTCTACATCAGAATATCCTTCAAGCACAGCTGGAAACCTTTCATTATGTAATCCATGGTTCATAGTTCGTTTAAGGTATCTCATAACCCTTTCAATGGAATGCCAGTGCTCTATACTAGGTCTACTGGTAAACTCGCACAATTATCCCACGATATAGGCAATGTCGGGTCTAGTACAATCAGTGGCGTACCGAAGGCTACCAATAATGCTCGCATAATCAGACTGTCTTACACCTTCACCAGTGTTCTTAAATAACTTTTCACTTGGATCATATGGTGTACATGCAGGTTTACAGTCAAAGTAATTGTATTTCTTTAGTATCTTCTCAATGTAATGAGATTGATCCAAAGAAATTCCCTTTTCTGACCTAGTGATTTTAATACCAAGGATTACACTCGCCTCACCTAGATCTTTCATATCAAAATTGGCACTCAATAAGGATTTGACTGAGGTTATGGCATGAATGTTGACCCAAGGATGAGAAGGTCATCTACATAAAGGCATATAATAATGCAAATGCCATTCTCCGATTAGTAATAAATGCGTTTGTCACTTTCATTAACTTTAAAACCATTTGAAGGGATTAAGTTAACAAATTTTTCATGCCATTGTTTAGGTTCTTGTTTTAAACCATGTAATGATTTATCTAATTTACATACTTTATGTTCTTGACCATGTAAAACAAATCATTCAGGCTGGTCCATATAAATTTCTTCATCTAATTCACCGTTTAAAAAGGCAGTTTTAACATCCATTTGGTGTATAATTAAATTATGAATGGAAGAAAGTGAGATTATTACCCGAATTGATGTTATTCTAGTTACAGGTGAAAAATTGTCGAAGAAATCTATATTTTCTTTTTGTTTAAAACTTTTAGCTACTAGTCATGCTTTATATTTATCAATAGTGCTATCAGGTTTTAGTTTCTTTTTAAGTACCCATTTACAGCCTATAGACTTACAACCAGGGGGTAAATCTACCAAGTGCCGAGTCTTATTGGATTCCAAAGAAACATCTCATCATTTATAGCCTCTTGCCAAAAATCGGCATCTAAAGAAGATAAGGCCTCTTGGAGGTTTATGGGATCCTCCTTAATAGTAAAAGCACAAAAATCTAAACCAAAATCTTTTATGGTTTTTGCTCTTTTACTTCTCTAGGTTCTGTAACACCCCGTATTTCAATTAATGCTAAAATTCACTAATTGCAGAATTTATAATCTCAAATGTGAAAATTGGGGGAAACGGACTGCGTCATTGCGTTCGTCTAGGAAAAATACGCAGAATAGAGTCCGAAATTTTGTAAATCGGAGTCCGTATGGCCCAGTTATGGCCCAATGAAGTTTGCAGAAAATTCAAAGTTAAAAAACAGATTTAAAAATTAAAAATCAGATTTTGAAATTGGAACCAGCGGGGCCAGGCGGGAAAGTTCCCGCCTAGCCATGTCGACAGGGCTGTCGACAGGCCTGTCAACTGGGGAGTCGACTGCCCTGTCGACTTGCCTGTCGTCACAGGGTGTCGAGCCAGTTGGTCTGGGTGCACCAGGTCTGGTTTTCTGGCTAGGGCTGGGCTGTGTTCTAGAGACTTCCTAAATCTGATGGACCTAATCTAGCCTAGGATTAATCCTATGGTCTAAAACACACCCTAATCCTATAAATACACCCTAATGCAAGCCTAATCCATACTAAAAATAGAAATGATGCCATCATGCCGCCAAAATCAAACTTAAGAGGAGCCTCCACTAGTTTATGAAGGGAGTTGCAAGCTAATCAACCTCTAATCATCATCTTCTTCAAATTTAGCAACTAGTTCTACTTCATAAGTTTGCTAATCTTGGTTTTGGTGAGTTCCTATGCCTTTAGCAAGTAATTGCTAAACTAATTAGGATAGGATATTAGGAGGCTATGGATGTAAATGTGGATTATGCAAGTTGTGGTTGTCATATGTTATAAGTTCATATGTAAACTTGCCTCTTTCTATGATATGATGTGTTATGTAAGTTCATATGCAAGTTTTATGCAAGTTTATATGCAAGATCATATGCAAGTTAGTCTCTTTTTGTGATATGCATAACATATGCAAGCTTGCCTTTGTGATATGACATGATATGCAAGTTTATATGCAAGTTCATATGCAAGTTAGTCTCTTTTTGTGATATGCATAACATATGCAAGTTTGCCTTTGTGATATAACATGATATGAAAGTTGATATGCAAGTTCATATGCAAGTAAGCCTCTTTTTATGATATGCATAACCTATGCAAGTTTGCCTTTGTGATATGACATGGTATGCAAGTTCATATGCAAGTTTTATGCAAGTTTATATGCAAGTTCATATGCAAGTTTATATGCAAGTTCATATGCAAGTTTGTCTCTTTTTATGATGTGCATAACATATGCAAGGTTGCCTCTTTGTATGACATGTTATGTAAACGAATTACGTGGGAAACGATGGGGTTAATATGCATGTTAATAAAAATATGTAAAGTTGTTATGATTAAGCATAACATAAAATGAATGGACATAATTGGGAATTTACCTATTAAGTTAGGTCTACCCATATTATGGAGTTGGGAATTTACCTATTAAGTTAGGTCTACCCATATTATGGAGTTGGGAATTTACCTATTAAGTTAGGTCTACCCATATTATGGAGTTGGGAATTTACCTATTAAGTTAGGTCTACCCATACTATGGAATTGGGAATTTACCTATTGAGTTAGGTCTACCCATATTCTTAAAAATGTGTAATTAATTAGGGATAATTAATACAAATTATGGGGTGATTAATTAGGTGTAATTAATCAACTAAGACATGAGGTTGGACCCTTTTGTAGCGGAAGTCTGCCCGGAACCGACCGACCATCCAGCAGCTACAAATGATTGGCCCAATGTGAGAGGTCTTAGTCATAAGTTAAATACGTGATTAAAGTAAAGACACGAGGTTAGACCCTTTTTATGACGGAAGTCTGCCCGGACCCAACCGGCATATCCAGCAGTCATAAAAGATGGTCTAATGTGAGAGGTCTTTATGAGGTCATGATTTTAATTAATTAATTAAGAAACACTTAACCATATTAGCATGTAGAGGGACATGAGGGGTTAAGTGGGTGCCTTGGGTGGCATGTGGAAATCTAGTGGTTGCCTTGGGTGGCAATAGAAAATACGATTAGAATACTTAACCAAAGTGGAACATGTAATTAAAACATGATTAAAGGGTTAAGTGGTATACACTAGAAATGACAAGCTTAGGTGGGTAGCTTGTGGGGGCCCATTTCAACCAATATCCCAAACGTATCTTTGTGGGCTCGACCCAAGTCGAGGAAGGGACACGCATATTGGGCTTGACTATAAGAGGCCAAAACAGGGTAGCGGTGGCAACGCGAGTCCAACGGGTTTCATCTGCGTGTGTGGACCCGGGATGGTAGGTAAGACGTTGTTGCATCGTGTAGATATAACCCGTGCAACATTTGTTGTATCGGGTTGCCACTTTGGGGAGTGATACACCCCATTGTGGGGTCAGCACGGATATCTACGGTAGGGAGCCGATCGCTTGGGAGTAGTGGATACACCTAGTGAAGATAGGGGCAGACGGCACCTATGTAGTCAGCTAGGGGTACACGAAACTACTGGGTAAATTTTCTAAGTCCTTGGGAGGGATCAACCTTTAAGTAGGAATGACTGGTGTGGTGCAGTGTAGTAATTATCCTTGGGTGGGTAAATGCGTCTTCATCGTTATCTTAGTTCATTTTAAGTCTGATTGGCTACTGAGTGTAGTCATTTATCCCCAGTCACACCGTACCAAGTTATATCATACCCTAATTACTTTAATGATTGCATTGTTAAAGTTATAGGACTCGCTCAGACTTATGTCTGACCCCGTTGTTTTTATCTTTTTTTCCAACCCTCAGGTTCTCAGAGTGGGCCCAGCACAAGTGGGCTTTGATCAGGCTACTTCTATTACTCTCTTGGAGCTTGGACCCTAGATGTAGAGCTCAGCTTACCCTTTTTCTTTTATGGCTATCAGTTCATGTACTGGGATTATGTCTTTTTATTTATCAGGATGGATATTTTGTACTTGACTCTTATTGTGGTTTTGTGATGTAACCAAACATGTTTTGCTTTCCGCTGAAATGAAATGATGTTTTAAATTCTGAAGTATTATTTATATCTGTCTTGTTGTTATTTTTCTGTTCTATATTCACTTAAAATACTCCACCGATGTTATGGCATTCCCATATGAGTGACCGTAGCGGGCGTGGGGTGTTACACGTGGTATCAGAGCAAAGGTTACCGGAACAGATAAAATTTTTAGAAAACTATTTTTCTAAAAACATTTTTGGAAGAGATATTTTCAAAAACATGTCTTTAAAGAGAAAAGTTTTTGAAAGAAAAACATAATCCCCAATAGCCATATCTTTATCCTTCGAATTCTCCGTTTTGAATCTTTCCTTTTTCGTTTCAGCATGGCTGAGGATCTTAACTTTCCGGAGGGTGTGACGATACCAGTATGGTATAGGAGATTGATGGAGGCCAGGGCCACCACTGCGGGTCCAGCAAATGTTTCTCCACCAACCGCAGCACCCGATCTTCCTCCTCCCCCTCCTCCTCGCACGGATACTTTTGCTAAGACTTGTAAGGAATTCAAAGCTATGGGAGAAAAACCTTTTCAAGGATCTGAAACTTTTGTGGAGGCTAGAGATTGGCTTAAGGAGGTGGAAGAGTTGATAGATATCTTTGAGATGGAAGAAGGAAAGAAAGTCAAGTTAGCTGCTTGGTTAATGAAGGGAGAGGCCTCATTCTGGTGGGAGGTCACTAATGGAGAACGCCCCGTTGACTCTTGGGTGGATTTTAGGCAGCGATTTGTGGCAAAGTTTCTCTCAAGGGCGGAGGAAAACTTGTATATGGAAAGATTCTTGACTCTAAAGCAAGGAAATCTCTCAGTGAAGGAATATGTCAACAAGTTTAATCAATTGGCAAGGTTTGGCCTAGACATGGTGAATACACCGGAGAAGAAGGCTTTGAGGTTCGTAAAAGGCTTGAATGAACCGATGCATGGGTTGGCTATGACTCATATCCCTATGGGGGCCACCTTTGAGAAGCTAGTTGACATGGCACTCATGCATGAAGAAGAGAAGGGTCCCAATGCTAATAAGGCACCCGAGAAGAAGGGAGATCAAAAGAGACCTCAGCAACAACAGCAAAACAAAGGTGGGAAAGGCAACGGTGGCAAGGGGAAGAAGAAGTGCTTCAATTGTGGGATACCAGGCCACATAAGCAAAGATTGTAGAAAGAAGAAGAAGACTGGTTGCTTTCACTGTGGCGAAGCAGGGCATATAGAGAAGAATTGCCCTAAGAAGGGGCAAAGGACGGGATCTACCTCAGGAGGACAGGTGCAAGCTCTTAGGGCACCGGGTCAGGCTAGGGGGCAAGTACAGGCTCTCGCGGTTCCACCGATTCAGGAAAGAGGTAGAACTATTTCCGTTGAAAGTCTGGTTTTTCTATTTGATCACCCTGTCCGTACATTGTTTGATTCTGGCGCATCGCATTCGTTTATCTCATCATCATTAGTTGAGTCACTGCACTTAGACACCAGTCTTGTAGATGATCCCTTGGTTGTTTCAAACCCAATTGGGGGCTCCACTTATTTGTCCATGATATGTTTGGGTTTGAAGATTTCTATACTTAGCATTGAGTTTAGATGTGATGCTTTTGTTTTGGGCTTCACGGGCTATGGGTTAATTTTGGGCATGGACTGGTTATCCAGTAATGGTGCTGTTCTTGATTGTGAAAGGAGAGTTGTTAGGCTCATGACCCGCTTGGGTAACACTCTCGAGATCTCTTGTAATCCCATGGATTCTGTTATGCTAAGTTATCTTGAATCGCTTGACGCTTCGGTCGAGAGTTTGCAATCTGTTAGAGTGGTCTGGGAATACTCGGATGTGTTTGAGGAGGTGAAGGGCTTACCTCCGAAGCGGGAGATTGACTTCCGAATATATCTGGTGGATAATGCTAAACCAGTATCTTTACCAGTGCGCCACATGGCTCCTCGTGAGAGGAGGGAACTCCATAAGCAAGTAGGGGAGTTGCTTGAGAAGGGGTTCATAAGACGAAGTATATCGGAGTGGGGTGCTCCAGTAGTTTTTGCTACGAAGGCGGATGGGTCCCTTAGACTTTGTGTAGACTATAGAGAACTCAACAAGCTCACAAAGAAGAATAGACACCCATTGCCGAGGATTGATGATCTTTTCAATCAGTTGGTTGGCGCTTCAGTATTTTCTCATTTGGACTTAGCCACGGTGTTTCATCAGTTGAGGGTGGCTGAGGATAGCATAGACAAGACTGCCTTTAGGACTCCGGATGGTTTCTATGAGTGGCTGGTGATGCCATTTGGGTTGACGAACGCCCCTGCATACTTTGTTGATTTGATGAGTAGGGTGTTCAGGGAGTTCCTTAATAAGTTCGTGGTGGTCTTTGTGGATGATATCTTAGTATTTTCTAAGAGTGAAGAAGAGCATGCCCTACATCTTGGGGAGGTGTTGAAGACTCTTCGAGCACATAGCCTTAATGCTAAATTCTCTAAATGTCACTTCTGGAGGAAGGAAGTACGGTTCTTGGGGCACGTGGTCTCCAAGGAAGGGATAGCTGTGGATCCCGCGAAGGTAGTATCAATTCAGGATTGGAAGGTTCCGAAGAATGCTACCGAAGTAAGAAGTTTCTTAGGGTTGGCGGGTTACTATAGGAAGTTTATAAAAGACTTCGCGAAGATATCATCCCCATTAACCCGCTTAACGAAGAAGAATCTTGTTTTCACATGGGACGTAGATTGTGATGATGCGTTCCGACGGTTAAAGAGAGCTTTAACCACTGCTCCAGTTTTAGTGTTGCCAGATGGGAGCAAGCCATTTGTTGTCTATACCGATGCTTGTGGGACAGGACTAGGCGCAGTCTTAATGCAAGAGGGAAGGGTAATAGCCTATGGTGGAAGGCAGTTGAGAGTGCATGAGAAAAATTACCCTACCCATGATTTAGAGTTGGCCTCTATTGTTTTTGCGCTTAAGATTTGGCGCCATTATCTTCTTGGTGAGAGATTCGAATTTTTCACTGACCACAAATCATTGAAGTACTTGTTTTCTCAGAAGGATTTGAATTTGAGACAGCAAAGGTGGATGGAGTTCTTGGCATCCTATGATTTCGAGATAGCGTATACCCCTGGCAAGGGTAACGTGGTGGCGGACGCCTTGAGCAGAAAAAGGTTGTCCTTGAGTCCATTGTTCGTGGAACAACGAAGCTTAGAATTTATCTCGATGTTTGATTTCAGACCTTCCATTGACTATATACCCGGTTTGCTAGCATCCTTGGAGGTCAGACCTACTCTTTTGGGGCGGATTGGAGAAGCACAGAGGGACGACCCACAGTTGGTTGAGTTGGTAGAGAAGCTCATAAGGGGGGAGTCGTCCATCCATTTGAGTAGGTACACCCTAGACGATAGGGGGTGCCTGCGTAGAGACGGTAGACTTTGTGTACCGCAAGACGAGGGTTTGAGGAAGGCTATTCTTGATGATGCACACCGTTCTAGGATGACCATTCATCCCGGTGGGGACAAGATGTACCAGGACATGAAACGGGTTTTCTTCTGGGCCAGTATGAAGAAAGATGTGGGCGAGTATGTCGCTCGATGCTTGGTGTGCCAACAGGTGAAAGCGGAGCAAAAGAAACCTGGTGGGTTGCTTCACCTATTGGAAGTTCCGCAATGGAAGTGGGATAGCGTCTCGATGGATTTTATTGACGGGTTACCCAGATCAAGAAAGGGTAATACGGGAATTTGGGTTGTGGTAGACAGGCTTACTAAAAGTGCCCATTTCATACCTGTGAAGAGCAAGAGGACCGCTCCATGGCTAGCTTTAGTATATCTTCGAGAGATAGTTCGATTGCAAGGGGTACCCTCTAGCATAGTGAGTGATCGAGATCCTATCTTCACTAGCGAGTTCTGGAAAAGTTTGCAAGAAGCAGTGGGGACTCAATTATGTCTGAGCACCGCATATCATCCTCAGACGGACGACCAGACTGAGAGGGTGAATCGTGTCCTAGAAGACCTTTTGAGGCTTTGTATCTTAGATTTTGGAGGTACATGGGAAGAGCATCTTCCATTGGTGGAGTTCGCATATAATAACAACTTTCAGTCCAGTATTGGTATGGCTCCTTTCGAAGCTCTCTATGGAAGGCCTTGTCGATCACCTACATGTTGGTGGGAATCTACGGACAAGATCTTGCTTGGGCCTGATATGGTTAGGGAGACTTCTGAGAAGATTGACTTGATTCGAAGAAGGATGAAAGCAGCGCAGGATAGGCAAAAATCTTATGCGGACAAGAGGAGGACGGACCTTGAGTTTGAAGTTGGGGACATGGTCTTTGTCAAAGTGTCTCCGTTACGAAATGTGGTTCGCTTTGGATCTGTTGGGAAGTTAGCACCAAGGTTCGTAGGGTCGTTTCCTATTAAGGAAAGGATCGGACGGATGGCATATAGAGTGGAGTTGCCCGACAGACTTAGTGGTGTACATGATATATTCCATGTGTCACATTTGAGGAAGTGCTTACATGAGACCGCAGAGGTTGTAGAGCCGAGCTTGCTTAGAGAAGTGGAAGTAGAGCGCGACGCGACTATTCGACGAGCTCCTACTCGCATCCTTGGGTCAGAGACTAGGAAATTGAGGAATCGAGAGGTTCAACTAGTCAAAGTACAATGGGGAGAAGACGAGGGCAACGCTACTTGGGAGACTGAAGCAAAGATGCGTTCATTGTACCCATTCCTTTTTGAGGGTATGTCTTTTAACTTCTCCTTTATCGTTTGTCTAGTACTTATCTTATCTTTAGTATGTCCTCTCATTAGTACCTTTGACCTTAGATAGGGTAAACCTATGGTTGAAACATGTGTTTGAGGCATGTTATGTTTGATGGATGCATGTGGATGCAAGTGGTTGCTAGTGATTGCTCGTGGATGCATATATACACACTCTAGGCACTAGATCGGCTCAATCACTTCATATTGCATATTGCATAAAATTGTGTGTAGGAAGCTATATTTATGGATGTACAATGATTGTGTTATCATATGGATGATGCATTTTGGTGAATGATTGTGCACTCATGTAGGTATTATATGTGTCGATAGGGTTCTCTCGCATACATAATGGATGCATGGAACTATCATGGTTTGCATATGTTCATACATTAGATAGGGAACATATACACACACTTTTTGCATATGCTCATACATCATTAGAAATTGTTTTAAGGACAATGGATGCCCATGTTTGATGGATTGAGTAGATGGTTGTTTGGATGGTAGGATATGCATTCTCCTTAGCTTAGAGATTTCGGGGACGAAATCCTTTAAGGAGGGGAGAATGTAACACCCCGTATTTCAGTTAATGCTAAAATTCACTAATTGCAGAATTTATAATCTCAAATGTGAAAATTGGGGGAAACGGGCTGCGTCATTGCGTTCGTCTCGGAAAAATACGCAGAATAGAGTCCGAAATTTTGTAAATCGGAGTCCGTATGGCCCAGTTATGGCCCAATGAAGTTTGCAGAAAATTCAAAGTTAAAAAACAGATTTAAAAATTAAAAATCAGATTTTGAAATTGGAACCAGCGGGGCCAGGCGGGAAAGTTCCCGCCTAGCCATGTCGACAGGGCGTTCGACAGGCCTGTAGACTGGGGAGTCGACTGCCCTGTCGACTTGCCTATCGACACAGGGTGTCGAGCCAGTTGGCCTGGGTGCACCAGGTCTGGTTTTCTGGCTAGGGCTGGGCTGTGTTCTAGAGACTTCCTAAATCTGACGGACCTAATCTAGCCTAGGGTTAATCCTATGGTCTAAAACACACCCTAATCCTATAAATACACCCTAATGCAAGCCTAATCCATACTAAAAATAGAAATGATGCCATCATGCCGCCAAAATCAAACTTAAGAGGAGCCTCCACTAGTTTATGAAGGGAGTTGCAAGCTAATCAACCTCTAATCATCATCTTCTTCAAATTTAGCAACTAGTTCTACTTCATAAGTTTGCTAATCTTGGTTTTGGTGAGTTCCTATGCCTTTAGCAAGTAATTGCTAAACTAATTAGGATAGGATATTAGGAGGCTATGGATGTAAATGTGGATTATGCAAGTTGTGGTTGTCATATGTTATAAGTTCATATGTAAACTTGCCTCTTTCTATGATATGATGTGTTATGTAAGTTCATATGCAAGTTTTATGCAAGTTTATATGCAAGATCATATGCAAGTTAGTCTCTTTTTGTGATATGCATAACATATGCAAGCTTGCCTTTGTGATATGACATGATATGCAAGTTTATATGCAAGTTCATATGCAAGTTAGTCTCTTTTTGTGATATGCATAACATATGCAAGTTTGCCTTTGTGATATAACATGATATGAAAGTTGATATGCAAGTTCATATGCAAGTTAGTCTCTTTTTATGATATGCATAACCTATGCAAGTTTGCCTTTGTGATATGACATGGTATGCAAGTTCATATGCAAGTTTTATGCAAGTTTATATGCAAGTTCATATGCAAGTTTATATGCAAGTTCATATGCAAGTTTGTCTCTTTTTATGATGTGCATAACATATGCAAGGTTGCCTCTTTGTATGACATGTTATGTAAACGAATTACGTGGGAAACGATGGGGTTAATATGCATGTTAATAAAAATATGTAAAGTTGTTATGATTAAGCATAACATAAAATGAATGGACATAATTGGGAATTTACCTATTAAGTTAGGTCTACCCATATTATGGAGTTGGGAATTTACCTATTAAGTTAGGTCTACCCATATTATGGAGTTGGGAATTTACCTATTAAGTTAGGTCTACCCATACTATGGAATTGGGAATTTACCTATTGAGTTAGGTCTACCCATATTCTTAAAAATGTGTAATTAATTAGGGATAATTAATACAAATTATGGGGTGATTAATTAGGTGTAATTAATCAACTAAGACACGAGGTTGGACCCTTTTGTAGCGGAAGTCTGCCCGGAACCGACCGGCCATCCAGCAGCTACAAATGATTGGCCCAATGTGAGAGGTCTTAGTCATAAGTTAAATACGTGATTAAAGTAAAGACACGAGGTTAGACCCTTTTTATGACGGAAGTCTGCCCGGACCCAACCGGCATATCCAGCAGTCATAAAAGATGGTCTAATGTGAGAGGTCTTTATGAGGTCATGATCTTAATTAATTAATTAAGAAACACTTAACCATATTAGCATGTAGAGGGACATGAGGGGTTAAGTGGGTGCCTTGGGTGGCATGTGGAAATCTAGTGGTTGCCTTGGGTGGCAATAGAAAATATGATTAGAATACTTAACCAAAGTGGAACATGTAATTAAAACATGATTAAAGGGTTAAGTGGTATACACTAGAAATGACAAGCTTAGGTGGGTAGCTTGTGGGGGCCCATTTCAACCAATATCCCAAACGTATCTTTGTGGGCTCGACCCAAGTCGAGGACGGGACACGCATATTGGGCTTGACTATAAGAGGCCAAAACAGGGTAGCGGTGGCAACGCGAGTCCAACGGGTTTCATCTGCGTGTGTGGACCCGGGATGGTAGGTAAGACGTTGTTGCATCATGTAGATATAACCCGTGCACCATTTGTTGTATCGGGTTGCCACTTTGGGGAGTGATACACCCCATTGTGGGGCCAGCACGGATATCTACGGTAGGGAGCCGATCGCTTGGGAGTAGTGGGTACACCTAGTGAAGATAGGGGCAGACGGCACCTATGTAGTCAGCTAGGGGTACACGAAACTACTGGGTAAATTTTCTACGTCCTTGGGAGGGATCAACCTTTAAGTAGGAATGACTGGTGTGGTGCAGTGTAGTAATTATCCTTGGGTGGGTAAATGCGTCTTCATCGTTATCTTAGTTCATTTTAAGTCTGATTGGCTACTGAGTGTAGTCATTTATCCCCAGTCACACCGTACCAAGTTATATCATACCCTAATTACTTTAATGATTGCATTGTTAAAGTTATAGGACTCGCTCAGACTTATGTCTGACCCCGTTGTTTTTATCTTTTTTTCCAACCCTCAGGTTCTCAGAGTGGGCCCAGCACAAGTGGGCTTTGATCAGGCTACTTCTATTACTCTCTTGGAGCTTTGACCCTAGATGTAGAGCTCAGCTTACCCTTTTTCTTTTATGGCTATCAGTTCATGTACTGGGATTATGTCTTTTTATTTATCTGGATGGATATTTTGTACTTGACTCTTATTATGGTTTTGTGATGTAACCAAACATGTTTTGCTTTCCGCTGAAATGAAATGATGTTTTAAATTCTGAAGTATTATTTATATCTGTCTTGTTGTAATTTTTCTGTTCTATATTCACTTAAAATACTCCACCGATGTTATGGCATTCCCATATGAGTGACCGTAGCGGGCGTGGGGTGTTACACGTGGTATCAGAGCAAAGGTTACCGGAACAGATAAAATTTTAGAAAACTATTTTTCTAAAAACATTTTTGGAAGAGATATTTTCAAAAACATGTCTTTAAAGAGAAAAGTTTTTGAAAGAAAAACATAATCCCCAATAGCCATATCTTTATCCTTCGAATTCTCCGTTTTGAATCTTTCCTTTTTCGTTTCAGCATGGCTGAGGATCTTAACTTTCCGGAGGGTGTGACGATACCAGTATGGTATAGGAGATTGATGGAGGCCAGGGCCACCACTGCGGGTCCAGCAAATGTTCCTCCACCAACCGTAGCACCCGATCTTCCTCCTCCCCCTCCTCCTCGCACGGATACTTTTGCTAAGACTTGTAAGGAATTCAAAGCTATGGGAGGAAAACCTTTTCAAGGATCTGAAACTTTTGTGGAGGCTAGAGATTGGCTTAAGGAGGTGGAAGAGTTGATAGATATCTTTGAGATGGAAGAAGGAAAGAAAGTCAAGTTAGCTGCTTGGTTAATGAAGGGAGAGGCCTCATTCTGGTGGGAGGTCACTAATGGAGAACGCCCCGTTGACTCTTGGGCGGATTTTAGGCAGCGATTTGTGGCAAAGTTTCTCTCAAGGGCGGAGGAAAACTTGTATATGGAAAGATTCTTGACTCTAAAGCAAGGAAATCTCTCAGTGAAGGAATATGTCAACAAGTTTAATCAATTGGCAAGGTTTGGCCTAGACATGGTGAATACACCGGAGAAGAAGGCTTTGAGGTTCGTGAAAGGCTTGAATGAACTGATGCATGGGTTGGCTATGACTCATATCCCTATGGGGGCCACCTTTGAGAAGCTAGTTGACATGGCACTCATGCATGAAGAAGAGAAGGGTCCCAATGCTAATAAGGCACCCGAGAAGAAGGGAGATCAAAAGAGACCTCAGCAACAACAGCAAAACAAAGGTGGGAAAGGCAACGGTGGCAAGGGGAAGAAAAAGTGCTTCAATTGTGGGATACCAGGCCACATAAGCAAAGATTGTAGAAAGAAGAAGAAGACTGGTTGCTTTCACTGTGGCGAAGCAGGGCATATAGAGAAGAATTGCCCTAAGAAGGGGCAAAGGACGGGATCTACCTCAGGAGGACAGGTGCAAGCTCTTAGGGCACCGGGTCAGGCTAGGGGGCAAGTACAGGCTCTCGCGGTTCCACCGATTCAGGAAAGAGGTAGAACTATTTCCGTTGAAAGTCTGGTTTTTCTATTTGATCACCCTGTCCGTACATTGTTTGATTCTGGCGCATCGCATTCGTTTATCTCATCATCATTAGTTGAGTCACTGCACTTAGACACCAGTCTTGTAGATGATCCCTTGGTTGTTTCAAACCCAATTGGGGGCTCCACTTATTTGTCCATGATATGTTTGGGTTTGAAGATTTCTATACTTAGCATTGAGTTTAGATGTGATGCTTTTGTTTTGGGCTTCACGGGCTATGGGTTAATTTTGGGCATGGACTGGTTATCCAGTAATGGTGCTGTTCTTGATTGTGAAAGGAGAGTTGTTAGGCTCATGACCCGCTTGGGTAACACTCTCGAGATCTCTTGTAATCCCATGGATTCTGTTATGCTAAGTTATCTTGAATCGCTTGACGCTTCGGTCGAGAGTTTGCAATCTGTTAGAGTGGTCCGGGAATACTCGGATGTGTTTGAGGAGGTGAAGGGCTTACCTCCGAAGCGGGAGATTAACTTCCGAATATATCTGGTGGATAATGCTAAACCAGTATCTTTACCAGTGCGCCACATGGCTCCTCGTGAGAGGAGGGAACTCCATAAGCAAGTAGGGGAGTTGCTTGAGAAGGGGTTCATAAGACGAAGTATATCGGAGTGGGGTGCTCCAGTAGTTTTTGCTACGAAGGCGGATGGGTCCCTCAGACTTTGTGTAGACTATAGAGAACTCAACAAGCTCACAAAGAAGAATAGACACCCATTGCCGAGGATTGATGATCTTTTCGATCAGTTGGTTGGCGCTTCAGTATTTTCTCAGTTGGACTTAGCCATGGGGTTTCATCATTTGAGGGTGGCTGAGGATAGCATAGACAAGACTGCCTTTAGGACTCCGGATGGTTTCTATGAGTGGCTGGTGATGCCATTTGGGTTGACGAATGCCCCTGCATACTTTGTTGATTTGATGAGTAGGGTGTTCAGGGAGTTCCTTAATAAGTTCGTGGTGGTCTTTGTGGATGATATCTTAGTATTTTCTAAGAGTGAAGAAGAGCATGCCCTACATCTTGGGGAGGTGTTGAAGACTCTTCGAGCACATAGCCTTAAGGCTAAATTCTCTAAATGTCACTTCTGGAGGAAGGAAGTACGGTTCTTGGGGCACGTGGTCTCCAAGGAAGGTATAGCTGTGGATCCCGCGAAGGTAGTATCAATTCAGGATTGGAAGGTTCCGAAGAATGCTACCAAAGTAAGAAGTTTCTTAGGGTTGGCGGGTTACTATAGGAAGTTTATCAAAGACTTCGCGAAGATATCAGCCCCATTAACCCGCTTAACGAAGAAGAATCTTGTTTTCACATGGGATGTAGATTGTGATGATGCGTTCCGACGGTTAAAGAGAGCTTTAACCACTGCTCCAGTTTTAGTGTTGCCAGATGGGAGCAAGCCATTTGTTGTCTATACCGATGCTTGTGGGACAGGACTAGGCGCAGTCTTAATGCAAGAGGGAAGGGTAATAGCCTATGGTGGAAGGCAGTTGAGAGTGCATGAGAAAAATTACCCTACCCATGATTTAGAGTTGGCCTCTATTGTTTTTGCGCTTAAGATTTGGCGCCATTATCTTCTTGGTGAGAGATTCGAATTGTTCACTGACCACAAATCATTGAAGTACTTGTTTTCTCAGAAGGATTTGAATTTGAGACAGCAAAGGTGGATGGAGTTCTTGGCATCCTATGATTTCGAGATAGCGTATACCCCTGGCAAGGGTAACGTGGTGGCGGACGCCTTGAGCAGAAAAAGGTTGTCCTTGAGTCCATTGTTCGTGGAACAACGAAGCTTGGAATTTATCTCGATGTTTGATTTAAGACCTTCCATTGACTATATACCCGGTTTGTTAGCATCCTTGGAGGTCAGACCTACTCTTTTGGGGCGGATTGGAGAAGCACAGAGGGACGACCCACAGTTGGTTGAGTTGGTAGAGAAGCTCATAAGGGGGAGTCGTCCAGCCATTTGAGTAGGTACACCCTAGACGATAGGGGGTGCTTGCGTAGAGACGGTAGACTTTGTGTACCGCAAGATGAGGGTTTGAGGAAGGCTATTCTTGATGATGCACACCGTTCTAGGATGACCATTCATCCCGGTGGGGACAAGATGTACCAGGACATGAAACGGGTTTTCTTCTGGGCCGGTATGAAGAAAGATGTGGCCGAGTATGTCGCTCGATGCTTGGTGTGCCAACAGGTGAAAGCGGAGCAAAAGAAACCTGGTGGGTTGCTTCACCTATTGGAAGTTCCGCAATGGAAGTGGGATAGCGTCTCGATGGATTTTATTGACGGGTTACCCAGATCAAGAAAGGGTAATACGGGAATTTGGGTTGTTGTAGACAGGCTTACTAAAAGCTCCCATTTCATACCTGTGAAGAGTAAGAGGACCGCTCCATGGCTAGCTTCAGTATATCTTTGAGAGATAGTTCGATTGCATGGGGTACCCTCTAGCATAGTGAGTGATCGAGATCCTATATTCACTACCGAGTTCTGGAAAAGTTTGCAAGAAGCAGTGGGGACTCAATTATGTCTGAGCACCGCATATCATCCTTAGACGGACGGCCAGACTGAGAGGGTGAATCGTGTCCTAGAAGACCTTTTGAGGCTTTGTATCTTAGATTTTGGAGGTACATGGGAAGAGCATCTTCCATTGGTGGAGTTCGCATATAATAACAGCTTTCAGTCCAGTATTGGTATAACTCCTTTCGAAGCTCTCTATGGAAGGCCTTGTCGATCACCTACATGTTGGTGGGAATCTACGTACAAGATCTTGCTTGGGCCTGATATGGTTAGGGAGACTTCTGAGAAGATTGACTTGATTCGAAGAAGGATGAAAGCAGCGCAGGATAGGCAAAAATCTTATGCGGACAAGAGGAGGACGGACCTTGAGTTTGAAGTTGGGGACATGGTCTTTGTCAAAGTGTCTCCGTTACGAAATGTGGTTCGCTTTGGATCTGTTGGGAAGTTAGCACCAAGGTTCGTAGGGCCGTTTCCTATTAAGGAAAGGATCGGACGGATGGCATATAGAGTGGAGTTGCCCGACAGACTTAGTGGTGTACATGATATATTCCATGTGTCATATTTGAGGAAGTGCTTACATGAGACCGCAGAGGTTGTAGAGCCGAGATTGCTTAGAGAAGTGGAAGTAGAGTGCGACGCGACTATTCGACGAGCTCCTACTCGCATCCTTGGGTCAGAGACTAGGAAATTGAGGAATCGAGAGGTTCAACTAGTCAAAGTACAATGGGGAGAAGACGAGGGCAACGCTACTTGGGAGACGGAAGCAAAGATGCATTCATTGTACCCATTCCTTTTTGAGGGTATGTCTTTTAACTTCTCCTTTATCGTTTGTCTAGTACTTATCTTATCTTTAGTATGTCCTCTCATTAGTACCTTTGACCTTAGATAGGGTAAACCTATGGTAGAAACATGTGTTTGAGGCATGTTATGTTTGATGGATGCATGTGGATGCAAGTGGTTGCTAGTGGCTGCTCGTGGATGCATTTATACACACTCTAGGCACTAGATCAGCTCAATCACTTCATATTGCATATTGCATAAAATTGTGTGTAGGAAGCTATATTTATGGATGTATAATGATTGTGTTATCATATGGATGATGCATTTTGGTGAATGATTGTGCACTCATGTAGGTATTATATGTGTCGATAGGGTTCTCTCGCATACATAATGGATGCATGGAACTATCATGGTTTGCATATGTTCATACATTAGATAGGGAACATATACACACACTTTTTGCATATGCTCATACATCATTAGAAATTGTTTTAAGGACAATGGATGCCCCTGTTTGATGGATTGAGTAGATGGTTGTTTGGATGGTAGGATATGCATTCTCCTTAGCTTAGAGATTTCGGGGACGAAATCCTTTAAGGAGGGGAGAATGTAACACCCTGTATTTCAGTTAATGCTAAAATTCACTAATTGCAGAATTTATAATCTCAAATGTGAAAATTGGGGGAAACGGGCTGCGTCATTGCGTTCGTCTCGGAAAAATACGCAGAATAGAGTCCGAAATTTTGTAAATCGGAGTCTGTATGGCCCAGTTATGGCCCAATGAAGTTTGCAGAAAATTCAAAGTTAAAAAACAGATTTAAAAATTAAAAATCAGATTTTGAAATTGGAACCAGCGGGGCCAGGCGGGAAAGTTCCCGCCTAGCCATGTCGACAGGGCGTTCGACAGGCCTGTCGACTGGGGAGTCGACTGCCCTGTCGACTTGCCTGTCGACACAGGGTGTCGAGCCAGTTGGCCTGGGTGCACCAGGTCTGGTTTTCTGGCTAGGGCTGGGCTGTGTTCTAGAGACTTCTTAAATCTGACGGACCTAATCTAGCCTAGGGTTAATCCTATGGTCTAAAACACACCCTAATCCTATAAATACACCCTAATGCAAGCCTAATCCATACTAAAAATAGAAATGATGCCATCATGCCGCCAAAATCAAACTTAAGAGGAGCCTCCACTAGTTTATGAAGGGAGTTGCAAGCTAATCAACCTCTAATCATCATCTTCTTCAAATTTAGCAACTAGTTCTACTTCATAAGTTTGCTAATCTTGGTTTTGGTGAGTTCCTATGCCTTTAGCAAGTAATTGCTAAACTAATTAGGATAGGATATTAGGAGGCTATGGATGTAAATGTGGATTATGCAAGTTGTGGTTGTCATATGTTATAAGTTCATATGTAAACTTGCCTCTTTCTATGATATGATGTGTTATGTAAGTTCATATGCAAGTTTTATGCAAGTTTATATGCAAGATCATATGCAAGTTAGTCTCTTTTTGTGATATGCATAACATATGCAAGCTTGCCTTTGTGATATGACATGATATGCAAGTTTATATGCAAGTTCATATGCAAGTTAGTCTCTTTTTGTGATATGCATAACATATGCAAGTTTGCCTTTGTGATATAACATGATATGAAAGTTGATATGCAAGTTCATATGCAAGTTAGTCTCTTTTTATGATATGCATAACCTATGCAAGTTTGCCTTTGTGATATGACATGGTATGCAAGTTCATATGCAAGTTTTATGCAAGTTTATATGCAAGTTCATATGCAAGTTTTATGCAAGTTTATATGCAAGTTCATATGCAAGTTTGTCTCTTTTTAGGATGTGCATAACATATGCAAGGTTGCCTCTTTGTATGACATGTTATGTAAACGAATTACGTGGGAAACGATGGGGTTAATATGCATGTTAATAGAAATATGTAAAGTTGTTATGATTAAGCATAACATAAAATGAATGAACATAATTGGGAATTTACCTATTAAGTTAGGTCTACCCATATTATGGAATTGGGAATTTACCTATTAAGTTAGGTCTACCCATATTATGGAGTTGGGAATTTACCTATTAAGTTAGGTCTACCCATACTATGGAATTGGGAATTTACCTATTGAGTTAGGTCTACCCATATTCTTAAAAATGTGTAATTAATTAGGGATAATTAATACAAATTATGGGGTGATTAATTAGGTGTAATTAATCAACTAAGACACGAGGTTGGACCCTTTTGTAGCGGAAGTCTGCCCGGAACCGACCGGCCATCCAGCAGCTACAATTGATTGGCCCAATGTGAGAGGTCTTAGTCATAAGTTAAATACGTGATTAAAGTAAAGACACGAGGTTAGACCCTTTTTATGACGGAAGTCTGCCCGGACCCAACCGGCATATCCAGCAGTCATAAAAGATGGTCTAATGTGAGAGGTCTTTATGAGGTCATGATCTTAATTAATTAATTAAGAAACACTTAACCTTATTAGCATGTAGAGGGACATGAGGGGTTAAGTGGGTGCCTTGGGTGGCATGTGGAAATCTAGTGGTTGCCTTGGGTGGCAATAGAAAATACGATTAGAATACTTAACCAAAGTGGAACATGTAATTAAAACATGATTAAAGGGTTAAGTGGTATACACTAGAAATGACAAGCTTAGGTGGGTAGCTTGTGGGGGCCCATTTCAACCAATATCCCAAACGTATCTTTGTGGGCTCGACCCAAGTCGAGGACGGGACATGCATATTGGGCTTGACTATAAGAGGCCAAAACAGGGTAGCGGTGGCAACGCGAGTCCAACGGGTTTCATCTGCGTGTGTGGACCCGGGATGGTAGGTAAGACGTTGTTGCATCGTGTAGATATAACCCGTGCACCATTTGTTGTATCGGGTTGCCACTTTGGGGAGTGATACACCCCATTGTGGGGCCAGCACAGATATCTACGGTAGGGAGTCGATCGCTTGGGAGTAGTGGGTACACCTAGTGAAGATAGGGGCAGACGATACCTATGTAGTCAGCTAGGGGTACACGAAACTACTGAGTAAATTTTCTAAGTCCTTGGGAGGGATCAACCTTTAAGTAGGAATGACTGGTGTGGTGCAGTGTAGTAATTATCCTTGGGTGGGTAAATGCGTCTTCATCGTTATCTTAGTTCATTTTAAGTCTGATTGGCTACTGAGTGTTGTCATTTATCCCCAGTCACACCGTACCAAGTTATATCATACCCTAATTACTTTAATGATTGCATTGTTAAAGTTATAGGACTCGCTCAGACTTATGTCTGACCCCATTGTTTTTATCTTTTTTTCCAACCCTCAGGTTCTCAGAGTGGGCCCAGCACGAGTGGGCTTTGATCAGGCTACTTCTATTACTCTCTTGGAGCTTGGACCCTAGATGTAGAGCTCAGCTTACCCTTTTTCTTTTATGGCTATCAGTTCATGTACTGGGATTATGTCTTTTTATTTATCAGGATGGATATTTTGTACTTGACTCTTATTATGGTTTTGTGATGTAACCAAACATGTTTTGCTTTCCGCTGAAATGAAATGATGTTTTAAATTCTCAAGTATTATTTATATCTGTCTTGTTGTAATTTTTCTGTTCTATATTCACTTAAAATACTCCACCGATGTTATGGCATTCCCATATGAGTGACCGTAGCGGGCGTGGGGTGTTACAGGTTCAGCTTCAGAATTTTCATTAAGTTCTGTTCTAATAGGCATACTTGAAGTGCCCCCACTATTCCTTAATTAAAAAGGAAACTTAGTTTCATAAAAATCGACATCATTTGGTTCAATTATATTATGTGCATTTAGGTCATAAAATCTGTATGCATTGCTATTAATAGCATTGCCTATAAATGAACATTCATACGCTCTACTTGCCAATTTTAAGGGTCTAGAATGCGAATATATGCTAAACAACCCCAAGTTCTAGAGGCATTGGGTTTATGTTTCTTAAAAATTTCATAAGGTAAAATTTTATTCTTAGATTTGGGGATCCTGTTCAGAACATAGCATACAGATAATAAAATTTCCCCCCACCAATGTTTTGTTGCACCATAATTTAGTAATATGGAAAATACTAATTTGGTAAAGGTCCTGTTTTTCCTTTCAGCTTTACCATTCGTTTCAGGAGAATAGGGTGCAGTTCTCTCATGTACTATACCATGTAGTTTATAGAAATCCAAGATTGAAGTAGATTCTTATTTTGTTCCTCTGTCACTACGAAGTCTCTTAATTTTCCTATTTGCTTGATTCTCCCTTTCAGTTTTGAATGTTTAAACATGTCAAATGCATCACTTTAATTTTTCATAAGATATACATAGGTGAAATCGGAGCAATCATCAATAAAAGTGATAAAATAACGATGTCCATGTCTAGTCAAAGTTCCATCAAGCTCACATATATCAGAATGAATCAAGTCTAAGAGTTCAGAAACTCTATCAACAGATTTATGAGGTTTCTTTGTGATTTTAGCTTGTGTACAGAATTCACATTTATCAGGTTCAGATTCTGTCATTTTAGGAATCATATCTAGGGTGGTCATGTTATGAATTATTCTTTTATTAACATGACATAATATAGAGTGCCAAATATTAAAATCACACAACATACAAGCAGAAGTAGTCACTTTATTAGTTTCAACATTCAATTTAAACATACCCTCACAAGCATAACCCTTTCCCATAAAAGCTCCCTTATAAGTTAAGGTATATAAATCAGCCCCAATAACTTGAGTAAAGCCAGCCTTATTAAGGAGAAAGTCAGAAACTAGATTCTTTCTTATCTCTAGAGTATGCATAACAACTTTCAGAATTACAGTCTTTCCAGAGGTAAACTTGATTTCCACATTGCCAATCCCTGCAACTTTAGTGGTGTGAGAATCTCCCAACAACACTTTACGATATTCAGTAGCCCTGTATGTAGAGAACAAGTCACGATCATAGCAGACATGGCGAGAAGCATGAGTGTCTAACCACCAACCCTCTGATCCATCAACAAGGTGAATCTCAGTAATCATAGCCATAGGAGGCTCCTCAGTCAGGTTAGCCTGCGGTGCAGAGCTTGGCCTGTTCCGACACTTTCGTGCCATATGACCTGGTTTTCCACAGTTGTAACATAGAAACAACTGTCCAGAATCATTCATTTGGGTTGGTTTCTCCTGTCCTTTTGGGTTTCCTTATGGATTCCCATTACGTTTGTTGCGTTTGTTCTAATTCTTAAATGATTTGTGGTTCGGTTTCAGAAAAAGCGGGTTTGGTCTTCTTAGTGTTGTTGTTATTAACAATCAACACCTCTTCTTTCTGGTCCTGCTTGCATGCCTCCTCCTCAATACGGAGGCGCATGATTAAGCTCTCAATGAAAATTCCTTAGTTTTATGTCGTAAGACATTTTTAAAATCTTTCCAGCCTAGGGTAATTTGTCAATGATAACAACAATTCAAAATTGTTCGTCCAACGCCATACCTTCATAGATTATCTCATGAGCTATTTTCTGAAGTTAATAAGATTACATCTCTACTGATATGTCTTCAGTCATCTGGTACTTTAGGTAGCGGATTACAACATATTTCTTTGCCCCAGCCTCCTCTGTATCATACTTCTTCTCCAGTTCTTCCCAGATCTCCTTTGTTGTCTTTTCATCTGAGTTGTATTAATCATACAGGTCATCGCTCAGTCCATTCAGAATAAAATTCTTGCATAGGTAATCATGTTCAGTCCAGGTTTGCATTTGCTTTGATTGTTCAGTCCATGATGCCATCTTTGCTGCATCAGCCTCGTCAGATCTGTCTGGTTGCTGCGGTTTGTCAGTAGTAAGCGCAGCCACCACCTTTCTCATCGTCAGGAAGAACTCCATCTTCTTACGCCATCGCTTGAAATGCAAGCCTTCGAATCTGAATGGAGCAGTAGTCACGAGAGGGATCTCAAAGGCAGAGGGTGGAGCAGCACCGTCTAGGGTTGAGTCCAAAGCCATTGTTTCAGATCGTCTTCAAATTGTTGGGAAACAATGGCTGAGTCACGTGCTTCGTCGCTTTCTTGAAGACAATCCGACGATCTGGTCAGAGATGCAAACCAGTTCGTACTTTTGTCGCCGCCTCTCGTATAAAACAGCCTCTAAAAAACAATAACTGATTTGCTTGCACAACAAACCAGTGCAGATTTGCACTTTCAAAAATAAATACTGCTCGAAAATTTCTAGAAGAAAATTTTAATGGCGAAGGCAAGAAGAGAATATGTAATGCACTGTGTATTCTTATCTATAGATAAAGACTATATATAGAACGAGAATTAGGGTTTTACTGAGTAGTGGAAGAAAAAATCGGATCTGCTTAAATTATAGGACACAATTTCCGATTATTTTTTACCGTTACAGAAAAAATATCGGCGTAGAAATATTTTTCCATAGAAGAAAAACGGTTCGAAAAAAGCATTGTTTTATGGTCTAAAAATATAAGTGTCTACACCACAAAACCAAGGCTCAAGGCCCAAGCCCAAACCGTCGGGCCAGGCCGGGTCAGGTCGAGTCAGTCGGTCGCGCGCGCGTGTGTGATCTTCATGATGCATGGTCTCCCTCCTCAAACAAAGCATGTATTGGGAGACCCAAGGCCCCAACATGACTTCTTATAAACAAGTATAAATACTTGCCTCTTCCATATAGTTCCATGATCTGGGACTATTCACATGTAGGAGCCATTCATACACTTATTCCAACATTTTTAATAATTCACCTAATGATAATAAAGACATTTCCAACAGTGATTCACTGTAAATACCACAAGGTAGACAGTGTCTCTAGTGCTCGCACACACACACACACACATATATATATATATATATTCTGCAAATACATGTACACACATACATGTGCATGTATATACACAATTTTTGTGTAGGGGTAATACGATCAAATATCAGTGAGTGGGCATGAATCAAGAAATTCAGTGCAAGTGCATACACACACACACACACACACATATATATATATATATATATACACACACATTTGTGCATGTGTGTGTGTGTATATATATGTATGTATGTATGTACATAGAAGCAACAATGGCTCAGCAAGATCAAAATGGCTGCAAAGTGCACATATGTATGCGTGCAAGATACTGACACAACAACATGAATATGGATTCATGTGCATGCATCACAAGGGTCAAATCTTATGGCCAAAAATCTGTGCATATATGTACATACATACACACTAATGCAACAATACCAGGAATGGGACACATCAAATACACAACATGGCCAAGCAAGTATTCAAGGCAACAACTGTGTATATGGAGAACGGTTGGCTACAGCATGTCAAGACACACACACACACACATATATATATATATATATATACACACATGTTGGTATATATATATATATATATATATGTATGGAATTCGAACATGACAAGAAGTGCAAATGCAGCAGCCAGACATGTGTGCAAGCGCATAATTAGATTTCAAGAAAATATACACAAATCTGGATGTACTTGTTATTACGCATGCATCACATGTTCAAGAAGCACAAGTGTGTAAATACAACATGGACTAACATACAAGAGTAAATTTCAGCAAGACAAAGCAAGTGTAGGTTCAAGTTTAGGAATAAGCATAACACATGGAGAGCAACCAAAGCCAAACACTCATATACATAATTATATATATATATATACACACACATAAATGTATATACATGGCATGTATATTCAGTATCAAAGCAAAAGGGACAAGACAAAGTCGAATACATGACATAAACAAGAGTGAACATGATGCAAATGAAGTAGCAGGGACTATATGCCAAGCAAGATCAAAGCTAGGTATAAAAACACACACATACTGGTGCATAAAAGTAAAGTACAATAACCCGCAGAAGCATTCGAGAGACACACAGGTTATGCAAATGCAGAAGTAGCATGTGCTAGTTTAGATCAGTTTCATTTAGCAACAACATACACATGAATGCCAATTCAACCATGTAGATCTGCCAAGAGAAGAGCCAGATGGATGCACCATGCATGGATATTAACAATGCCAGCGTTGCATGTCAAACCAGTTGACTCAAGCTCAATGGAAACAAACGAGCTAAACTAGCAAAAAGGAAAAACTGGTTATTATGTGACTATGATGCACTAATCCTAGTCGAACATCAAGCCATTGCACGGTAAGGTGATGGATAATGCAACATGAAAATACATAGCAAGAGAAACATGTGCACAAGACCATATACATACAACAGTGAACAAGACAACATGCTCAGTAATAAGGTAGCAACGTTGATACGTATACGCGCACACACACACTTGTGCGTGTGTGCATATATATATATATATATATATATATATATATATGTGTGTGTGTGTGTGTGTGTGTGTGTGTGTATGTATGTATATGTATCCAAATGGATATAATGAAATAATCATGTCAACGTAAGTGGTGTTTATGTGCTAGCACAAGCAGCAGAACATTCGAATGGCTCAAAAATGTGAAATTCTTTTTCCAAAATTATTTGTTTTTTTAGAAAGAATGATTTTAATTATGCATGAATATGATGGTAAAATCTTTCCTTTTTTAATTCTCTAATATGGAGAAAATCAAACTTGCATTAATGGGACAAAAAATTTGGCAAGTTAATTTTAACCATTTTTTCCCAAATTCACAATGTTCACCAAAAGTCAACTAGGTTCATCAAGATAAACAGCAAAGAATTCATCAACAAATTCAGAGAACAATATTGGGTAGTAAATCATGTTTGTTTCCAGAAAGCAATCGAATACACTCACGGAAAGGCAAAAATCGCGCAAGAATCAAACATATCAAAGACCGCATCTTTATGCGTGAAATCAAAGAATTGCTTAGGGTTTCAGAACCCTATTAATACCAATTCATTATAGGCATAAATTGGTTGAAAAACAAAAGCAATACTTTGAGGGCAAACAGAAAAATCAAATAAGTAAAATCACGGTTTTTTGATCGCAAAATCCCAGATCGATCTACCAAGAAGCATTATGCATCAAAGCTATCATCGAATCAAATTTCATCAACAAACCAGGCATTGTGATTTGGACAAAGGAAGAAAACCCTAATTTGGGTCGGTCGTATTTTTTTTCAAGGGATAAAAGAAACAAGAGGTCGACTATTTTTTATATTGAAAGGGGGTTCTTTGTTTATTTGTTTTAATTTTTTTATTTTCTTTCGTAATCGATTCATCAATTTTCAAGTTTGTTTAGTAAAATATAGGGATCACTAGTTATTGGATTTATAGCTAGGGTTTACGAGTTTGTAATCTGAGGAAAATCTATTCTTAGGTATACAGATTGGTGCAGGATTTTGAGCATAGGATTAGAGCGGCAGAGTTTATGAGTTTACAGGGTTTTGTAAGTGGGAGTCTATTTTAATACCTAGTAGAAATCTTAGGGAATGCAGCAGTAGACAGGGTTTGCCGAAGCTGGGTAAAATCTGTATCATTTAATTTCCGTGTTTATTTTCTCTGCTGAAATTTGTGTTGTGAATTTTTAATATCTTGTAAAACTCCAATACACCCTATTCACCCCCTCTAGGGTTAATCTAGATCTAACAAATGGTAATAGCTAGTAGAATTCTTTAAAGCTTATCATATAATTCTTTATTTTCTTCAAGTCTTTGTCTTTCAATGACTCCTTATCAAAATCATAGCAGAAGGCATTGTCGGTCCATGGACATATAGCCACTTTATCATCAGGAAAGACCTTCTAAACTTCCATTGCCATCGCATTAGCACACCGTATAACATGTGTTGCTTTAGCTAATTTTATTGCCATTACATATAGTAGAAATTGAACATATTCAACATATTTAATAAATGAAATTAAATGTAAGTAGACATTCCATGCAAATAGAATATAATAAAATTAAATATAAGTTGGCATTCCATGTAAGTAGACGTTCCAACTGTAAGAGTAAATTTCGAAAACTGTAATAATCAGTCTATCCCGAGCAATAATGCAAAAAAAAAAAAAAAAAAAAAAAAACTCGGATCAGGACTAGCATTCTCATGGAAGTAAATCAACTCAAATGAAATGTTCAATGATATGCATCAATAACTTAAAGGATGTTTGGGATCACCATCCTCTAAGGAACTATTAAACTAATATCATATAATAAGATACGCTATTATAATAGCATCTATGGTTAAATATACTATTGAAAATAGCGTAAGCGGGATTACATTTTTACCCTTACACCGTTTATACATTTTCGTAAACATTGCATATAAAACACCAGCACATCGGTGGATAGAGATGCGCCGCTATACGACAACGTTAAATCAAAATCGTAGGGGGCTCGATCAGGATAAATATGACAAAGCGTCAAGTCAATACCCATCAGTAGGATTCTACCGGATTGCTGATCCAGTCTAGTGGTAACTCATAGCCGCGACTACTGCCCACCTCAAACAATACTCCCAAATTCAAAGGGCCCAAATCAGTCACAAAGTAATATATATGGTATCGAATAAGCATGCCAACTTATAATAACTAACTCACATTGGCCTGGGTATGGCTCATGTTTTAGTCATTTCAATTATGACCAGAAGGTGTAGGCTATCCATCATTGTTCTCTTTCTTCAAATCGAGTAATTGCCGCCAAATCATCCTACTTCATTCTGGATTCTCCAGCACATGCACAGTTGTTAAAGTGGTTTTTGGTATTGGTAGAGAGTATGACAATTGCCGATCCCGGTCTCTTTAACAACCAAACGTTTACATTTTTCACACCATGGTCATTTTTATAATTACTTTAAAATTCATCTATACGTAATCTGAGATTCAAATTTGAAATCAAATATAAATATCTAACCTCGACTATATTTAATTTTGAAAACTACTTACTTAAATCGCTTTAACCAAATCAAATTAAAAGATCATATCTTAAAGGTCTCAAATTATAGTATAAATTAATACTAAAATATTTAACTTTGATTTTATTTAATTTCCGAGATATACGCATTACGATTTTCAATCCAAATCCAAAATCGACTTATATTTGAATCAAAACTTAAAGATCTCAAATTCCATTTAAATCAAAACTAAAATATTTAACTTCAAGGATATTTAGTTTGATTTATTTTCGTCAAAAACTCAAGTTCAAAGAATTCATGATTAAATCTTACCTTATAAGAATTTGTTTCAAGTCGATTCATAAAATCCCACATTTTGGTTCAGGTTCAATATATACAATTCAAATCAAAACCTATATTCCAATTACAACAAATCATATCATATTTTATAACTCAAGTTGTACAACTCAAATTCATTACGTAAAAATTCAAATCATACAATTTAAAACTATTCTTATAAATTCATTTAACAAAATTCTTAATTCAAACCAAATGATTTATTTATAAAACTAATTCATATATATATATATATTCCGATTCACATTCAGTCACCTTAAAATCAGATTCATTTCATATCAATTATAAATCCAAATTAAAATCAATTATGCAATTCACATAAAACTTCAATATCTAAACCAATTCAAATTCGCATTCAGTTGATTTATAATCAAATTCATTTCATATCTATGATAGGTTCAAATTGATTCCTTACATTGGAAATTCAAATTCATAAAACAATTTCACAATTCTAGTTCATCTCTTATAAGTTTATATTGATTCAAATTCAAATTCATATCTCATATAAGTTCATTCGTTAAATCAAGTATAATTTAAATCTTTAAACCTCGATTCAAATCGTGAAAACCTTAACTTATCCACCTTTTAGTTTATTATTAAAGTTTATAAAATATATAAAATTAACTTTGAAAATAGATATTAATATAAGTTTTTATATTCTAAAATTTGATAGAAAACAGCTTTATAAACATAAGTTTAAAAATACTTTAGATATGGTTCGAAAAAATTATTTATTATAATATATTACCTTTAAAATTTGAAAATACATATATGATTAAATTATATGGTATAAAATAAATAAAAATTTAAGTAAAATCTTAAAGAAGCATTTAAATCCATTTTTACTCATAACATCATTTTAAAACATATAATTTAAAATTTACAAAATTAAATTTAAAATCTTTAAAATATATATGTATGAAAATATAAAATCTTAAGTTATTATTTTAAAATCAATTCTCCAAATCACTAAACTTCGAAACAGGACCAAAAGTGTCCGTATATAGTTTCGTAGCCTATGGTCAAGAGATACGGATATTTATCATTTCAACCCGCAATTTATAATTTTATGGGTATATATCATTTCAACTCGTAGTCCAAAATATAAATCGCTCAGGTCTATCATTTCCACCCATAATGACTTTCTCCTAATCTAATGTCCATTAGGTATGTATCATTTCAACCCATAATGATTTTTACTAAAACTATGGAATTCAGCAACATAGATGAGCAAAAAAATTTATTACATAGCATCAATATCATCACATCGAAAGTCAAATATCATCAGTGCACCTATGTGTCATACATACCATGTCATATATGAAAGGTGTACATATCAGTTGAAATAATTTCTACTAGCAATCCTATACATTTCACAATAGTTCATTTGTGCTGAATATAACAATCATGAAACAATTTTAGTCAAGTATGAGATAAACTCACCTTTCGTGGTACAGAAATGGGGACATCATACGGACTAACACAAAATGAAACAACGATTTCCAGGCATGACTCAGAATGGATTCAGTCACGGTAGCCACTCAATATATATTTTATTTTTATAAGAGGAGGTTAGGGAATTTTTAATGGGTCGGCATGGCTAATGGATTTTGTAATGGTTTCCGAACTCATCACCACACTCGACTCAAAACAAACACAACACTAACTCAAATCAGCCTAAAATAAAACATAATAATTCTTTACACAATATTAAATATCATTATATATACGTATATATAATTTTTTTAACATAAATATATTTAAAATTCAACGCACACCAAAATTACACATATATTATAAATAATATAATAATCCAAAACATTATTATATATATATTCATATATAAACATACAAACAAACAAAATATATATTATAATTCACACACCCATACACGAATATGCACCCATAATATATATATATATATATATATATATATATAAACACTAGCTCACGCCCACATGCTCACACAAAACACATTACTCACATGCACACATACACACTCACACATGCCAGGAAGAAACAAAACACCAAAAAATACACAAACAAAATATACACACATGCGAACACATACACATTTCAACACTAAAAATAAAACTCATGCACACCCCCTAAACCTCAACACATGCACCAATACTTACCCACAAACATATTCAAACTCATACAACTCTAACACACATGCACATAGGCTAATATAACTCACTTATACACTCCAAGCATACAAAATCAAAAGCATGCACGGGGAACGAGCTGGGTCAAGGCAGAGGGGGCAGGGAGGCTTCAGGTGGGGCCGAAGCTCGGTTCGGTTAGTCTGGAAAGCAAGGGTCAATTTTGCTGCTTGGATAGGCGGCACAGGGAGGGTGGGGTTGACGCAGAGGAAGGCAGTCAGTGGGTGGCAGCAGCGGAAGTGAAGATGGGCAGGCGCGGTTCAGGGGATTCCGATGGTAGGCGGGTACTAGGTGGTCTGGATGAAGGTGACTGTAGGGGGAGAAGCAGATCGTGATGCGAAGAAATGATGACGGGTTTACAAGGAAGCTGCAACTTCATTTTCTTTTTCTTGAAGAAGAATAGGAGTGGTGCTTTTGAAGAAAAATGAGCTATTGCTATTCACAAAGCCAAACAATATGGAAAAGAAATATAAGGCCTAGCATTGGGAAATCGGATGACCATGGAAAAGAACAGATAAACAAATAAAAGAGGACTGAAGGTTTTTGGGACAAACAAAACAACGCATTGGAAATGAAAAGTAAGGGCGGTTGCATTTCAAAAGGAAATGAACGGTTTTGGCAATGAAATAAATAAAATTAGAATAAAACTGAAAATAAAAGTGAACAAACAATTTTCGATATATATATATATATATATATTTAACGAACAATTTTGCAAATCAACAGTCGACAATATCAAGCGAGATTTAATTTGATATGGAAATGATGAACGAATAAAACTAAATTAACAAATCAGGAAAGAATGGGTTTGAAATATCAAAAAGGAAACGAACTAAAAAAAGCGAAAATAAGCATCAGGTCCGTAAAAGGTTTTAAAATAAAAACGGCCTCCCTCCCTAGGTTTCGTTTCAAACCCGGTCCCTATTTTTATACTTACGTGTTTAGTTAAAAAAATGCGTTGCCATGTAAAAAAAAATCTAAATTCTGCAAATATTCTTAGAAGATTGTGGAAACAAAAAAAAAAACTTGCATACATGTGTGCAAGTATTCACACTAGTTGCACACATGTATGCAAGTATTCACAAAGCGGTTTACGTTGAAAATCTTCAGGAGTTCTTGCATACATGTGTGCAACTATTTTAAAATATTTGCACATATGTATGAAAATATTGCATGAAGGTTTCACGTTGAAAAATATGCCTGCGTATTGTTGCACACATGTGTTTAAGTATTCTGAAACACTTGCATGCATGTATGCAAATAAATATGAACTGATTTGCATGCATGTGAATTTTTGCATACTTGTATGAAAGCTTTCTGTAATATTTACATGCCTATATGCAAGAAAACCAACACAGATGCATGATTGAAATACTTGCAAGGATGTATGCATGAAATTCAAATTACGTGCATACTAGTATGCAATTAACTGCATTTTCGTTGTTTTCCTGCAATTTTGGCTTTCGATCTGTTTTTTGGTGGATTTTTTATTTGAATTTTTTTATGTATACATGTTTTATTTAAATACGAATTTATGTGATTTTTTTTATATATTATTTATTTTTTTAGTGAATTTTCGAAAAATAGGGACCTAATTTATATAGGTTTAGGACCGGATGTGAGCCTAATTTTGAAACTTTCCAAGGATGTGTGCCAAACGAACCCTTAAAAAAATTGATAATTGAATGAGGTTTGCATCAACAATGATCAATACAAATGGGAGATCTACAAAAGAAATATTTTGAAATTAAATCAAAGATATAATTTTAGAATGTTGGAAACAAATTTCATAATATTACGAGTTAATATTTAGTTAAAATCCAAGAATGAATTTGATTCCAATAACTAACTCGAATAAATTTTATACACTAAATAAGATTTGAAAATATAAGTGTCATTTATATTATTAAATTATATTCATATTAAAACCAAATTCATTTGTTATATAAAATAAAGATATATTTTTTTAATATCACAAATCAAAATGGTTATCATATAAAATTCTAAAACAATATGAGTCTTAAATCATAAATCAATATTATTATTTCAATAAAATCCGAAAAAATAAAATAAATAAAACCAAAAATTAAATTAAAACATTAAATAAAATACACTTAAAATTGTGATTATTACAATCTCCCCCACTCAAATCTTTTCGTCGCCGAAAAGGAACAAGGTAGGGAAATAGTAATTAAAGAATTTAATATATTTAAACCAATGGTTCATATCTATTCTCATACCTATATATAATTTGAAATATATATCTAAAAGTTAAAATAATTTCAAACATATCAAAATAGTTTTAAGTATTCACTCGATGTCTCGATTGGCAATATATATCTATCCCACTTTCGAAACCTAAAAATAAATATTGATGAGGCTGCAGTCATCACTAAAATCATTTTCAAGTGACTAGAGCGTGACTCTATATCTATGTAATACATATAGGGTTTAACATATACATTTATTAGACGTATACCCAAATCACTAGGTATTGGATAGGCCAACATTATCGTCGGGTAAGTACTCAAAAGATCTTAACATATTTAACAGAATATATATCAAATTTACCAATTATATGTCATAAATAATATATTTCAAATCATAAAAAAAATTAAGTAGGAAATTTTTTTTATCTCTCCCCATTCGTTTATTTATTAAAATTCAACCTCAATTCTTAATAAATATAACAACAATATTATTATTAAATCAAATACATAACAATATTATTCTATACAATTCCTAAATATTTTCAAATCCATGTTATCTATATTTAAATTTATAAAACTTGTTAATTCCATAAGTTTAACATATACAACACAATTTAAAATATTTATAAGCCAATTTAAATTTCATAATTCCTATACATGCATATATTTATAAACTATACAATTATATATTTTAATTAAGATAAAATCATGTTCTTACAAAATCTACATCTTTAAAAATTATTCAACATATATAGTTTATAAAATATAATTTTAGTGTATAAACATCAATTCCTTTCAAAATATTTGTATTACCAAAACAACATGTTATTTTCAAATATACCAAAATTTCAATATTCCATCAAGAAAATCTTATATTATAATACATATTTCAAACTAATATCTAATAAGAATGAACATATGAGAAGACTTATATTGTTCCTCAACTTCTTACCTTGTTATGGACAAGGATAATTTATAGCATTCAAATTAAAAGTTGAATGAACAAAATACCCTAATCAAAGAGGATATACGAAGGAAGATGGATTCAGATGGAAAGGAAATTTTATAAAAATTTTAAATATTAAACAAAATTTTATAACCGAAAATATTTGTTTGAAAAACATTTTAAAACCATTTTAAAAACCATTTATACTTTCAAAATACGCTTTCTCTCTCTCAAGGATTCTATGACTAATTCCACTCATTCTAGGGTATTACCATCCTATCTCTAATGAGCTTTTACCCCATAGGATAAATCTTTGATAAGCTAAAGCTTTGATACCACACGTAACATCTTGTCCTTTCGACTGCTTCAAGTCAGTAATTAAATCAACTCAAACCGTTTGAAACGACAAATTGTTATTAGCTTATGAGGTAAATAAAATAAATCACAGAATCACATATCACATACACAAAACAATATAATATCTTGTAGCGGAAAATAAATAATACAATAGTAGTTCGCGAAGCTACTAAATAAAAAATTCAACAGAGTTTACATAAACAATACAATGAAAGTCTAATACAATAATTTCTAATACAAAGATAATTGATAACCGTATGGAACAGAAATGACCAGAGTAGCTGAACTAGATCAACTGAATAGGTAAACACAAGTGAGCAAACCCGATATAAGCTTCACCTCCGAGAGTAAATCTCGAAAACTATAATAATCGGTCTGACCTGAGTAATAATGCCAAAAAAAACTCAGATCAGAACTAACATTCTCACGGAAGCAAATCAACTCAAATGAAATGTTCAACGAAATGCATCAATAACTTAAAGGATGTATGGGACCATCCTCCTCTAAGGATCCATTAAACTAATATCATATAATACAATATGTTATTATAATAGTGTCCATGGTTAAATATACTATTGAAAATAGTGTAAGCAGGATTACATTTTTACCCTTACACCATTTATACATTATCGTAAACATTGCACATAAAACACTAGTACATCGGTGGATAGGGATGCGCCGCCATACGACAATGTTAAATCAAAATCGTAGGGGGCTCGATCATGATAAATATGACAAGGCATCGAGGCAATACCCATCAGTAGGATTTTACCGGATCGTGGAACCAGGCCGGTGGAAACGCAAAGCCGCAACTACCACCCACCTCAGGTAGTACTCCCAAATTCAAAAGGCCAAAATCAGTCACAAAGTAATATATATATATATATATATATATGGTATCGAAGAAGCATGCCTACTAAGAGTAGCTAACTCAAATTAGTCTGGGTATGGCTCCTGGTTTAGTCATTTCAATTATGACCTAAACGTCAAGGCTATCCATCATCGTTCTCTTTTTTCAAATCCAGTAATCGCCTCCAAATGATCCTACTTCATTTTGGATTCTCACCACATGCACATTTGTTACAGTGGTTTTGGTATCGGCAGAGAGTATGACAATAGCCGATCCCGGTCTCTTTAACAACCAAACGTTTACATTTTTCACATCGTGGTCATTTTATAATTACTTTAAAATCATCTATACGGAATCTCAGATTCAAATTTGAAATCAAAATTGGATATTTAACTTCGATTATATTTAATTTTGAAAAGTACTCACTTAAATCACTTTAACCAAATCGAATTAGAAGATCATAACTTAAAGGTCTCAAATTATAGTATAAATCAACACTAAAATATTTAACTTCGATTTTATTTAATTTCCGAGATATACGCATTACGATTTTCAATCCAAATCCAAAATCGACTTATATTCAAATCAAAACTTAAAGATCTCAAATGCCATTTAAATCAAAACTAAAATATTTAACTTTGAGGATACTTAGTTTGATTTATTTTCGTCGAAAACTCAAGTTCAAACAATTCAAATGACTAAATTTTGCCGTACAAGAATTCGTTTCAAGTCAATTAATAAAATCCCACATTTTGGCCTTGGTTCAATATATACAATTGAAATCAAAACTTATATTCCAATTACAACAAATCATATCATATTTTATAACTCAAGTCGTACAACTAAAATTCATTACTTAAAAATTCAAATCATAGAATTTAAAACTATTCTTATAAATTCGATTTAACGAAATTCTTAATTCAAACCAAACGATTTATTTATAAAATCAATGCATATATAATATATAATATATATATTCCGATTCACATTCAGTCACCTTAAAATAAGATTCATTTCATATCAATTATAAATCCAAATAAAAATAAATTATGTAGTTGACATAAAAGTTCAATATTTAATCCAATTCAAACTCGCATTCAGTTGGTTTATAATCAAATTCATTTCATATGATAATAGGTTCAAATTCAGTCCTTAGATTGGAAATTCAAATTCAGAGAACAATTTCAAAATTCAAGTTCATCTCTTATAAGTTTATATCGATTCAAACTAAAATGCATATCTTATATAAGTTCATTCGTTAAGTCAAGTATAATTTAAATCTTTAAACCTCGAATTCAATTCCGAAAACCTTAACTTATCCACCTTTTAGATTATTATTAAAGTTTATAAAATATATATAATTAACCTTGAAAATATAAATAAATATAAGTTAAAAAATTCTGAAGTTAAAAAATGCTAAAGTGGATAGATATTGGCATGATGGTCATATCTCCCTACCAAACAGTTCCTCTAGAGGTGTTAAATATGCATGGAATATTAGCAGTACCATAAATACTCTAATTTGGCTTGTTACGCAACTTGAAATGGTGGTGTGCATAGTATTAGGATGATCGATGATAAAATGATAAAAGATGATGCTATAGATTTGTATCCATGGCATGATAGAATCTAGGATAATGGTGGCGCTCCAAAGGGGATCTTTCATCTTTGGAAGGTATTGAATAATGGCTTATTAACTCTCACTAGACTTAAGAAGATTAATGTGGTACCCAATTCTCCTAGCTACCTTTGTAGTAGGGGTGAAGAATTGATTGAGCATTTATTTTTTGAATGTGGGTTCACCCATTTCATATGGGAAAAGCTTTTGTTGCGTTTCAAACTTCACTATCCATCCTACTTCTCTAGTATTGAATAGTTCACAATTTTTAAAGCTACGAGATGAAAGACTAGGAAAGGGGATATTTTTCTGAAATTACTCAAAAAAAAATTGTGTATGATTTGGATGGAGAGGAACATTAGAGTGTTTGGAGGTTTATTTACTTATAAACACTCAATGGTGCTATCTATCATTAGACGTATGAGATGATATTTTGTATATGTAGCGTGTTGGCACTTCAAACCAGTTTTGAGCTTATGTGCCTGTGCAGATTCTCTTTCTTTTTCTCTTATTCTAATAATAATGGCACGGCCCACTATAAAATACCGACTTGCCTTTCAAAAAAAAGCTTTATAAACATAAGTTCAAAAATACTTTAGAAATGGTTTAAAAGAATTATTTATTAATATATATTAAATTTAAAATTTTAAAATACATATATGATTAAATTAAATGGTTTAAAATAAATAAAATATAAGTAAAATCTTAAAGAAGCATATAAATCCATTTTTACTCATGAAATAATTTTAAAACATATAATTTAAAATTTACAAAATTAAATTTAAAATCTTTAATATATATAAATACTATGCAAATATAAAATCTTAATTTATTATTTTAAAATCAAATCTCCAAATCACTATACTTCGAAAAATGACCAACGATATCCGTATATAGTTTCCTACCCTATGGTCAAGTGACATAGATATTTATCATTTCAACCCGCAATTTATAATTTTATGGGTATATATCATTTCAACCCGTAATCCCAAATAAAAATCGTTCAGGTCTATCATTACAACCCATAACGACTTTCCCCTAATCTAATGTCCGTTCGGTATGTATCATTTCAACCCATAGTGCTTTTTCCTAAAACTATGGAAATCAACAACATAGATGAAATAAATAATTTACCAGATAGCATCAATATCACCATATTACAAGTCAAATATCATCAGTGCACTGATGTGTCATACATATCGTGTCATATATGAAAAGTGTACATATCAGTTAAAGCAATTTTTACTAGCAATCATATACATTTCACAATAGTTCATTTGTGTTGAATTTACAACCATGAAACAATGTAAGTTAAGTGTGAGATAAACTCACCTTTTGTGGTACAGAAATGGAGATATCAGATGGACTGACATAGGACTTCCAAGCACAATTCAAAATGGATTCAATCACGGTAACTACTTAATATATACTTTATTTTTATAAAAGAAGGTTAGAGGATTTCTATAACATGAGGTTAGAGGATTTCTCAACGGATCGTTATGGCTAGTGGATTTTAGAACGGTTTCCGAACTCAACACTACACTCGACTCAAAATGGACACAAAACTAACTCAAATAAATCAAATATAAAACACAATAATTCTTTACACAATATTATATATTTTTATATATATGTATACATAATTTTTTTTTAACATATATATATATATATATATATAATTCAATGCACACCAAAATTACACATATACTACAAATTAAATAATACTCCAAAACCCTATTGTATATATATATATCCATATATAAACACACACGAACAAACAAATATATATATTACAATTCACCACTACAACAAAATGACCCTATTACAACGGTGGAACACCGTTGTAATATACATTTTACAACGGTAGGCAAACCGTCGTGTATTAAGAAGTTGTAATAGACTCATATCTTTTACAACGTTTTTACACTGTTGCAACACCGTTGTAATATGTATATTTTACAACTTTTTTCCACCGTTGTAGTAATACATATTACAACATTTTTGCACTGTTGTAGTAATATATATTACAACTTTTTTCCACCGTTGTAGTAATTCCTACTACAATTAATTATAACAATATGATTTTTGTTTCGTTATACATTACATTTTATATAAAAATAAATATTTATATTGAATAAAATGATACTACACTGATCTGAAATAATCAATTAAATATTTTATTCCAATATTTGAATTAGTACAACTTTCTGATCCACTATCGTACAACTCACATTTACATAATACAGTCATAACAATACATACATTCCTCACTACAAACTGATCACTCAATACACTCAGTTACATACACACTTTCGTATAAATATACATACACACTGACATACACCAAGTCTTTATGCTCCAGCATCCCCAATCGATCATCCATTTCAACATCATGCTCATCGTCAAATATCCTTATTACTCTGTGTCATTCATTCATGAGTACAGTGATGCCCAAATGCATATATATTTTGCATTTCATTTATTTTTGTGTCGAAAAAAAATCAATATATATATATATACACATACATATTTATATATATATATATATATGCATGCGCGCGCACACACACACACACACACACACACACAGATATATATATATATATATATATATATATCGGTTTTGTGGACAGAATTATATATCTTCCCGGACAGACATAGCCTTAAAATTGCTACTTTACCCAGAACTATGGAAAAAAAATAGCATGCATTGGTACTACTTTACAATCCCTTACCTATACCAGATTACGCTTAGAAGTTAAAATTATTGTAAGATACAGCGTTGTTCTCATCTGGATCATTTCTGAATACATAATACATTGGTGCTAGAAAAAGAAGCTACTACAGAAGCATCAAAAAAAGAAAAGGAAGCACCATCAATAGAAGCAATAGAGTTAGATTTTACTTTTTTGTTAATAAGTTAAGAAAAGGAATGAATACCTGTCCAGTTCCACTCGCACCCATAGATGAAAAACCAAAATCAAAGCCTGGGAACACCTGTAGTACAAATATGGCAGTTATTATGTTGTGCCCAAGCAATTGCATTAGCACTTGCCTAACGTCTCTGTAGCTCAACAACAGGAAGGGTAGGTAAGCATATGTCCAGCACCACCACCTTTGTTGAATCCAGCACTTGCTGATTCTAATCGGTTCAGCCTCGTTCCAGTAGAAGGAAGTTAGGGGTCCGCAGAACTCTGAGTTTTTGCTGCCGTAAATGTACGAGTAGATGTCATAATGTACTAAAAAAACTGTTGATTTTTTTAAATATTTACCCAATGAATATTTGCTCCTAGTTGTATTTTTCCTCAGTTGAAGCATTGGCATTCATCATTAGTATTAAAACTGCAATATAATGTGGTAATTCCATTGAGTGCTTATTTTTGTCCTTGAATACTAAAAAGTAGATGCTGCTATCCATGAAAACCATGCTTTTATAAGCATTTAGATCCAATAAATGGCACACGCATAAATTTGGGGTGCAGAAATAAAACATTAACTGAACTATTTGGATTGTAGGCATGACAGAAGCGAGAACGTTCAGATTATAGTTTTAGTTATATTAATGGTGAATGGTGATCACGATAAACATTGGAAGCTTATCCAAACCGCCATCCGTTCTTCACCGCTGACTATCAAGTTACACTTTCTTGCCTTACAGTTACGAGTCTGGTCTTCTTACTGAGACTTACAAACTCCCCGACGCCCCCGTCCTTGTCATCGCAACATTGTTACCAAATTCGCAACCATGCCTCATCAACCCCGATTATCGTACCCAAATTCGTCAATCAACTTCCCTAAGCCTACACAATCCAACTGCCACTGTGTCACTTCCTCACAGCATTTCATCACACCAAAACCCAATTCAACCCCAATTGATACAACACGTCAAAAATTTTATCACGCCACTCACAACAAAACCGCAAGCCTGCAGACTCACGCGATCCAAGCAAAAGCTCTCGGTCGAAGCATGACGACGGAAGGCGATGTGTTTTTCTGCGTTGCAAAGAGGAAATTTTAAGGTCGAATTTTTTTGATTGAGAGGAAGTCTTTTTTTTTGGATCTGAGCATAGTAATGAAGACGAAAAGAAGATGAGCGAATTGATACTAGGGCCGGCGAATTTGTTTTGAACCGAGGAGCTGGGAAGTAGAACGGACGAATGAAAAGAGAAATAAAACCAACGGTGGATGGAGGGAAATACGAATCTGGAGGGCGGAAAAAAAAAATAGTTTGGAGGGCGGAAAAATTTTTAGTTTGGAGGGAAACGTTGAATTGAAGCCAACATAGGAAATTTTCAATTTTGAGGGAAATGTTGAATTGGAGCCAACGTAAAAAAAAGAGCTGTCAATGATAAGTATAAGCATCTATTATAACTGGTCATAACAAACACTTGTAATAGATATTTATTACAACCTACAAAATAAAAAACTTGTAGAAAACTAATCTATTAAATATCAAATTGTAACTTTAACTAGCATAACTTAATTATTATTACTTTAAAATTTTATTATTAGTTATTAATTACAGTATTTAATAATGAATTATTTATAAATTATAAATTAAATATTTTGATATTAATTTATTAACTAAATATTAATTATTAATTAATTATAATTTCTAATATTGATTATCAAATATTAAATTTTTAATTACCTATTAAATATTAAACATATATTACTTATTAAATATTAATTACTAATATTAGTTATTTATTAAATATTAATTATTTATAAAATATTAAATACCAATTACTAATCAAAAAAAATATAAATATTAAATATTAGTTACTTAAAAAGAGTAATACTTATTAAAAGCTTATGTTACTATTAATTAATAAGTAGCTAGTTAACATACATTAACTATTAAAAATAAATTACTACTTATTAACTATTAATTATTTAATAATAAATGACAAATATTATTGATTCCCAAGTTTATTATTAATTATTATTATTAAATATTATTATTAAATATCAATATAATTAGTTATTAAATATAGATATTATGAACATGAAGTTTGTACTAGGCATCTCTATTACAACTAATAAAATGAAAAGTTGTGATATATATGTTTATTACAACAGTGATTATTTCACAGTTGTAAAAAACATTTATTACAACAGTGCGTTTTGCACAGTTGTAAAAAAACATTTATTACAACTGTGCTTTAAGCACAGTTGTAAAATTAAAGTTGTAATATGGTGTTTTTGTTGTAGTTACAACGGTGTTTATACCACCGTTGTAAAAAACCATTTATTACAACGGTGATTTTACCACCGTTGTAAAAACCCATTTATTACAACGGTGCGTTTACCACCGTTGTAAAATTAAAGTTGTAATATGGTGTTTTTGTTGTAGTGCACATACCCACACACGAATATACACACCTAATATATATATATATATATATATTTTTTGAAAATTACACACCTAATATATATATATATATATATATATATATGAACTAACTTACGTACACATAGTCACACAAAACACATTACTCATACACACACATACACACTCAGCACGCCAGGAAGAAACGAAACACAAAAAAATACACACACAAAATACACACACGTGAATTCATACACAACTCAACCCCAAAAATAGAACTCATGCACACCCCCTAAAACTCAACACACGCACCAACACTTAGACCATAACTAACAATCCTTTTTGTTCAGTTATTCTCTCTCTTGTTTTTCAACTGATCCAACGAGTCGAGTAACCAGAAGGGAGGAAGCAGCCATGAACTAGTCACAGAAGAGTTTACAACGGCAAAGAGTTTTTCGTTATAAGATTACAATGGCAAACTCTTTGTCGTTGTAACATCATAACGGCAAACACTTTGCCGTTATAATGTTATAACGGCAAAGTGTTTGCCCTTATAACCCAAACCCAGAAACCCCCCCGGCCGCCACCCATCTTCTTCATTCTCCTTCCCCACATTTCAAACCTGAAAATCCAACATCATCCCCCAATTTTCACCCAAATTTTTCCACCAATTCGTCAACTTTTAACAAAATTAACTACCGTATTTGAAATATTCGTTTGAAAATATGGCTAGATTACTAAACAATTTCGCCAAAAAATTCATGCATGGCGACGATGGTGGCACCGGGGGTAGTGGCGCAGGCGGGAATGGTGCAGAGGGTAGTGGCGCAGGCGGGAGTGGTGCAGGGGGTAGTGGCGAACAACCAGTCGCACAGTACGTGCCCGGAATAGAAGACTTGTTTGCAGCCACCGAAAACATGGAGAACCAGGACGTAGGGGCGCACAAGGAAGGCGGCGGTCGTAGGGGCGGACGAGCAGGCAGGGCGCGTAGGGGTATGGGATCGGTTTCCGCTAGACCGACCGATATCGATGGTTTTCTAGATCCGAACCTTAGCGCCGTGAAGCTTCCTTTGCTATCCAACTTTCGCATTCTTCCACAATGCGAAGTATACGTTAGCACGCAGTCTTCCACAAGGCGAAGTACACGTTAGCACGCAGTCGAGTTTTCCTGTAAGTATTTCTAGTATTATTTAAATAATATTCTTTGAGTATTAGACATTGAGTAGATAGTATAACATTTTGTTGAACTGTTGGAGTCGCGGAATATACGTTCACGTGGTTCGTTAGCGACCACACTTAGATATTATCATGCACAGTTGGCGGGTAAGGAGGGTGTCGTAGCATTGTTACATGCTCTTGGATTTCATTTTTTTCTAGGTAATATTAAAGACCTTTTAATGAAACAAGTGGATAATTTATTAGTCCTAGTTTATCTTATTGTGCACTTTACAATTTTAGGAATAAACCATGTTATAAATGCTGATGTTCAATTGTGTGCGGCCATTGCTCTACGGTGGTACAAAACCACCCATACATTTCACTTTCCTTGTGGTGAGTTAGGACTTACACCGCTTGATTTCTCCATGCTTACTGGTATTAGTATTGGAGTAGATGCTTATCCCGCACTACCTTTTGATGATGGTCGATGGCGTGATCGTGCACTTCTTCATGATCTACTGCCTCATTTTGACGTTTTTGATGCGTCGTATCAGGCAGAAGGCGATATCAGAGTGAGTGCCATCCGTGCGGCCCTGGATAGCATACTCGCTCAGTACTCTGTTGTTGACGACTTAGAGCTTGCTTGATTATTTGTGTTATACTTTATGGGTAACCTATTCTTTAGTTCTACAAGCAGTAGTTTGCCTGTCGGGTTTGTTGCAGTTGCGGCTGAGTTAAATGTCGATGGGGCGATTTTATATGATTGGGGCATACCTATCCTTGCATACCTATACAGATGTCTTGACATGCAGTGCACCATCTCTGATTCTCAGGTTTCTTTATATGGATTCTAGGAGTTGTTACAGCACTGGTATTTTGAGTACTCAAGGAACTTTCATTTTGTCACCCGTACTTCAGACCCGTCGACCTTTTTCCCCCGTATATGCTTTTGGACTGCGGACAACCGGGGGTCCAGGGATAATGAGTCACGCCATGTGTATCCAGTTGCCCACAACCAGATCGAGTTGGGGATGTATAGGGATCATATTATATGGCATCCATTTGAGCAGAGTACATCAGTTGGTCTTGATATCATACAGATTGCTAGGTTGCTTGCCGGACGGAGATTTTCACTTATATCCTATCCCTCGACGGTAGGTGCTTATTGGTTTCTTGGTGAGAGGTGCTAGAGACAATTGTATTACTTAGGTGCTATTCTCGATGATCCACACCCACATACTTATCGGTGTATGATTTACCCGTCGGAGCAGCTAGATATAGCCAGGGCAGCAGGCTGGTGGACGGCCGAGAGCTTTGTTATTACCGGGGAGTCATACCTTGCCTTTTGTCAGATATTTTTCACCGGGTCTTCAGACACGATTACACATGTAGCATCGATTGATTTTGTAGGGCCATCTACTATACGACACGGCATATGTCCACTATTGTCGAGGATATTACCCAACCTAGCCAGAGTTTTCATGCAGCAGATCATGTGGCGGCCGCCAGTCATTTTGGTTGGACCATGGCAGTGCCCACCATTGGACCAGATCGTTACGTTGACGTGTATCATCCTCCGGCCCATCACGATTACCCGGATCCTACACAGATATCATATCATGATCTGTATGATATGCAGATGTGGATTAGGCATACGGGCTACGTAGAGGATAGGCGTAGCCTAGATTACTATGATGGTGAGCTGCATCGTGATGCAGAGAAGGCACAACAACATAAGGCGCATTTAGAGGCCCAGCTTGAGGCAGAGCGCAAGAGATTTCAGGACTTGCAGATGTATTACCACCATAGGTCTAGTGTTGGGTCGAGTCAGCCTCCAGATGTTGGTGATGATGAAAGACCTCATCGGCGTCGCACACGTCCACGTACACATTCAGATGACTTGGACAACTGACTTACTACCACTTTTATGTACTTTTGCAGTTTTCAGTTGTATGGTCCTATTGTTTAAGTAAACGTTCTGCATTTGCTGACTACCACTATTATGTACTTTTGATGTATTACGTTTTCCTAGTTGTTAGTTGTATGCTCCTGTTGTTTGAGTAGACGTTCTGTATTTGTTCACTACCACTATTATGTACTTTCGATGTATTACATTTTCACAGTTGTTAGTTGTATGTTCCTATTGTTTGAGTAGGCGTTCTGTATTTGTTGACTACCACTATTATGTACTTACGATGTATTTTGTGTACGTTCTGATTATGTTTCTGTGTAGAGGCTGTATTTGGTTCTGTGTAGAGACTGTATTTCTGTGTAGAGACTGTTTTTGTGTAGAGCCGGTATGTTCTGTTGTTCTAGTTCCTACAAGTGCTGTTTGGAATGTATTAACGTTTGAATTTGATGTTGAACAAGATTGCCCCTTTCTCCTTTAGAAATGAAAAAATTCTCAAATAGCACGCCAACATAATAAGTTTTACAGATAACTCCCTATTCTACATACGAACATAAAATTAAATAGACAGTAAAACAACAATAAAATCACAATACCATAAGCCTACTCAGTTCCAAAGCGGGTCAACCAACTGTAGCGGAGTTTATACGCTTTATAACCAACAAACTCCTCACCATACTCGAAAAGGTAACGAGAATCATATGTTGCTTGATTTGTTTTAAATATGTTCTCGTCTTCAACAGTTTCGATAATCTTTGTGTACCGATCACAAGCGTCTGCAAAATGACGATTAGCCATTTGGATTTCAACCGATGTTCGTCTAGTGGGCCGGGAACGATGGTTGTTGTATAGCCTCGTGATCATTGCCCATCTTCCTTCATATGTTAAACCCCCTCCACTTTGCATTAGTAACTCATTTCTCTTTTCAACCTCAATATAGGATTTTACGAGAGCCAGCAAATCCTTAGAAGAAAAATATGGAGTAGGAGAATTCAATGTTTGAGCACTATTACTAGGTCGTTGATTTATTGAAGAAGGACGCGGAGTTGTAACCGCTCGATGCTGAATCGCTACAGGCACCTCTTCAACTTGTGTATCATGAACTAATCCAACTTCGTTATCGTTTAATAAGTTTCGTTCGTAATCATCATAAATCCTCTGCATTTGTTCATCACTTATTTCTGAATCGTCCATGTAACCTATGCATCAGTAGAATAAGTGGAGTTACCAGAAGTATGAATTTTGTTGATAATAAACGTTACCTTTAAGAAAACAAGAAAATAAATTTTCTCACTTGATCCTGGAACGGTGCTGCTTGAAGCTATAAAAGGTATGAGATGGACTATCAAATATGGAGTACTTATAAGGGCAATGTACGACCAACAGTTACAATTCAACATAGTTGAATACTCATTATAGAGTTCTCGTGATATTATGTTAGATTCTATATAATGACCGGTCTCATCATTACAGCACGAAAAACGGTGCCATCACATGAAATGTTGGCATGTACTATTAATCTCGTGATATTATGTTAGATTCCCTACAATGACTATTAATCTCGTGATATTATGTTATATTCCCTACTATGACAATTCACGTAGGAGTTAAGAAAAATGGGTCGTTCCCAGGTGCCTTACATAACTTAGAAGCTTACATGGCCTGACAATTATAACAACTACACCAATTGAGCAATTACAATGACTGGAACAACGACAACTAGAAAAACATAAAGAAATGCCAAACCATAATCATACAAGCTACAACAACTGAGCATACAAGCATCAAATTCAAACACATACACCTACCATGGCCTAGGGAAAGAACCATCTCTAGTTTTACTGGCATTGATCTTGCTCAAGCGTCTTATTTCTGCTTGCATTTCCAGTGCATATTGACGTCCACGTTCGCATATGGGAGGGTCAATCCACTGCTTATAGCAACAACAATCAATGGCATCAGGATAAATCATGTGGTCGTTGTAGGCTTGAAGCCGAAAAATCGACGACCGACATTTGTTTCGGTCTCGTCAACAACTACGACCGATTATTGTCCGCAATGGCAAATAGGGTTGGATCCAATCGTCCGTAGTGGCTCGGAAACCTTCCCTTTAAGTACAATTTCTTTTCCATATCTTTAATGAACGGAAGAGGCACCATCGTTTGAATACGGTGAGTATCCGTATTCGTGAGTTGGGTTAAACGATTGCTGGTGTTGGACTGGACGTTGCATGGCATATGATGACGAGTGCGCTTGGGACATGGGTTTCTTGCTTGTAGTTTTTTCTGGTACGCTTGGGTTCAGTTGAAGACATTTTTCTGGTTGTCAAAGATGAAGTTGAGCAGGTGGTCCGGGTGTGTGGTAGAAGGAGGAGGTAGGTTGGTATATAAAGGGAGGGAATGCGACCGTTTAAGAACGCATTTTCCAACGTAACTACAGGATACAGTGCACAGTGTACAGTATAAAGCGGACAATATGCAGTAAACAGTGCACGATATTTAGTAAACAGTGCACAGTATACAGTATACAGTGCACAGTCCAACATAAACATTACCCGTTGTCAATTTGGTTTCACATTCCATGTCTTTTGAAAATGGGAAGTGATTTCCTTATGCAGTGGTAACTAAATCTACTCCTATATATAGCTAACATTGCTTCAGTAATACCCGATCCATATGGACTAAAAATTATATCTCAAATAAGAAAAATGCCAATTTCATATCCATCTTCTTACAATTACACGGACCTTCTCTCCGGACTATTAAACCCTAATCCGTCCACACCTAGAGAACCAACAGAGTGGTATATCAAAATGGAAGAGCGACACAATGACGAGGTGCGACAATTAGAACTTGAAGCAGGAATGCATGAAATGGAAATACGACATCAGCAAGACAATCGAAATCGACAACATGACCGCAGGTCTAACCTTATAATTCCTAGTATTATAGCCACGGTTAGAAGAAGGCGAGGTGCAATATGCAATTATTGTATGCTTTTGTGGTTTTGAAGCACCGCAATTAGTCGGCCGTCATGGAAACAACGTTGGACGTCGATATTATAGTTGTCCAGTACGTACCAACGGATGCAAGTTTGGACAGTGGATAGATGATCGTTTTCCCCGTCGAGCAATTACATATGCTTTGGAACTAGAGGAAGAAATAAGAAAGCTGCGAAATCAAGTAAACGACCTAAGTAATGCAAATTATCGCCTGCAACATGGTTAAATTAGGATTTAAATATTTTATGTTATGCGTACTATGTACTGTATCATTGCGCGTCCTATCACTTGTATTTTTATGCTTTATTTTAGTTGAAAACCTTCACTGAAGTTCGAAAGAAGTATGTAACCCAATAGCTGTGTAACGTTCAGGTTATCTACCATTTGTGTAATTTATCGTATTTGTAACTTATTATCACTTAAGTAACCTTTGTGTAAGGGTCGTTCCCAGGTGCATTAAACAAGTCAATACAAGTACGAGTTAAAAAATATGGGTCGTTCTGCATTGATTGGTCAAGTCTTGCACAGTTCCCATAATGCAGTCATGTTTTATGGCAGAGTGGAGTCCTGTCACACTTTTTCGAGAGTAGGAGTTTAAAACAGGGATCGTCCTCGGGTGCGTTAACCATTTCAATACGCATAAGAGTTAAAAAAAATGGTCATCCTCGGGTGCATTAACCTTTTCAGTACAAGTACAAGTTAAAACTGTTAAAGTTTATGCATTATCTGGAAACAGTGAAACAGTATAGGTGCAAACAATGGTACAATATACAATATACAGTATCAGTAATTACGTTACTGATAAAGTTGATGCATTATATGGAAACAGTGATATGGTATACAGTGCAAACTGTTGTCCGTTCTAAGTGCATAATGTAGATTCCTTTCAAATAAATATGATATCACTTTCTGCTTGTATCACTTTATTAATTCTTCGTTGTATCTTAACCATAAATTTATCACGGATATCACCTGCTTTGTCTCTATGTTGGGAATTGCAACATATCTTTTTACAAATATAGCCCTGCTTTGTATTCAAATGCACCAATATATATGCACTAAGTTTATATCTCTAGCAGAACAAAAATTCCATACACTTTGTATTCATTTCAAATTTTTTAAGGTTTTGTTTTCAATTGCAGCTATGGACAACTTGGAGATTGACGACGAAACAATGAATAATTGTTATGAAGCGTTTGAACGGTCAAGAAATAGTCTACAACACAACAAGCCTACGGTGGAATCCGGTGAAGGAGCACAAGTTCAGTCTAAACCAGTGAAGCCGAGAACAAAATCTTTGAATGCTCGATTATTGTACTTTGAATTTGACGTTGGAACGAAGTTTTATTATTGTAATGAAGTTTTATTATTGTACTTTGAATTTAATGTTGCTATGTTCTACTGTTCTAGTTCATGTATGTGTTGTTTGGAATGTATTAACGTTTGAATTTGATCTTGAACAAGATTGTCGTCTTCTTGTTTACAAATGCAAAATTCTAAAATAAGACGCCAACATAACAAGGTTTGCAGAAAACTCCAAATTCTACATACGAACATCAAATTAAATAGGCAACTATAGCGGTGTTTATACGCTTTGTAACCATCTGTAGCGGGTCAACGAACTGTAGCGCATTAACTGGTCACGTCTTGCACAGTTCGCATAGTGCAGTCATGTTTTATGTCACAGTGGAGTCATGTCACTCTTTTTCGAGAGTTTTTGGAATATAGTCCAGTCCTTTGTCCTGTTTGGGTCGTCCTCGATACACTTTATCAATCAAAAGCAGATTCCCTACAGTCGTACCAGTAACCAGTTACATCAGTATTTTTTTGGGCCTCCTACAGAAGCTTTGAAAATCACACAACGTAAATCAAAGTGTAGTTAGTGACCGTTCACACCATTATAAATCTTGCAGCTATATATACATATGTTAACTTACTCACAACTTTCCACACTCAAACAACTTCATTCCCATTCTTAGAGCACATCCTTCTACTAGAACTCACTGAAGATGTCTTCATGTTCAACATCTACAGATTCCGAGGAATAGGCGTACAAAGACATGTGGTTAGAGGAGCTTGAAGACGAATTCCAGTTCCTAAACCAAATGAGACCGCAAACGAACCGCCGTACGAACAAGTGAACGTTCAACGTCCATATGAAACTCAAGTCCCACCTGTTCAAGTATTATCTGAACAAGCGATCACTTAGTCAATGCAGGAAGCAGAGTTCTTTCATGTACCACTGCGCGAACATGTAGTTGATTCCTATCCAGTTCGTTGCTACTGCGGGTACACGGTTGAAGTTGTGGTTCGAGCAGAGGGCAACAATATAGGTCGGCACATTGAGTAATGCCCAGCCTTTCCAAGTGGTTGCAATTACATGGAATGGATATACCAGCCTTTGTGTCCTCGGGGAATAGCATATGCTAACGAACTCGAACGAGAGAATAGACGTGTTCGAAGTGATAATGAACAGTTACGATTGAACATCATGCGACTCCCGTAAGACTAAACGTAAAATGCATTGTAATCAAGTTGCTAATTCCTACTCCATGCTTTGATTGAGCTAGTTCGTATGTACTGTCATCAATTGTTGTGCCTTTATAAACTATTTTATCTTTATGCTTATTGTTGTATCTCCTTATCCTACTCTACTATGACAAATGACTCTCATGTAGCGTACATCGTAGCCATGATGGTGAACACTGAAGCTTTGATGTTGTCGTTAATATTATATTGGAGATATAATTGATTTCATATTGAGTTTATTATATAAAATGAAGTTTGAATATATATAGTTTATAATATAATTAAAACGAGCCCGAAATGCCGTGGTAGTTCGTAATTTTCAATACGAACTTTAACTGAATATACCGGAACTGATATAGGTCGGAATTCTATGAAAAAAGAATCGTCCAGGTCGATTTGATTAAAATTATCTGTTGGGGTGGGGGGAAATTGAGATTTCATGACATCGATTGTTAGTTATGTTCAGTTTAAATTTTTAAATAGTCGCTATGGAATTTCATTAGTAAATTATAACTTTTATTTAATTAAATATAAAGGAATTTCTATACATTTGGATATCGTTTTAAACCGAATTTCTGATTATTGCCAACCATTATTGCCAAACCATTCTTGCCTACTCAAGACAGAGATATTGTTAAAAAATATCGTTAAAAAATATGGTTAGAATAACTTGACTACTCAAGACAGAGATATTATCTAAACCATTATTGCCAACCATTCTTGCCTACAGGTATTGCCAACCATTATTGCCAGGCATTATTGCCAACCTTTCACATCACAACAACTGTCCGAATTGACTACTCAATGACAGAACCATTATTATCCCAACCATTATGTCGGAACCATTATTGCCAAAAAATGTGGCTAGAATAATTTGACTACTCAAGGCAGAGATATTATCCAAACCATTATTGCCAACCATTCTTGCCTACATGTATTACCAACCATTATTGCCAACCTTTCACATCACAACAACTGCCCGATTTGACTACTTAATGACAAAGATATTATGCTAACCATCCTTGCTTATATATATCTGTCCTACGTCTACACTCAGGGAGAACAATGAAACTAAATTTAAAAAAAAGAAGCAAGCAATGGATCCAAATATATACTACCATTACTACGAAGGCATGAATCAAACTGACGATTCCGAACTACAAATGGAGGAAGAGACGGAGGAGGAGCTAGAACAACATGCAGTGGTCGGGTATTCCAATTATTTTGCTGAAGGCTCAATGAACAACCGTCGAGGTAGTATGCATGGCCGGATTGACCGGCGTTATAAGAGAGACTACAAGGATGGACATGAAAGACTAATGAGGGATTACTTCATCGACAATCCAACCTACGATATAACTTTGTTCCGCCGTCCTTATCGTATGAGTCTGGCAATTTTCTCAAAAATTTGTCTTGAACTTCATCAGTCAAACCCATATTTCACTTATAGACTGAACGGAGCACAAGAAATCGACCACTCGCCCCACATCAAAATTTCATCGGCGTTGAGGATGTTAAGCTATGGAACATACGGCAACCAAATGGATGAATATTTCAGAATCGCAGCATCAACAACAATAGAGTGTCTGAAAGAATTCTATAAAATAGTTGTTGAACAGTTCGGGAAGGAGTATCTACGGACGCCTGGACCAAACGATATAAGCAGGATACTACGCAGGGGAGAAGCTAGAGGATTTCTAGGTATGATTGGAAGTTTAGATTGCATGCATTGGCCTTGGAAAAACTGCCCAACGGGATGGAAAGGAATGTTCACCGAACATAAGAAAGTGCCATAAATGATCCTTGAAGTGGTAGCAACAGACGATTTATGGGTTTGGCATGCTTCCTTTTGGAGTCCCAGGTTCATTGAATGATATAAATGTTTTAAAACAATCATATCTTTTCGCATAACTTGCTAACGGAATGTCAACAGATGTTTCATATAACGTTGGTAATACCGAACACAAAACTGGATACTACCTAGTGGATGGAATATACCCAAAGTGGAGAACTTTGATGCAAGGATACAGAGTACCATCAAATGACAAAGAAAGTTATTTCACTGAAAAAGTAGCTAGTTACAGAAAGGACATCGAACGTACTTTTGGTTTTTTACAAGCCCGATTTCATATTTTACGAAATCCTACTCGTTTTCAAGATGCAAGAGTACTTTCAGAAATCATGTATGCTTGTATAATAATACATAACATGATTGTGGAGTCTGAAAGAGGCGGATATAAGAATCAAAAGTCTAATTATCCTGACATGTTTACAGGGTCAAATGCAAAACCCCATAAAGATGTAAACTCAATGGAAGAATATATTGATATGGTTCAACACATTAAAGATCAATCTGTGCACTTCCAATTGCGTGACCAGTTGGTGGAACATTTGTGGGCACATAAAGGAAGGAATAGTCAGAATCATTAGTTGGTACTAGAACTTAACTATGTATCAGTGTGTTATCAAGTACTATGTATCAGTGTGTAGTCGTGTACTATGTATCAGAGTGTAGTTGGGTTAATAAATATGGTTTCCAATCATAATGTAGATTGTATCATTATTTCAACAACTAGTACATAAATAATAAAAACAGGTCACAATCATAGTACAACTCAACCCAACGTATAAACCTAGTACAAAAACAACAAGTACTACATAAATACTACAAACATGTCACAATCATATTACAACTCAACCCAACATATATAGCTAGTACATAAACACCAACCAGTACATAAATAATACAAACAGTTCACAATCATATTACAACTTAACCCAATCTGCTCGGTTACTAGTTCTTGCTGTAGAGGGGAAAGCTTATTAAAGTCACATATAATCATTTTAATATAATTCTTCTCTCGCAGCATAGCTTTCGTCTCCTCCAGCTTCTCTCGTGCCATTGCTTTCTTCTTCTCCTGCTTATCTCATAGCAAAGCTTGTTTCTCTGTATGTGCTTGTCTGTGAAGCTCTCAATCATCCCTAACTGCCTTTTGGAACTCTTCGTCACTGCGGTTTCTTTGCACCGAAAATCGATCTCTATGCTCTTTTGTCTTCTTAGCTGAATTCTCTATTGTTTCCATAAATCTAGATAACTCTGCACCGCGTTTCTCCTGCTGAATTGACTTGGCTCTGCCAATAGGTCATCCGTCACTAGTTCCAAATAAAGAGTTTCTTTCTTGCGAACTCGGGTCACTTCCTGGACTAGAATCAGAGTAGTTCATCCTTCTAGCTTTGTTCTGCTGCTCAAACATGAAGTTTTTTGGGTTCTTCCACTTCGGCAAACCTTATAGAAGCTCGAAACAGTCATGAAATTTAAATGGAAGTCCATACTTTTGTTGATAGGCCTTTCGTGACTCTTTAATTTGTAACACAAAGTCGAAATTGTATGAGTATATGACATTTCTTACTAATCAACCATAGTATAGTAAGTTATTTTCAAAAGTAATCTACGGTACTTACAACGTCATAAGGTGCAGCACCGCTTTGCTGCCTGTTCTACAAGCTTGTCAGTATTGCCAGATAGTTCTGGCATGAGGCATTCATAACTCTATAACCGCCTCTAAGTGATCCCCATGTTCTTTTCCTCGCTTCCAACGAATTGTAAAACTCTGCAACTCTTTCCCAAAATTTCTAACCTTTCATATTATTCCCAATAATGATGTCTTGTGAAATGCGTATCCACGACTTAGCAAGTGAATTGTACTGCTCGGAAGTAAACTTACATTGTTTTTTTCTTCCATCTGCTGATGTTCCTTCCTCTTCAGCATGATCATCCTCAATATCTTCTATTCCGGGATCCGGGATCCGGCTCCGATTCAACTTCGGTTTGGTGCCGTTTACTGAAAATGCCGCTTAAAGACTTCCACTTCATCTTCTTTTGGTTATATTCGGGACTAATAGGTGCAATGTATTCTTGATTAAATTCTTCAGAATTTGTAAAATTCGCATCTTCCTCCTCCGCCTCCTCCATTGAAGTTTCAACATTTTCTTCGTTAGTAGGAGAGACATACCCGTACGAAAACTGTCTTTGCAAATTTTGCGTACATTCGTGGTCACGAACCTCGGTCTGTAGATGAGGTTGTTGACTTTGATCGGTCTGCATCATCATTAACATATATGACGAATGATCGTCGTACACGCCTACCACGGGCGGTCTTTAGTAGTACTATGGCGAGGCGGCAGAATGGATGGAAGGAAAATTAGGAGGAACGAGCGGTTGGAACGGTGGTCGGTATGGATAATTTGAATACGGCGAGTAGCCATATTCGTGATATGGCTGCAACAATAGTTGTTGTTGGACTGAACGTTGCATGGCATATGATGACTAGTGCGGTTTGGACATGGGTTTCTTGACTGAAGTTTTTTTTCCGGCTCGCTTGGGTGTAGAAAAAGTCATTTTTTGATGTTGAAGAGGTTGAAGTTGAGAAGGTGCAGTGGTTGTGTGGAAGAAGAAGGAGATATGTTTGTATATAGGGGAGGATATGCACTAGCCGTTGGACATAACGGCTATGTAATACAACGACAAAGTGTTTGGCATTATAAGTTTATAACGGCAAACTCTTTGCCGTTATAAGTTTATAACGGCAAACAGATTGCCATTATAAACTTATAATGGTAGACACTTTGTCGTTATATCCATCAACCCTTGTCCAGTGCACCAGCCACGAATGAGCTCCAAACCAGCCGCAGACTAGCCATGGATGACTGAACAAGCCACACCTGGTTGCTCTGTGGCTTGTTTAGTACCTGAACAAGCCATTGTTCGTTGTGCTCTTACCCACAAACATATTCAAGCTCACACAATTCTAACACAAATGCACGCAGGCTAATATAACTCACTTACACACTCCAAGCACACAAAATCAAACTCACACATGCAAGGGGAACGAGCTTGTCAAGGCGAAGGAGACAGGGAGGCTTCAGGTGGGACGGAGCTTAGGTTCGGTTGGTCTAGGAAGCAATCGTTGGTTTTGCTTCTTGGAAAAGGCGTCACAAGGAGGGAGGGGTCGACGCAGAGGAAGGCGGTTAGTAGGTGGCAGCAGCGGGTGTGAAGATGGGCAGGCGCGGTTCAAGGGGTCGAATTGTAGGCATGGGTTGGTTGGTCTCCGTGAAGGCGCCTGTAGGTGGAGCAGTAGATCATGATGAGAAGAAATGGTGACAGGTTTACAAGAAAGCTACAACATCATTTTCTTTTGCATGAAGAGGAATAGGAGGGGTGCTTTCAAAGAAAAATGAGATATTGCTTTTCACAATCTCAAACAATACAGAAAATAAATATAGGGCCTATCTTTGGGAAGTGGGATTACCAGGGAAAAGAACAAATAAATTAATATAAGAGGATCGAAGGTTTTTGGGACAAATGAAAGGGTGCATCGGAAATGAAAAGTAAGGACGGTTGCAATTCAAAAGGAAATAAACAGTTTTGACAACGAATAAAAGATGAACGATGTTTTAGGCAACAAAATAAATAAAATTAGACTAAAACTGGAAATAAAAGTGAACAAACAATTTTTGGAATATATATATTTAACGAACAATTTTGCAAATCAACAGTACATGATATCAATCTGAATTTAGTTTGTTATGGAAACGATAAACGAATAAAACTAAATTAACGAATCGTGAAAGAACGGATTCGAAAAATTAAAAAGGAAACGAATTAAAAAGAATGATAATTGAATGATGTTTGCAGCAACAAATATCAGTACAAATGGTAGATTTACAAGAGAAATATTTTGAAATTTGATCAAAGATATAATTTTATTAATGTTGGAAACATATTTCATAATATTACTTGTTAATATTTATATTGAAATCCAAGATTGAATTCAATTCCAATAACTAACTCAAATAAATTTATACACTAAATAAGATTTGAAAATACAAATATCATTTTATATTATTAAATTATATTCATATCGAAGTCGGATTCATTTGTTATATAAAAGCAAAATAAATTTGTTTAATATCACAAATCAAAATAGTTATCTTATAAAATTCTATAATAATATGAGTCTTAAATCATAAATTAATATTATTATTTCAATAAAGTCCAAACAAATAAAATAAATAAAACCAAAATTAAATCATTAAATAAAATACTCTTAAAATTGAGGTTGTTACAACAGCGAAAAAATAATTTTAGAACCATCCATAAATAGGTCGTTACATTTATGACTCTAGAATTGGTTGTGTTGAGATTTGTGATATGCAAATCACAATTGTGGGCAACAAATTATCTATACAGATCTGGGAGAGACTTGTTGCTATATTATGGAATATTTGAATGTGAAGGCAAGGATTATTTGGTGCTTATCCAATAGATTTTTGACATATATGAAGATAACTTAGGTGTTAAGAAAACTTGGGTATGAAGCAAATCATTCTATAAAAGGCCTATTTAACATCTTCATTAGGTGTGGAAAATTTGACGGTTATTAGATAGAACCACTAGGGTTGGTGTCATTGTTCTTCATTGCCTTTCTCCTCAAATAGTTTAGCCGTTTTATATTCTTTACCTATTTCTCAATAAGGTTATTGGTTCAAGTTGTGCTTGTTTGCAAAAATAGTTGAGATCGGTTGTAAACAATATTTTGGTGAATCAATAAAGAGGGTGGTTGGGTGGAATATCGTGTGTTCATATTTTCGATATTGTTTGTGTTGTTATTTGTTTTCCAATCGCATTTATCTCCGTGTAAGTAGGCGAAAAAAATTCTTTTTGTTTTTCAGGTGTTTTGTCAAACTTTCGTTGCGCACAAAACTCCAACAGTTGGTATCAGAGCTCAGATCATCGCATATCTTGGAGTGTTTGTTGGATTGAAGACTGTAGATGTCCGGTTTTTGAAGATGGCTATTTTGAATGGGAAGAAATGGGGTATATTGAAGCCAAAGATGGAGGACGTTCTATATCTCAACGATTTGCATGATCGCATTGATGAAGATGGGGAGAAGCCCTTGACTATTATTGAGGGAAAGTGGAAGAAAATTTACAAAAAGGTGATTGCGTTGATTCACCGAAATTTGGATGATTCGGTGTTCCACCATGTGGCTAGTTGTGAATCCGAGAAGGCGTTGTAGGACAAATAATATCGCTATATGAGTCGAAGAGTGCTACAATAAGGCTTTTCTAGTACGAAAGCTGGTACAACTGAGGTTGGATGAGGAAAAGTCGGTTGAAGAGCATTTGAATGAGTTTCAAGATGTCGTCAATCAATTAGCAAACATGAAGGTCAATTTTGATGATGAGTTGCAGCCTCTTTTGTTAATGAGTTCTCTTTAGGAAAGCTGGTAGACTTTGGTTGTTTCATAGAGTAATTCCAATGCTAATGGAACTATCTCTTTAGAAATGGTTCGAAGCATTCTTTTGAATGAAGAGCTAAGGAGTAAAGGGTCGGAGTTGAAATCGGTTCAAAGCGAGGCCATGGTAGCAAGGGACTCGAAGGATGCAATTTGAAAGAAAAAGGGAGCCAAAGGTAAAGGTGCAATAACTTTTTTCCATTGCAGGAAGGAAGGTCACAAGCACAATGATTGGTATTCACATATACGGGATATGAAGAAGAAGAAGAAGGCACAAGGTGATAATTTTAGTGATGAGGCACATGCATGCATTACTGAAAGTACCGAAGGTGATTCTTCATAGGATGTCCTATTCTTCATGGGATTCTTCATCATATGAGAAGAGTGTTGGCATGATAAAGATTGCCAATGGAGTAGAGCTACCAGTTTGTGGAGTTGGTGTGTTAGGTTTTGGATGCATGATGGAGTGGTAAGAGAAGTGTCCAGTATGAGGCACATACCCACTTGTTCGCATAACGTCATATCTCTCGATCAGTAAGATCGTCGCGGTTGCACTTATAAGACTCGATGTGGAGTTTTGAGAGTGAAAATGGGTAGTCGTGTAATGATGCGAGGAGTTTTTGAGGATATAAACCTATATAGTTTGGTCAGTTTGGTGGTCGACAGTGGAAGGCGGGTGATGGTTGAAGAACCTAGTCCGCAGCAAGGTGGAGAGGTTAATATAGTCACTGCTGATGGTCCTAAGTGGAGGATCATTGTATTGAAAAGGGTCTAGATGTTGATGATGCTCGAGGATCCCATAGATGAAGAGATAATGTCAAGCGAAAGATGGATATCGACTTGTGAAATCCACAAAGACGAGATGGAAATCTTTTTGGTATTATAAACGCTTTTGAAGATCATTATTGGCGCAGTGCACGGATGAGGGAGTTGCACCATTAGTGGGTAATGGTGGAGGGTTGTAATAATGTTAATTGATAAAAATAGGTTCAAAGTGGGAGCTAAGTTAGTTGGTGTTGAGTGGAGGAGATGTTGTGATTTGGTATCAAGGTAGAGTGTTGAGATTTGTGATACGCAAATTACAATTGTGAGCAACAAATTATCTATGCAAATCTATTTTTTGTGTAGAGAGATTTGTTTCCATATTTATGGAATATTTGAAAGTGAATGCAAGGATTATTTGATGATTATCCAATAGAATTTTGACATATATGAAGATAACTTGGGTGTCAAGTTTACTTAGGTGTCAAGAAAACTTGTGCATAAAGCAATTCATCCTATAAAAAGGCCTTGTTAACATCTTCATTAGGTGTGGAAAATTCGACAGTTATTAAATAAAATAATTAGGGTTGGTGTCATTGTTCTTCATTGTCTTTCTCCTCAAATTGTTTAACCATTAGATATTCTCTACCTATTTCCCAATAAGGTTATTGGTTCAAGTTGTGCTTGTTTGTAACGATAGTTAAAATCAGTTGCGAACAATATTTTAGTGAATCAATAAAAAGGGCAGCTGGGTGGAATATCGTGTGTTCATATTTTCAATATTGTTTATGTTGTTGTTTGTTTTTCAATCACATTCATCTCCAAGTGATTGCATGAAAAAGGTTCGCTTTTTTTTCCAGGTGTTTTTGTCAAAATTCCGCTGCACAAAAACCCCCCAACAAGTTGTTCTTCCTATTCAAATCATAAACGCAAAAATCTAAGCTTAGAACTGAACAATAACATCGGGTCGAAGAAGTAGAAAACTAATTTACATAAAACAGCTTATAGAGTTTGTCTATGAAAATAAACAGGCCGACAACCTTAACATTGCTTTAATGACTTGTATAGGTCTTTGCTCTCACGATTCTTCAGCTGGTTCTACCTTTCCGATTTTCAAATGCTAAAATTTACGCTACAACTGAGTATTATTAATCTTAAACATTGTTTTTTCATTTCCAGGGATACTAATAAGGCAAGATACATCGTTTAACATAAAGCATGGTTCAACCAACAAATTGAAAAAATATGAATGAAATCATGACTAATGTATGGTAAAAGAAATTTCTAAAAGAAAAAAATCAGTACATCATAAGCTAAATCCACAAACCAATGTGAAAATTCAACATTGGTTGCGACCTAAAGGTTTCAGTAAACTAAAGTTCAAAGTAAACATTTTCTACCTCGGCGGTAATTAAAGTTGTTAGAATTCCACAAAGCTTATCATATGTTTCTTCAAGTTTTGTCCGTTAATTGCTCTTTATCAAAATCATAGTATAAAGCATTGTCTATCCATGGACATATAGTCACTTTATCATCAGTAAGACCTTCTGAAATTCCATGGCCAACACATTAGCATACTTGTAAAACATGTGTTGCTTTAGCTAATTTGATTGCCAATGCATACAATAGCAATTAAACATATTCAACATATCTAATGAATATAATAAAATGTAAGTAGACAGGCTATGCAAGAAGAATAAAATAGAATTTTTGAATGAGAATTAATTGTATGGACATAATACCTATGGTATTAATGTCCTACAGACTTCATGTTCGATGGATTTAACTGCACAAAGAAATATGAACACGTTCCTATACACCAAATATTTTAGAACCAGAACAGTACGAAATGTAGCAAAAATAAATAAATTTAAAACCATCCATAAACAAGTTGTTGATTTTATGACTCTACAGTTGGTTCTTCTTATTCAAATCATAAATGGTAAATATTGGACCAATACAAACCTCTACGTGAATGATAAATGAATTAATGTAACAACAATCCACAGGTAACACATTTCTAGCTGTGGCCAAATATATCTGTGCAAACTATATAGGCAGATGCATCAAATAATGTTAACAACAGTTATAATTTGTGTACATTATGAGAATAAAAATAACAATGGGAAAGGAAGATGTATGAAATGCAAGAGCATGGTCAACCGGATATCTTTACAAAACATGCAGTTTTTGTTCTAATAACAGTCTAAAACCTAAATGTATTAAGATATAAACTATGTTAGTGCAAAATACATTATTGTCTCACGAATACAATAAAGTGGTTAAACTATATAAAAAAGGCCGTATTATGGAATAATCATTGCACAAACAAAATAGAAAAAATTAGACGAAATTCTTTATTCTTCGGCCAGGGACAGACTCTGCTTCATGGCTTCAGTATTGAAAGCAGAAAAAGAGTGATTCCCAGGGAGTCGAATTAACATTTAAGGAGTTTTCTTCAGTGCATGAGTCCATTTAATTAGTGTAAGATTTCAACGTCCATGTTCTTTACTATATAATGATGCAAACCCTATAAATAACATCCAATTCCAAATATAAATCGATGTAAATTGAACGAAAAAAGAAAAAAAACTATAAGAGAAGCAAGCAGTTTGTAAGAAAAGTGGTTTTGTTTTAATGTGAAACTTGTAATGTTATTCAATGAATCGATACATGAGTCTGTACATGTTTATATAGCAAAATAAATGATAGTGGGCTAAAATAGATGCGACCCAAATAAAGTACATAAGCCCAAAAGGTTATAAACGTTCATTTTGTAGAAGCAGTAAAGTTCACTATACTTTAGCACCTCGCCTCAAAATGAACTGGGGTTTTGTCCTCAATTCTTCAGTGCCGCCATCATCGACTCTGAGATCCTTACTTAATCTCTCGAAATTACTTCGTGATAGGGCTTTAGTCAGGGTGTCCACCTTTTGATAGAAGGCTGGTATGTGATTAATCTTCATCTTCCCAACTTCCGTCCTTTCTCTGACAAAGTGGAGGTCTATCTTGATGTGCTTCGTTCTGGAATGTTGGATTGGGTTCATCGATAGTCCAACTGTGCTCTTGTTGTCACACAAAAGTGTCGGCTTCTTCGTCAGGCTTAACCCTAATTCCTTAATTAGGGTTTCCACCCATATGACTTCGGCAGTGGCAGATGCTAGCACTCTATACTCTCCTTCAGTACTCAAACGAGAGATGGTGGGCTGTTTCTTCGTACACCATGATATGGGGTTCGATCCCATGAACAAGCAATATCCAGATGTGGATCTTCTGTCATCTGGGTTGTTTGCCCGGTCAGCATCACTGTAAGCGTTTAGATTCATGTCTTGACTAGCTTTAATTGTCAATCCGTAGTCTAGGGTCCCCTTTAGATAATATAGGATCCTTTTAACAGCAATCCAGTGTTTATTCAAGGGATTTGCCATGAATTGACAAACTTTGTTGAGACTAAAACAGATCTTTGGTCTCGTAATAGTTAAGTATTATAAGGCCCCAACTATGCTACGATACTGACTGCAGTTTTCAATAGCTTCACCGTCGTTTTTAGAGAGTCTTGAATTTCTAGTCATAGGTGTAGCTATTGATTTTGCATTATCCATGTTTGCTCTTAATAAAATTTCTGAGATGTATTTCCTTTGTGAAAGGAAAATTTCTATATTTGACTTTCTTTGCACCTGAATACCTAAAAAATAATTGACTTCCCCCATATCTTTGATTGCAAATATCTGGTCCAGCTGATTTATCATGTAATCAATCTCCTTTCTGTCACTCCCTGTAATTAAGATACCATCAACATACTCTAAAATATATGTGGTACTCTTATCAATGATTTTAGTGTACAGGGAGTTGTCTGGTATGGTTCTCTTGTACCCCAATTTTTCAAGAGTGTTCTTTAACTTCATGTACCATGTTCTTGACGTTTGCTTTAATCCATAGATGGCCTTATGAAGTTTGCACACATAATTTTCTTTTCCTTTACAGACATAACCTGTTGGTTGCTGCATATAAACTTCCTCACTTAGATCACCATTTAAGAAGGCATTTTATACATCTAATTGTCTAATATTCCACCCATGATGTAGTGCAATAGTTAGAACAATTCTTATGGTAGTGGGTTTGACTACTGGGGAAAAGGTTTCATTAAAGTCAAACCTATACTGTTGTGAGAACCCCTTGCCACTATTCTGGCCTTATATTTAGATATATTGCCATTAGCAGCTTTCTTCAATTTGTAGGTCCATTTACAACCCACAATGTTCTTGTTTTTTGGGGGTATGACTAAACTCCAAGTCTTATTTTTGACCAAAGCTTCATACTCCTCATTCATAGCATTACACCATTCTTTGTGTTTAACTGCCTGGTAAAATGTTAAAGGTTCATCTATAGGCTTTATGTCTTTAACTGTTGCATTGTAGACTTTAGGCTTGAATATGCCACTTTTAGCTCTAGTGATCATATGATGTCGAGTTTGTGTTTGTTGTCTTTCATTATCACTGCTGCTGTCGTCAGATGTGGTGTTACTGTTCCTGTTATCTTGATTGCTATCTTCTGATGTAGTAGTGTTATCTCCATTGCCCTGATTGCTGTTATTGTCATTGTTGCCATTTGCATGCTGCTCATCATCTGTCATGTGGTCACTTGAACCGTGTCCAGACCTTGTGCTTGATACAGTAGGGGTAGACCTTGTGCTTGATACAGTTGGGGTAGCTAGTGTCTGATGTGGTGTATCTTCCTGATTTGTTTGCACTGTGTGTTCAGTTAGTATAGGAATTGTCCCTATTTCCAATTTTGACTGAACATGTTCTTGCTTACTTGTGTTGCTTTTCCCTGTAAAAGGAAAAACACCTTCATTAAAAACAACATGCCTTGAAACAATAACCTTAACCTTACTATCCATGCATTTGTACCCTTTTTGGTTGTTTCTATATCCTAAAAAAGTACATTTGCTGGATCTTAGAGAAAGTTTATGGCTGTTATACGGTCTGAGACATGGGTAGCATAAACATCCAAATGTTCTTAAGATGTTGTAATCTGGTTTCTTTTTATACAACATTTCATAAGGACATTTGTACTGTAAAACTTTAGTTGGCATGATATTTATCAAATATACAACTGTGTCAAATGCCTCATACCAGTATTTCAGCGGCATAGATGCCTTAGATAATAGTGCAGGCCTGTATCTACTATATGCCTGTGTTTTCTTTCCACTATGCCATTTTGTTCAGATGTGTAGGGGAAAGTGGTTCTATGAATTATCCCTTTATTATTAAAAAATCCTTTTAGGGGTAGGAACTCACTGCCCCCATCTGTTTGTATGATTTTATGTTGTAGTTCAATTGTCTTTCTATGAAATTGATGAACTGTAGCATAACGTCATATGTATCAGATTTGGCTTTTAGAAAGAAAATCCACGTATACCTGGTGCATGCATCTACTATAGATAGATAATACCTGTATCCTTGTCTTGAACTCAATGGTGCAGGACCCCATAAATCTGTTGTTAGTAATTCAAGGGGTTTGGAATATAATGTCTTGGATCTGCCAAAAGGCAGTTTATGGCTTTTTCCAACTTGATAGTGTGAACATATGGTGGAAACAGGTAAACTTTTATATGAAATGTTATTATCATTCAGTACTTTCATCATAATGTCATAACTAGGATGTCCTAGTTTACAATGCCAAATGTCAAGATCATTTTTCATGTTATTACAATCATTCCTAACAGAATTAAAATTATTATCATTAGAATTAACTCTGTTAATGTCATTGTTAAATTGAATATTGGCATCACAGCACCAAGTATTATTTTCATTCCCTAGGCTTGATTGCAAATTATTGAATCGATATAAGCCATTATCCAATTTACCCTGTAATAATATGCCTTTATTTAGAGAGTCTCTAGCAAGGCAATATTCTGGGTGAAACTCAAAATATACCTTATTGTCGCTAGTGAATTGGGAAACACCGACATGGTTTTTCTTGACATTTGGTACCCTAAGTAAGTTATTAAGGAAAAAGTTTCTTCTTCCTTTAATCAAGCCTGTCCCAGTGTGTGATATATTCATTATTTCACTATTGCAAGTATGTATAAGTTGTTTACCTGAGTAGTTCTTGTTTCCAAGATTTAGATTTTGCAAGTTGTTGGTGATGTGATTGGTTGCTCCAGAATCTGGAAACCAGTCCTCACTATTGATATCATCAATTTTGCCGAGTTCATCACTGTTGCTTGTCATGGCAGAGCTTTCTGTATTGGATCTGCCTTGATTTCCTTGTGCCATGTCTATATTAGCTCCTCTTTGGTTGAATTGATTTTGTTGTGCATTATTCACATCTGTGTTGAACCTGAAATAACATCTGTTTGCTGAATGCCCAGGTTTTTCACGTATCTGACACTTAATTCTTGGGATGTTGTTGGATCTGCCTCTGCCTTTTCCTTTCTGATTCAAATTACCTGTTGGTCCTTGACTGTTGCCTCTTCCAAATCCAGGTACATTTCTCGTTTGATTTGTGTTTGCATTTCTGGCATTTAAGCAAGATTTATGCTATAATCAGTTTGTGTGGCTTTTCTTTGCTCTACCTTGCCCTAATGCACTAATAATGCAGAGTACATAGTCTGGATATCAGGTAACGTTGATTGGGTGGCTATAAAGGTAACAAACGACTCATATTCTTCATCTAGCCCATTTGTGAGAGTAAGAATCTGTTCATTGTCTGATACATGATGTCCCACAGCCTTCAATTTGTCACACAGAGTCTTAACTTCAGAAATGTATTCTCTCATTGATAAATCTCCTTTTCATCCATTTTGAAATTCCCTTCGATAATGCATTATCCTTATAGATGATTGTGAGTTAAAGATCTGTTGTATTGTTGACCATATTTCATAAGATGAGTTACATCATATGACTTGAGATAATAAACTAGTGTTGATGGATGAGAGAAGCCATGAGGACAGTAAACTGTCCTGTTTCTGATGATGTGTGTATGCTGGATTACTGACCATGTTTCCATCTTTATCATTGATCATTGCAGGCGGCACTGGCCTTTTTCCTTTGACATAATCTTGAAGGTCATAACCTTTCAAGGCTGTTTCAATTTGGAACTTCCATAGGAGGTAGTTCTCTTCATCGAGAGGGGTGGTTATCACTTGAGTCTTCGGCTTTACGAGGGTTGGGATGGTGGAGGCTGGTTCAACAACACCAACACTTGAATTTGCAGAAGAGTTTCATCAGAAGGTCCTGCCATGGTGATCAGGAAAGGTAAATGCGTATGGCGAGGCCACCTAATCAAGAGGGTGGCAGCCTATGCAGAAACGTGAGGGAAAACAAGGTTGTGAAGGAGATTCTTGCCTCTTTAAAAGATGCAAGAATTGATGAATTCACACCAAGAAGGTCAAGTGGTGAAACTTCATATCTCAGATGACCAAGAAACGATGTTGTAGCCGCTTTGAAAGTAATTTCTGGCTTGGCACGCACAGCGAGATGAGAACAGGCACTACACGATCAGAGAGGTTTGATCTCCGATGATGATACTTAACTGAGGAGACAACAATCACTCCCCTCTATCATTGCAAAAGAACTGAATCAAGATTTAATTTTCGTTGGGAAAATTCTGCTATGATACCATGTAAGAAAACTGGTTTTGTTTTAATGTGAAACTTGTAATGTTATTCAATGAATCGATACATGAGTCTGTACATGTTTATATAGAAAAATAAATGATAGTGGGCTAAAATAGATGCAGACCAAATAAAGTACATAAGCCCAAAAGGTTATAAACGTTCATTTTGTAGAAGCAGTAAAGTCCACTATACTTTAACACAGTTTACCTAATTAACAGCAGTAGGGCATTCTCGTTGATCTTAGTCGGAATACCTGAATTTGAAAGTCAGAAAGATGAAAAATCTTTGTTGTTTAAAGGTATTGATCCAATTCTAAGGGAAATCAAAACTGATTTGGAAGAAGAAGATAATACAGTCCAGTCAGCATGGGAGATTAAGCCATTACTTCCACTGCAAAGTTGTAGACTCCTTGGTTGGAAGTGAGATTCAGAGCGAATTTCATGAATGGCGGTGCAGTCGATGGAGAGATGGAGGGTCGAGAGTGTTAAATGACATATAGTTTCTTTATTGGAGAAAAAAAATAAAAGGAGAAAATTTTACGATAGATTGAAAAAATGGAAAGAAGGAAAAGAGGGGGGAGAAGTGATGGACTAATAATTGAAATGTAATTGGGGTATGGAAATGACACATTAAACCCCTTTTTTCATTTTTGAACTAATTTTTTCTTAAGAATGTGAGTGGGGTGTTTGGAAAGTTCAAAAAAGCTTCACCACAGCAAAGTATTTTCTTTATTAAGTAGAGACATATATGAGATAAGATCAAGAGCATCCCAAGTATCTCTTTATCCCTACCCCCACCCCCCCTCTCAATTTCCACTACACAGTCATCTTTCTCTCTCCTCCTATTAACTCTCTCTCACTCACACATTATTTAAATATAAATGAGTGCCTATCGTTGGGGTGCAAAAGGGGTATCACAAAAGAAAGATGTCATGTAACCCCTCTCTCTCTCTCTCTCTCTATATATATATATATACATATATACATATATGTATAGTCAAGAAAATACCATAAACTATATATGTTGTAACAAACATGACCCTAGAAAATTTCAAGTGGTGAACTTCTTTGTTGGATTAATGTTTTCATGGTTATTGGAGGAAGTTGGATCAAGATTCGTGTATCTGCTCGATTGGAGCAATATTTGTCGACATAAATATTGTAGAAACTAAAGGCAAAACCATTCAAGAAATCAAATATGCACTTCTTCGGACGGAGCAGAAGAATATTATTTGTCCTTTTAAAAAAACCATTCAATAAGTGGGATTTAATTGGTTGCAGGTGAGATGGCTGATAAACAAGAAAAATATTACAAGCATATTTTTTTTTCAATAAATGCTTACAGTTATGCTGATGATCTTAGTTCATGGGTAAATTGGGGAAATGGAGGAAAAAATGAGATGACTGCATGATGGTGTATTACATTACTCACGCTTAAAAACCTAGCCTAACGTAAAGACATCGCGACTACTCCGATAAATTTCATCTAGTGCTTGGGCCGAAAGAAGAAGAAAAACACATTTGCTGTCCCTCGCTGCAAAGCCGACCGTGGGTTGATCAAGGTCAATGGAGCTCACTTAAGCTAATAAAACCTAAAATCCTGTGTTATAAGGCATTCGCGTTCGTCCAATGCTTGGGTCGAAACCGCTTCACTGGCATTGACATGCATGTCCATGTCATTGGTGGTTGTCACACCAGTCAAATTTATGCCATCAGACAGAGCATTGCTAAGGCGCTCGTAGCATACAACCAGAAGTTTGTGGATGAACAGTAGAAGAAAGAGATCAAGGATATTCTTATTCGTTATGATTGTACCTTACTTGTTGTAGATCCTAGACGATGTGAGCCAAAGAAGTTTGTTGGTTTGGGTGCTAGTGCAAGGTTCCAAAATTCCTACCATTAAGGATTTTACTTTAGTTGGAGGAGCTATCAAGTTTGATTTTGGAAGTCCATATCTTTTTAAGTTGGATCATTATGCTTTAAGTAGTTTCTTTAGTCTTAATCGCATGTGTTACTTTTGAAGTTTAATGTTTTGTTTATGACTTCATCAGAAATATCTGTTTTGTTAAAAAAATAAAAAATGATGGCGTATCTAATGCATTATGAGTCCTTTATTTACTTCTTTTATATTACATAGATTGATGGATACATATATTTTGTATAAGAACTTTTCAAGTTGAAGAGAAAAAAAATTTCCAATATCATTTTTGTGCTAGATACAAAATTTTATATGAATATTGTATAGTATTTATTTTTTATTCAAATGTATATCCAGGATAAAATTGTAGGTTCATAATGATGATGAATTAAGAGTTCTATTTAAAGTACATGGCTAATTTGCTTCTAATTTAAATTTTTATTTGTCAGCGAGTCTTGCACATTATTAATGGCATTGCCATATGTTATGCTATCAGCAATATTGTAGAAACTATCCTCCAAAATATCCTTTATAAATATATCAAACATTTACTGTTTTATTTTAGCTAGATAAGTCTATGTGACCATTTCATTGTGATGTTTTCTTCTTTTAAAATTTCTTGGCCTTATCCATTAACAATATGTAACTTACATATATGCTTACAATGCATGGATATATTCTGAGATAAAGATATACTATCTTTTGCAACATTATTACCCGACTTTGAAGCAACACATGAGGTGCAATTTACATATTCTTCAGTTTTTGTTAATAGTAAACACATTCCATTGAAATTCATTGTCTAGGTAAATATATTAAGGGTCATTTCCCTATTTTATTTTATTTTTGCATGGTAATATCGGTTTGATTTAGCAAAATATAGCAAAGATAAGATAAAGGAAATAAATGCAATACAAGGTTGAATTCTTTTCACTTGATTTTTTTTTGGTTTATCCACTTTTACGTACATTGCTGCTTTTTGGATGTTGTTGCTACCTTACTTTTTCCCTTAATTTCTGTTAATTCTTTTCTCTCTATTTGATTTATTATTCTCCTTTGTATTTTGAATTTTTGTTGCCTTCTTCTTTTTGCCTTGATGTATTCTCTGTTTATTCTCTCTATTTGATTTGTTGTTCTAATTTGAACACTTTTTACTTAAAACATAATTGGTTAGCCATATACTGAAGATTAGCGATCGAATTAACATTTACATCAAGGTTGCATTTCAAATAACTGTTAGACCTTCTAGGAAAATATTTATATTAAAATATCACATGTTTTTTAACTTCTTATCATGAGAAAATGTCCAAGTTAAATACAATTTTTTTAGGGAAAAAACCAATGGAATTATCTAGGCCTTAATCCTACATCTTGGCTACTCTTTTCAAAATTGTGAGAAATATTTTATTGATTTTTTCAATTAAATTACAACATGCATAATAGTACAATGCAATAACAATAAACAAGACATCAAAGTAAACAATTAAATAAAGAAAGTCACATTAAATTATGAAGCACTTTAACCAGAAAATCCAATTTATTTTAGGACAAAACCAAGCTATTCAAACCAATCATTATCGGTTTGGTTATTTTCGGTGTAAGAAGTAATGATTTTGCTTCGTTCGATTTATGTTTATCTAATGGTTATTTTGATTCTATTTTTAAATTAGTTTAAAATTGAATTTGCTTGCCCCTGTAAATGAGTTGGCCTAATTCAAATCAACCATTTATGACCTACCCTAACCTGTCATACATGAATACTTTGTACTTCTAACTAAAGTTGACATATGATAAGTCTGCATCCGAGCTACATGTGTTATTGTTGCTAATACGCAAAGAAACTTAAACATCAAGTTTATGTCATATTTTCTATTAAAAAAGGTACTGATCTAGCTCCATATTCTGAGTTGGGTATGGCATTTTCACCTTTTCAGTACCCAGCAGTGCTTGTACCATACAATGGAAAGATGGATTTTCTTAAAAAAATGGTATTGAAGGTACAAATTTTGAAAAACTAGGTCTAGTTGTTTTCTAATGATTACTGCCATGGAATATTGGATAATTGATAATTTTCTAGCACATATTTTAGAGCTTTATAAATATTTGTGATGGCGTTCTTTGTTTCTGTTATACCATTAAACTTTATCATTCTTTGGAATAACGTTAACATGAGGACTTCGGCAAGTACTATGAAAAAATAATGAAAGTAAAAGCTTGTGAATGGCGACTTTTAAAGGGGATTCATATCTGATTGAAGGGCGCATGACATGTTGAAAAAGACTTATGCTTCTATTAACTAACCAAGGAAATATAAAAATATCATTTTCCTTTACTAATTGCATTTGCAATTTTCCTAATTAATTGCTAAACAACTATGGCTGTTATTTTCAGATTTCTCCATACTTGAACAACATTATAATGTGTTTCTTTTACATGCTTAATTTGATAAATTACATTTCTGTTATCATGAAGCCAATAATTCATATATGATTAGGATTTACATTAACTCTATCAGTTAAATGGATATGTCCAGTAATATTACTCTTATCGCATTACTGAATCCATACCAACGCATTTGGAGGATCAAAGTTCGAGTGACAAACAAAGACAATATGAGATCTCACTACAAGAAAATGGGACCTTTACTTACCAATTGTAAGCGTAGGTAAAACTAACATAATGGTGGGTAATATATTTTAGCTACCAATGTTGAATTGGTTGAAACTAATAGGTAAAGGTTAGTAGAGAAAGTGCTTTTAACTACACTTATTGATATTGGTAAGTGACATGATTGTCGTAGTAGTATACACATGACATATATTAATCCCGACACTTGGCATTCAATGGTTGGTTCATGTGTCAAACAATAATATGTCCATGTGTCATCATTTGATTAGTGCATATGACATCATTTTTTAGGCCACACGACATTATTTTATTAGTCCATGTGACATTTTGTCATTGGTCTACATTATGCAACATTATTTTACCACATGGCGTTATTGTAATAGCACACATGATGTCATTTTATTAGTTTATTAAACGATTCGTATTTTGGTCAAATTGAATGGTTATGTGTAGGTAAAAGGTAATAACAGCTATTTGTGACTGTTTTTTATTATTACTAAAAACAATCCATTACATACTACAACTGACTGGGCAAAGCATGATCAACAAATACAAAAAAATAGCGTAAAAATAAAATACATGGGATGTAAAAATTATCATTCTTCAATTTCATGCTATCAAACTATAAAATAACATATGGAAATTACATTTTAACTCTAAATGATATTAAAATCAAAGCCATCTGATAAATTCATGCTTCTAGCAGCATCTAGGAAAATCTAACGGAACCTTTGATCAAATTCTTTTTTCTTCTTGTCTGATGGTAGGCAAAAAAAATCCATGCTTTAGCTTCATTTGCCTTCCAATGCTTAGCGATGTTTTCTGAAAGCAAGTCATCAGAGTTTTGAGCACTCAAAAGTGCTGGTATACTGCAATCAAGGAAACATTCATACGATGACAATCATCTAGCAAAAGAACAAAAAAAGAAGAGTATAGTTGTAATAACCCCAAAATCTGAGCCAATTTAAAAAATTTATTTTGGAAATTTTAGCGAATTTTGAGTATTTAAAATGAATTATTTTAAATAATAATGACTAGAAATTTATTTTGAATAGAATTAGAACATATATATTTATTTGAATCGACGTTAGAATATAAATAATTATTTATAATTATATAACGAGCCTGAAATGGCGCGGTAGTTCGAAAATTCGATTTTGAATTTCAAATGAATATACAGAATTCATTATAAGTCAGAATTGGACGAAACAAGAAACATTTGAATCTGTTTGATCATATCTTTCCAACGGATGAAAGAAACTGAGATTTCAATTTAAAAGTTGACTGTTACGTCCAGTTTAAAATTCAGAAAAGTCGCTGTGGAATTTATATATATATTAATATATATAAAGGCCCTTAAAAATGGAAATTTTGCAAACGACCTCGATTTTCGACGAAACCACTTTTGTTGGATCCGAGATGTCAAATTATTGCTAGGAAATTCGTAATTTTCTGAATCAATATGTGAGCGTGGCAAAGGAAAACGCGTTTGACTTGTTTCTGTTGATTTTAATCGACTGGAAAATGGCCATTTTTCAAACGGTCTCAGAATTCGATGAAATTAGTTTTGTTAGGACCGTATCGTCAATACGAAGCTAGACACTATTTTTCGGGAATTTTTAAAGTCCGTATGTGGCCCCGGTAAATTGAAATGTATGTTTAAATTGAATATATAATGATTTATATTTTAATTTGAAGAGAAACTGAACGTAACAGCTGAATTGGGTTACGAAACAAATTCCATGGTGTTCGGAATAGGGGTAATTAGCTAGGGACGACGGTCGTTGGGTTTGAATCGGAGATAGAATTAAAAAGTTACCTTTTGAAGAGAAATTAAAATAAATAAATAAATAAATATATATATATTATTATATAACTCCCCTCCCCTTAGTATTCTCTCTCCTCAGATCTATAAAAAAATAAGAGGGAAAAGGGCGTCATGCCCTAGCTATGTCGTCGCGCCGCCGCCGGAGCAGGCGCGCCCACCCCCTCCTCCACCGACGTACAACCTTCTCCCTCCTCTCTCTCATCAATTCGAGCCAACCCCGTCGTTCACCTCAAATCTGCCGCCTTCCATGTCGCAGGCACCCTTGCTGCCTCCACCGCCCACCGATAACCCTCCGCCACACCCTCCAGCGATCCCCCTTCTTCCTGACCTCCCTCTCCTCTTCCTCCTTAAATTAAAGACGCCTAGCACCCAAAATTCGATCGCCAACGGCCACCACAACCCCACCATCGCCTGTCGCACCACCTGCAGCCCCTCCTCAGCCACCAACGATCGCCATGAACCCTCCTCCCTCTTCGAATAATAAAGTAAGTTTTGATTTATTTATTTGTGTAATAAAAATTCGATTTTTTTATTATATGTATTAGCTTATAAAAATGGGATTCTTATTTATATGAAGTAGCGAGGTTAAATATTAGATTTTTATTATGATGTTGAACAGTTAAAAATATAATTTTTATATGATGTTGAACAGTTAAAAATATAATTTTTATATGATGTTGAATAGTTAAAAATATGATTTTTATAGCGAGGTTGAAAAGAATAAAAATATGATTTTTATTTATGTAGCGAAATAAAAATCTGATTTTTATCATATATACAGTGAAGTAAAAATCTGATTTTTATTGTGAGCAGCGTGAAATGGTTGAGTTGAAATGTCGGGCAAATCAAAACCGTGCAGAAAGAAAGAATGGCGGAGTGGAACCTCCGGTGAGAACTCCTCACTTTTATTTTAATTTCTAGTTGAAATATATACTAGGATGCAGACGGTGCTTAGCAGCACCCGACACCCGTCGTCCACAGACCATGGATGACTTGTTTGTTTGATTGCTGTATTGTGAAATTTGACTGTTGATTGTGATGTGTGATATATATATATTCATGTGTTGAAATAAAATATATATTCATGTGTTGAAATAAAATATATATTCATGTGTTGAAATAAAATATATATATTCATGTGTTGAAATTAAAAAAATATATATTCATGTGTTGAAATAAAATATATAAATTCATGTGTTGAAATAAAAAAAATATTCATGTGTTGAAATAAAATATATATTCATGTGTTGAAAAATATATATATATTCATGCGTTGAAGTAAAATATATATTCATGTGTTGAAGTAAAATAAATATTCATTTACAAGTTGAACGATTTGTTTATGTACACCGATTTGACTGATATTGATTGGGATGATAAATTTTGCACATCGCCCAACTGCACAAATAAAAATCTGTGTTTGTTGATGTGAAACCCCACACGGGTATTGGGATGATATTTGACGTACATTAATCCCGATTGTTTAGTTGTATGTCAATCGATGGATTGACAGACTGTGTAAGCATTAATTATTTATATTTAATGCTTATGCAGTTGTGTGGTGCACTCTGGATGATGGTTCATGATTTACCGTTGCTATTATATGCATGTGTTGTAGAAAATCCATATAATTAACATTATATGGTAATTGATTGGCCCTCATTCCAATTTGGAAAATAAGGAATATTATAAAAATAAATTCATGTGTTGAATAGAAATTAATTCATGTGTTGAATAGAAAATAAATTCATGTGTTGAATAGAAATAAATTCATGTGTTGAATAGAAACAAATTCATATGTTGAATAGAAATAAATTCATGTGTTGAATAGAAATAAATTCATGTGTTGAATATAAATAAATTTATGTGTTGAATAGAATTAATATTTATGTGTTGAATAAAATAAACATTCATGTGTTGAATAAAAGCCGTGTTGATTAGATTGACGCCATTTTGACGTGAACGATATTTATATCGATTTTATTCATTTTTATAATGAATATAGAAAATAAAGTGATTTCAAAATATAACGTTTTGAAAATATTATCATTTGTATATCGATGATGTGGAATATTCAATTTTGATTCGAAACTGAATATGAAGTAGAAATCATTTCGAAAACGAATTTAAAACGATTTATAAAATACGTTTTGAAAGAAAATCGATGAAATATATATAATATATATATCATATATATAATGGCCTGAATAGAACGCGCCGCGCCGCGGTAGTACGCGAATTTCGCCCATTGACTTCGAATGGATACTACGGGAGATCCGACCGTCAGATTCTCCTAAAACCAAAACCATAGGGTTCGTATCGAAAAGAGCTTTCTAAGAATATTAGAGATTTGAAATCTAACGGTTGGATTTGGAATTATTTCCAAATCAAATTTGGAAAAGGTCGTTGTAAGTGCAGTTTGATGGCCGTTGATGTAAATCGACTGTACGGGCCTTGATAAAATTATTAAAAATAGTAAAAATTTGTGTAAAATCATAAGAAATGATTTGTGAAGAATTGGGATGAAAAGCTCCATATTTGAAAAGATAAAAATAGATTTTTTTTCGAAATGAACTAGTTCTGAACTAGAATTATAATTCATTTATTTTTGAAATAAATAAATTGGGTTTGAAATGGTTTTGAAAATAACCAGAATTTTTAATAATTGAATTCGTATGGATTTGAATCGAAATTGCCTTTGGAATATTTCAATGCTGGATTTCGGGATTATACAGATATTGCTATGGAAATTTGAAAGATATATTTATATCGTTGTTTCCAATACGATATTTGTTGGTCGTAGAATTTGATATTGAATATAAGCCAATATATTTTCTATTCAGAGCCTTGTATTTAATATCAAATGTGATTTGGGTTTGTTGTCAATGGTATCTTCAATAATACTGTTCTTAGACCCAATGGAGTTAAGAAAATCAGAAACTAACTGGAGATTAGTTAAGTTGAATGGTCTCCTGGGTATTGATCTGATGTTGGTCTCGGCCTTCGGGGTTATTATCAGGGAATTGTTCACTTGCTAATTTACGGTTAAAGGCTGATGAAAAAGAATGTGATTTTGGGTTTATTGTGAATCGTGTTTAAATGACATTGGTTCTTTAACCTAGTTAAAGACAGGATATGATTTCCCAAGTTAAACAATCATTGATATTGATTTTTGGGAAGATTAAAACCAAGGGGAGTTTTAATGAATCTTTAATTAGATTGAAATAATCGAGAATGGAGTATCACCAGTTTTGCTCCAGGCGATAGTTAAATCTTTAATTAGATTTGAACGTGAAATGGTAATTGAATTTACCGAAAACACTGTGGTGTTAGATATGAAGTATTACCAGTTTTACTTCATGGGATGAATAGGTTGGGATTGGGAAATAAAATTAATGATTACTTCAGTGTGGTTCGCTAATCCCGATTAGTTTGAATTGATATTCAAAGATGATTAAAGAATAAATTTAAAGAATTTATCTTTGATAAAATTAATGGGAACCTTTCCTAAAGTGTAAGAATATTTGAATGAAGGAATATTCTGAATTGGAATGAGCCGTATGTTGTGTATGTGTAACACTTGTTTATTATATACGCGAGTTATTCAGAAAGACCGGGTTTATCCGATTCTGAATAACTGATTCGACGTGGTGTCGAGGATGAAGACGATGGTTGAAGACCAGAGGTCTTCACATCGTTTGGGTGATTACTAATGACCTTGATTCGGCTGTACACCCAAGAGGAGGGAATCAGTTGGTGATTGTCCAGATGTACTTGGAGATCGATGATTATGCGAGGTACAAGGTACCTCCGGTTTCGTTCAGACCCAGAACGGACTTGTAAATGGACTGTGTGTCTGACATTGGATTTTATTCTGTGTGATTGATTTCTATTACATATATATCTGTTTGGCAGCGGAGAATTTATTCTCTTGCTTAACGCCCTTCTCTGAGACGTACGAGCTCAGGGGTTATATATTGATGGATATCAATCGCATGGAGTGAATTGCCTGTGTGGCATGCCTAAGTGACAAATGATCAAGGCTTCTGTTGAAAAGCAAAGTCTTGTGTTTGATGATCAAAGCACCGCCTGTGTGGCATAGCTTTGTGTAGCGTTGATTCGCGAGCCTCACACCCCGGTAGTGAACCAGAAACGGGAGAGGACCTCGGGGAGGGCATGCGTTTCCTTCTAGCTAGGGTGGTGTCAGTGACCTACCAGCCCTGACATTTATATTATTTTCACCTGTGTGGTTGTTGCTGTTGCGAGGCGCCTCAGATATATCGGTGGCTGTGTGGAGCCGATGGAGTCATTTGGCTCATTTATTCCCCAAAGGGCGGGGAAATGTAGTGTTCAGGCATAATAATCCACATAAGTGGACCGGCCCTGACGATCCAAGGCTTGCCTGCGCGCTTGCTTGAGGCTCGGGCAAGACAGCCTAGAATTCGGTGGGGACGATCCCTAGCCTCGGTTCACAGACGGAAATCCAATTTCCAAATACGTGACTTTGCGGTTTTGTTTGTAGAGCCTAGTATGGCGACATAGTGGTATAGGGGCACTTATGTCGTCTATGATTGATACTTATGATTTGAAATTGCTTTGACACTATACACTTATAGTAATAATAAAACATGAAATTTCACGTACCAAGCATTCTGGCTATTATAAGGTAAAAACCCTATCCTCCGGCTTGCGTTGCATTGTGTGATGGGACCTGGGTCTTATAATAGCTTCATTTTTCTTTATTTAGCATTGCTTTGTTGTTTTATGCACTGGTATTCTTGGTAGGAAACCCGTTCCGTGTTATACGGCGTGGTCCCTTGATTTACCTAACTTTAAAATAAAGATTAATAACTGTTTTAGTTCTCACACCAGTCACATGACTGACCTGGAGTTTATTGTTTTAACCTAAACTCTGGGTGCCCATATTTTGACACGGGCAGCTAGTAGTTTTGGTTTTGCAGAGTTATATTCACAGGATCCTGATTTATAGCTGGAACGATACTCGGAAAGCTCTGTATTCGTGTATTACTTCTAGTTGTGTTTTGTATTATTTTCCGCTGCGATGTATTTAAATGTAATGTATTGTAATCTCTGATATTTTCTGTGTAATATTTATTCATACTCTGTATATTCTTGTATTCTGATGGAATTGTTGTAATAAACAATGAAACGTTCTTTTGTCTGCGTTCTTTTTGCGTGTTGTTCTCGAAGTATCCGCTCTTTCCTTACCGGGGAAGTTACGGGTCCTGTCATTTGGTATCAGAGCCTTGGTTCACAAAGCTCAGAGAACAAGAGACATTAGAACCATACGAAAGAATTCATCAGAAGTTGGATTAGTAATATCCAATAGGAATGACTCGTTAGAGATGGGATCAGTAGTATCCTAGAACGAGTGTGAAGGGTAAATTTTTAAAATGAAAACAAGTTTTGTTTTGAAAATTTAATTTAATTATTCGCATTTGAATATTTATTTATATTAATTTGGGCAATCCACTATATAAAGATTTTACATATTCGTCTGATCCACGAGTATTCAAAGTTTTAATATATTGAGTAGATATAGAATCATGCTCTAGTCGCCCGGAGATGATTCTGATGATGAGGCCTCATCATCAATGTTTATATTCGAGTGCCAAAAGTGGGATTTCTATATATTTCCAATTGGCTGGTGTGAGAACCAAAATATAGTTAAAATATATAGTTGTGACTTGGCATCAAAAATGTGATTTTTTGGCTATATATCAAAGTTATGAATTTGAAAAGCTAATCAACTAATTGATTGTTGATTGTGTTGTTTGATTATTGGTTGATTAATTAAAATTTGAACCTTTAGCCAAATTGAACCAAATAGTGAATTGTATTGAAAATTTATCGCATTTGCATGCATATACATGTACTTACATTGAACAGGCCATAGCAAGGAGGCTAGAGAAGAGAAATAAAAATGTTTTCCCGACAAATAGGTACATGTTTAGCGTATTTCTTTGGGTTTGGATGATTTTATGAGCCGATTGCTAGCTGCTTGGCTGTTTCTTTTGCTTTTTGGATTGATGAGGGCCATGGGAGGCTATTTGAAATATCCTGAAGCTCCCGGTGCAGGGGAGGTTATGGCGAAATTTTTCGAAAATTTAGGGTATTAGCCAAATTTTTGAAAATTTTGAAAAGTTCTTATAAACTGAAAAGTTGAAGAACTTAAGTCGTAATGAAAATAATGAAAGTTGAGTTGATTTGTTAAACAACTTTCGGCTTCGTTCCTTTTCGGAAACGAAAATTTTTAAGTGGGGGAGATTGTAATAAACCGGAAATCTGAGCCAAATTAAAAAATTTATTTTGGCAATTTTAGTAAATTTTGAGTATTTAAAATGAATTATTTTAAATAATAATGACGAGAAATTTATTTTGAATAGAATTAGAATATATATATTTATTTGAATCGACGTTAGAATATAAATAATTATTTATAGGTATATAACGAGCCTGAAATGGTGCGGTAGTTCGAAAATTTGATTTCGAATTTCAAATGAATATATAGAATTCAATATAAGTCGGAATTGGACAAAACAAGAAATATTTGAATCTGTTTAATCATATCTTTCTAACGGATGTAAGAAACTGAGATTTTGTTTTAAAAGTTGAGAGTTATGTCCAGTTTAAAATTCAGAAAAGTCGCTATGGAATTATATATATTTTAATATATATAAAGGCCCTTAAAATGGAAATTTTGCAAACGACCTCGGTTTTTGACGAAACCACTTTTGTTGGATCCGGGATGTCAAATTATTGCTAGGTTTCGAAATTCGTAATTTTCTGAATCAATATGTGAGCGTGGCAAAGGAAAACGCGTTTGACCAGTTTTAGTTGATTTTAATCGACTGGAAAATGGTCATTTTTCAAATGTTCTCAGAATTCAACGAAATTAGTTTCATTAGGACCGTATCGTCAATATGAAGCTAGAAACTATTTTTTGGGAATTTTTAGAGTCCGTATGTGGCCCCGGTAAATTGAAATGTACATTTAAATTGAATATATAATGATTTATATTTTAATTTGAAGAGAAACTGATCGTAACAGCCGAATTGGGTTATGAAACATATCCCATGGTGTTCGTAATGGGGGTAATTAGCAAGAGACGATGGTCGTTGGGTTTGAATCGGAGATAGAATTAAAAAGTTACCTTTTGAAGAGAAATTAAAATAAATAAATATATTTTATTATATAACTCCCCCTCCCCTTAGTATTCTCTCTCCCCGGATCTATAATAATAATAATAATAATAATAATAATAACAATAATAATAATAAGAGGGAAAAGGGCGTCGTGCCCTAGCTATGTCGTCGCGCCGCCAGGGAGGAGCCGCCGCCGTCGCCGGAGCAGGCGCACCCACCCCCTCCTCCACCGACGTACAACCTTCTCCCTCCTCTCTCTCATCAATTCGAGCCAACCCCGTTGTTCACCCCAAATCCGTCGCCCTCCACGTCGCAGCCACCCTTGCCGCCTCCACCGCCCACCGATAGCCCTCTACCACACCCTCCAGTGATCCCCATTCTTCCCGACCTCCTTCTCCCCTTCCTCCTTAAATTAAAGACACCTAGCACCCAAAATCCAATCGCCAATGACCACCACAACCCCACCATCGCCTGTCGCACCACCTGCAGCCACTCCTCGCCACCAACGATCGCCATGAACCGTCCTCCCTTTTCGAATAATAAAGTAAGTTTTTATTTATTTATATGTGTAATAAAAATTCGATTTTTTTATTATATGTATTAGCTTATAAAAATGGGATTCTTATTTATATGAAGTAGCGAGGTTAAATATTAGATTTTTATTATGATATTGAACAGTTAAAAATATAATTTTTATATGATGTTGAACAGTTAAAAATATAATTTTTATATGATGTTAAATAGTTAAAAATATGATTTTTATAGAGATGTTGAAAAGAATAAAAATATGATTTTTATTTATGTAGCGAAATAAAAATCTGATTTTTATCATATATACAGTGAAGTAAAAATCTGATTTTTATTGTGAGCAGCGTGCAATGGTTGATTTGAAATGTTGGGAAAATCCAAACCGTGCAGAAATAAAGAATGGCTAAGTGGAAACCTCGGTGAGAACTCCTCACTTTTATTTTAATTTCTAGTTGAAATATATACTAGGATGCAAACGGTGCTTAGCAATACCCGTCGTCCACAGACCATGGATGACTTGTTTGTTTGATTGCTGTGTTGTGAAATTTGACTGTTGATTGTGATTTGTGATATATATATATTCATGTGTTGAAATAAAATATATATTCATGTGTTGAAATAAAATATATATATTCATGTGTTGAAATAAAAAAAAAATATTCATGTGTTGAAATAAAATATATATTCATGTGTTGAAATAAAATATATATTCATATGTTGAAGTAAAATATATATTCATGTGTTGAAGTAAAATAAATATTCATTTACAAATTGAACAATTTGTTTATGTACACCAATTTGACTGATATTGATTGGGACGATAAATTTTACACATCGCCCAACTACACAAATAAAAATCTGTGTTTGTTGATTGGAAACCCCACGTGGGTATTGGGACGATATTTGACGTACACTAATCCCGATTGTTTAGTTGTATATCAATCGATGGGTTGACAGACTGTGTAAGCGTTAATTATTTATATTTAATGCTTATGCAGTTGTGTGGTGCACTCTGGATGATGGTTGATGATGTATCGTTGCTATTATATACATGTGTTGTAGAAAATCCATATAATTTATATTATATGGTAATTGATTGGGCCTCATTATAATTTGGAAAATAAGGAATATTATAAAAATAAATTCATGTGTTGAATAGAAATAAATTCATGTGTTGAATAGAAATAAATTCATGTGTTGAATAGAAATAAATTCATGTGTTGAAAAGAATAAATATTCATGTGTTGAATAGAATAAATATTCATGTGTTGAATAAAATAAACATTCATGTGCTGAATAAAAGTCGTGTTGATTAGATTGATGCCATTTTGACGTGAACGATATTTATATCGATTTTATTCATTTTTATAATGAATATAGAAAAGAAAGTGATTTCAAAATACAACGTTTTGAAAATATTATCATTTGCATGTCGATGATGTGGAATATTCAATTTTGATTCGAAATTGAATATGAAGTTGAAATCGTTTCAAAAACGAATTTAAAATGATTTATAAAATGCGTTTTGAAAGAAAATCCACGAAATATATACAATATATATTATATATATAATGGCCTGAATAGAACGCATCGCACCGCGGTAGTTCGCGAATTTTGACCATTGACTTCGAATGGAAACTACGGGAGATCCGACCGTCAGATTCTCCTAAAACCAGAACCGTTGGGTTCGTATCGAAAAGAGCTTTCTAAGAATATTAGAGATTTTAAATCTAACGGTTGGATTTGGAATTATGTCCAAATCAAATTTGGAAAAGGTCGTTGTAAGTGCAGTTCGATGGCTGTTGATGGAAATCGACTGTACGGGCCTTGATAAAATTATTAAAAATAGTAATAATTTGTGTAAAATCATAAGAAATGATTTGTAAAGAATTGGGATGAAAAACTCCATATTTGAAAAGATAAAAATAGATTTTTATCGAAATGAACTAGTTTTGAACTAGAATTATAATTCATTTATTTTTGAAATAAATAAATTGGATTTGAAATGGTTTTGAAAATAACCAGAATTTCCAATAATTGAATTGGAATGGATTTGAATTGAAATTGTCTTTGGAATATTTTGATGTCGGATTTCGGGATTATACAGATATTGTTATGGAAATTTGGAAGATATATTTATATCGTTATTTCCAATACGATATTTGTTGGTCGTTGAATTTGATATCGAATATAAGCCGATATATTTTCTATTCAGAGCCTTGTATTTAATATCAATTGTGATTTGGGTTTGTTGGGAATGGTATCTTCAATAATACTGTTCTTAGACCCAATGGAGTTAAGAAAATCAGAAACTAACTGGAGATTAGTTAAGTTGAATGGTATCCTGGGTATTGATCTGATGTTGGTCTCGGCCATCGGGGTTATTACTTAGGGAATTGTTCACTTGCTAATTTATGGTTAAAGGCTGATGAAATAAATGTGATTTTGGGTTTATTGTGAACCGTGTTTAAATGACATTGGTTCTTTAACCCAGTTAAAGACATGATATGATTTCCCAAGTTAAACAATCATTGATATTGATTTTTGGGAAGATTAAAACCAAGGGGAGTTTTAATGAATCTTTAATTAGATTGAAATAATCGAGAATGGAGTATCACCAGTTTTGCTCCAGGCGATAGTTAAATCTTTAATTAGATTTGAACGTGAAATGGTAATTGAATTTACCGAAAACACTGTGGTGTTAGATATGAAGTATTACCAGTTTTACTTCATGGGATGAATAGGTTGGGATTGGGAAATAAAATTAATGATTACTTCAGTGTGGTTCGCTAATCCCGACTAGTTTGAATTGATATTCAAAGAAGATTAAAGAATAAATTTAAAGAATTTATCTTTGATAAAATTAATGGGAACCTTTCCTAAAGTGTAAGAATATTTGAATGAAGGAATATTCTGAATTGGAATGAGCCGTATGTTGTGTATGTGTAACACTTGTTTATTATATACGCGAGTTATTCAGAAAGACCGAGTTTATCCGATTCTGAATAACTGATTCGACGTGGTGCCGAGGATGAAGACGATGGTTGAAGACCGGAGGTCTTCACATCGTTTGGGTGATTACTAATGACCTTGATTCGGCTGTACACCCAAGAGGAGGGAATCAGTTAGTGATCGTCCAGATGTACTTGGAGATCGATGAATATGCGAGGTACAAGGTACCTCCGGTTTCGTTCAGACCCAGAACGGACTTGTAAATGGACTGTGTGTCTGACATTGGATTTTATTCTGTGTGATTGATTTCTATTACATATATATCTCTTTGGCGGCGGAGAATTTATTCTCTTGCTTAACCCCTTCTCTGAGACGAACGAGCTCAGGGGTTATATATTGATGGATATCAATCGCATGGAGTGAATTGCCTGTGTGGCATGCCTAAGTGGCAAATGATCAAGGCTTCTGTTGAAAATCAAAGTCTTATGGTTGATGATCAAAGCACCGCCTGTGTGGCAGAGCTTTGTGAAGCGTTGATTCGCGAGCCTCGCACCCCGGTTGTGAACCAGAAACGGGGGAGGACCTCAGGGAGGGCATGCGTTTCCTTCTAGCTAGGGTGGTGTCAGTGACCTACCAGCCCTGACATTTATATTATTTTCACATGTGTGGTTGTTGCTCTTGCGAGGCGCCTTGGATATATCGGTGACTGTGTGGAGCTGATGGAGTCATTTGGCTCAGTTACGCCCTAAAGGGCGGGGAAACGTAGTGTTCAGGCAAAATAATCCACATCGGTGGACCGGCCCTGACGATCCAAGGCTTGCCTGCGTGCTTGCCTGAGGCTCGGGCTAGACAATCTCGAATTCGGTGAGGGCGATTCCTAGCCCCGGTTCACAAATGGAAATCCAATTTCCAAATACGTGAGTTTGCGGTTTTGATTGTAGAGCCTAGTATGGCGACATAGTGGTATAGGGCACTTATGCCGTCTATGATTGATACTTATGATTTGAAATTGTTTTGACACTATACACTTATAGTGATAATAAAACATGAAATTTCACGTACCAAGCATTCTTGGCTATTATAAGGTAAAAACCCTATCCTCCGGCTTGCGTTGAATTGTGTGATGGGACCTGGGTCTTATAATAGCTTCATTTTTCTTTATTTAGCATTGCGCTGTTGTTTTATGCACTGGTATTCTTGGGAGGAAACCCGTTCCGTGTTATACGGCGTGGTCCCTTGATTTACCTAACTTTAAAATAAAGATTAATAATTGTTTTAGTTCTCACACCAGTCACATGACTGACCTGGAGTTTATTATTTTAACCTAATCTCTGAGTGCCCTTATTTTGACACGGGGCAGCTAGTAGTTTTGGTTTTGCAGATTTATATTCACATGATCCTGATTTACAGCTGAAACGATACTCGGAAAGCTCTGTATCCGTGTATTACTTCTAGTTGTGTTTTGTATTATTTTACGCTGCAATGTATTTAAATGTAATGTATTGTAATCTCTGATATTTTCTGTGTAATATTTATTCATACTTTGTATATTCTTGTATTCTGATGGAATCGTTGTAATAAACAATGAAAGGTTCTTCTGTCTGCGTTCTTTTGTGTGTTGTTCTCGAAGTATCCGCTCTTTCCTTACCGGGGAAGTTATGGGTCCTGTCAATAGTGACATAACATGAATTAGGCAAGGTGACTCATGCAATAGAAATACAAGATTATTGAATATCTACTCTAAAATAAATAACAGAATATGGATATGCAAAGCATAACATTTCTATATCAAAATTAAAATTTTTGCCACCTAAGGACTCAGCACATTATCCATCTGAATGGACTTAAAATAAGCTATTTTTTCTTTTTAAAAGCAAAACAGATTTATTTTGGCTTCAAAAAACCAAAAAGTAGCTTATTTAAGTTAAGCAAAACAGGCCGCAAATGAAAATGTGTCCCAGCAACAACTCTCCATTTTAAAATTCACTGTTACTCATTCATTTGATAGATTGTAGGTCTTCAAACAAAATTGGATAAAATTTATAATGGGTCAGAAGTGAGTGAGACAAACAACAAAAAATAACAGAAGCATACAAAATAAGCAAAATATCTTTTAGTAAAAAATTGCTTCCCTATCTAAAAATTCTCATCAAAATAGAAGTAACGCATTGAAGCTAGAGTTGTCATATTTCATATACAAGGGATCTTCTATATAAAATATTTTTAGCGAGACATTCGCATACACACATGTATACATATTTGTGTATATATATACAAATATGTGTGCATGTGTGTGCACGAACAAATGGGTGTATTGGGCTGCGAATAAATTGATTAGTAAATACATCAAATACAAGGAGACAAACAATATTCTCCAAGTCCAAGTAACAAACTGAATGTGCATATAGTAGTGTACAAAAAACAAACCAACTAAATTCTTCGATGTAAATTTAGATACAATGTTTAAAAACCCTAACCAATATGTTACCTTAGCAACACTATTCGAATCTGCATAGCGGAGTCCATTTATCTTTGAGAATGTCAAGGCATATTCTTCCAAGCTACAAGCCTACTGTTATTTTCTCAAAGTAAGTTTCTATGTAACAAACTATTATATAAAGCTAAATAAAACACAACTTGTCAATGTTTGGATGACATATTTTGGTCAGAAACCAGACCTATTATAAGTGAATCATATACAAAAACATAGATTACAATAACATGTGAGCATGCATGTAAAATCCATTGAGATAAGATATAAAACTAGATCATGAAGTGTACACTTACGCCTTTATCAGTTCACTCAAGAAATCCTAGCACATACAATAGTATAGTAATCTACTAGTCCTCTAGTCGGATAAGCTAAGTTCTAATACCATGTGTATCAGTACATTATTTAAAGTGCTATGAATGTAGCCTGATTAACACATGTATTTATAATAACATAATAGACATAACTTTGGGTAATTTAACCGAAACCAAACTTTTGTTTGGCATAACCTTTGCATAACTCTCGATGAAAGAAAGATACATATTATGTCAAATACGCACTAACACCACAACAAATATGCCCATTGACAACATTGAAAAAACGCTGTTATATCCTTTTACAGCATTTTAACGAACGTTGTCTACCTACACGTTATAGATCATGGAAATATCATAATACATTCCAAAAAGATGTAGAAAAATGACTGCTACAGCATTTTAATGAACGTTGTCTATCAGCAAGTTGTTTTAGGCTATGGAAATATCACAATACATACCAAAATACTGTAAAAAATTGACATACTATGGCGTTTCAAATGGTGTTGTTTTTATGTTTATACAGCGTTTTATATTGTTTCAAAAAGATTGTCATCCTCCCTTTTCTACAGTGTTTTGCCACATATCACAACGTTTTTTTTTCATCTATCACAACGTTTACATAATGTATTATCAAAATATTCATGCATATACATATCAGCAGCATGTAAATATATATCAACCAACTAATTATATAACATAAAATTCATACACAAAGACATCATCAATAAACCAACTTTACATAATTTTCATTAAAAAAATAACACCATAAACTAAATTTACACAATATCCGTCGAACAAAGTCACGATATCTATAAATAAAACAAAATATCCATAAAACATGTTTCCGCCGAATACCAACAAAATGAACATCTAAAAGTTACCGTTTTCTCCGTAATCAGTTGCCATAAGCAATCTTATTGTTGAGGAATCTTCAGAAGCGCCTAACGATATTCTGATTATATCCGAATGCACAACGATGCCCATCTCCAGTACCTATACACATGTGTTCATGTTAGCAATTGGTCATGCTTTCATAATTTTTAATTATTGATTATTATTATTATTATAGAATACTTCGTAATATTTTATATTTTTATATACTTAGTTAATTTTTATAAACTAAACTTCTTAATTTTTATAAACTTAGTTAATTTTTTATAATAATTAGTTAATTTTTATAATACTTAGTTAAATTTTAATAATTGCTATTATTATAGAATACTTAGTAATATTTAATATTTTTTATACTTAGTTAACTTTTATAAACTAAACTTCTTATTTTTTATAAAATTAGTAAACTTAGTTAATTTCTTATAATAGTTAGTTAATTTTTATAATACTTAGTTAATTTTTAATAATTGTTATTATTATTATAGAATACTTGGTAATATTTTATATTATTTTACACTTAGTTAATTTTTATAAACTAAACTTCTTAATTTTTATAAAATTAGTAAACTTAGTTAATTTCTTATAATAGTTAGTTAATTTTTATAATACTTAGTTAATTTTTAATAGTAATTATTATTATTATAGAATACTTGGTAATATTTTATTTTATTTTATACTTAGTTAACTTTTATAAACTAAACTTCTTAATTTTTATAAAATTAGTAAACTTAATAATTTTTTTATAATAGTTAGTTAATTTTTATAATACTTAGTTAATTTTTAATAATTTCTATTATTATTATAGAATACTTGGTAATATTATATATTTTTTTTATACTTAGCTAACTTTTATAAACTAGACTTCGTAATTTTTATAAAATTAGTAAACTTAGTTAATTTCTTATAATAGTTAGTTAATTTTTATAATACTTAGTTAATTTTTAATAATTGCTATTATTATAGAATACTTGGTAGTATTTTATATTTTTTATACTTAGTTAACTTTTATAAACTAAACTTCTTAATTTTTATAAAATAAGTAAACTTAGTTAATTTTTTATAATAGTTAGTTAATTTTTATAATACTTAGTTAATTTTTAATAATTTCTATTATTATTATTATAAAATATTTGGTAATATTTTATATTTTTATATACTTAGTTAACTTTTATATATTGAACTTCTTAATTTTTATAAGATTAGTAAAGTTAGTTAATTTTTTATGATAGTTAGTTAACTTTTATAATACTTAGTTAATTTTTAATTATTGCTATTATTATTATAGAATACTTGGTAATATTTTATATTTTTATACTTAGTTAACTTTTATAAACTAAACTTCTTAATTTTTATAAAATCAATAAACTTAATTAATTTTTTATAATAGTTAGTTAATTTTTATAATACTTAGTTAATTTTTATAAGTTTATTGATTTTTTATAAATATTAGTTAATTTACTACTATTATAAATCTTATTGTTATTATTATTATAGAAGTTTAGTTATGTTTTGTATTTTTATGTACTTTGTTAATCCAACATGAATGTCATGAACATGTATTGTGATGAATATAATTACTTACAGAAAAATATGCAGAAGCATCGTCATCTTCATCGCCATTGGAAAGGCTCAAGGCATGTCTCATTAACGAAAGGGCATAATCTGCACAAGAAAATCAAGTAATAAGTTGACATCGCATACAACCAACCAGTACAACAACAAATTTCAGGCGTAACGAACCTTCTTTCAGATGTCTTTCATGATTCAGACGTCTGAAAATAGGTTTCAGACGTCTGAAATGAATTTCGGTAAAGGCCCTGAGATCATTTCAGACGTCTGAAAATGTTCTCGTGCAATTCCAAAGCCTTATTCAGACGTCTGAAATTTATTTCAGATGTCTGACCTGCACTGATATCAAGATTGATCAATGTTCTATCCTGCAAATAGCAATCATTTCTCCTCACCTCAACCACCTAGCCAAACATAAAGCACTTCCTTCTTCCTATAGTTTTCTCTGACCATCCAATCACCTATGTCCACAAAACATTTCTAACCTGATCATTCGACACTACAATTATTCCTTCTAAATGACAACAAAATTGTCCCTAAATGTATAGTGTCATGACCATAAACATGCACAACAACATAATTCTGACTTCTAGACTATAACTTAGAAACACGAACAGTTAACTCTGAAATGATTTACCTTTTCCCCGAGCATTAAGGGACCAATAACACAAGTATAGGGAGCAAGTTCAATAATATGCAGATCATGTTTTCTCTAAATAACACAACAAAACTTTTACTTAGTGCAGAGTGAGGAAATGGTATTATATAAATAGCAAAAGGTATCAAAGAATAAGTCTTAGTTAATTCACTTACACTAATCCAGAATTACCTCTTGTGCTTGTCACTAGTTATTATTTTACCAGCATGTACTTCCAGTTCCACCATTTATTTCAGTTCTAAAAAAAAAACAGTGTCCAATTCCTGTGAAAAAACAAAAATCACAAGAAGGAATTTTAGTCTAGATTTTGTGAAAACATTGCAATGGAAAAGATACTTAAGTTTGTTTCTATATCTTACTGGCAGACACTGCAAGTTTTATTAATGTTCATACCCATCCCTACTAACTTACTTGTGGTTAATAGTCCATCATTCTGTTGTCCCTATTGATGTAGAATCATTAGGTAATGCACGATTCATTTCCAAGCATTCACCATTCACATTATGTACTGAACTGCATTTTCTTTTACATTAATGTATAGGCTATTTCTAACTGCAAGAAGATCAAGAAACATGATTAGGCAACATAAAAAAGGCTATACCTTGTAGTAGCACGATCCCGGCTTTGCAGATCACAAGACGTGCCAAAATCCAACCTTCCTTTTACATGTTCTCTTTTAATCATTTTCCATGGGCTTAACTTCTTCAAAGGCAAAGTTGAGACTTGGTGGCTTCTTTCAACTGAGCAGCTGTCTTTTCCCTTAACAGGGCTAGTAACAAGTATTTCAGAGGAGGTAATTGCATTAGGAGGAGGATTCCCTGCTGTCAGAATTTCCGAATGAGGAGAATCAGTGTGAGCAGAAGATGTTTGAATTGCAATTTTCTCTATGTTAGCTTGCATGCTGCTTGTGTTGGCTGACAAAATTACAAAGGTGTTAAAACTGATCATGGATGAACATATAAATTACTGTTTAGATTCGTAGTTTATACCATATATTGCATGACTTTTTTTTGTTGAAGCAGCATGATTCTTCTTAAAATCAGATAGGTTTGGAGCAACTATTGGAGATTTTCCTTTTTTCTCCTGTTGAGCAACTGGATACTGCAATTGAACTATTTCTGCAGTCTGAATTCATACGTACAGTTGTTGGTGCAGGATTGATGAAGGATCCATATATCATCTGATCTATAATACAAACAATTCTAAACGCAGTAATGTGCAAAAGATCCTTCCCGATACTGACATGTTAGATGAAAGAGTTTCAATGGGTAAACAACCCAGAAATGTGCTTAAAATTGGAGGTGACATATTTTATAAAATTTTCATAAAATTTTACACTTTCCAAATTAATAAAACCCACTTATATACATCTGTCCTTTTTTTTTTCCTCTTAAGCTAATTGAAAACATATCATTTCTAGCTGGTTATCTTTGTATGGTACTTTCAGTTATTCACATGTTTATTAAATTTATATCCTTTCACCAAATAAAATTCTTAGGTTAATTTTATTAACGACCACTACAACAAAATATGATATTGATAACGCTTTTTAATAACACAATTTTCTGAACTGTTATTAATTACACTTAATTCTTGTTTTGGCACGTGATTTTGTTTGTCATATTATTAGTGTAATGCTCTATTCACTGATTTCCTCCATCTTTTCATGAATTATTACATCTCCCCTCCAAAACCGTTTTCTTCCTCCAAAACAACGCCTCACGGACAAAACATCGATCTGTCGAAAGCCACAAATCTACCGAAAACCACCACCGATCTGCCGAAAACCACCACCGATCTGCCTTCAATCTCCTCAACCGACTACTGTCTCTCTCCCTCCAGAACGACCGATCTGTTGAAGCTACATTCGCGCCTTTTGGATATAATCTTCAATTTGGATTCTGGTATGCTAACCCGATTCTCATGTGAATTAGTTAATTATTTTAGATGTTGTAGATTTGAATCCATTATGGATTTGCGAGGATGGATTTGTAGATTAGGGTAAAACTGCGTGAATGCAAAGAACCTCACTGTTGATTTGTCATGCGCACGTTGCTTAGGGTAAAATTGCGTAAATGCAAAGAACATCACCGTTGATTAGGGTAAAACTGCATAAATGACAAATGGAATTATTTCAGTATTTGACCAAAAACACTACATACACAAATAAAGCTAATTAAAAACGAGCTAAATGACGGCTATGGAAGCTGTCAAAAAAGCAGCAAAATCCCTCAAGTCTCTACATCCTGCTGCAATTGGGAGCTTCTTCCCGTTAAACAATGCACGGTATATGCTCTTTTAATTCCTACTGAATGGTATCACTTAAAAGGACGATTTAGTTAAATGATATTAGAGAAATCCGAGAAGCAATTAGTATTCAATTTCCGCTTAATACAACAACACTGTTGCGGGTCACCATCGACAAAGAGCTTGGATTTTTCTAGTAATTTATACATTGTAACTTGCTTATACCCTATGATGAATCCATCTTGTATTGTTCAACTTAGCCTATTTTTTTTTTTTGGGTGCATCTTGTCACATGCGAGTGTTTTATTAGTAATATATGAGTAATTTCTTGGGATGAATTGTTTTTTGACTATATGCTGACATTAGCTTCACTTTTAATCTACACTTGGATGTCTATCATTTTGAATTTTACTTCCACCGAATTTACAATTTTTACTTCCTCATTTTTCTTTTAAATAACAATAATGTATTGAATGAATGATTATTGCTTCTTGTAGTCTTTGGGTGGGTGCAGTCGTTGTCAAATGGTTAACATAGATCAGCGTAGTGGGCGAATGCTTGAGGCAAAGGAACCATTAAGAACATTAGCATCATACTGAAGAGTGCAGGTCTAAACCATAACTTGCATCTTTTATGAAATTCTTAATGCTGAAGAGCGGCTCTTTGTAAGATCATATAGAACTGATGTCTTAATAGTGTAAATGTTACTTAAAAAATTATAAGCACGATGTATTAAATACCATTTGCATGGGTAAACACCCTTGGAGAGCCAACTGCTTTATAAATTATAATTGTGTACTTATCTCTGTTGCTCGGGTTATTTCAAATGCAAAATTCTGAGTTGGGGAGATATCAAAATAGATGAAAGCACAGGTAAAAGGATGTACTTTAGAACTTTATTTGGTAGCTTTATCTAAATCGGTTTAGCAACCCAGATTCATTGGTCAACCACTGGGATATGTCATGGCTAGTAAAACATTAGGTCGATCTGATTTGAAGGTTGATTAGTGTGGCTTGCTGCTGGAGTCTCACGGGACTTTTTGTTCTCAAACTCTTTGTTCTCGTAATCGCACTTGACTTCTTATGATTCTTTGTATTCTCGAATACCGAATACCGCCCTTTCATCTTATGATTTAATCATTAACACCATGACAATATCAGCTATTCGTTGCCTATTTGAAATTTTCTCAGAACCTACTCGAAGGATCTAAGAATTTGATGGTATGCGCCAATAAACAAGCTAACCGGTGGATCAGTGTGAGCCTATCTTTTTTTATATTCTAAAAAGATACATGCACACTGCAATAGAAGACAAAGCGGGCTATGTGCAATTAATTATCATGAGAATGTAACCATTTTTTTGCATTTTCTTTTGGAGTGTAAGTCACATGTTTTCATTAATCCCTTAATTTGTGTAAGAGTAAGAAAATCAAGTACTTAAAAGAGAAATGGTTGCTCCTATCAATATGTTGACGTAGACTACTGAGATGATCATGATTACAGGTGTGCATGAGAAAGCTTGTGTTTTATCCTGAAATTGTGGCATTTATTGAAGAGGAGAAAGATGACTTCTCTGCTCTTAGACTTCAGTATGCTTATTTCTCGCCACCAAAGCTCTAATGCTTGATAAAGATGATCAACACAAGGAGTCAATCAGGTTGGTGAATTATACTTGTTAATATCCTTTTTTGTTATTGCTAGTATTGCAGCTTTAAGAACCTTAACCGCTAGAGCTATAATTGTTGCATAGTTGTGGTGGTTCTACTCCAAATTGAAACCTTTCAATCCTCCAACATATGACATGCAGATAATTTGTTTATGCTTATATTTTATACATGTAAAATGCTGGGCTGTACTCCTTCATGGGTTTATTTCCCCTGACCGATACTTGAATATGAATAAATTGAAAAGAATAAGAACTGCATAGTCGCTACACAGTGAATAATCGATAAGCACACACTAGTGGTGGTGCTTGTAGCTTTGTTCCACATAATTTGCAAAACATTTTTGTAATGGCGCATGACAGTAGCATGTCAGGTTTCAAAACTAGATTCAAAACGTAAACCTTAAAGTTCAAATTTTGGATCATACATTATTTAAATCAAGGAATATCATATACCCAGAGATTTGTAATGCATATATGGCTGTTAGTGTAAATTATTTGTTTGTAGTTAAAGCAGAAATTGTGAAATTTGTTTACAAATATGTAAAAGTAAGAATTTTACTCTCCTATTTTATGAGCATGGACAATATTGATTTCTTGTTGATGAATAAGTAACTATTTATAATTGTATATTTTTTCTGACTTCTGTATGAAAAAACTATACCAATGGTTATCAAAACTTATCATTGAAAGGTATGGAAATAAGACTGATAATGTGAATGTTACGTGATATGGTTTCCAGTAAAACTATTCATATAATAGTCATAATATGTTAAATGTCAACTTGTTTTGGACAACATTGATTTCTTATTATTATTAATAAGCTAATTATAATTGAAAATTGAGATAAACTCAGTTTTGATGTGGTTACATTGATAGATGCATTATAGTTCAATGTTTAGCTAATAGTTGTTATAGTTCAGTGAATTAGGGGGAAGATTGGGTGATGAGTTAGGATTATAAAGTGCGGAGGATCAAGGAGATGGGAGAAATCGTTGGTAGTGGTGGGCAGTTTGATACTTTAAAGTAAGGATTGACCTGGATAGAGAGAAAGGAATTGTTTGGTTAAATGCAAGAAATGGAGATACATGTTTGAGAATAGTGTTAGATTTGTTACCTGTGCATACATGTTGGTATCACGTATAAGAGTATCACGTGCCATTGGAATACTAAGTGTAGCAGTGGTATGTGGATTGGTAAGGGACAAGCCATTAATGAGAGCGTTGTTGAAGATTTAGAAGGATATGGACCTAGAATGGATGGGTTAATAGAGATTGCATGTGTAGCCATATGATGATTAACAATGGCAGGTTGTTTGTCTTTGGTGCATAGAGTGTTCTGGGACTTCAACTGCCTTTTTGTGAAATCTTTCGAAAATCCCCAGTGGTTTCTATGCTCGTTGAGTCTAAACTGGTGCATGCTTTTGGTTAGTTATAGGTGCACCATTTAGTCAACGTTACATTCAGAGAAGAGTGGAACAAGAGGTAATTCTGAGCGTTGTGTTGCAGCAATCTAGGCATACATATTTAAGAGATTTAATGACCAAAACACTTGCATCTAATCATAGATTCATATTCAATGTCTACCCTTGTGTTCTTATCACCACATAATATAAATTCTACTAGTTCTTTATCATGATGAATCTCTACCAAGCATTCTGCATATTCATATCGAATTAACTTCTCAGTAGCCTCGTTGAAACATATTAGTTTCCCCACATGGCATACCCACTAATATATTCTTACAAGAGCCCATGCTTATAAAGGTTTCAAGCTATTATTTATTATCAGGAAAATAACATGAGGGAAAAAGGAGAAATCCAGCCAATCTGTAAATTTTCAAACTAATGGCATAAAATTAGTGAAAATTCGGACCATGTCTAAATCAAAGACCAGTTAAAGTAACAGCCAATTTTAATTATATTTTTATAGTAAAGTTAAATGAGTATGTTTCAATATATGGCATATATTGTCTCCTTTTGACAGTGGCAAGCAATCAAATTAATCCCAAAAATAACAATAAAGAATTACGAATTTGTGAAGATAAATGGAAACTGGAACAAAATCTAATCTAAAACAACCTAGGCATCTGTGTATTTTAAGGAGATAAAACTGGAAATTACTCAAATACACTTTATATATTATTTTTGAAGAAATCGGTCTATCAATTAAACGTAAGTATGGAAGGAAAGTATCACTCAAATATTAAAAAGATTTGATTGTAGATTACTGCATATTTAAATGCTGACTACTAATTAGATTATATCCACTCAAAAATTAATCTATGGCAAACATACTAATATAGATGGAAGAATAAAAAATACTTACATTAATAGAAAGTTGAACTTTTTACCACCTAAACATACCCGATTATTATTGAATATGGTTAACAATTAATGCCATTATAGCATTCCAAAAGAAAAGAACAAACAATTAGGAGTTGGGACAATACTTACTGCACATATATTTCATTTAATGAAAAATAAACTTCCTTTTATCAGAAAATTATCTTGCATATTCCATGTTGAATAAGAAGTTCATTCAAAACACTTTATGATCTGGCTTTGCCATGTAAATCTAAGGGTCTGTTCTTTTGTTCAAAACAGACAGTTTGGAAACGGACGCCTCCGACACGTCCAACGCGTCGGACGCGTCCGTTTCCAAATTATCCATTTTGGACAGTTTTCCCAACGGATCAAAATCGGTCCGTTGGGGTCCAACGCGTCGGACGCGTCCGAAGCGTCCAACGCGTCGGTTTTAAATAATTAATTAATACATTAATTTAATTAAACCGGTTTATTTAGACTAATCATTTAATTTAATTAATTAATTTAAGGTTTTATAAACTTTAAAAATAGATAACTTGTGCATATGAGATCCGTTTGAGACGCGGTTTTTGCATTGCGATCATATCGAAATGCTCTACGTAATGGGGTTGGTTTGAACTGAATTGGAGTAACTTATAATTTTTTAATTAATTTATTTATTTGTGTAAATTATTGATATATATTATTTATTAAAAACAAATGATTAATTAATTAACCATTAGTTAATTAAATTACAAAATAAAAACAAAATGATCCGCTTAAATACTCCACTTAAATACTCCGCTTAACGCGCCAAACACGTTCTCCGCTAACTACAATTCTCCGCTCAGATTCTCCGCTCAAATTATCCGCTTCCGCTTGCGCAGAACGCACCCTAATTTCCTAAAAGATGCAATCAATGTGAAGCAATTAATAATTTTGGATATCACCTTTTTCCTTATTCAATAAGGTTTGTCTTTTCTTTATTCATTTGTTAACTACGGATAAGAGAATATTTTGCATGATGGACAACCCAATCATTGTTGTTAATTGATAATAAAATTGATTGATTCAAAATCACCCATGATGGATGAGTGGTCACAGTAGTAATAATAATAATGGGGAGGAATTGATAATCAGACTAGAGAAAATGAATATATTTATGAGTGACTACTTTATATAAAAAATATTCTCATGGGAATGGTCCATTTGGAAGCAAATTCATAAACTAAAACAAAATGGCAAACAAATTATTTCTGCCAAATCAAAAATTCAATAGCCTAGCAATTAAATCGAAAATTCAGTATCTCAAGTGATGTGGGTTCCAGTAAAGCTATTCATATTTGAAAATTTTGTTCTTAGGCAAGTATCATATTTGAAAATTCTGTTCTTGTGTAAACTGCTAATTTTGTTTTTGAACCCTCATATAAATTTGGAATGAATTTATCCATGCTGTTTCTGTATTTTTATTCGTTTAAATATGATATAATTTGGAATTAGCATTGGAATTAAACAGTCTTCGAATCTAGATAGAGCTGTATATCTGATGCATGATTTTTTGATTTTCCTTCTGTTATATTATGCCACAAATGACACCTGCAACTTGAACTGATTTACATAAAATATAATGCTGACTTTAGATGTAAAAATCCTTTTTTTTTTCATTTTTCTTTTATTTGGTACTATTGTTGACTTTAAATGTAACCGAATATTTTGTAGGCACTGGTTTGAGTGAAAAGCAGCCTGAAGATTGTTCTGAAACTCTCCGTAGTAAAATTTGAATCACGATATAACATTGAACATATTCCTCTACAAAATAACAATTTGAATCACGAATTTGTATCCTACTAGATTTTAAAACGGATTTCCTGTAATATTTAATTGGCATATTATTGTACTACTAGCAGGCTTTTTTCCTCGATTGCTTTTCAGCAGATGTAGCACTCTGTGCTGGTGGTTGTTCCTTCGCAGGTAGAGACCAGTCCTCCGCTACAGATGGATTTTTTTGCTGTGCTGCCATAGCGACAAATCCATCAAATGCGGCGCTAATCTTTTCTCTTGCCTGAAAGCCGATGAGTTATCTATGAATTCAGTGAACTATAATCCCTTTTACATGTATCAATGTTGTCGTTAAAATTAGTCTAATTTTTGTCATTTTTTTTAATTAATTGATTTTATCCACATCTCCCTTTTATTCTCTATACTCGGTCTTGATGCAGTATCATAAAGATCCATCAGAGATGATGAACTTGAGGCAATGGGATTGGTTAAAGGAATTTCTAGGAAAGTAAGCGAAACTTATAATTCGGAAGTCATGGAAGAGTGCATAACCCAAGGCAAGTTTGTATACATTAAGTATAACGGATGTGCTAAATTTCATTAATATCTTAATGCAACATATCATTACTATCCCATACTTCAAAACTTCCTAGAAAATTCCCTAATAGCATTACATGATTATAATATTTTATAGCTATCTTGTCGATAGTAGACGAATCCCATTTGTACTGCTTCAAATGTTAAAATTCCACCAGTTGACACTATGTAAGCTTAGCTTGGTTTGCATTATGAGGTTAATTTGGAAATTGAATGGTATGATTGTAGTTTGTGTGCATATAAGCTTCATGTCATAGAGCCATAAGAAATAGAGGCAACAAAGAGTGCATCTACAATTAAAAAGCACCATGAATAGTATATAAACGAAGGCCATTATTGCTTTGAGGGAAGCACATATGGAACATCAGTTCGAACATATGTCTGATATGCTGCAGTGCATAGATCTTGGAAGCTCCATGCCTATATTTCTCTCATTCATATAGAAGTATGAGAAGAGTTTTGATATTTGTTTTTGTTGGGCATTGAAAAGGCTGCAGGTTTCAAAAGGTCAGTATATGAAGACGCTTAGAAAACATTTTCTCTGCATCTTCAGTTGGTAAGAACTTTTTCCCTTTTCAGTGTTACTTAATTTATTACGATTTGAGGGTAAGAGATTTGCCAGTTTTGAATGTAAATTTTGATAGGTCTTTGTCGCAATCTTGGTACCTGTATGACTGATTGTGGTAAAGCTCCTAGAAAAAAAAAATCAGTTTTATACAATAGAAAAGCAACTTTGTTACCAGAATATCCAAATATTCCCAAGCCTCATTAAAATCTAGTTAGGATGTGAGAATGTTTGCAAGTTAGTTATGTAACATATGATTGTATGTTAGTTATATAATATGTGATTATATTATTTTTACACTTTCTCTCTTATATATATTTAGCTGGTGTTGTGTGTTTTAGTGTCATATAGTATATGTTTAGTTGTGTATATGTTTACATGTTTGCATATTGGTAAATCAAAGGTACCTGGGAAAATAAGTATGTCATTTTCCTTCAAATATCTAAACATAGGTAAAATAGATATGTCGTTTTTCTTCTTACTGCTATATTAATAAAGTCAATTTGCCATTTATTACTGATCTTTTTATTATCTCCAATTCTCGTTGTTAATATTTTCCAATTTTCTTGATCTTACCTATGAACGTAGTTGAGTGCTTCAGATATTTCATTCTTGAAAAAGCGATCATTTCCTTGTCTTTGAAGTGCATATATTGCCCACATATGCTCATAAATGTCAACTGGTTACAAGCATGGCCCTCATAAACAAGAATAGAAATTTTCTTCAAGCAAGTAATGTGGTAAGGGAGGTCTAGACCAAGACTTTTGGATTCATTCAGCAATGAAGGGAAAACTAATTCAAATCCAATTGTGTCATTGAGCTTTTGTTTTCTTTCCCCAATCTTACAATATAAGTTTCCAAGAATTTGATCCTTGAAAATATGGTTTACCGAGATGGAATCTGTTGCATATTCTCTAGCAACTCCATTGAAGCATACGTGCCTCCAGTGAAATGAACAAAATATGTAAGTACTCTATTCACAAAATATATATTAAAAATGTTGTGCCATACAGCGTGGGATTATGCTATATTCATTTAACGGTTATCATAAAAAAAAAAAAAAATCCTTTTTCTTGTGAGGATGAATTAATAGGTTACCGAACCCTTTTTGGATTGTATTTGTGATAGAAACGGAAACTTACCATCCTTCCTCCAATTGATGCATTTATGTGCTCTTTAAAACATCAGAATTTATATTTGATTTTTGGTCTGCGCTCTGTTGTCAATCAAATAGTAGAGATCAATATGCTAGCTTTTTTCATGTTACCTTGCAACTTAGTGGATTATAAGGACCAAATTTTGTAAAATAAATAACAACAAATAGCAGAGAGAATTGCATCTTTTGTGGATGTAGTCGTCCCTTGTATGTAAACATTCTGGTAAATTTTGTTGTTGACAATTAAGGACAAATCTATAGAAAAAATTCAGACTGAAGGCAGTTAGTACTTTTTGTTTTGATTGAAGGATGCCAGTTATGAATTATTTTCATTTTGCAGACAAGCTTATTTGGAAGCAAGGTCATTTGTACGTAAGTAGATCAGATCTTTTTGGGATCAGGTGATTGCATAGTATCCATCGACTATTTGATGGAAAAAAAGGCTTTGAGCAGTTGAAGTTCTTAGTGATGCATTTGGTACTTGTAGACTTTAAGTATAAACTACGTTTTGTTTTTTTGTGTACTTAAATTGACATCAATTCGGAATTGGAAACATATGTATTGAATTTGATAACTTATGAATTAAAATTATTTTTATTGATACTTCATTTTGTTACAATGAATATGCAATATATTTGCTGATTGTTATATTTTTCGTTCATACATTGTTCTTTAAATTGTTATGAAGATTCATTTTGATTGCGGCATGTACGGGTTGTAAACAGATTTAGCAATACTATAACATGTTGATTTAATAGCGTCATATAGCCGCTATAGAATAAATATGTTATAGCAGCTACAATGTGTTATAAAAATTCTTACTTTCGTTGAGATTTATATGTTTAATAGCGGTAAGGATGAGCTATTGTCTTTAAATAACATAGCGGAAAATTTGCGTTATAAAATCAAGCTCTTTTATAGCGGTTTTTATGTGTTATAAATATTCAACAGTTTTTATAACATGTCCATATACAGCATTTATCAAACCGCTATAACTGTTATTAATAGCGGCTATAGACCGCTATAAAAGACAATTTCTGTTGTAGTGGACCCTTTTTCCCATCCAGATAAGTTTAAAATAATATTACTCCACACAAATTTCCCTTTCCACCGCTTTTTATACCGGCATTGGCTTTCACCATCCAAAACTATTTTGTCAAAACAAAGCACAGATTTCATACAATTCACGCTGTCTACTATGATGAAGTGTATAAAAGCCATGTTATTTTCTAATGAGGTTTCTATAAACCATGCTAACATTTTGCATGGTTCAAGTGAAAACCACGCTAAGAAGTACCATGGTTTAGACGGAAACTACACTATAGGTAACATGATTTAGGGACGAAGAAACGTGATGGTCATGACCCCAAAGCTAAATAGAGGCATAGTTAATGGAAAGTGAAGATCAGTATGATGTTAAATTTGAAAGATTCAAATAATTTTCAAACAAAAAGGAATTTAGCCGATTAATTTTATCAATCAATTAAATTGTATGTGTCAAGAAAAGAGGAAAGACATGGACTATGTTTAACTGCGTTGGAGAAAGGAAGCTAACACAATGAAAAATCATAATTTCTACACTCAAATAAAATTAGGAGTGTATACACAAAAAACATGACATAACTGCTCAATGTGGAACAAAACTAACACAACCATTCAATCTTTGTTACTTGATTTGAAATCATATAAATCAACAAATTGTTCTTTTTTCCCTTTTCAAGCGTGTTTTTCAAATCTAAGCTAAACAAACCAAATTCAAGTTTTTCTTTCCTAGATTTTGGATTTAAGCTTAAACACAACATGACTCCCTTCTTAATATAGAAAGCATATTTGAATTTTCAAAGAACGCAATTATTATCTTCTAAAATTCCTGTTTATATAGAATCCATCTTTTATTCTCCAAGATGAGATAAATTAATCTCCACTCTTCTCAACCTTCCTCTGTTATCTTAAACAAAAAAACAAAAAAACAAAGTAGAGTACAAAAATATACAACATATTATTTATTAAAAATTTACTAATAAACATATCTTGAATTCAGTATAAAGAATTCAAAAGTTAGTAACAGCAATGTATTTATGTATATAGCTATGATAAGTAAGCTTATACGGAAATACCAGATTTACATAATCAGTTATCCAAAGCAAGATCATGAATTTGAACATAATCTAAGATTCTTCAGGTAAGTGAGTTTGCTTTAATTTTTTCAGCTTTGCGTGCAGTGCAGGCAATTATAATAAATGTTATGTATAGCTTAATTTGCAACCAAAAATAGGAACAACATCAGTTCAAAAACTTACATGGGCTGGAAATCATGATACCTTAGTTGTACTCCTTTTAGTAGTCAAGACTCCTGTTTTTTTTCATGAAGCAACAATAATAGAACAACCAACAAAACCTATTGCAAGTTAAACAAAGCCTGTCTCAATGCTAGCTAGAATCGGCTAATTGGGCTTGAGTTTTATGTGTTATAATAAGATCTGAGCTAGCTAAAATCGACATAAATATTCTAATTTCCAGATCGTAAAAAATCAAATAAAGAAAAATTACTTAGCTTGAACGATATTTGGATCATTGGCGACTTGCTCCACTACTCAGTTGATTTCCCTTCCAGTTTCCACCTTTCACCAAGTTGATTTTCTCTCCACGGATGAAGCAATTTTGAATCCAAATCGTCATTTTTGTGGTTTCTTTATTCTCCTTTACAATGGAAAATTAAAACGACGAAGATTTTAGCTTGGAGGTGAGAAAGATAGAGCGAATGAATAGGGATAGTCTGTCGCGTAAATCTGATGTGACTAGAACACAAAGAAGAAGAGTAACGTATTTTAGGGTTTTGCGAAGCGGGGGAAACGGAAAAGATAATGCTGAAAGAGCACGGCTTCTAAAATTAATTGAAATGAAGCCGGGAAACAGAAGAAGAGAAAAAGTGAAGCCCCTAAAATTAATTGAAAGTAATTGAAAGACCGCCAATTATTTTTAGGCTATGTTAATTACACAGCATTTTGGCATGTTGTTTTAAATTCTTTTCTACTTATGAAAGGTTCAACAACAGCAATCAGCCCAAAACGCTATTTTCTAATATTGTTGAAAACCACTTTTCTTGTAGTGTAACACGCGAAGGCATGATTGGATCCATAAAGGCAACTCCAAGGGATTCTTGCATCAGTTTGCATGATGTTGGGAAAGTAGCATATTTGAAATTGTAATGTTGAGCCAACTATGGATAAATAGTCAAACTATAACTAGGAAATTGACAATATGATATAGGGTCAAAAATTTTAAAATCACCTTTGTCATTTTATATGCATTGGCTTATGATTTGGATTCTTTAATGGTTCTTATTGTTGGACGCCTGTTATGTGGTTTAGGTTTGGCAAGAGCTATTTACCGGCCGTACATAAGCGATTGTGTACCTCAGAAAATACGCTTGTAAGAAATAACGGGTTTTGTTAGTGGAAGTGCACTTCGAAAGGCTTTTGGGCCTGCTCTTGTTGGTGTACTTCAAACAAATTTCACGATATGTAGAGTTATAATAAATCAAGATACTCTACCTGGATGGGTCATGGCAGTAGCTTGGTTTTTGTACTTGGTCTGGTTGTCGATATTTTTCAAAGAGCCAGTTCGCGACACATATGATGTTCAAATACCACAAGATGGTGCAATTGCTGGAATCAGTAATGAAGATCAAATTGAGAGCGGTATGGTACAACCTCTTCTCTTGACCTCATCGTAGGAAATAAAGATGAATTTGATGACGACGACCTTGATGATGATGAAGCTGCAGATTCCCGCAAACGTGCAAATTCTATTGCTTTCAGCATACAGACTGCATACACCATCTGTGAAGGTACAATTGTTGATATATTTCATGCTCAAGTATGCAATGGAAATTTTACTTTCAAAATCAAGTGTGATCACCACATATTACTTTGGTTGTACTACTGGTTCAGCAGCATTATTTCTCGTTATATTTGGCATGGCCTTACTGTCCTTCCAGTCAATGCAATTGTTGGGACATACATCAGCATTATGTTCGAAGATAGGCAAATACTTGATGTTAGTGGGCACAATATTTAGCTTACATGTTACAAGTAGATACACAGTGCCCCAATATGTTTGTTCAACACTCCTTACTTTTGTATCTGCTGAAGTGCTCAAAGGTGTCAATCTATCACTGCTGTCGGAAGCAATGTCATCTCGACTGACACGTGGGGCCTACAACGGTGGTCTGCTTTCAATTAAGGCAGTTACACTGGCTCGAGTCGTTGCGAATGGCACAATCACTTTAGCTGGTTATTTAGGACAGAGCAGGCTATTAAATGTCACACTGCTTCCCTCTTTGATTATTTGTATAACATCATCTGCCTGTACCATTCTTGCATGCAATTCTCTTTTTGAGTCATCCTCTAAAATTTGTGACTTTCCTTTTCTTGTGTAACACCCCACCTCCGCTAGGGTCACTCGCAAAGGGAATGCACTAGTTTTGGAGGGGTATTATCGAGATAACATCACAGAATTATCACAAGACAGAACATAAATAAATAATTAAGTAAACAGCGGAAGAATTTATGAGCAAAACAGAACTTCGTTTTATTCCAAAGTAAACCATATCTCTTACAAACATTTCAAATAACAACTTCATTACAACTGTCTTGTAATAATAGCCAAAGAAGCAATAACTTAAAACAGAAAAACAGCTTATTCCCCAAGTGCAGTAAAAAGAAGCAGCCATAGCAAACCGTACATGCTGAGCCAAAGCAAGTGACGTCAAAGCTAAGAGCTAGTGTTTCCTCCCTGAGAACCTGGGGGGGAACGAAAGAAAAAGGGGCGAAAGGAAAAGGGTCAGTCATAAAGAATGAGTAAGTCCTAGTGACTTTCAGTGTAAAAACGGTTAAAACAACAGGTCATGTATGGACTGGAACTAAACTTAAGAATGGTGTCAAGGTGAGCAAGATAAACTAAGGTGATCATGATGAGTCAAGACAAGTCAAGTAAAACATCACATGTTCAAGATTTGTTGCATCGACTGTACTAATATACTAAGTCCATGTCACAAGTTAATCACGAAATAAATCCCACGGCCCAATATCATGAAATGACCCTGAAACGGGGTTTGTCCCAAGTACAGGGTCCTACGGAGCGATTATCTAGTCGATCGGCTCCCTACAAATTCTAGCTCGTCAAGTGTCCGTGTCATACGGCTAATCACGAATGTAGTCACCTGTGCTGGGTCCACCTTCGGGTGTATCAGCCCTAGGGTGTCAACCTCTGACACGATTCAAGATGCACAGATAAATCTACGGATACCCAGTGCCTGCCCCGGAATATGTGCACGACCGTAGTCCACCGAACCTACACTGGCATACCCCACTGCCGTCGTTCACCTCTTACAATCAGCCCAGTAATCGTGCCCCACCCGGCCTAGCCCCAGGGTACCTTGATACATCTAGAGGGTTACTACTGAAAAGGGTCGTGTCTAGGGTTTCGCCAAACAGATTAGGTCATGTAATTCGTGACCTAACCCTGCCTAACCGATTAAGTCATGAAATTCGTGACTTAATCCTTTTCCAGTCTAGTCATGTCAAGATGGTTAAGTATGTCATTTAAATTCGGGACTTAACCCGCCTACGTGTGTCAAGTTGGCTAAGTGTTGTCGTTTCACGTTCATGACTTAGCCCTACGAATCATGTTTAAGTTGGTTAAGTTATCTTTTCATGTTCATGACTTAACCCTAGTTGGCATTAATTGATATATTAATGCACTGAACCACTCACATTGGATCCTATTGTTCGTAGCCACTGGATTTGCCGGGCGGTTCCGGGCAGGTTTACGCTACGAACTCAACCCAACCTCGGGTTTCAAGCGCGATATGACCAACTACCCACATTGGATTCTATTGTTTGTAGCAACTGGATTTGCCGGGCGGTTCCGGGCAGATTTACACTACAAACTCAACCCAACCTCGAGTTGGCCACTTTCTTGTTTTCTAAAGTCATGCCCATGTTCTTATCAAATTCGTGCTACTTTCATAGCATGTTCATATCAATTTTGTGTCCAACTAAGGCATGTTTCAAGTCAAGTTATGGCATGTTCAAGTCAAGTTTTCATGCCATATTTAATGTTCTACTTATGCCAAATTTCACGGTTTATGATTAAAATCAATTCAAGTTTTTTCTATTCTACCCAATCGTATCCCCAACGTATATAAACGTACTTCGTTCGCAAGCATAAACAATTCAAGAGATAAAGGGGAATAACACCAAACATGTGATAGGTATATGTGACAATTCCAACATCACTTGCATAATAAAGAGGCCAGAACATGGTTTCCATACTAACTTAATGATAACTTTGGCAAAATAGTGATTCCAACTTTACATCATAACCTAGCAATTCCCAAATTGTCATTAACATGATAGGCATATTAACATCATAGGCATGGTTTAATTAGCATCATAGGCATGGTTTAATTAGCATCATAGGCATGGTTTAATCAACATAAGGATTTCAATAAACATAATGATTCCATGGACATGTATTAGTTCAACTTGCAATATAATTAAGCCCAAGTGATTCATAACAACATCAAAATCATGATAAGTTTAACTTGCAACATTAACATAGCAATATTCCCAAATTATGATTCAAAGTTAAACAATATAAACATGGATTAATAATAGTTCCTAAATCCGGTTTCAATTCATAGCATGTCCATGTTATTTTAGCGTTTTTGCCTAAAAAGTGACATAGAACTTACAATATGAAGCAAGCAATCCAAATCAAAACTTTAAATCAAATAGCCCCAAATCCGTTGTCTAAAGCGTCGTAGTTGTTGTAGCTTCTAGTTGTAGCCTTCAATAATCGTCCTTCGTCTTCTTTAATTTTGTTCTTTGTATTTTTAATTTAGAGTTTTAGGTTTAATGGCGGCTGCATGAGGCTGTAATGAAATAGTATGATTTAGGCTAGGTCTTAGGGTCTTTAAATAGTTGTAAGTAATTGATTTCAGCCTTTAGATTAACCCTAGAATAGGTCTGAGCCATCCAAAATCGTCACAAGCCCCCAAAACAAGACCTAGGAGCCAAAACAGGTGCACCGGGCCGACCTGGCCGACCAGGGAGGTCGACACACAGGTCGACCCCCAGGTCGACTCTAGTGTCGACCTGGTTGGGGGGAGGTCGACCCTAGTGTCGACCCCCCTGTCGACCTGTCTGGGCAGGATTTTTCCCGCCTACCCTGAATTCTGAAAATTTGAATCTGTTTTTGAATTTGAACTTTTCGTGAAACTTTGCGAGGCCATATCTCGATCATACGGACTCCGATTTTCGAAATTTCGGACTCTATTTCGCGTATTTTTCTGAGACGAATGCAATGGCACAACCAGTTTTCCCTGATTCAGATTTTATCATTTAATTCTGCCTTGATTTATGTTATAACATGTTATTAAAAATACGGGTTGTTACATTCTCCCCTCCTTAAAGGATTTCGTCCCCGAAATCTTCAAGTTAGGAAGAACGTATCCTACCATCCATCATCCATCTACTCAAACCATCATCCACAGGCAGCCATTGTCCTTAAAAGATTTCTAATACTGTATGAACATATGCAGAAAGTGTGTGTATATGTTCCTTATCTAATGCAAATGATCAGGCCTGATTGATCTGCAAAATATGTTTAGTGAAATGAATCCAATATGTATGCAAATTTTTCCTATTATAATTCATAATTTCTACATGAGTGCTCAAACATTCAATCATATGCAACAACCAAATGATAGCACAACCAAGTTTCCAAAATAAACACTCATGCATATGCAACATGAAAATGTGTCCGAGCCGATCTAGTGCCAAATGTGTATTCATGCATCCACGAGCAACCACTTGCGACCACTTGAAACCATTTCGCAATCATAACATGTTTCAAATACATGTTTACATCCAAAAAGATTCTACCTATGGTTCTCAAGATAGGATCGAGGAGAGAAACAAGATAAAACAAAGCATCTAGAAAAAGAAGTTAACGATGTACCCCTAGAAGGTCCGGTCTGCTTCTTAGGGCAGTCCTTGCTGATGTGTCCAGTCTCCCCACAATGAAAACATTCACCTTGCTTTCTCTTCCTCTTTCTACAATCCTTGGCTATGTGCCCTTCCGTACCACAGAAATTGCATTTCCTTTTATCACGTGAGTTGTTGTTCTTGCCTCCTTTCTCGGAGTCTACCTTCTTATTCTGAGAATCGTTGGGCTTGACCTCTTTCTTGCCCTTCTTATCTTCCTCATACAGTAGGGCCATATCCACCAAGCTTTCAAAGGTCGCCCCCATGGGCACATGAGTCATGGCCAAACCATGTAGTGGCTCGTTCAAGCCTCGTGCAAAACGTAGTGCCTTTTTCTGAGGAGTGTTGACTAACTCCAATCCGAAGCGAGCAAGCTGATTGAAACGGTTCACGTATTCTCTAACTGTCATATTTCCTTGTTTAAGGGCCAGAAACCGTTCCATTTGGAGACTCTCCTCTACCGATGACAAGAACTTAAGCCCAAATCTCCCTCTAAAGTCCGCCCAAGTCTCAATGGGCCTAGTAGCGTTGGTGACTTCCCACCAATAAGAAGCTTCCTCTTTCATGAGCCACGCTGCCAGCTGTACTTTCCTATTGTCCTCTACCTCAAAGATAACAAACAAGTCTTCGGTTTCCTTCAACGAATTCCGTGCCTCAACAAAAGTCTCAGTTCCTAGGAAATCCTTTCCGCCCATGGCCTTAAAGTCCTTGCATATCTTTGAAAAAGCGATTTCTCGTGGAGGTTGAGGAGGAGGATTGGCTGGGCCTGTCACATTAGCCCGAGCCTCGAGGAAACGACGGAACCAAGTGGGTATATTGACACCCTCGGGAAGATTAAGATCGTCGGCCATGATAAGCTGAAAACGAAAAAGGAGAAGATTCAAACGAGGAAACAAAGATAGTGCTAATGGCTTTTTGGGGAATAGCCTTTTGAAATAAACCAACTTTTCTTGAAAAGTGCTTCTTTGTAAATGGTTTTGAAAAAAAATTCAAAAGGTTTTCAAAACTTTTGCCCAGTCTTAGTAACCTTCTGCTCTGATACCAAATGTAACACCCCACCTTCGCTAGGGTCACTCGCAAAGGGAATGCACTAGTTTTGGAGGGGTATTATCGAGATAACATCACAGAATTATCACAAGACATAACATAAATAAATAATTAAGTAAATAGCGGAAGAATTTATGAGCAAAACAGAACTTCATTTTATTCCAAAGTAAACCATGTCTCTTACAAACATTTCAAATAACAACTTCATTACAACTGTCTTGTAATAATAGACAAAGAAGCAATAACCTAAAACAGAAAAACAGCTTATTCCCCAAGTGCAGTAAAAAGAAGCAGCCATAGCAAACCGTACATGCTGAGCAAAAGCAAGTGATGTCCAAGCTAAGAGCTAGTGTTTCCTCCCTGAGAACCTGGGGGGGATCGAAAGAAAAAGGGGCGAAAGGAAAAGGGTCAGTCATAAAGACTGAGTAAGTCCTAGTGACTTTCAGTGTAAAAACGGTTAAAACAACAGGTCATGTATGGACTGGAACTAAACTTAAGAATGGTGTCAAGGTGAGCAAGATAAACTAAGGTGATCATGATGAGTCAAGACAAGTCAAGTAAAGCATCACATGTTCAAGATTCGTTGCATCGACTGTACTAGTATACTAAGTCCATGTCACAAGTTAATCACGAAATAAATCCCACGGCCCAATATCATGAAATGACCCTGAAACGGGGTCTGTCCCAAGTACAGGGTCCTACGGAGCGATTATCTAGTCGATCGGCTCCCTACAAGTTCTAGCTCGTCAAGTGTCTGTGTCATACGGCTAATCACGAATGTAGTCACCTGTGCTGGGTCCACCTTCGGGTGTATCAGCCCTAGGGTGTCAACCCCTGACACGATTCAAGATGCACAGATAAATCTACGGATACCCAGTGCCTGCCCCGGAATACGTGCACGACCGTAGTCCACCGAACCTACACTGGCGTACCCCACTGCCGTCGTTCACCTCTTACAATCAGCCCAGTAATCGTGCCCCACCCGGCCTAGCCCCAGGGTACCTTGATACATCTAGAGGGTTACTACTGAAAAGGGTCGTGTCTAGGATTTCGCCTAACAGATTAGGTCATGTAATTCGTGACCTAACCCTGCCTAACCGATTAAGTCATGAAATTCGTGACTTAATCCTTTTCCAGTCTAGTCATGTCAAGATGGTTAAGTATGTCATTTAAATTCGGGACTTAACCCGCCTACGTGTCATGTCAAGTTGGCTAAGTGTTGTCGTTTCACATTCATGACTTAGCCCTACGAATCATGTTTAAGTTGGTTAAGTTATCTTTTCATGTTCATGACTTAACCCTAGTTGGCATTAATTGATTTATTAATGCACTGAACCACTCACATTGGATCCTATTGTTCGTAGCCACTGGATTTGCCGGGCGGTTCCGGGCGGTTCCGGGCAGGTTTACGCTACGAACTCAACCCAACCTCGGGTTTCAAGCGCGATATGACCAACTACCCACATTGGATTCTATTGTTTGTAGCAACTGGATTTGCCGAGCGCTTCCGGGCAGATTTACACTACAAACTCAACCCAACCTCGAGTTGGCCACTTTCTTGTTTTCTAAAGTCATGCCCATGTTCTTATCAAATTCGTGCTACTTTCATAGCATGTTCATATCAATTTTGTGTCCAACTAAGGCATGTTTCAAGTCAAGTTATGGCATGTTCAAGTCAAGTTTTCGTGCCATATTTAATGTTCTACTTATGCCAAATTTCACGGTTTATGATTAAAATCAATTCAAGTTTTGCCTATTCTACCCAATCGTATCCCCAACGTATATAAACGTACTTCGTTCGCAAGCATAAACAATTCAAGAGATAAAGGGGAATAACACCAAACATGTGATAGGTATATGTGACAATTCCAACATCACTTGCATAATAAAGAGGCTATAACATGGTTTCCATACTAACTTAATGATAACTTTGGCATAATAGTGATTCCAACTTTACATCATAACCTAGCAATTCCCAAATTGTCATTAACATGATAGGCATATTAACATCACAGGCATAGTTTCATTAACATCATAGGCATGGTTTAATTAGCATCACAGGCATGGTTTAATTAGCATCATAGGCATGGTTTAATCGACATAAGGATTTCAATAAACATAATGATTCCATGGACATGTATTAGTTCAACTTGCAATATAATTAAGCCCAAGTGATTCATAACAACATCAAAATCATGATAAGTTTAACTTGCAACATTAACATAGCAATATTCCCAAATTATGATTCAAAGTTAAACAATATAAACATGGATTAATAATAGTTCCTAAATCCGGTTTCAATTCATAGCATGTTCATGTTATTTTAGCGTTTTTGCCTAAAAAGTGACATAGAACTTACAATATGAAGCAAGCAATCCAAATCAAAACTTTAAATCAAATAGCCCCAAATCCGTTGTCTAAAGCGCCGTAGTTGTTGTAGCTTCTAGTTGTAGCCTTCAAGAATCGTCCTTCATCTTCTTTAATTTTGTTCTTTGTATTTTTAATTTAGAGTTTTAGGTTTAATGGCGGCTGCATGAGGCTATAATGAAATAGTATGATTTAGGCTAGGTCTTAGGGTCTTTAAATAGTTGTAGGCAATTGATTTCAGCCTTTAGATTAACCCTAGAATAGGTCTGAGCCATCCAAAATCGTCACAAGCCCCCAAAACAAGACCTAGGAGCCAAAACAGGTGCACCGGGCCGACCTGGCCGACCAGGGAGGTCGACACACAGGTCGACCCCCAGGTCGACTCTAGTGTCGACCTGGTTGGGGGGGGAGGTCGACCCTAGTGTCGACCCCCCTGTCGACCTGTCTGGGCGGGATTTTTCCCGCCTACCCTGAATTCTGAAAATTTGAATCTGTTTTTGAATTTGAACTTTTCGTGAAACTTTGCGAGGCCATATCTCTATCATACGAACTCCGATTTTCGAAATTTCGGACTCTATTTCGCGTATTTTTCCGAGACGAATGCAATGGCACAACCCATTTTCCCTGATTCAGATTTTATCATTTAATTCTACCTTGATTTATGTTATAACATGTTATTAAAAATACGGGTTGTTACATTTTGTTTATTTGACTTAACGTTACTTGGTGTAATCGAATAAAATGCTGCCAAGCGGCATTGACCTTTGCCAATATGTGCTACAAAAAGGATTTAGTAACAATAGAAGAGCAGACGTTTGATAAAAAAGAACACATACCAGAAGTGCTGAACGATGTCGAATATGTAAAGGAAAAAATTGACGTAATTATATAAGGATTTTATGAAATGAAAATCATTGACACGATAAAATTAGTAACCTTTCAACATTGATTTCCAGAGCTGAAATGCAAACTCTTTTATTATCAAACAAACAACTAAGTAAACCCTATTCATTGGAAAAAAAAAGAAAAAAGAAAAAGAAATCAATTTTACAAATCTATCGACAATCAAGCCATAGCAAGCTTGCCATAGTATGATAAAGGTCGACTTTGCGAAATCCGCTAGTGAATCTATGGTCGTTGATGGTGGATTTCAGTAGTAAAGAGGCACGAAGATTCTAGGGTTGGAGAGGTACGCCGATTTCAGTGTTTGAGAGAAGGCGGAGAGGTATATTTCAGAAGGAGCCGATGGTAAGAGGAAATGGATAAAAGGACCGCAAATTTTAGGAACATATCTAAGAGAAATTGGAGAAAACCATGGTAAGAGGAAATATAATGAGTTTCGTGGATATACGGATGTTTTTGGCTTCAAACTATTTGATTAAGATATGTAAACATATCAATTATAATAAATAATTGTCATCAAAATTATTGATATTTATTTTTAGTGGCAGCTTTTATGGTTTATACTGTGGCCAATCAGAAGAGACTACATGGATTAAGGCCATAGAAAAAATCACGTGGATTGAGATTTGTGTTGTTAGATTTGATTTAAAATATGTTGTTAAATTTATAGTCGGAGATGACGGTATGGATTGCGTCTCTGCAATAAACTAGAGAAATTATGTTTTAGTAATTTCAGGTGATGATATATTAGCGTGAAATTGTGAAATATTATAGAAAAATTTAAAGTTTAAACTTTTATAGTAAATTGTTTGGGGATAAAATAACTATGTACGATAAGTTATTAACGAATGATTAACTAATATAAATTATCTACAATTTAATTATTGTTTATCAATTCATTAATTGTTAATTATTTCATATTTCAAAATAGTTATTAATAATTAATAAAGAAATGATGTTATAAAAAAATTGCTAGGATATGCGATGAAATATTCAATTCAAATAAATTGCTAGAATATACTTTTTTGACACATCATCACACAACTCAACATTATTTTTAACGAAAGGTTAAAATGGTATGAGAAAAATGTAGAGGCTAATCGCAAAAAACTTCCTCCCTTCTGTATATGTGTAGACAATAAATTTTACCTACCTATAATTATTAGTAGATAATCATTCGTCAACAATTTTATAATATTGACAATATTTACCTACCAATAAATTTTACCATTGAATATTGGTAGATAAAGGTTCTCTTTACCTACCCATATTTATTGGTAGGTAAAGGTCAAATTTCTTGTAGTGTCTTACAAAAATATTAAAGGTGAAGGATGCATGTTTAGCGTAGAATTCACTAATGAAGATGTAACCTTTTAAACTTAGTCATTTCAATTGTATTTTCGTCTGCAGTATTATTATGAAAATGTTATTATAACATTTGTTTTTGTATAAAAAATAATAAGGTGCCCAAGTACAAGTAACGATGTTTAACAAAGCTATAAACAAGTATTATCCTATATTTGGGTGTTAAAATGTTTATTATATTCCTAAAGATACTCTTAGGCCTACAAATAAAGAATTCAGCACTATAAAAAATAAATATGAGATGATTTTAAATGAGTAATTATCAATCAAAACGGTGGATGATGCGAGCTCTTCTATACCCAAGATCATGTATAATTTCGTAAAGATTTACCAACTCAAAAGTATCTTACAAAAAAGGAAGTAGGCAAAACATCTACATTACTAATTTTTAACAGCTTATTGTGCATTTTCTTATCATAAATATATATTAAATGTAGTCGATCTTGTTTAAAACGTCTCATCAATTAAAGAAGTTCGAAGACAAAACAACGAGACCATTCCAAAACTAGATATAATTATTGCAGATGATTTGTAAATAAACATATTAAACTTTTTATTTTTTATTGAAATATTAATGATTGGATTTAAATTACATAATCAAAAGTTTAACGAGACGTTACGAGGAAAACTTGCTACCAAAGTATGTTTTGAATTTGTGGATAATTGTTGATGAAGCCCATATAGTAGCTATTAAATATGCAAAAGTCAGAGAATTTCAAGGTAAAAATATTTAAATTTTTTAACTTTAGCATGCCATCATTTTTTAATATATTGTTGTTATCATAGATTTGTCTTTATCAACATTGAGTAAAAATAATGTAGCCATAAACCCAACCATTCTAGAAGTTAAAAATATCAGTTTGGTATGATCATGAAGGCAAAAATGCAAAAATATCGCCTATTAGTTATGATAGAGTCATGTTTTCTCATATAACAAACAAATGACATTAGGTGAGGATAAGATTAGACATCTTTTTTTCAAATTCTATTTTAGACCAATAATTACATATAGGCTGATTGTTATTTTTCAATATGCAGTGTGTATTCTTCAATATATTCGCGTACATAACTTACATCGAAAGCCAAAAATTATGGTACCAAACTTGCAAAAACTAACATCAAACAAAAAAGGTAATAGAAGCTACAAAATCTAGCAATTGGTGCAAAGCATGCCAATAAAATGAAAGTACTTATGTTTTGAGGTAAAAATATATATGTAGTTAATTAATTTTACCAATCAGTAACATATGCAAAATAAGTTTTTATAATGCAGACATACAAAACAAGTTTTTATAATACAGATATATTATGAAATTGAAAACTAATGATACAACTGCCGAAGCATGGATTACCACTTTTAATGAAATAACAAAAGAAATTATAGTTTGCAGTGTTGACGATCTTTGCAAGATTAAGAATGAAGAAGATTAGGATGTACATGAAAAAAAACTGAAGAAGTTGCTATGGATACCTCGCCTTTTCAGGGTTGGTGTTATCCAAATTGACTACATGAATGAAAAAAAGCAAAAGATCACTGCTATATCTCAGTTGATCGTTGATTATTCGACCGAATCAAATATTTTGTTAAAAGAAATATCAATGATGACAGATTCTTTGGTTTAGTTATGATTAAACTAACATTGTTGAAAAAAAAAACTGAAGAATATATCATTATTGATATTTCTTTCAATAAATAATTTGATTCGACCGAATAATCAATAGTTGACTAAGACATAGTAATGACCCTTCGTTTTTTCTCGTTCATGTAGTCAATTTGGACAACACCGACCCTGTAAAGACGAGATATCCATAGCAACTCCTTTAGCTTTCGTTCATATACATCCTCACCTTTTTCATTCTTAATCTTGCAAAGATCGTCAGCATTACAACCTAAGATTTCCTCGGCTATTTCATTAAAGACGGTAATCTATATCATTAATTTTCATTATCATAATATATCTACATTATACAAAATATTATTGCATATATTAACAATTAATATAAATAATTACATATATGTTTTTACCTCAAAACACAAGTACTCTCATTTTGTTGGCATGTTTAGCACCAACAGCTAAATTATGTAGCTTCTGTTGCCTTTTTTGTTGCAGTTTTTACAAGCTTGATATCATAGTATTCGACTTTTGATGTAAGTTATGTACACTAATAAACTGAAGAATACACTTCTTGTTGAAAAATAATAATCAACCTATATAAAATTATTGGTATGAAGTATAATTTGAAAAAGCGAGTATTAATCTTATACTCACCCAATGTCGAATTGCTCATTATATGAGAAAACATGACTCTATCATAATTAATAAGCGTATGTTTGCATTTTTCCCTTCATGATTGTACTAAAATATGATGTTTTTAACTTCTACAATGTCTAGGTTTATGACTACATTAGTATTACTTAACATTGATAAAGACAAACTCATGATAACAACAAATAATATTAAAAAATGATGGCATAGTAAAGTTAAAAGACACTAAATATTTTTACCTTGAAATTCTCCAGCTTTTGCATATCTAATAGCTACTATAGAAGCTTCATCAGCTATTTTCACCAATTCAGGACTACTTCCGTCGCAAGTTCTCATATTACTAGTTTTGGTTCTGTAACTTAAATCTAATCATTAATACTTTAATTAAAAAAATAGCAGTATTACTTACGAACCATCTGCGATACTTACATCCTGTTTTGGAATTATCTCACTGTTTTTTCTTCGAACTCCTTTAATTGATAACGCACTTTAAATAAGAGGAACTACATCTAAAAGGTACCTAAGATAAATTTATTGTTCATATGCTTAAATGATTATACTTAATTTACAAATTAACTTTGTTGTTACTGTTTATGTTGTGGTTTTTATTAGTATGTATGCATGTATATATACAACTGATATATAAATTATTAAAATACTTTAAATTTTGGATTTCATAAAGCAATTAAATACATGGATCCAAACACGAAAAAATAGGAAACAACTGATGAAGTTGTACATAAATAAATAGTAAATTAGTTTTGTCAATATTATTCATGTGTGGTACTTATGATAATCAAATTAATGGCAAACTAATTCAAAAATGGCCTATAAATTTATTCAGTTGTGCTTAATAATATATACACTATTATGTTAAAAAATATTTTACCTAATAATTCACTAAAATATAGAAGTCCTTATCCTATTATCATAGTTACAACTATTATCATAATTATAACCAGTATGTTTGGCACGTCCGTTAGACGTATGCGAAAAAACCAAGAGCAATTTTATGTATCTGCATTGATCACCCAAGAAAGTGTTATATTTATATTGATCATAAATCAAACTTCTATACAACTGATGGACGTGCAACCCAAACATACATAATTGGGGCATTTTCAATGCCTCTGGTATGTCTAGAACAGTTATTATACAAAAATTTACCATTTGGTTGGAATTACATATGACGGTAACTGAAATGAATCATAGTTGAGCATAAATATGTCTGTCGCATACATTCAAAAAACAAATCATAATACGTATCAACTGATTTTCATTTTTTTCCTTTATGATGATCACTTGCAGGAGAAAAAGATGGCAAATTGGTCAACAACGCACATTTATGAATGAATTACAGATAACAGAGATCTAGAAACCTATGATGACCCCACTAAGAAATATGTGATTACTTTCATTTTAAATTTTTGTTCGAAGGAGTCGTATCCTATAATAGTAAAAACATATACATAACGAAAGAAACACGATTAGTCAAATTAAATATCAAATTTAACCATACCAACTTTTTACCTCAGGCAAGGTATCTTTCTGTTTTGTATTGTACAAAAAATCACATGATATTTCTTCAAATTTTGATCTTCAAAATTCTTATTACAATGTCCACCTTTTGCTTCATGGTTGTTCAACTTCTTGCACGCCTCTCATACTGCCATATGCCTGCTGATCTGTATCTGATGGCCAGGACTCACACCATCACACGTCATTATTGAACCGATCGATCGAAAAGGTATTTATCACGTATGGTCTGCTACATATTAGTAACGATGAACTGCCATTCCAATAAAGTTTCAGTTTGTGTACGTATGTTGATCGTTGAATTCATGTGAGAATTGCCATTCACTGTGCTTAAAATATGTGTTTGAAACATTATCATTAAAAAGTTGTCAATCATTGTAATTGATTTATTATAGGGAAATCTATCTTTTTAGTTAATCCTTGCAATCATAGCATCCATGTATTATGTCATGCGTTTATCTATGTATTTGTCCACATGTCTTTTGATTTGCATAGCATATTGTGCATTTATCTTGTGCCTTTTGATTCATATTTTGTACTTCTACGTTTATCCATCAGCACAATTTGTCAGTATTTTTTGGGTACATACAGCTTTGATTAATATTTATATATAAATCCTGTAAATCATCCAAGTCAGCTCTTCTCCACCCAATCATGATCATAAACACTAAAAAAAACCAAAATCTATTCACATTTATGTTTTATTAAATATGTGTTATAATAAACAACTTACATGATATCTTCAAAAGGAGTGCAATGGTTATATATAGAAGTCCGAGTAGTGCTTATGTAATAAGTTTTTAAATCTTCCAAGCTGGTCATACTCCATCCATTAGAACCTATCAATTAATACACCTATTGAAGAAAATGAAATAATGGAGAAAACTGAATAATACATTTATCTCAACAGACCTGTCAACAGCATTGAAAGCCTGCACAATTATCAAGCTCATTTTGTTTAAAACATTCTGCACACAGTTTATAACTGCTTTCTTTTACTAACTCAAATGTAACAATTTAATAACACATAAATTACACCATCTAAATAGTATCTCAGTTGCTGCTAATTTAAGTAGGACATGCTTCTAAATTTGTGTTAGTAGTATATTTTTTCCTATTAAAAATTATGGTATATGCTTGAAGAAGATGAAATAACAAAGTATTTACATAAATTGTAAATTAAAATAGTAATTTACTCCTGAATAAATTAACTGCATGCATATCATGTATTCTAAAATCACGTTTTCCATGATCTCACCATGGAAAGCATCAGGAAGGTTCAAAGGAGTTTAATGCAAGTTTATATATATATATATATATATATATATATTATATATATATATAGACTATAATGAATATAGTACCATTTTGTGAGCCATTTATTGAAATTAAATATTACCAAAATTTAAAGCTGAAAATAAAATGCACCACTGCTATGAAAGGCATCGTTTTTTTTATTCTAGAACATTGTATATTTTATTCAATATGTATACTCTCTTTATACAGTTTATCTCTCTAAAAAAAGGACTTAATAATGAAAATGGAGAATGACGGGGAATTACTCCAAAATATGGACATACTTGAATGTCATCCAAAACCATTCAAAGGTATGTAATTGCTAATAGAATATTTGGAAACTCGATTCAAGGTCCTTATAATAATAAAGATACAAACAAACTTGTAAGGAAAGCACAACCTTTAAGAGGAAATTATTAACATTGACTACCATGTGTTACAAAAAGGGTAAGCTAACTATCAAACATGGATATTCAAATAACAAAAGGTTTTAAATCCGATTTTAAAATAGAAACGAAAAAAAGGAATTTATTTGATGAGCATGTCACCTGTTATGAGCTGACCAAATTGTCATTTGAATAATGGCAGTAAAAGTCAAGCAATCCATTGAATAATTAGAAGGACATGACTAGAATATAAAGTACATTTCTTCCCCTCTATTTTACCAAATTCATGCCGACTGTGTCATATATATCCTCCGCTTTGCATTCACCATTCATGAGTTTCCTATAGGAAAAGAAATGAGATACAATTCAATCGCATGAATTATTTCTTTAAAAAAGAACACGGATACATGAACAATGCATTATTTAAATAAAGAACTATTTAAATAACATGCACCTTTAATACTAAAATCGTTCATTTAATGAAGCATACATGTTTTGTCTTTAAAATGCAATAAATATATGTTATTGCATTATTTTGATTGGTAAGTCTGCAGCGTTAGATATTTTTAGAGCAAATTGTTAAATATATCGTTTTCAAAGAAAAACAAATGAGCATGATAGAACAGAGTAAATAATCATATGTTTTAAAATATTTTAACATATTCAAGATTAAAGTAATTTTCACACCATTTTGTACTATAAGCTATTTTCTAATATTAACTTAAATACTTATATACTCAAATGCAAACGAATTTTATTATCTATGATCTAACTATTTTATACTGTAAATTTCAACTCGTTAACTATATATGCATTTGTATTATTCATTAAAATGGTTGCCAAGAATGTCTAGGTAATAATTAAACTCTTAAGATCAAATAACACCAAAACGCAAGAAATTGAAAAAAGGATTAAAAAAAAAACATTAGTGCATAAATGAAATATATAAAAATCTAACCTTTCATAACCATAATCTTGTACATATATTAGAAATCATAATGGAGAGAATCATGAAGTTTCATATCATGTTATAAAATAAAATAGTTGAATCGAAACTTGAGCTTCAAAAAATGATAATTAATGGAGCATATCATGCTATTATCTCATTTACTTTTGTTTGTGCTTACTTCAAAGACGTATATACATAATATTTGGATAAGGTAGAAAATTAAAATGACTTTTTAGTTGATCGTCTAATGGTTTTCAGAAATCCCGGAAAGGCTAGTTACAATTGAAACACAGTAAATGTTAAAATTTATTGGTTGTAAACAGTTAACCCAGGTTAAACTTTTGGCCTCCACAAATGCAATATCTATAATTAAATTTTTATTTACAAATGATTTATATATACCATTGAAGGTTTCTCTGGTTTCTTAATAGCTCTAGATCTAAAAGAATACAACACAGTCTCAGACGACATAGTGTTTGCCTTTTAGTGTCCAAATAGTTTGAATATCAGTTAAAAATTATAGTTGCCAAGATATATCAGTCTTAACTCTCTACCATAAATCTCTAACACAACATAGAAATACAATCAAAGAGAGGGAGTGTGTGTGTGTATATATGCATATGTACACATACATGTATACATGCATGTATAATAACAGTTTACTATCCATTCAACATTCTGTAATAGTTAATTCATAATTGTACCTTCCTTGCTCTGGCAGTCTAGATTATTTGGCCTAGGTTTTGGAATTCCAGTCTCCTTAAAGAAATTCAACGAAGTCATCTTACATTCACTTCACTGATACAGAGATTATTTTATCTTTGTGTTAAAGTTACTAAAGTAAAGACTTACTCATCAAGAAGTTTTTTGTTCGTTTAACACTTTTACAGCTACTGAATGCATGTGATTTGATTCAAGAAATCAGGAGTGATACAAAACTATAGTTGTATTTCTTTTTTCATTCAGTGCATCATTGAAGTTTCTAGTGTTTCAAATTAAAGTTGTGATCATAGTAACTAAAATTAGCTCCTGCACTCATCAATGTTGCCACATATAGCTCCCATACACCAGTTCTTTGTGACCAACAATCAAAATCTATCACTACAAACTAAATGCAATAATATTTCAAGCAAACAACTTGATAAAATTACCCATGTGAAGAAAAATCCAATTGAATGAATGTATACATGAGGACAGAAAAGTCGTAACATGGTATATTGTTCAAATAATAAATCATGGCATCATAATATCAATGAGTGAAGTTTTTTATCGCAATAAGTAACATTAATTGCTAACAAAGTTATTAACATTTCTTTTCATAGAAAAAATGATAATCAAAATGAAAATTTTACTTTGGCGATGGGGTCAGTTGAAACTTTATATGTATAAGAATAAGCATGGTCTTCACATAATACAGAAACATGTTCCATAAGGGAAATGTAAAATATACAAATAAAATGATTTGCAAATTTATTGATTGTAACATAATTCAGCCAATGTACAAATGGTTAAGTCTTACAATGTTTTTTTTTACAAATATATCGTGTTTCAAGTATAAGTATATACTTGAAGTAGTTTTAGTTTTATGTTTACGGAGTTATGTATATGAGCTGCTACCTGTGCATAGCACTGCTACGCACTCTTAAAAAAAAAAGAGCACAGTTGGACACATATCTACCAAAGTGGTGTACCACTCAATGTATTTATATTACAAATAAATGAAAATTTTGAATCCATGAGAAACAATTATGGTTTAAGATGAAGATAAAAGTTAATGGATTTGATTTCAGAACTGGTATATATTTTGAATTTACCTTTAGTGTGCTGTGCAAAAACAATTCGATGAGTTGGTTGATGATTCATTGTAAATTGGCATAATGTACATATCACTTTGTCGAACAGATAGGGAAAAAACTAAAAAAATGGACACCCAGAAACAGGAAAAAATGCTACAATTAGCAAAAACACATATACTTGTGCTCAATGTCTTTACAATCTTTTTCAATGAGTAACAATAATTCAAACTTGTCACTTGCTGCATTAGTAATGCTTGGATCTTGTCTATACAAACAATAATAGAGAGGAGATAAGTAAGCAGTGAAATATATACGGAGATGGTGAAATATGCTAATATGAATTCATAAATACTATTGTCCACTCATGATTTGCTGTCAAACAGCAAAAGCAAGAACCAATTTACTTTTGTTACTTATTCATTTATCAAAACTCAATTTCTAATTTGTAATTAAATGCATTTGTGACCCAAATGTAATAATAATTGTTTTTTAAAAAAACTATGACTGAGATCAACGTGGTTACTTTGAGATTGAGATGCTTCATTGCGTCAGTTGTGAACATGCTTGCTTCTGAAACTTCAGTTTTGTAGTGTATACATCTGATGATCTAATATGCAAAATCAAGTTGGGATTCAAGACCAACTGAAAAAAATTTAACTGTAATGATCGAGATTAACACACTTATCTTTAAAATTGAGAGTCCCCATGTCGTTGGTAAACATGCAAATTATCCCTACAACCTTCCAGAAATTTAAATGGCAATTAGGACATTTCAAAAGCTTCAAATGGAGGGTAAAAAATAAGAACAAAGAGATTCTGACTATATCACAAAAATCATAGAACTTGGCTTAAATACAAAAGTAGCTGCTAACTCAATAATGTATAAGAATAGCTCATTAGATATTTGTGCGAGGGGAATACCCCTTATAATAATGGAGAAGTATCTTCTGCTAAGCCATGCAATCCTTCAATACCACACTTAGTTTTTAGAGGACAGTTCAACATAATTCATCCTTGAATAAAGGGAAAGCTTCAAACAAAGTTTTATATTTATACATAACACAACCTACGAACCTATTCCTCGTAGAATCAAAGAAGGCATAATATATTCAAACCACTACTTATACTGCACGACTAAAAATACCAAGATTCTTTTTAATAAAAAAAGAGCAGAAATGTCAACATACATGAAACATAGAATTTACTGAAGAAAGGTTTCATTGAAGTAAATGCTTCAAAAAGTCAAAATCATTAAGATTCTGCTTCGCTAATTACACAAAAAGAAAAAAGAGATAGGGAATTCCATAATCAGAGTGGCGATGATTTACGGATCTGTCCACAAAGCTTCATTTAACTGCGGTCTCCTCCTTTCTGGTATGTATTTCTTTATCAGCGTACAATATGTTGTTTAATCATCACTGATTATGTTATACTTTACCACCGATCAGCTTAGATCAGCTAGACAGGCATCGCAAAAAATGGCATTGGATATCACATGCTAATTGATGACGCAGCTTATTAAGGAGAAAAAAGAGAATCAATACTTAAATCGAGATCGCGAGTTGGTAAATTAATTAATTAAGGGTTCCTAAAGGAACAACAAACCTGGTTATTGATTTGAATCCATAGAATGGTAAGGAGTTTTGATCTGAAAACACTTCCATTAGATCCGGATATAGTTACCTTTCCGTAGAGTGGTCACATTTGTCAAACGGACTTACCATTTGGGTAATATGACTAAATTAAGGCTTAGAAGGTGAAAAACAGCTTAACCAGGCCTAATTAGGGTGATTAGCAGCTAGATCCATAATCCATTTCAGGATTAGGGTTATGGGGAGGCTGAAATCAGCTAGAAAACGATCTATTTTCATTTTCTCAGCCGCCTAAAACATTTCTATAACCCTAGCCATGGCCTCCACCTTTTAAAATCATCTTAAATCACCTTCTAATCACTAATTAAGAAGATCTACATCAAATCAACACCAAATCAGAGTTGGAGCTGCTGTGTTGCATAGAGATTCAACCCAAATCAGAGATAATTTCAAATCTAAGTTTTATTTGTGGCCAAGGTGAGTGATTTGCATTGTTTTTCACTAATTACGGCTAATTAGGGTTGATTAGTGATAATTAGCGAAATTATAACTCAGAAAAATATGGAAAAATTGTAAACTTCTAAAATATTATTTTAGGACTCTAATAGAGATTTGGGCTAATTTGGATAAGTTTTACTAATTGTATGCTTAAAGATGATTAAGGGGGATTAAGGGAAAATTTGGGTTTTTGGGTATGTTTGATTCATTTTGACATAGTTAATTATCATTTTGGGGTTTGTTGTTGATGTTATATGTTGCTATGCCTGTATGGTATATTTTGTGATTGATTAGAAAAGTTAGATTGGTCGAAAATGCCGTCGCATGGCGTAAACAGCTCGCTGGACAAAGCACAGAAAATATGCAGGGAATCGGATCGGGTTCCCCGAACCCACCTGCTCGTGGAGCACCCCATGACTCCGACCCGCTCGCTAGAAGAAGGAGTGCACGAACTGATCTAGGTGGGAAAGCCCGACCCGAACCAATGGGATCATCACGAACCGACCTGCCTGAGTGAAGGAACTGACCCGAACTGGCTGAAGGCCACGAACGTGAGGAGTTCCCAAGCACGCCCCGACCCGAGGCGAAGACCACGAACCGATCCGAAGAGAAGGTCACGACTCGAACGGATATGACGGGGTACCACGAACCGAACCGATGTGGATGATCACGAACTCGGCTACTTCAGGAGGATTGAACCGAGTCAAATGAGGCTGTTATCCGAACCGATTCGGATGAAGACCAAAACCGAAATGCAAAGGTAGTTCAAATGAGTAGTTGTGACTCGGGTTCTAGATGGGAACCAACGAGTTAACTTCATGAGTTGGACTTTGCTGCGGGACGTGTGCAAAGGGGTTATCGACGTCCATAACTTTGATTCACCACCAAGACGGATGTTAGGCTACGAATCAGTGCAGTGGTAGAGTTCTTACTTCATGGGGCCGAGTGATCGTAGCATGACTATGAGCCACTGTAGTGGAGTCATCATGACTTCATGGGGCAGAGTGGACATAGCAACGACTAGTGGCTATGGATCAGTGCAGTGGAACCATCATGACTCCATGAGGCAGAGTGATCATAACAAGGATTTGGGTGATCAAAGCGGTGGATATCGTATGCTTTACGCACTGAGTGAGAGATGCGAGGATGTTTACTATGCCTGATTGTTTGATATCACTATGACATGCACACCCTCACCCCTGTATCTTTATACCATATGTTTGTGTCACCTTAGATTATTGTACATCTTGTTGTGCTAACTCTTTGGTTGCAAGTCCAGGTTCAAGTATGGTTTAGTATACCTGTTATTATTCTATTTTGCTGCTTATCGCTCATATCAGACTTTTGTCTGTCCCAGAGTTTTATGTCTTTTCTTATTACTCTGGGTGCTCTTAAACGGCCATACTAGAGACAGCTTAGGTGGTATGCACGAGTAGCTGTACCGGAGACGAGTAGGAGGCTTCTACGTATGATATATATATATATAAAAAAAATCTTCCTGTGTCGCTACGGGTCACTACTTTTGGCATTAGTAGTGTACCTTTCTAATTTTGTTTTGGAGACAGTTTTAAAAGTTGTAATAATGATGATGTGGAACATCAGCTGTATTTTGGATTTTCCGCTACTATGATGGTTTAGTTTTCAGCTTATGCACTGTCTCACCTGCTTTATGTCAAAGTTATGTTATTATTATATTTTGTAGCATGTGTTAACACCCTACCTCCGTTAAGGTCACTCACAAAGGGAATGCCTTAACTTAGGTGGAGTATTATAGGTAAAAGGTACAAGTAATTTACAAGACATATATATAAACAGCGGGAAGACTAAATTTTATTTCATAACCACGTGGTCCATTTAAAACATTACAACAACCGTCTTAAAAACCAACTTCCAAAATCATTACAGTAAAGCCTTTATCTTGACTAAAACATAAAGAAGCATAAACAATAATAAAGCAGCATAAATCCCCAATTAAGAGTGTAACTACAGCCATAGCCCAAGAAAAGAGAGTCCAAGCAATACGTGTACTTTCTTCAAGCTGGAAAAGGTTTGGACTAAGTTGAAGTATTCCCTCCCTACAGACCTGAGGGGGGGGGGGAGACGGAAGACAAGAGGACGAAAGAAAATGGGTCAGACATAAGCTTGGTAAGTCCAGTGATTTTTTGGCATGTAAACAGGTAAAAGGATCATGACATGAATAAACTGAGCCTAGGACAATACTCTAAAAATAAGATAACAGCAAATAAGACAAGGTAAATTGAATATACTATCGCACTCATTTCTATTTCTTTGCACCTACTAACAAGTGTTTCAACTAGCACCATGTGTTCATGATAAAATGATCCCTTCATCGATCGACTTCTACTCACATGCATTTTTGACTTGTGTCATTCGGCCCTACTTGATTGTAGGTACCTGTGGTAGCCCCACCATGGGGTGTATCAATTCCTATGGGGGCGACCCGACACAAATTCAAGATGCACAGTATAAACTACTGATGCCCAGTGCCTGATTTGTCCATGCCAGGGTACGTGGACGCCCATACTCCGTTGGAACCTACACTGCTGCACCACCCGCCGTTATTTTGACCGCTTATAATCAGCTCAGTAATCGTGCCCCACCCTATCTAGTTCAGGGTACCATAATACATCTATTTGTGTTACTGCTGAGATGTGTCCCCATTACTAGGGTTTCATAATCAACATGTTAAAATGGTTAAGTGTTCTCAAATTAACCTAACCCCACCCATCAGTTTAGTTAACACGTTGTGTTGGTTAAGTGTTGCCTTAATTAACTTATCCCTACCATTCTTAGCCTGTCTTAGCTTTAATTCATTCATTAAAGCACCAACCACTCACATTAGATATGTATTGTTGCGGTCGCTGGATGTGCCGGGCGGTTCCGAGCAGTCTTACACCGCAACTCAATCTAACCTCGGGTTTTTCGGGCTTAATGCGCTAACCTCTCACATTAGATCTATATTGTTACGGTTGCTGGATGTGCCGGACGGTTCCGGGCAGTCTTACACCGTAACTCAATCTAACCTCGGGTTAGGCACAATCATCTTTTAATTAATTTACATATTTACTATTTATGTTTATATGTAAATTATCCATCAATGTTGTCAACTCAAGTCATGTCCCCTTTACCCTTCTAAATTTTGTCCATAATTCTTAGGTATACAAATTATACCATTTCACGTCATTAATCATTTACATGATTATGAGCTAACCCAAGCCAATAGCATAGAATTTAATATTTTTCCTAACGTATCCCCCGTTATTCGTTCGCATAAATTACATAGAACGTTAGGCTCGCAAATTAGCCTAACGCATAAACAAAGAGGGAAAAAGAAAAGGGACATGTAACATTCCAACAACATAAAACAGTTTAGATCAACTAAGCATGTGTAATATAAATTTGGCATAGTACTACACAAATTTAATTAAGCATGTAAATGTGAACTTGCATTTGAGTTGGATCAAATTAACATAGATCTAAACATCCAAGCATGTAGATCTAGACATATAAGCATATATGAACATAGGGGTGAGCATTCGGTCGGTTCGGTTAGTTTGGACGTAAAAAACCTCAAACCGAAATGGAACCGAAAATTTTCTAAACCAAACCGAACCGAATTAATTTCGGTTAATTCGGTCGGTAACCGATTTAACCGAACTTAAAGGATGTACTATAATTCAAATGATGGATTCACTCAAAGTAAAACATAAATTCATGTTTGGAGAAATTTTTTGTAGTAAATTTTATGTTTATGATAAGATTTGATCTATTTGCAACAAATTTCTTTATGCTATATAACCAAACAAATTGTTTAAAGTGCTACAATACCAGAAAATTAGATAATAAATTAAAAATTTGGTTAATTCGGTTAAACCGATAACCGAAAAAAATTATTTTACAAACCGAATTCAAACCGATTTAGTTTTAAAACCCAACCAAATCGACCGAAATGAACCGGTTTGGTCGGTTAATTCGGTTTGAACCGAACATTGCTCACCCCTATATGAACATGACTTAGCTTATGATCTTGCATATAACATAACATAAGGAATCACCAAATTTATATACAACATGGTAGGTTCATTGCCAAATTGTTATACAACATGATAGGTCCATCACCAATTTAATATACAACATGATAGGTTCATCACCAAATTAATATACAACATGATTGGTTCATTACCAAATTAATATACAACATGATAGGTTCATCAATCACAATAGTCACGTAGGCATAGGTAATTTCAGAATTGCTACATGAATCAGAATACGATTATCTTACAACTAGGCACAGTTCTAGTTCCACATCATTACAAGTCATGACTTTTATTTGTTCAAATCTAAAGAATAACTGAACTTACAAACAAAAGAACAAATCTTGTCTGGGATCTGATTTCTGAAGCTGAAAAGCTATCCTTTGTTGTGGACTACTGATTCTCTAGTTTTGATTTTGTTTGGGACTTCCTAACTTGACTTGTAGTTTAGAGAAAAATGGAGGCTACGCTAGTTTGGCCATGGACAGCAAGACGGCTTCAGAGAGCAATTTTATATGGTTTTAGGGCTGAGGATTGGGGTTGCTTATATGGAAGTTTAGATTACTGAGAGATGTTAGATCAACCTAGGAGTAATCAGAGCCATCCAGACCAAACATAGCCAACCGAAAGTCGCCACATAAGCCTTAGTGACTCAGAAAACGTCACTGGACAAAACAGCCCAGATCTGGCCGAGGGGGTCGACACCTATATCGACCCCCCGGGGGAGTCGACCCCTATGGGTGGAAATTTTCCCGTCCAGCCGCTTCTCTTGGAATTTTTGAATTTGAACTACTTTTTAGTTTAATTATTATTTATATTCAATTTCTGTTTAAACTTGAAATCTTCTGAACTCCACAACTTCTTCATACGGAGTCTGATTCACGCACTCAGACTCTATCTCAAGAAGAATTCTGAGGCGAACGCAATGGCGAAACCCATTTCCGTCAATTTTCACTTTTAAAATTAAATATTCTTTAATTCATTACTTTAATGTTCACAGAAAATACAGGGTGTTACAATCTCCCCTCCTTAAAGGATTTCGTCCCCGAAATCTTCAAGTCAAGAGGAATGTATATCCTACCATCCAATCGTCCATCTACTCAACCATCAAACAAAGGCATCCATTGTCCTTAAAAGGTATCTAATGCTTTCATGACTATATGCATAGTGTGTGTATATGTCTTTATCTAATGCAAAATCAGGCGGTCTACTGATTCAGTTGACATCCTTAATGCAAATCCTGATAGTGCCATGAGTCCATTATGTATGCAATTATTCCTAATCATTCTTTCTACATGAGTGCACACTCATTCATACAGATGCAACGTCCATATGATAACACATCAAGTTTCAATCCATATACAAATACAAATATGCATAAGTGACTGAGCCGATCTAGTACCTAATGTGGGTGAATATGCATCCACGAGCAACCACTTGCAACCATCAATCATAACATGTTTCAAGTACATGTTTACATCCACTGGTTTCTACCTAAGGGTCAAGAATAAGACCAATGAGATGTACTTAAAAGATAGATATAAGCATGTATAAACTTATGGAAAAGAGATCAAGGATGTACTGTCAAAAAGAAAAGGGTAGGTTGTGTGTATCTTGTCCTCAGCCTCCCAAGTCGCGTCTTCTTCAGCGTTACCCCATTGAACTTTAACAAGCTTGACTTCACGGTTGCGAAACTTTTTGACTTCTGTCCCTAAGATACGAATTGGAACTCTCCTCACCGTCGCTTCTCGCTCCACTTCTATTTCCTCTAGTATGCTTGGCTCCACAACTTCTGCCAACTCATGTAAGCACTTTCATAGATGAGAGACATGAAAAACATTATGAACTCCAGTCAATCTTTCGGGCAGCTCTACTTTATAAGTCATCTTCCCAATCCTTTCAACGATAGGAAATGGGCCTACAAATCTTAGTTCCAATTTTCCTATAGACCCAAAGCGAACGACATTCCTAAAAGGAGATACTTTAAGGAGAACCATGTCTCCAACCTCAAACTCAAGGTCGGTCCTTCTTTTATTAGCACAGGACTTCTGTCTATCTTGTGCAGTCTTCATTCGTCTTCGTATCAAGTCCACCTTCTCTGAAGTTTCTCTAATCATGTCTGGCCTAAGTACGAGCTTGTCTGTAGACTCCCACCAACAAGCTAGTGATCGGCATAGTCTTCCATATAAAGCCTTGAAGGGTGCCATGCCTATGGTGGCTTGGTAGCTATTGTTGTTGGAAAACTCCACCAAAGGAAGATGATCCTCCCATGTCCCTCCAAAATCAAGAATGCACAATCTTAAAAGATCTTCTAATACTCTGTTCACCCTTTCCGTCTGACCATCGGTTTGAGGGTGATAGGTAGTGCTTAAGCATAGCTATATGCCTAAAGCTTCCTGCAAACACTTCCAAAACTCGCTCGTAAAGATAGGATCTCGATCACTTACTATGCTAGAGGTATTCCATGCAGTCGAACCACCTCTTTAAGATAAATGGATGCTAACGATGAGACAGTCCTCCTACTCTTAACAGATATAAAGTGAGCGCTTTTAGTAAGCCTATCCACTATTACCCAAATACTGTATTGCCCCTTCTTGACCTAGGCAACCCATCAATAAAGTCCATCGAAATGCTATCACATTTCCACTGTGGGACCTCTAGAGGATGAAGAAGACCACCAGGCTTCTTCTGCTCCGCTTTGACTTGCTGGCATATCAAACATTTAGAGAAAAATCAGCTACATCCTTCTTCATGTCGTTCCAAAAGAAAACTCTTTTTATGTCTTTATACTTCTTGTCCCCGCCTGGGTATATGGTCAATTTAAAATGGTGTGCTTCTTCGAGAACGGTTTTCACCAAATCTCTTGCTTGTGGGACGCATAGTCTTCCATCCCATCTCAACCAACCCTTGTCATCGATAGAGTATCTATTGAGGTGACTAAAAGTCTCACCTCTCATTAGCTTATCCATCACATCAACTAGCTGAGGGTCTTCACGTTGCGCGGTTCCTATTGAGTCCAAAAGCATAGGCCGCACCTCTGGTGTTGATAACAAGCCAGGTACAAACTCAAAGGAAGGTCTAAAGTCAAAGTTTGCTATGTACTCCAAGCTTTTCCTTTCTACAAAGGGAGGACTTAAGATCAGCTTTTCCTACTCAAGGCGTCTGCCACCACATTGCCCTTTCCAGGGGTATAAGCAATCTCAAAATCGTATGAGGCCAGAAATTCCATCCACCTTTGTTGTCTCAAGTTAAGCTCTTTCTGTGAGAAAAGATACTTTAACGATTTATGGTCAGTAAACAATTCAAACCTTTCTCCTAGTAGGTAACGACGCCATGACTTAAGAGCGAAAACAATGGAAGCTAGCTTCAAACCATGAGTTGGGTAGTTCTTCTCATGTACCTTCAATTGCCTTCCTCCATAACAAACTACTTTGCCCTCTTGCATCAAGACAGTGCATAATCCTGTTCTGCATGCGTCTGTATATACTGTAAACATCTTACTCCCATCAGGCAATGTTAGAACTGGGGCTGTTGTCAGAGCCCTTTTCAGTCGTTGGAAAGCAACATCGCAATCTAAATCCTAAGAAAAAGTTAGGTTCTTCTTCATCAATCTAGTAAGTGGGGCTGAGATCTTTACGAAGTCTTTAATGAACTCTCGGTAAAAGCCCGCTAGTCCGAGAAAACTTCGTACTTCGGTTGCGTTCCGGGGGACCTTCCAATCTTGCACCGCAACTATTTTTGCGGGATCCACAGCTATCCCCTCTTTGGACACCACATGTCCAAAAAACCTTATTTTTCTCTCCAAAAATGGCATTTGGAGAATTTTTCTTTTAGCTAGTGTGCACGAGGAGTATCCATGACTTCCCTTAAATGCAAAGCATGCTCTTCCTCACTTTTCGAGAAGATCAAAATGTCGTCCACGAAGACTACCACAAATTTATTAAGGAACTCCCTGAACACCTGACTCATCAAGTTAACAAAATAAGCAGGTGCGTTTGTCAAGTCGAAAGGCATGATAAGCCATTCGAAGAAACCATCCGGGGTCCTGAATGCGGTCTTATCAATGTTGTCCTCAGCCACTCTTAGCTGATGAAACCCGGTAGCCAGATCTAGTTGGGAGAAAACTGATGCACCTACAAACTGATCAAACAAGTCGCCTATTCTTGGAAGTGGGTGCCTATTCTTCTTGGTCAGCTTGTTTAGCTCCCTATAGTCAACGCATAGGCGAAGTGAACCATCCGCTTTGGTTGCAAACACCACTGGAGCACCCCATTCAGAAATACTCCGCCTTATAAACCCCTTTTCAAGAAACTCTTTAACTTGCTTGCTGAACTCTTTCCTTTCCCATGGAGCCATGTGTCTAACGGTAGAGCAACGGGTTTTGCATTATCAACAAGGTATATGCGTAAGTCTATCTCTCGCTTCGGAGGTAAACCCTTCACCTCTTCAAAGACATCCAAGTATTCACAGACTACTCTAACAGATTTTAGGTTTTCAACAGACGTATCAAGAGATACTAGGTTGCTAAGCATAACAGAGTTCATGGAATTACAAGAGATTTCGAGAGTGTTACCAAGGCGAGTCATAAATCTAACCACTCTCTTTTCACAGTCGAGGACGACACCATTACTGGATAGTCAATCCATGCCTAGAATTAACCCATAGCCAGTGAAGCCCAAAACATAAGCATTACATCTAAACCCAACGCTTAGTATAGAAATTTCCAAATCCAAACAAATCATCGATAAATAAGCCGAACCCCCAATTGGATTTGAAACAACCAAGGGACCCTCTACTATACTGGTGTCTAGGTGCAGAGATTCAACTAAAGCAGTAGATATAAAAGAGTTTGATGCGCCAGAATCAAAGAGAGTACGAACAGGATGGTCAAAAAGATAAACTAAACTCTCAACAGAAATATTTCTACCTCGTTCTTGCGGACGTGCTATAAGAGCATGAACCTGCCCTCCAGAAGTAGATCCAGTCCTCTGCCCTTGCCCTTGCTTTCTTGGGCAGTCCTTAGCCATGTGTCCTGTCTCGCCGCACTGAAAACAACCACCCATCTTCCTCTTCTTCTTTCTGCAGTCCTTAATCAAATGTTCAGGTATGCCACAAAAATTACACTTCCTCTTGTCATGGGGTTTGTTATTCTTCCCGCCTTTCTTGGAATCCGTCTTCTTATTCTATGATCCCTCCACTTTCTTGTCTTGAGGTACTTCCACCTTTATCTCTTTCTTGCCATCCTTATCTTCCTCCTGTAACAGTGTCATGTCCACTAGTCTCTCATAAGTCGTGCCCATAGGTATATAGGTCCATAGCTAGGCTGTGCAGTGGCTCGTTCAACCCTTTAACGATACAGAGAGCCTTCTTATGTGGAGTGTTAACTAACTCCAATCTGAATCTAGCCAGATGGTTGAATTGGTTGACGTATTCCTTGATCGATAAGCTTCCCTGTTTGAGAGCTAAGAACTTTTCCAATTGTAGGCTTAGTTCAGCTTGCGAGAGGAACTTTATTTCAAACCTCATTCTGAAATCCACCTAAGTTTGAACTGGTCTCTCAGCATTAGTAACTTCCCACTAATAAGAGGCTTCGTCCTTAAGTAACCACACAGCCAATTGTATCTTCTGCCTATCATCCACTTCGAAGATAACGAACAAATCTTCTGTTTCCTTGAGCCAGTTTCTTGCTTCCACAAATGACTGGTCCCATTAAAGTTCTTTCCACCCATGGCTCTAAAGTCTCTACATATCTTCGAGAAAGCATTTGTACGAGGAGGAGGAGGAGAAGAAGGAGGAACAGCTGCAACTGGGGGAGGAGGAACGTCTGCTGGGTCTGCGTCATTAGCCCTAGCCTCTAGGTACCTTCTGAACCAACCAGGTACCGGTACGCCCTCAGGAAGATTAAGATCCCCAGACATGCTGAAATGAAAAGAAAAGATTCAAAACAAAGAATAGAAAGATAGTGCATATGGCTTTGGGGATTATGCCTTTAAAATAAAACAACATTTTTCTTAAAAATGCTTCTTTAAACTTCTTTTTGAAAAATAGTTTTCAAAAACTTTTATCTGATCTGGTAAACCATTGCTTTGATACCAAGTTTAAACACCCCACCGCCATTAAGGTCACTCACAAAGGGAATGCCTTAACTTAGGTGGAGTATTATAGGTAAAAGGTACAAGTAATTTACAAGACAGACATATAAACAATAGAAAGACTAAATTTTATTTCATAAGCATGTGGTCCAGTCAAAACATTACAATAACTGTCTTAAAAACCAACTTCCAAATCATTATAGTAAAGCCTCTGTCTTGACTAAAACATAAAGAAGCATAACAATAATAAAGTAACATAAATCCCCAATTAAGAGTGTAACCACAGCCATGGCCCAAGAAAAGAGAGTCTAAGCAATACGTCTACTTTCTTCAAGCTGGGAAAGGTATGGACTAAGTTGAAGTATTCCCTCCCTGCAGACCTGGGGGGTGGGGGGGGGGGAAACGGAAGACAAGAAGACGAAAGAAAACGGGTCAGACATAAGCCTGGTAAGTCCAGAGATTATTTAGCATGTAAACAGGTAAAAGTATCATGACATGAATAAACTGAGCCTAGGACAATTCCCTAGAAATAAGATAACGATAAATAAGGCAAGGTAAACTGAATATACTATCGCACTAATTTCTATTTATCTGCACCTACTAATAAGTGTTTCAACTAGCACCATGTGTTCATGATAAAATGATCCCTTCATCAATCGGCATCTACTCACATGCATTTTTGACTTGTGTCATTCGGCCCTGCTTGATTGTAGATACTTGTGCTGGCCCACCATGGGGTGTATCAATTCCTATGGTAGCAACCCGACACAAATTCAAGATGCACAGTATATACTACTGATGCCCAGTGCCTGATTTTTCCATGCCAGAGTACGTGCCGTTGGAGTCTACACTGCTGCACCACCCGCCGTTATTTTGACCGCTTATAATCAACCTAGTAATCGTGCCCCACCCTGCCTAGTTCAGGGTACCATGATACATCTATGTGGGTTACTGCTGAAATAGGTCCCCGTTACTAGGGTTTCCTAATCAACATGTTAAAATGGTTAAGTGTTCTCAAATTAACCTAACCCCACCCATCAGTTTAGTTAACATGTTGTATTGGTTAAGTGTTGCCTTAATTAACTTGACCCAACCATTCTTAGCATGTCTTAGCTTTAATTCATTCATTAAAGCACAAACCACTCATATTAGATATGTATTGTTGCGGTCGCTGGATGTGTCGGGCGGTTCCGGGCAGTCTTACACCGCAACTCAATCTAACCTCGGGTTTTTGGGGCTGGATGCGCTAACCTCTCACTGTAGATCTATATTGTTACGGTTGCTGGATGTGCCAGGCGGTTCCGGGCAGTCTTACACCATAACTCAATCTAACCTCGGGATAGGCTCAATCATCTTTTAATTAATTTACATATTTACTATTTATATTTATATGTAAATTATCCACCAATGTTGTCAACTCAAGTCATGTCCCATTTACCCTTCTAAATTTTGTCCATAATTCTTAGGTATACAAATTATACCATTTCATGCCATTAATCATTTACATGATTATGAGCCAACCTTTGCCAATAGCATATAATTTAATACTTTTCCCAACGTATCCCCTGTTATTCGTTCGCATAAATTACATAGAACGTTAGGCTCGCAAATTAGCCTAACTCATAAATAAATAGGGAAAAAGAAAAGGGACATGTAACATTCCAACTACATAAAACAGTTTAGATCATCTAAGAATGTGTAATATAAATTTGGCATAGTACTACACGAATTTAATTAAGCATGTAAATGTGAACTTGTATTTGAGTTGGATCAAATTAACATAGATCTAAACATCCAAGCATGTAGATCTAGACATATAAGCATAGATGAACATGACTTAGCTTATGATCTTGCATATAGCATAACATAAGAAATCACCAAATTTATATACAACATGATACGTTCATTGCCAAATTGTTATACAACATGATAGGTCCATCACCAATTTAACATACAACATGATAAGTCCATCACCAATTTAATATACAACATGATAGGTTCATCACCAAATTAATATACAACATGATTGGTTCATTACCAAATTAATATACAACATGATAGGTTCATAGATCACAATAGTCACGTAGGCATAGGTAATCTCAGAATTGCTACATCAATCAGAATACGATTATCTTACAAGTAGGCACAGTTCTAGTTCCGCATCATTACAAGTCATGACTTTTATTTGTTCAAATCTAAAGAATAACTGAACTTACAAACAAAAGAACAAATCTTGTTTTCTGGGAACTGATTTCTGAAACTGAAAAGCTATCCTTTGATGTAGACTACTAGTCCTCTAGTTTTGATTTGATTTGGGACTTCCTAACTTGACTTTTAGTTTAGAGAAAAATGGAGGCTACGCTAGTTTGGCTATGGACAGCATGACGACTTCAGAGAGCAATTTTATGTGGTTTTAGGGTTGAGGGTTGGGGTTGTTCATATAGAAGTTTAGATTAATGATAGTCGTTAGATCAACCTAGGAGTAATCAGAGACATCCAGACCAAACAAAGCCAACCGGAAGTTGCCACATAAGCCCTAGTGACTCAGAAAACGTCATTGAACAAAACAGCCTAGATCTGGCCGAGGGGGTCGACCCCTATAGGGGGGTCGACACTCCATTTGACACCCCTCTTGGGGGTCAACACCTATGTCGACCCCCCCGGGGGTAGTCGACCCCTATGGGCGGAAATTTTCCCGCCCAGCCGCTTCTCTCGGAATTTTTGAATTTGAACTGTTTTTAATTTAATTATTATTTATATTCAATTTCCATTTAAACTTGAAATCTTCTGGACTCCATAACTTCTTCATACAGAGTCCGAATCACGCAAACTCGGACTCTATCTCAAGCAGAATTCTGAGACGAACGCAATGGCGAATCCGTTTCCCCTAATTTTCACTTTTAAAATTGAGTATTCTTTAATTCGTTACTTTAATGTTCATAGAAAATACGGGGTGTTGCACCATGCGTTGTGAGATATACTACAGGTTCCTTGATAGTTCAAATTCCTTTCTTTGGCGACCGTCTCATGCTAGTCGGGCATTGACACAATGCACTTTCATTGGAAATGTCGGCTGGTGCGGGACGGGCTGTCCCACTTGGTATCAGAGCTCTAGGTTGCGTAGTTTACCTAGGGAAAGACACCAGGGAGAAATTGTATACATATATTAGAGCGCGTGTTTGTGATAATTTGGTTTTTAAAAGCTATATATATATACTATTAGTATATTTAAGGATGAAGTCACACTACACTGGCACCACTGAAGAGATGGTTAATCGTTTTCTCCTTACAGATTGAACGATGAGCCGATATACTAGGGGTCCTGGTAGAGGAGCTAATAGGGAATGCTCCTGATATGAGGACGAAGTTCACTGACTTCATGAGAGAGATGCTTAGGGATGTTCAGAGAGCAGTTCCTAATGCTGCAAATGGTGGTGGTGCAGCGGTGCAGGCGCCTAGGGCCGATTTGGCCGAGGTTTGCAAGGATTACGCTAGTCTTGGTGGAAAGTCGTTCCACGGAACGGAGTCAGCTACAGAAGTTCAGGATTGGATTGATAGTTGTAAGCGTATCTTCGAGGATCTGGGAATTAAAAACGCGATGAAGAGGAAGCTAGCATCCCCTCAGCTGCACGGACGGGCTATGAATTGGTGGAATGCTATTAAGGCAGCTACCCCTGAGGATCAAGTTACTTGGGATCAGTTTAAGGCCCGATTCAATGATAAGTTTATCCTGGCTGCTCAGAAATCAGAATTGTTTAGGAAATTTTTGGAGCTTACGCAGAAAGGTAGGGCAGTCTTGTAGTATATTGCTGAGTTCGATACTTTATCAAAGTACGAATTATCCCTTATTGACACTCCTGAGAAGAAGAACGAGAAGTTCATAACTAGTTTAGATCAGTATTTTGGGGAAAGGCTTATAAACCATATTGATGAGACTTTTGAATCGATTGTTGGGAACGCATTGACGGAAGAGAGCCTTTATCCTAAGCCCAAGACTGAAGTCGTTGTTGCATCTGCAGAGGGGCCAAAGCCGCAAGCAAGCGGTGGAGGCAAGAATAATTCTCAGAATAAGAGGAAGCAGAATCAAGCTAAGGATGGTCAGAAGAAGAGTAAGAAAGATGTTGAGTGCTTTAGCTGTGGCAAGAAGGGCCATTATGCTAAATAATGTCGAGCAAAGCCTGCGGACATGAAGTGCTTCAACTGTGGCCAAGTGGGACATCATAAGGATAAATGTCTGCAGCCCCCTAAAGAGAAGCAGATTGTGAAAATGCTCTTAATGCTGTTCTTTCTTCGTCGAATGCCCCAACTTCGGCGGAGAAAGGAAAGAATGTCGTCATTCAAGGTATGCTTTCTGTTTATGATGTTCCTGTTCGAGTATTGTTTGATACCAGAGCTTCTCGTTCCTTCATATCTAGTGACCTGATTGATAGGTTGGGATTAGCACCCGAGATAGTCAATAGACCTTTAGCGGTGACGAATCTGATTGGTGGTTCGACTAGCCTTAGTATGATTTGTCGTAATGTGGTCTTATCGAGTCATGGATGTATGTTTGTTTGTGATTGCTTTGTTTTTGGCTTTACTAGGTTTGGCGTTATTTTGGGAGTCGATTGGCTCCAAAGGTACGGGGTGGTTGTAGATTATGAGGGCTTTTTGGTGATAGTTAAAGCGGATGATGGGCAGAGGGTAGTGTTTGGTGGTCTACCTAGTGATAGGGTAATGGCTAGTTTTCTAAATTCCCTTGACATCCCGCATGATGAGTTGTTAGATGTGCCTGTGGCTGGCCAGTATTCGAACGTCTTCGAGGAAGTGACTGAACTTCCACCACACCAAGAGATTGAGTTTCATATTGATTTAGTGAAAGACGCCAGACCTATAGTGATGCCACTTCGTCGTATGGCACCAAGGGAGTAGAGAGAGCTCGGGGTGCAAGTGAGCGATCTTTTGAAGAAGGGATTTACCAGAAGAAGTGTTTCTAAGTGGGGAGCACCAGTTGTGTTTGCTACCAAGGCAGATGGTTCCCTTCGATTGTTATGGACTACCGCGAATTGAACAAGGTGACGAGGAAGAATAAGTATCGTCTACCGTGGATAGATGATTTGTTTGATCAGTTGAGTGGAACGAGAGTGTTCTTCCAGTTGAATCTTGCGATAGGTTTTCATCAGCGTAGGGTGGAAACTGAGAGTATAACTAAAACGACCTTTTGGGCGCTGTCTGGATTAAATGAGTGGTTGGTCATGCCATTTGGATTGACCAACGCACCAGCATATTTTATGGACCTTATGAATAGGGTGTTCAGAGATCAGTTGAATAAGTTTGTTCTTGTGTTCGTGGATGATATCTTGGTTTACTCGAAGACAGAGGAAGAACACAAGGAACATTTGAGGATAGTGATGGAGGTATTCAGAAAACACCAATTGAAAGCAAAGTTTTCTAAGTGTCACTTCTGGAGGAGGGAAGTGAGATTCTTGGGCCATGTTGTTTCGGAGAATGGTATTGCCATGGACCCTGCGAATGTGGCTACGGTACAAGATTGGTCTACGCCCAAGAATGCAATAGAGTAAGAAGTTTCTTGGGATTAGCTGGATATTATTGTAAGTTTATCCAAGACTTCTCCAAGATAGCGGCACCGTTAACTTAGTTGACCAAGAAGAATCAAACTTTCGTTTGGGACGAAAGGTGTGAAAATTCATTTAAGAGCCTAAAGGAAAAGTTTACGTGTGCACCAATGTTAGTCATTCCTAAAGGGAATGAAGAGATGACAGTATACACGGTTGATGTGGTATCGGGCTAGGTGTTGTATTGATGCAAGGAGGTAGGGTTATAGCTTACGCTACTCGGCAACTAAAACCGCATGAGAAAAGATACCTTACCCATGATTTGGAATTAGCAGCGATCGTGTTCGCGTTGAAGATGTGGAGACATTATCTCTTGGGAGAAAGATTCGAGTTGTTTACTGATCATAAATCGTTAAAGTATCTCTTATCTCAGAAGGATCTAAATCTCCGACAGCAAAGATGGTTAGAATTCTTAGTTTCCTATGATTTCGATATCGCATATACACCTGGAAAGGGCAATGCAGTAGCTGATGCATTGAGTAGGAGGCATGCCAGTTTAGGGGCTATGTTTCCTAAATGGAAGCAACTAGAGTATATCGCAGGGTACGATTTCAGACCAAAGTGTGAATTAGATCCAGAAATGTTTGCAAGTTTGACGATCAGACCCACTTTGATTGAGTGGATTAGTTCCAGTAAGAGAGACGACCCAAACCTATTAGAAATCATCTCCAAGTTAGAGATGGGAATCGACGAGGAGATGAGCAAGTATGGGCTTGATCGAGATGGATGACTTAGAAAGAATGGGAGATTAGTTGTACCCAATGTCAATGGACTGAGAGATGAAATGCTTAGAGAAGGTCATCACTCAAAACTGACTATACATCCCGGTGGTAACAAAATGTATCGAGACATGAAGCAGACCTACTACTGGGAAGGGATGAAAAGAGACGTTGGGAAGTTTATATCCAAGTGCATGAACTGCCAGCTAGTTAAAACCGAGCAAAAGAAGCCTAGTGGATTGTTGCAACCATTAGAAATCCCCGAATGGAAATGGGAACAAGTCTCAATGGATTTCACTGATGGGTAACCAAGGACTAGATCGGGCCATGATATCATTTGGGTGATTGTGGACCGATTGACCAAGAGTGGAAGGTTTATACCCGTCAAGTCAAATAGAACAGCAGCTAAATTAGCAGAGCTGTATATGAAGTGGGTAGTAAGATTTCATGGAATACCCAAAGGCATTGTGAGTAACCGAGATTCGTTGTTTACTAGTGGATTTTGGAAGAGCTTACAAGAGGAGTTAGGATCAGAATTACATCTCAGTACCGTGTACCATCCTCAAATCGACGGTCAGACAGAGAGGGTGAATCGAGTATTAGAAGATCTCTTGAGAGCATGCATATTAGATTTTGGAGGATCATGGGATGACCATTTGCATCTAGTGGAGTTCGCATATAATAATAGTTATCAGTCCAGTATTGGCATGGCTCCATTTGAAGCTTTGTATGGAAGACTGTGCAACTCACCATCATGTTGGTTAGAAACCGGTGAGAAATTTGTGTTTGGGCCAGATGTGATAAGAGAAACCTCAGATAAGATCAAAGTTATCCGACAACGGATGAAGGCTACCCAAGATAGGCAGAAGAGTTATGGCGATAAGAGGAGAAGAGATTTAAAATTCTCCATTGGCGACTTGGTGTTTGTCAAGATTCCTCCGTTAAAGAGCGTGATACGATTTGTTAGGAGAGGCAAGTTAACACCAAGATTTGTTGGTCCATTCCCAGTTCTCGAACAAGTTGGGAATTTGGAAAATAAAGTTGAGTTGCCAGACAAGATGGTGGGAGTTCATAACGTATTTCATGTTTCCTAGTTAAGGAAATTCGTGCACGACCCCGATGTGGCTATTTCACCTGATCAGTTGGATGATATCGAAGTAGAACCCGAGGCAGTTGAGAACCGCAAGCGAATTCGTATTGTCGAGCATGATACGAAGAAACTTCGAAGGAAAGCGGTGAATCTAGTCAAGGTTCAGTGGGGCGAGGATGAGAATGACTGTACTTGGGAGACAGAGGAGAGTATTAAGAAGACGTATCCACAACTCTTTGCCTGGTAAGATTTTAAATTGTGATTTAGTTATTCCGCATGCTAGGATAGACTTGATGTACTTGTTTTGTGTGTTTGATTGTGTTGTGAATGACTGATAGGCATGCGAAACACCTTTTTATGTTTTTGGTTGAGGAATTTCGGGGGCGAAATTTCTTGGGGGGGGGGGGGGGAGTGTAACGACCCGCATTCTACGTATCGAAGGAATGTAGAATATTTATTTCTTTTTCCTATGAGGTCGTATAGTCGTGTAACTTTGGGGAACGACTATTGGGGTCATTTCCCATGTTCATGATTTTTGCTGATTTTTAACTGACCATTTTGCCCCTGACGAATCTTGTTTCGCCAATAACTTTTGATTGGTAAGGAGTTTTGATCTGAAATCACTTCCATTAGATCTGGATGATGGTTTGCCTTTCCGTAGAGTAGTCACACTTGTCAAACGGACTTACCGTTTGGGTGATATGGTTGAATTAAGGTTTAGAAGGTGAAAAACAGCTTAACCGGGCCTAATTAGGGTGATTAGCCGCTAGGCCCATAACCCATTTCGGGATTGGGGTTATGGAGAGGCTGAAATCGGCTAGGAAATGATCTATTTTCATTTTCTCAACCTCCTAAAACATTTCTCTAATCCTAGCCATGGCCTCCACCTTCTAAAATCATGCCAAATCACTTTCTAATCACTAATTAAGAAGATATACATCAAATCAAGGCAAATCAACACCAAATCAGAGTTGGAGATGCTGTGTTGCATAGAGATTCGACCCAAATCGCAGACAGTTTCAGATCTAAGTTTTATTTTTGGCCAAGGTGAGTGATTTGCATTGTTTTTCACTAATTATGGCTAATTAGGGTCGATTAGTGATAATTAGCGAAATTATAACTCAGAAAAATCTGGAAAAATTTATAAAATTCTAAAATATTATTTTAGGGCTATGATAAAAATTTGGGCTAATTTGGATAAGTTTTGCTAATTGTATGCTTAAACATGGTTAAGGGGGATTTAGGGAAAAATATGGGTTTTTAGGTATGTTTGATTCATTTTGACATAGTTAATTATCATTTTGGTGTTTGTGGTTGATGTAATATGTTGTTATGACTGTATGGTATGTTTTGTGATTGATTAGAAAAGTTAGATTGGTCGAAAACGCCATCGCATGGCGTAAACAGCTCGTTGGACAAAGTGCAAGAAATATGCAGGGAATCGGATCGGATCGGGTTCCCCGAACCCACCCGCTCGTGGAGCACCCCATGACTCCGACCTACTCGCCAGAAGAAGGAGTGCACGAACTAATCTAGGTGGTAAAGCCCGACCCGAACCAATGGGATCATCATGAACTGACCCGCCTGAGTGAAGGAACTGACCCGAACTGCCTAATGGCCACGAACATGAGGAGTTGCCAAGCACGCCCCGACCCGAGGAGAAGACCACGACCCGATCCGAAGAGAAGGTAACGACCCGAACCCATATGAAGGGGTACCACGAATCGAACCGATGTGGATGATCACGAACCAGGCTACTTCAGGAGGACTGAACCGAGTCAAATGAAGCTTTTATCTGAACCGATCCAGATGAAGACCAAAACCCGAGATTCGAAGGCAATCCAAATGAGAAGTTGTGACTCAGGATCCAGATAAGAGCCAATGAGTTAACTTCATGAGTTGGACTTTGTTGCGGGACGTGTGCAAAGGGGTTATCGATGTACATAACTTTGATTCACCACCAAGACGGATGTTAGGCTACGGATCAGTGTAGTTGGGTAGTTGTTACTTCATGGGGCAGAGCGATCGTAGCATGACTATGAGCCAGTGTAGTGGAGTCGTCATGACTTCATGGGGCAGAGTGGACATAGCAAGGACTAGTGGCTATGGATCAGTGCAGTGGAGCCATCATGACTCCATAGGGCAAAGTGCTCAGAGCAAGGATTTGGATGATCAAAGCGGTGGATATCGTATGCCTTACGCACTAAGTGAGAGATGCGAGGATGTTTGCTATGCATGATTATTTGATATCACTATGACATGCACACCCCCACCCTCGTATCTTCACACCATATGTTTGTATCACCTTAGAGCATTGTACATCTTGTTGTGCTAACTCTTTGGTTGTAAGTCCAGGTTCAGGTATGGCACTACAGCAGAAATGCCTATTAAGCAGTGCTCTGAGCCGTATCAAAATCGATTTGGCAGTGCTTTGAGCCGTATCAAAAAATGGCGTCTCTGTTGCTTTGATACGGCCTTAAGCCGTATCAATTTACAAATTTGATACTGCTTAAAACCGTGTCAAATTCATAGATTGATACGGTTTAAAACCGTATCAAATTCATAGATTGATATGGGTTAAGACCGTATCAATATAGAAATTTGATACGGCCTTAAACCGTAGCTAATTTAAAATATATATTTAAAAAAAAATACAATAGAATATCAGTGATCGATACAAGCATTTATTTTAGAATATCAATGATCAATATAAGCATTGCAATTTTGGAAAATACATTGTCCTACTAGAAGGTTGCATATTCTGCTCGTAAACATACTCATAACAGTTATGCCCACAATATGGCGGTGCAGTACCACATGTAACCAATGGCGGTTAAACCACGACTGGAGGTGGTTCCACTGTCCCTTGGTCAACAGTTCTTCCACAACAGGTTCTTCCTTTTTCTGGGTTATGGGATCTTCTTTACTTGCATGTCATATATTACTTTGGATGCCTTGGAGCATAGCTTCATGCACACATCATCCGGATCGAACGGACCTGACAATGTTACGGTCTTGTTCTTCTCATCATACAATATTGTATCATTCTTCTCATGCTCTGGAATAATACAATTTAAATGCATCAAAATCAACAGTCATTGGCATTATTATTATAGAGTAAAAAACATATGACTATAAGATTATGATACCTTGGACACTGCATATTGCTTTGCTCATCTTCTTGTAGCAACTCTGGCAACCAGGTTCCAGCTTTATTACTACCGAATAAACCTGTCAAATAATGTTAAAATACCAAACATTCAACTCTAGAAAAAAAAAGTTGTTAAATTCAAGACTTTAAGAGAACCAACACAAGACATTACACATTATATATAATAGCAATATAAGATAGATACATGAGAGAATACCTTAGCTGCCATGCTCTCGAACCAACAATTATTCTTATGTGTGAAGTCAACATGAGATCACCTCCAGGGCCAAGAGTAACTCTTAGCCTATATTCATAACTGAAACCGAGCAAACCATTGAATATGTGCATAAAAATACACAACATGTAATAAATGCTACATATATACACATATGAAATATGATAAAGCATACATATACTGATGTATATAACACCATATGTATCTCATATTCTCTGCTCAGAATATTCCCAATTGGATCTGAACTGGAATTGAATACACCAATATCCAAACATGTGTAATGTAAAATCAGATTTAAGGTGACTCATACAACTTGGGCATTGATATACTCAATCAATGTTACAAAATCTGCTATCAAAATATCATTATCGAGTACATATGAGAATCAAATTTCTATATGCATTACAGTAACACAGAATTACATATATACACATAGATCTAACTAATAATCAGTGTTACATGGTATTAATACTTGATCAGTTTATTAACATAGATATGTATGAGTTATAGAAACCTTTTCATAGACTTACATATACTAGAATATGTTCATGTGTAGACACCTGGAATTCATTTCAAACTAGCATAAACAGATGAATGTTATGCACAGTTTTTAAGCATAGATCATATAACACAGATCATAACAAGTGATATGCTATCTAAAATACATGCGGGGTAAAACATTCCCAGATGTTACAATATACTTATAATATCAGTAATAGAAATGTGTATATGCAAGATTAAACTATTTTATCCTAGCAGATCCTTTGGTAATTGTTCAATTAATTTTAAATCATATTTTTGATCTCATCCTAAATATTAAACAGAGTCAATACACTTCTAGTATAACACTAGAATATAAACAGGAAATCATATTTCCTATAAACCCATAAGAGCTGTTGATGTAGACTTCACTCCACCCAAAACTATTGCATTGTTGACACATGGTTTCTGATCAAGTATTCATCAAACAGCCTCGGTTAATTATCTACTTTGTAGTCATGGTATCACGCTTGAGTTTAACTCGGTTCAAAACTGAGTTTACAAACTCAGTTCGAACTGAGTTTGCGAACTGAGTTTCGAACCGAGTTCGCGAACTCAGTTTCGAACCGAGTTCGCAACTCAGTTTCGAACCGAGTTCGCGAACTCAGTCCCGAACTGAGTTCGCAACTCAGTCCCGAACGCAGTCGTTTTGGGAAGTTTGTCGAAATTCAGTTTGATAAAAGTGGGAGGATTTCTAGTGCTGCAATACGGACGTATTTATTAGAAAGATCACGTGTTGTGCAATTACAGACCCTGAAAGAAATTACCACTGTTTTTATCAACTGTGCGCTTCAGGGGAGGTATTAATCATTAATTAATTTATGTTCTCTAAATTAATTACTTGTCATATATTTCACGCTTAATTGCTCAGATATACATCAACAATGGCATTTTTGTTGAAGTATTAAACTTGATTTATGATTATAATTTGTAGAGTTTCTAGAGTCTTTGTATATTTACTATAGTTTCTAGAGCATTCATGCGTTTGGAACTCAGTTCGGAACTGAGTTTGCCAACTCAGTTCGTGAACTCAGTCCCGAAACTGAGTTCGCAAACTCAGTCCAGAACTGAGTTCAGAAACTGAGTTCGGAACTCAGTTCGGAACTGAGTTCGCAACTCAGTTCCGAACTGAGTTCGCAAACTCAGTTTTCGAACTGAGTTTGCAAACTCAGGCAGAAACCATTGCCTGAGTTCTTGCGAGAATACAATCTACCGATAGGTCTCTTCCCTCGCGATGCCACAAACTATGAGTTCAACGAAGAAACAAAGAAACTTACTGCCTTCATACCAACGAAGAAACAAAGAAACTTACTGTCTTCATACCAACGATATGCGAGTTCGCAAACTCAGTTGCGCGGCACATCTAATGCATGCTGTATTTGTTTTCCCATCAAACCTCCAAATTCAATCGCACTCCATGATAACATTTTTGTTCTGAATGCCATTGGAAATCCATATTTTACATTGTCTCCTGCATCGTAGTACCTGATATAGATAAGCTTTTATCATTAAAACTAATAATATACTTATGTACACGTTTCTTGTTGTGTGATGTATATATGTTTTAAATAATTATAAGATAGGTACATACACCGACGTCATGGCCGTCCAAAAGGGCAGAATCCTTCCGCCAAGTCATTCGTTGAGATCTTGGAAGCTTTCCAGACATCTGACCTTCAAAGAAAATATGCTCTTCCAACTTGCTTCATAATATTTTTATGCTGATTTACACTTTCTTCTTCATGAATGTGATTTAAAACATCATCTATTCTCATACTCATGCTTGTTCCCCATGCTCCAATGAAGATGGCTAACACCAATACCAAGGAATATGAGAATTAGTCAACATTGTTTTCTGTTTTTGCCAAGTCTGAGTGATTTTAAAGTTTAATCATCAACTGAGCATGCATGCAACTTCTTGAAGGTATGCAGGTTATAAAATTCTAGAAGGCGGAATTTTAGAACTGTTACTATGGTGGAAAAATGATACGATGCTGATAGAAACGGAAACTAAAGGGGACAGAGTACTCAGTTTGTCAACAGCAAAAGAACAAAACACATAGCAAATAAAATTAAAGATTCGTACAGAAAAACACAGTATCATGCACCTGATATTGAAGGGTGCAGCATGGTTTGTTAGAAAATCGGAGAAGTAGATAAACACAGTATGTAAACACAGCATGGTTTGTTAGAAAATCGGAGAAGTAGATAAACACAGCATGGTTTGAACTTGAGGAGGAGCATGTAGATGACCGATCTGTTGATGATCTTTTATCTTTTATAAATGGAGAAGGAGATTCTAAAGCTGTTAAACATGCAAAAATAAAAAAGAAGAATAAGAAGAAAAAAGATCCATTCAAGGATTCATCCAGGAGCAAGTTTGAGAAAGCGCCAACTGTTAAGATATTGAGGTTCAGGAAGCTTCTAGTCTTTCAATAAAATGTCATGAAAGAATGCAGGAGATACTATCACTAAGTCAAGAGAGGAGAATTGTTCCTAACTTAATAAATGGAATCTGTTCCATTAAAAGATATACAGGGGTTGAACGGAGATAAAATAGCAAGATTGGGTAAAGGCGATCCCTTCAGATCATATTGGAAATGAGCTCCTCAATGTCAGTCAGTAGATTTTATTTCTATGCAGGCTATGATAAGCTATTGTGTGTAACTCTTCTTTGAGATTCCAGGTTCCTTTAGTCTTATGCAGTTCTTATTGTAAATGAATTTTTTTATACTTGCACTTCTAGTTTAACGAATTTAACAGAGTTTAGTGGAATCCTTTTCAGCTACATATATTTAAAGGTTCCTTTATCTTGGAAAAAAAAAAGATTAATGTTTATATATATAAGATGCTTGTTGTGGAACTTGTGGCAATGGTTGTCCATACGCCAGAGTCCCTGACAATAAGCTTGTATGTTTGATGTCAATTTTCATTTCTTTAGAAACAAAAAATAAAATAAAAGAATCAAACTGTTAAATTATAGATTCGAAAATGCAGAACAATTAGAATCACTAAGACCTAACTAGGTTCAGAAAATAATAATAGTGGAGAGTAAACTAAACTTCTATAATGTTAAAAAATATCCAAATGTCTGTTATTTTATAAGACAGATTATGTATCTTTATAGTGGAGAGTAAAGTACATTTCAGATGAAAATACTAAAACTAATCTCTAGAAATTAAAATAATACTTAAGGTACTATATTGCAGTAAACTTAATTACACTGTATCTCAATATTTGGAAGCTTCATGTTTCATATCACTTTGATCAAAACAAGTAGCATGTATGTGGTTATTATAGTATATAAGATATAGGTATACCTAACATACATACATAAATAGTATATATAGGCTGATGGACATAAACAAATCTTATAATGAGTTTTAGCTGAAGAAATTTCGAAGAAATTTCTTTCATATTCACTGGGGATTATTCAATATGATTAGAGAACTAACAACTTAAGCAACAAAAACTTTGAACTTTTTCTTCTTCAAAATTCTTTTTTCTTTAGAACAAACAAACACACGCACAGTAAAATAAAAGATGAATACAGTTCATAGTTTATGTATCAAACAGGCCTATCTATCAAATGTTCTGAATCCAGTAAAAGGGACGAAGGAAAAAGGAAAAGAATGCACCTCTGATACGGTGGTAAAAAATTAGAGCTGAATGGAGCTTGATGTTGACCCAGCACTGATTTTCCAGCTTTATTGTTTACGAAAACATCATTTGCATTGCCAATGGAGAGATTGTTATTTATTTCTAAGGCTAAAGTACTGACATCAGAGTTATCCTCTTGTAGAAGTAGTTCATCACTGTAAGATAATATTAAGATGTACAATAAGAAAAAATGCATTTGCTTTATCAAAGTAAAACAAATCATTCCAAACTATATATACTACCATACAACTACTACTGTTAAAAAAGACTGTTTATTAAACTATATATACTACCATACAAATCCTTTTGTAACCTCCCACAGCAAACTCTAGAGCATACTCGCAGCCTGAAGCAGGACACCATTTTGTCTACAAAATAAAGTGTTAAGTAATTGATCAGTATACAAATGACACCAATATTTATGATAACCTATAGAAGCTTAATCATAAAGGGTATGTTCATGTTATACAAAGATCAAAAAATGATGAAGAAAATAAGTGCTTGATTAACAAATTTCGCTTCAGTTGCCTTTCGTTTATCTTCAATATGAGATCTGACTAGGTATCGTGAATATTTCTCCTTGTCCTCACCAAGAGCTAATGCATTGATCATGTCTTGTCCAACAGCGGCATTGCAAGACGGATCTGGACAACGAAGCGTTAAGCACCCCGGGCCATCATAAAATGCTATAGAACTATTTTACAAATAATGAACAATGTAAATTACAGGAAAATAACTAAACTAACTCAGCATACAATAATTGTATACTAGGAAATATCTCCTGCCATTGCCATTATAGAAAATGTACATCTTCGTGTACTTCCACTCAGCTTGTCGGACATTAGTTTCATTGGCATATTATGCTGAAAATCAATACCACTAAACATAAAATAACCATACATCTGAACAAAATATGATCCCTTGTTACTACTACAAAAAAGTTGTTTACATAAGAGTTTCTTTTAAGATAAAAACAAAATCCGACATTGTGTTCAAAACTGAGCAAACAAACCACCTTCGAAAAATTGAGCATATCAAACTAAAAGAATCACCTTGGAATCAGCAGAAGTTGATAGTTTCTGCTGCTTAGCCTCACCATCTGTACCATCATCAATTAAACCTATACAACTAGAACACTTATTTATCTTTTTTATAATAAAAAACTGAAGAAAAAATGTCCAACCTAAAATAATAAAAATACTAATTCTAAACATAATACCAGCTTCTCTCTCCTTGTTTATTTCATTATGAATCAAAGATCCATGATAGCTTTCATTTTTGAAAACAATTCCAAGAGGCACTTTCAATCTTTTGTTTATTTCTTGGAATCAAAATAAAAAACAGATCTTATTCTAGTAATTATAATGGTTTAGCTGATTAATTATGAACTAGTAAATTAGAAAATGAATGAAAAAAATAACTAAACTAGGGGGCAAGTCACTCATCGTACCAAGCAAAGGGGGAAAATTCCAACGCTATACAAGTCAGCTTTCTAATTTCATCCTATAATCCTAAAAACGCAAAAATTCTACAAAAACACTAGTCATCTTTCTACTTTCCCATATATAAAATCCAAATTATTACCTATTAGTACCCGAGTCAACAGATGGAGCCGGATGAAGCCTCCTCTAGTAGTGCTTCCGTTGCGTTTGCCTTAGCCTCTGCCATTTTGATCAATTAAAATAAAATCAAGTATCAGCGTTTAATTAACGTTAAACTAACAATATATTTAAGCAGAACAACAAAATTTACATACCAAAATCAATAAATGAATGAAAATAAATTCGTAGAGATATCTGGAAAGACACGGGATCGCATAAGAATCTACTTTTGTAGAGATGATAGAGGATCGGAAAGAGTAGAAGAAGGGTGAACGAGAATCAGAGTAGAAAGAGGAATTTTAGGGTTTGGATTTCCGCGTTGAAATTGGAAATTTGCGGCCGAGAAAATATTTCACCCAAATGAGAGAAAGCACGTTAGCGGGGGAAGTTGGAGCAAAAATAGGATGAACGTTTAATACGGCCCAAACCCGTATTAAATTAGCTGATCCGAATGTTTGACCACCAACGGTTAGATTTTAAGTGTTGGAGGAGGTGCGGATTGATAGAGCTGTAGCAAATGAAATTTGATACGGCTACGAGCCCTATCAAATTTGATACGGCTTAAAGCCGTATCAAATCTCTAAATCCTGGTGTGTCAAATTGGTTGTTTTGGTGTAGTGTGGTTTAGTATACCTATTATTGTTCTATTTTGCTACTCATCGCTCATACCAGACTTTTGTCTGACCCAGAGTTTTATGTCTTTTCTTATTACTCTAGGTGTTCTTAAACGGACATACTAGAGACAGGTTAGGTGGTATGCACGAGTAGCTGTACCAGATACGAGCAGGAGGCTTCTACGTGTGATATATATATAATCTCTCTGTGTCGTTGCTGGTCACTACTTTGGGCATTAGTAGTGTACCTTTCTTATTTTTCTTTGGAGACAGTTTTAAAAGTTGTAATAATGATGATGTGGAACATCAGCTGTATTTTGGATTCTCCACTGCTATGATGGTTTAGTTTTCAGCTTATGCCTTATCTCATCTGCTTTATGTCAAAGTTATATTATTGTTATATTTTGTTCCATGCGTTGTGAGATATACTACAGGTTCCTTACTAGTTCAAATTCCTTTCTTTTCTTTTCTTTTCTTTGGCGACCGTCACGTGCTAGTCGGGCATTGACACAACGCACTTTCATTGGAAATGTCAGCTGGTACAGGGCGGGCCTTCACACTTTGATAGATTTGTGTTATTATATTATTTTAATTTAATAAAAGTATCTTTAGAGTTTTAAGGAGAATCGATAAGAATTGAGAGAATTAAGGAGAATTGAGAGAATGAAGTAGAGAGCTACAAAAATCTTCTGCTTTACTATTATTTAATAGATTGTGCTAAATTCTTTGTTTGCAGGCCTAAGAGTTCCATTAGAGTTATAATAAAAAAATTCACACTCGAATATGGGATAATACCAGTGTTTTCATAACCCGACCCTGCCGCGGTCCGGCCTCGAATAATCCTGAATCTTGGACCATCACGGCGCGGAACTTAATCAGACCTCGTTCATGCATGAATCTTGGTCGGACCTTCAAGCCAGCGGTCCAACCTTCAATTTTACATGGCTAAACCACGGTTTTTTGTTTTCCCTACTTCTTATTGTGTAATTCTCTTTATTCATTTCATCTTTTGTATTGTTTTGAAAATAATTACTGAAATATTTCAAAAAATCGTAACTGTTCCAACATCTAAACCGTAAACTTTACCATTTCGTTCTAAAAAACATGTGTGTTTGTTTATGCCCTTGCTATTTATTTATATCATGCATTCTATTAATGTTACTGAAAAAATAGATGACATTCAAACTTTCTTACTCATTTGTTTGAGTACATATAAAATTTGCTTATTCATATTTTCACTGAGTCCTCATGGTTTGACTCACGGTCTGGTTATGAAAATATTGGATAATAATTATTTGCTGCTTTATTAAGTATTGTTGCTTGGACTTGGGCACTCAGCTAATTTCTGTTTGAAAAAACAAATGTTATAATAACATTTTAATAATAGTAAATTATAATGTCCTAACAATTATATAGCAGCATGAATTGAAGCTGTATGGAGAATATAAATTTTATTTGGTCATATTTATTTTTCCTACCAATTTTCTTCGAGTAGACAATACAAAGCAAATAGCCAAATAGGTATGGCTGCAGTAAACCTCAGATAACTGCTACATCGCATCTCAAAGCATAATACAAAGTAAGTCTACTCAAAACGTCACGCACAACATCTGATTCCCCACAGTAGCCACTATTAAGACGTTAATGCTTAGAAAGCAAATCGATCTCGTAAAACTAGCCAAACTAGCTAGACGGCAACATATATGGCATCTACTCTTAAATCATGGCAATATCAGTCGTCAACTCAAGCAAAGGTTCAAGCAGAGGTAGCATATCAAAATATCATGCAAAGAAAGTAGCTGAAAGAAATCCATCAGCGATGGATTCCATTTAACCCTCCTTAGAAACCGGAGCCTTAATGTATGAAACAGAATAATAAAGAAAATCAAGCAAAAAAATAAATATTTCTCTTCTTCAGTTAGAGATATGCACCTTGAAACATTTATTGAGACCTGTCCTTTCAAAAATATCAACCATACGCTATTCAGTATTCACTATTCAGTTCTAGACATGAAACACTAGCGCAAGGTACACATGTCTCTCTAACTATACAAACTTACAACCACTAGGATATCTAATTAATATATATCATAAAGGATCTTCACAGATATTTCATGCACTTAGACCAATTGATAGCATTAAGATCAAGTGAAGATATACTTATAAATGACAATAAACGCCGCTATGTCCAGATATTGTTTAGACATTGAAATGAGAAATAATATGGAGATTCATGCATGAATAGTGCAGAAACAACAATATGAACATGAATGCTTCAGTATTACACGACCTGAAGATGCATACATATGCAATATCGGTGATAAAATAAATCAAAATGAAGTTTTTAATCGAATCTATAATTATATACAAAACTACAGTTGCATGCATTTCAATGGAATAGTATATTTAATGGATCGATTTTGTAAAGAAAACAGCAATATAAATAGTTCACCTAAACTCAGAAGTTTTTGCAAAGTAGTTGGAGGAATGAAAAGAAGAGTGGTTCTGAGCACTTGATGGAAGAAAGAAACGCCTAAGAAATATGAAGACCTCGTATTCAAGGGAGAAAAATATCAATGCATACTCGAATCAGAGGAAAAAAGAGCTGATCCGGTATTCAAGGATCAACTTAAGAAGTTCTCTTTATTAAAAAAAAATCAGTTTGTACTTTCTTGAATTCAGCAGATATACCGACCAGGTCATGGCAAAACTATCGAATTTCTCATAAATAGTAAAGCTATGGGGTTTCATGTCGAAGAATAAATACCAAGTCTAATGCTTACATTTCATATCGAAAGTAAAGTCATGGGATTTCTCATAAATAGTGGAACAACTACATTTTAATAGGAAAAAATTAGGAAAGAAATTTATGATTCAAATCCTATTCTCATCCAAGTTTTCGAAATAACATACATCACATTATTGAATTGTTTTGCTGCTTCTACCAATTATATTATCCATATTGTCAACTTTTGAAGACCTCAAAACCATAATGGTAATTCTAAAGTCCAAAAAATCTTTATACTGGTATTAACATGTACATAAATACCTATGTTCATTTGCTAATATGTTTATATTTGGTTTTACCGTTCTAACTTTAAAAACATTAATACCAATCCATCCAATCTCATTATGTTGTTGTTTTATGCTCATGTGATGCAATCTTATTCTAAGTCTGCCAAGTATACATATCATTCAGCATGGTTTTCCGCATTTATTTAGCTTTGACCATTGCAAACTATGATTTCCACTTTAATAACTAGCACTAATTTATACTTAACCTAAAAATAGACATAGTTTACATTTCAAAAAACTTCGGTTCATTCAGTCTATTATGTCTTTACACATGCAATTAAGAGAACAAGCATTTAGTTATGACTGCACATGCTCATTAATTCGTGTGTGCAAGTCTACCTTAATGCTTACAAATTTAAATTAAACCATTCATAGTCTGTTTTGTTGTATCTTTTTTAGTCCGGGGCTTGAATCGCCGGTTTTCCACTTTCCAAATGCATAAATGCTGCTGCGGGTTCATGCATGTACACATAGACACTATGTGTAGGCACTGCATAATAGCAATGTCAATTCTTCTCTTGATGAATCCACGCCTCACTTAAATGCTACAGATTCTGTCATCCAAACCCTTCCGTGGCAGTTCACCTCTGCCTCGTTTGATCCGTTGAAAAATTATACTCGACTTGGGCCATGAGATTGGGCTACAAATAATTTGAAGAGGAAAAGTTAAAAGCGAAGCCTAGAACAAGAAATATCTGGATAGAAATTTCTAGATACATGTTGATATGGAAGGAGCCTAGAATTATCCATTTTCATGTTGTAAAAAAATAATTAAAATCTAGAGCTTTCTACTCTTTAATTATGTATAAAAAGCCTAGATATTTTGTAGGAGAGTTATATTAGAGAAAAGTTATGTACTGTAGGATTAAATACATCTCAATCATTCATTTGATATGTGAACTAGTATAAATAGGAGAGGTATGTCTCATTTGTAACCAAGCAAAAAATTTGTAAGCAAAGTTGCAATAAAGTATCACTTCCTCTTTTGAAAACAATCTCTCATTTTCACTTGCTATCCAATTCAACATCAACTTGAGAATTTTACTAACATTGGTATCGAAGCCAGGTCGTTGGTTAAAAAAATATGGCGACTCCATTTCAAGTTCCATTGCTAAAGAAGGAGTACTATGATAATTTGAGTATACGTATGAAGGCGTTGCTTGGATCACAAGATGTGTGGGATATCATTGAAAATGGGTATGTTGAACCCGCCGACATCACCACTTTATCCCAAAATCATAGGGATGAATTAATTGATACAAGAAAGAAGGACCGAAAGGCTCTAACTGTCATTCATCAAGGTTTGGATGAATCAATGTTTGAGAGGGTGGCAAGTGCAAAAAGTAGTAAGGAAGCATGAGAGATTTTGGAGAATGCATTCAAGGGCATTGATAAAGTTAAGAAGATAAGACTACAAACTATGAGAGGTAAGTTTGAAGATTTACATATGAAATCAACCGAATCGATTGATGATTATTTTTCACGAGTTTTATCTTTAGCAAATCAAATGAAAAGATATGGTGAAAAATTGGAAGACTCTAGATTGGTTGAGAAAATTTTACGATCTTTAGATTCAAAATTCGATTATATAGTAGTAGCTATTGAAGAATCTAAAGATCTAGAATCCATGACCGTTGATCAACTCATGGGATCGCTTCAATCCCATGAAGAAAAATTAAAGAAAAGGGTTAAGGAAGAGCCATTAGAGAAAGCTCTTCAAACCAAACTCACCTTGAGAGGGAATGAAAAAATTACAAGAGGTCATAGCCAAAGAGGGAGAGGTCGAGGCCAAAGCTATGGAAGAGGTGGTTACAAATCTTTCAATAAAGAGGAGAGAAGCCAAAACACATATGCTACAAGCGGTCGAGGAAGAGGAGGAAACATGAAACAAAATGGAAGGCCAAGGTAAGATAAATCATAAATTAAATGTTATAATTGTGATAAATTTGGGCATTTTGCTTCCAAATGTAGATCTACTTCTAATAAAGTTCCTCAGAGATCTAACTTTGCTAAAGAAGAGGAAGAATATTCTACACCACTCTTGGCACATAAAGTAGATGAACGTGGTAATACTAACACATGGTATTTAGATAAGGGGGCAAGCAATCATATGTGTGGAAGAAGGAATTTGTTCACAGAGCTTGATGAATCGGTAAGTGGAAACATTCATTTTGGTGATGAATCCAAAATTCCTGTTAAGGGAAAAGGAAAAATATCAGTCTGCTTGAAAAATGGAAAACATGACTTTATCTCTAATGTATATTATGTGCCTAATATGAAAAGTAACATTCTAAGCTTGGGGCAACTTTTAGAAAAAGGATATGATATTCATATGAAAAATCATAGCCTTTCCATGAAAGATGCTAAAGGAAATTTGGTTGCTAAAGTAGGGATGTCAAAAAATAGAATGTTTCCACTTCGTATTTCAAACGACATTGTGAAATGCTTAGAATCACGCTATAAAGATTCATCATGGCTTTGGCACTTAAGATTTGGACATCTTAATTTTGGGGGTTTGAAGTTGTTAAAGGATAAAAACATGGTAAAAGGCTTACCACGAATTGATAATATGAATCAACTATGTGAAGGGTGCTTATTTGTAAAACAATCAAGAAAAAGTTTTCCAAAAGAGTCCAACACAAGGGCTAGAGAACCATTAGAGTTGATCCACACTGATATTTGTGGTCCAATAAAACCGTGTTCACTTGGGAAAAGTAATTACTTTGCTTTATTTATTGATGATTATAGTAGAAAAACTTGGGCCTATTTCCTTTAAACGAAAGTCTGATGTATTTGATGCTTTTAAGAAATTCAAAGCTTTTGTAGAAAATGAAAGTGGTTAGAAGATAAAAGCTATGAGGTCCGACCAAGGTGGGGAATTTACCTCCAAAGAATTTAAGAAATTTTGTAAAGAAAATGGAATTCATCGTCCCTTAACCATCCCGTATACTCCACAACAAAATGGGGTTGTGGAAAGGAAGAATAGATCTCTTCTCAACATGGCACGAATCATGTTAAAGAGCAAAAATGTTCCTAAAGAGTTTTGGGCAGAAGCCATCGAATGCACGGTATATTTAGCAAATCGCTCTCCAACTCAGAGTGTGTGGAACAAAACCCCCGAAGAAGCATGGAGTGGTAGAAAACCACGTATATCTCACTTGAAAGTTTTCGGAAGCATTGCATATGCCCATGTGTCGGACCAAAGACGCTCCAAGTTAGATGATAAAAGTGAAAAATATATTTTCATTGGCTATGACCCACAGGCAAAAGGGTATAAGTTATATAATCTAGTAAATGGAAAAGTTGTTGTTAGTCGAGATGTGGAATTTGATCAAGAAAATACTTGGAATTGGAGCACACAAGAAGATGATTATAATTTCTTCCCCTTTTACGAAGAAGAAGAAATCAATGATGTGCGCGAAGAGCCAACTAGTCCAACACCGTCATCTCCATCATGCACTTAAGAAGAATCTCCACAAGAAGAAAGGTCAAGTGAAAGGGTCCCATGTATGAGATCATTACAAGAACTATGTGAGGTAACACCACTTTCTGATGATATTATTTTATTTTGCCTTTTTGCAAATTGTGAGCCAATAGATTACGAAGAAGCAAAAGAAGACAAAAAATGAAGAAGTGCTATGGATGAAGAAATCAAAGCCATTGTGAGGAATGATACATGGGAGCTAGCTAATTTACCAAAAGGACACAAAGCTATTGGAGTAAAATGGGTGTACAAAGTAAAGAAGAACGCTAAAGGAGAAGTTGAAAGATATAAAGCTAGATTAGTAGCCAAGGGATACAAGCAAAGATCAGGTATAGATTATGAAGAGGTATTTGCTCCCGTTGCCCGCTTAGAAACTATAAGATTACTAATCTCTTTAGCGGCCCAAAACAAATGGAAAATATATCAAATGGATGTAAAATCAGCTTTCTTAAATGGCAAATTAGAAGAAGAAGTTTATGTGGAGCAACCACCTGGCTATAAAATTAAAGGACATGAAGGAAAGTTTTAAAATTGAAAAAAGCACTTCATGGTTTGAAACAAGCCCCTAGAGCATGGAATACTAGAATTGATAAATATTTTCTAGAAAATAACTTTATAAAATGCCCTTATGAACATGCTCTTTACATAAAAACAAATCAAAGTGGAGATATCTTGATTGTATGTTTGTACGTGGATGTTCTGATTTTTACTGACAATAATCCAAAAGCATTTGACGATTTTAAGAAGGAGATGAGTTTAGAATTTGAAATGACGGATATCAGACTCGTGTCATATTATCTTGGCATCCAAGTAACTCAAAGTGAACACGACATATTTATTTCACAAGAAGCATATGCAAAGGAAATATTGAAGAAATTTAAGATGGATGGAAGTAAGCCAGTAAGTACCCCAATAGAATGTGGGACAAAACTCTCGAGATACACTAACGAAGAAGAAGTAGATCCTACATTGTTCAAGAGTCTGGTTGGTAGCTTGAGATATCTCACATGCACAAGGCCCGATATACTTTATGGTGTTGGACTCATTAGCCACCATATGAAGCTCCTACGATATCACACTTGAAGATTGCAAAAAAGATTCTTTGATACATCAAAGGTACCATTGATTTTGGCTTGTTATATTCAAAGTCTAAAAATTTCAAGTTGATTGGTTACAGTGATAGCGATTGGGCTGGAGATGTTGATGATCGTAAAAGCACAACTGGATTTGTCTGCTTGTCTTCTTTATAGGAGATACAGCTTTCACCTAGAATTCAAAGAAGCAACCGATCGTGACGCTTTCCAGTTGTGAAGCTAAATATGTTGCTGCTTCAACTTGTGTTCGTCATGCTATTGAAGGAGTTACACATGCCATAGCAAAATGCAACAGAAACCTACATGGATAATTATTCAGCTATCGCTCTAGCTAAGAATCCCGTCTTCCATGAACGGAGTTCACACATCGATACACGTTATCACTTTATTCGAGAGCGAATTGCAACAAAGGAAGTACAAGCAAAGTATATCAACTCAAAAGAACAAGTAGTAGATATCTTTACAAAGGCATTCAAGCATGAAGATTTTCAAAGATTACGAGAGATGCTTGGAGTAACCAAGTTAAGTTTACGGGGGGATGTTGAAAAATTAAACTTGACTTGGGCCATGAGATTGGGCTACAAATAATTTGAAGAGGAAAAGTTAAAAGAGAAGCCTAGAACAAGAAATATCTAGATAGAAATATCTAGATACATGTTGATATGGAAGGAGCCTAGAATTATCCTTTTTCATGTTGTAATAAAATAATTAGAATCTAGAGCTTTCTACTCTTTAATTATGTATAAAAAGCCTAGATATTTTGTAGGAGAGTTATAGAAAACTCTAGAGAAAAGCTATGTACCGTAGGATTAAATACATCTCAACCATTCATTTGAGATGCGAACTAGTATAAATAGGAGGGGTTGTCTCATTTGTAACCAAGCAAAAAAATTATAAGCAAAGTTGCAATAAAGTATCACTTCGTCTTTTGAAAACAACCTCTCATTTTCACTTGTTATCCAATTCAACATCAACTTGAGAATGTTACTAACATTGGACCTCCATCTTGCTCACCTGCTCCGTAATTCGAGCGTTTGGAACCACATGTTGTCAGTTCAACTCGCACATGGCAACTTCTCCTCCTGGTCGCAGCATCTCTCCGTTGGCCTGTTAACCGTGCAAGCCCCCAACTTTATTGATGCTGCTGCAGTCCACCACACACTCAAGTGCCTATTCTCACTCTCCAAACTTATTCCTAGAATTCGCAGCCTCAAACTTCGTTGGACCTTCAAACTACTGTTGCTGGTTCTATGTTGGCCGCTCGGTTCAAAATAGATGTGGAGACAACCTTTTATATTAATTTTTCTTGGTTGTGTCCTCCGGCATTGTCAAAGCCTCGTAACATAGAAATGTTTCTACCATGTCCATATTTTCTTTAATTATTTATCCAGCATTATAACTCCGCCTGTGTAGTTTTCTATGCAGCCTGTCCCAAGCCAGGGTAAAGGAGGGGGGTTGTGATAGGCTTGGCGAGCCAACGTAAAAACTTAGCCTCTCTTACGAATATGGAACCTTATGATATATCGTTGGAACGTAACCCTCTTAGCGATGCGCTATTTCGAGGCTCGGATATAGTGTTAAATATGCAAGGGCTGGGCCGCCATTCTCTTAGTGGTGCGCTACACCGACGCCCCAGTGTAGTGATAAGTGAGCAAGGGTCTTCGCATTTTTCTCGGCGGATGCGAGGGGCAAGGAAGCTAGTCGATGATAGTAGAGTTCGGTTAGGTAGTTGGAATGTAGGGTCCTTAACAGGAAAATTAAGAGAGATAGTGGATACGATGATTAAGAGATGGGTTAACATCTTGTGCGTTCAAGAGACTAAATGGGTGGGTCAGAAGGCCAATGAGGTGGAGAACACTGGCTTCAAATTGTGGTACATGGGACAAGTACGCAATAAGAACGGGATAGGCATATTGATTGACAAGAACCTTCAGAACAATGTGGTCTACGTCAGAAGACGAAGGGATAGGATCATCCTAATTAAGCTAGTAGTTGGCGAGGCGATTTTGAATGTCATTAGCGCATATGCCTCACAAGTAGGTCTAAGTGATGAAGCCAAGAGGAAATTCTGGGAAGACTTGGATGTCATGGTTATAAATGTGCATAGTAGTGAGAAACTTTTTATAGGAGGAGACTTTAGTGGCCATGTTGGCTCATCTAGTGGGGGTTTTGAGCGAGTGCATGGTGGTTTTGGCTTTGGCAGTAGGAACCAAGAGGGTGAAGATATATTGAATTTCGCTCTCTCTCTTTTGATCTCATGATTGCTAATACTTTTTTAGAAAGAGGCAATCACATCTGATCACCTTCAGTAGTGGCCAATAGGCTAGCCAAATTGACTTTGTCCTAACTAGAAGAGATAGTAAACGAGATTGTGCGGACTGCAAGGTCATACCTGGAGAATGTGTAGTCTCACAACACCAGCTCTTGGTATGCGTATTTCGTTTTCGGGTGGTAAAGGATAAGAGAGCGAAGATTAGCAGGACGAAATGGTGGAAACTCAAAGGAGATGCTTTATGGATGTTTAAAGATCGATTGATGGGAGAAGGGGCTTGGAATGTGGAAGGAGAAGTAAATGTCATGTGGAATGCGATGGCAACTTGCGTAATACCCCGCATTTTTAATGAAATTAAAAATGTGGAAATATGTATATATGTTATATACATAGATATATTTAAGAGAAAAATTAAATAATGATAATAAGTATTTCGTGTAATAAGTTCACACAGTGAAATGAAGGAAAAAATTAAGTGCAATACATGAAATACGAAGAAACGCATGCGAACAATTAAATAGAAAAAAGAAATAAAAAGAAAATTTTGAAGAGCTTCGGGAATTTGGTCACAAAATTGGCGTCATTGCGTTCATGGCGATTTTCTAGTCAATTTAGACCTATGATTTGCAGAAAACCAATTTAGGATGAAAAAGATATCTTTAAATTAAATATTGCAGCAAAACATGAAAAAAAGGAACGAGAAAAGAATAAGGTTTAGCATTGTTCTAAGGTTTGTAAGCAAAAGACTTAGTAGTTCATTTGGTTAGAACATGTGACTTGCATACAAGAGGTACAGAGTTCGATCCCCGTAAACGCCAATTTTTTTTGTTTTAGGGGAATGGCTAAAAAGTGGCTTAGTGTGAACGCAGTTTAAAAAAAAAGTGGTTTAGTGTGAAAATGGTTAATTGGGAAGATAGCTATATATATATATATATATATATATATATATATATATATATATATATATATATGACGTGTAGGTGTCAACACCCTGCTGCTGCGCATCATGTGGCACACGTGGCGCATTTTTGTTGGTCAAGGATTGTGTTTTTTGAACGTGGCTTTTTCTGGTTAGTTGGGTGACGATTTTTCTTGTATTAGGGCTGATGTGACTTTATTTGATTGGTCTGGTGAGGTGTCTTTGTGTCATGATGATTTGGATGGCTTAGATGAATCATAGGTTGATCTTACGGCTCATATTAATCTAAACTTCTATATAATCACCCCAAACCCCAACCCTAGACCTCATAATTTCATTCTAAGAAGTCGTCATGCCGTCCATCTCCATTCTAGCGTAGCCTCCATCTTCTCCAAACTAGAAAGCAAGATTAGAAAGTTACAAACCAAATCTAAACTAGAAATCAATTAGAAGAACTAGAGAATCAAACGTCTACATCAAAGGATAACTTTTCAAATTCCGAAATCAAATCCCGAAAATCAAGATCCGTCCTTTTTCTGTAAGTACAGTTATTGTTTAGATGTGAACACCTAATAAGAAATCATGACTATAATAACTGTATCTAGAACTATGCCTAATTCTATTCGTGCCTATCCTTTTGTCAATTCTAATTGCTTATGCCTATGATACTATTGTGATTGATGTAATGACACCTATCATGCCTATGAGACTATTGTGATAGACATAATAAAACCTAACATTCCTATGAGACTGTTGGATTAAAAAAATGGAACTTATCATGCCTATAGGACTGTTCTGATTGATTTATCATGTTGTACATCCTATGCATATGAGATTATTGGACTGACACAATTGAACCTACCATGCTGTATATGCAAATTACATGATAAGTTATGTTCATACATACTTACATATTTAGATCCAAGCTAGTACCCATGTTTAAGATCTATATAAGTTCATGCTTATACAATTAGATCTATGCTAGTTCGCATGTTAATTGGATCTAATTTAAATCTAAGATCACGTTCATGTGCTTAATTAAGTTTATGTCGTTCTATCCCAAATTTATAGTCTGCATGTTGATCTATATTGTTTATGCATGTTGGAATGTTACATGTCGCTTTTCTTTTCCCTTTTGTTTATAAGTTAGGCTAATTTGCGAGCCTAACGTTCTAGGTGAATTATGCGAACGAATAACGGGGGAGACATTGGGGAAAATATTAAACTTTATGTTGTTGGCATAGACTGGCTCATAATCATGTAAATGATTAGTAGCATGAAATGGTAGAATTTGTATACCTAGAATTATGGACATAATTTAGAGGGTAAATCGAGCATGACTTGAATTGACAACACTTGTGGATAATTTACATATGAACATAAATTGTAAATATGTAAATTAATTAAAAGATGAACATGCCTGACCTGAGGTTAGATTGAATTGCGGTGTAAAACAGTCCGAAACTGCCCGGCACATCCAGTAACTGCAACAACACAGGTCTAATGTGAGAGGTTAACGCATTTAGCCCAAAACCCAAGGTTAGAATGAGTTTGCGGTAGAAGTCTTCCCGGAAACTGCCCGGCACATCCAGCAACCGCAAACAACAGGTCTAATGTGAGAGGTTGGGGCATTAATAAATTAATTAGTGCCAATAAACAAGCTTTTTAAGAATGGTAACGTTAAGTAACATATGAATAGGCGACACTTAACCAAAACAACATGTTAATTAGACAAGAAGGTGGGGTTAAGTAAATTTAAAACACTTAACCGTTATAACATGTTAATTAGAAAAGAAGGTAGGGTTAAGTAAATTTAGAACACTTAACTGTTATAACATGTTAATTAGAAAAGAAGGTGGGGTTAAGTAAATTTAGAACACTTAACCGTTATAACATGTTAATTTAGACAAGAAGATGGGGTTAAGTAAATTTAGAACACTTAACCGTTATAACATGTTAATTAGACAAGAAAGTGGGTTTAAGTAAATTAAATACTTAACCAATATGGCATGATGAATGAGTAGGGTTAAGTTAATAAGAAACACTTAACCAATACAGCATGATGAATGAGTGGGGTTATGTTAATAAGAAACACTTAACCAATACAGCATGATGAACGAGTGGGGTTAAGTAAATTAGAAACACTTGACCAATATAACATGATGAATGAACATGGTTAAGTTAATAGGAAACACTTAACCAATACAACATGATATGTGGGTGAGTTAAGTTAACATGAATGAACAACACTTAACCAATATTACATGAACAAAGTGGATAGGGTTAAGGCAAGCTTAACCAATAAAACATATTGACTTGATCAGTGAGAGAGTTAAGTACATCTCGTGTAGGTGGGTAATATTAGTATGTATATATATATAGGCCCACAAACTTAACAGTTAAATAAACATGTTTGAATCAGTGGGAGGGTTAAGTACATCTCTTGCAGGTGGGTAATATTTGTATATATAGGTCCACAAACTTAACCAATAGGAAACCCTAGTAACGGGGACCCATTTCAGCAGTAACCCACATAGATGTTTCATGGTACCCTGAACTAGGAAGGGTGGGGCATGATTACTGGGCTGATTATAAGCGGTCAAAATAGTGACAGGAGGTGCAGTAGTGTAGTTCCGACGGAGTATGGGCGTGCACGTGCTCTGGAGTGGAAAAGCAGGCACTAGGCATCAGTAGTGTACACTGTGCATCTTGAATCGTGTCGGGCCGCTATCATAGGGATTGATACACCTTATGTTGGGGACAGCACAGGGTTCTACACGCAAGAGAGGGCCGATTGACACAGACACAAGGAAAATTAATACAAATAGGGAGCCGATCGATAGGATAGTAAGGGTACATCTAACATCTTCATGGCAATTAGGCTGATTGAGGTAAGATCCTCATACTAGATGTACACCCGAAGGCTACCACAATTGCGGGGGTGGGATCACCTTATTTTATAACACATGATACTAGCTGGGACACTAGTAGGGGATACTGATCCTTTTTCACAGGATATTAGTTGGGACACTAGTAGGGAATACGAATCGTTCTATAAAAGACACTAGTTAGGATGCTAGTTGGGTGGTGCAGAGAAAATAGGAAATTAGAGAAAGAACCGAAGCACATTCAGTGTATCTTACCATGTCATATCTAATGATCACCATTTGTTGTCTTGCTATGCTTATCATCATGGTTATGTCTGGTATTCAATTTATTCATGTCATGATCCTTTTTCCTGTTTACATGCTAAATAATCACTGCACTTTCCAGACTTATGTCTGACCTATTTTCTTTCGCCTTCTTTTCTTCCGTTTCCCCCTCCCCCTAGGTTCACAGGGAGGGAATATCACCACTTAGCTCAGTTTTCTTTCCAAGCTTAAAGATGGATGATGTATTACTTTGGACTCTCTTTTCCACTGCTATGGCTGGCTCATGCTTTATTGGGGACTATCATTGTTATTTTATGCTTCTTTATTTTGTTAAACAAGACAGATGCTTTGTTGTAATGGGTAAGGGTGTTTTGGTGTTGGAAAACAAATCTTTGTACAAGCTGTTTTACCAAGCTTCTATTTTATCAATGAAGTAAAGTTTTATATTTTTCCGCTGTTTAAAATTTTGTATGTTTTGTAATTTATCTATTCTATACACTTATGATGCTACATTGAAGTTAATGCATTCCCTTTGTGAGTGACCTTAACGGAGGTGGGGTGTTACATTTGATATCAGAGCCGAAGGTTACCAGATTAGATAAAAGATTTGAGAAATTATTTTCAAAACGGATTTAAAAGAAGCATTTTTAAAAAAGAAAAGTTTTGTTTTAAAGGCATATTCCCCAAAGCCATATGCACTATCTTTTGATCCTCTGTTTGAATCCTTGTTTTCCTTCTTTACTGAGTCTTCGGGGCTCCCGAGTTCCTGGGAGGTAACCTCATCGCGGCATGGTTCCGTAATCTTGATGAGACTACGACACCTGTCAAAGGGCGAAGAAGTGCCCAACTTCAATATAGCCGCAGTAGTTTCACCTGCGGCTAGTTTTCTTTCAAGCTTTGTAGGGTTATCCGTGCGATGGAGGCAGCTTTCAAGAGACTTGTCAACAAGCCATACAAGGATGGCAAAGATGAGAATAAGGGAGTTTGGCTAAGGAGCACAACCCAAGGATGAAAAACTCATGGACATAGACTTGGTTCACAAAGTAGGAAAGAATAGAATAATCTAAGACAAGAGGAAGTGTCGTTATTATGGTATAACGGGTCATATAATTAAGGACAAGGGTAAAAACAAAAGACAGGATTTTTAGGAGGGCAAGTGCAAGCTCTCACTGCCAGCGTACCTGAGAGAGAGGTAGTAAAGTTTCTATTGAAAAAGTCTAGTTTTTCTTTTTTTGATCATCCTGTTAGTGCTCTTTTTGATTTTAGCGCTTCACCTTCGTTTGTATCTACTTCGTTAGTTGAAACAATGCACCTAGATACTAGTCTAGTTATGGATCCCATTATAGTCTCAAATCCAATTGGTGGTTCGGCTCATTTATCTATGCTTTGTCGGCATTTGAGAGTGTCTATCTTGGGCATTGGGTTTGAATGCAATGCCTTCGTTCTTGGTTTCACGGGCTATAGCTTGATTCTAGGGATGGATTGGCTAGCCAGGCATGGTGCCATCCTAGATTGTGAAAAGAGGGTAGTTAGGCTGTTGACTCGTTGTGGAAAGACTCTTAAAATTTCTTGTGACCCTAGGGGTTCAGTGATGCTTAGTTACCTAGAATCTCTTGACGCATTCATCGATGATTTGAAATCTGTTTGTGTAGTCTGTGGGTATGGTGACATCTTTGATGAGGTTCGGGGTTTACACCGAGGCGTGAGATAGACTTCCGTATATACTTAGTAGATAGTACAAAGCCATTTGCATTATCAGTGCACCACATGTCTCTGAGAGAGAGACGGGAACTCAGTAAGCAAGTAGGGAAGCTATTGGAGGAAGGGTTCATAAGAAGAGATCTTGAGGAAGACAATCCTTGAAGAAGCATTTACATGATACCGCGGAGGTGGTGGAGCCGAGCATGCTTGGAGAAGTGGAGCGAGATGCCACGATTAGACGAGCTCCTACATGCATCCTTGGATCGGAGGCCAAGAAGTTACGCAACCGAGAGGTCAAGTTGGTTAAAGTCCAATGGGGAGATGATCAAGGAAACGCGACTTGGGAGACGGAAGACAAGATGCGTACGCTATACCCTTTCCTTTTTAAGGGTATATTCTTAATTTCTCTTTTTCTACCGCTTTGTTTATACTTGTTCTATCGTTTAGCATGTCCTCTTGTTTATGTCATCAATCCTTAGGTAGGAAAATCCTATGGTTGTAAACATGTGTTTGAGACATGTTATGTTTGATGGATGCAAGTGGATGCAAGTGTTTGCTAGTGGTTGCTCGTGGATGCATTTACACACACATTAGGCACTAGATCAGCTCAATCACTTTCATATTGCATATGAATAAGTGTGCATAATTTATTTGATATATGTATATTGAATGTGTTATCATATGGATGTTGCAATTGAATGAATGATTGTGCACATATGTAAAAATGATTTGTATCATTAGGATTCTTTTGCATACATAATGGACGCATGACACTACAATGAATCGCATTAAGGAGGTCGACTGAGTCAGTTGACCGCCTGATTTTGCATTAGAGTAAGAACATATACACACATTATGCATATGTTCATGAAAAGCATTAGAAATCTTTTAAGGACAATGGATGCTTGTGGATGATGGATGAGTAGATTGATGATTGGATGGTATGATACATTCTTCTTAAGTCAGAGATTTCGGGGACGAAATCCTTTAAGTAAGGGAAAATGTATTTTTAATGAAATTAAAAATGTGGAAATATGTATATATATTATATACATAGATATATTTAAGATAAAAATTAAATAATGAGAATAAATATTTCATGTAACAAGTTCATGCAGTGAAATGAAGGAAAAAATTAAGTGCAATACATGAAATGCGAAGAAGCGTATGCGAACAATTAAATAGAAAAAAAGAAATAAAAAGAAAATTTTGAAAAGCTTCAGGAATTTGGTCACGAAATTAGCGTCATTGCATTCATGGTGATTTTCTAGTCAATTTAGACCTATGATTTGCAGAAAAACGATATAAGACGAAAAAGATATCCTTAAATTAAATATTGCAGCAAAACATGAAAAAATGAATGAGAAAAGAATAATGTTTAGCATTGTTCTAAAGTTTGTAAGCAAAAGACTTAGTAGTTCATTTGGTTAGAACATGTGATTTGCATACAAGAGGTACAGAGTTTGATCCCCGCCAGCGCCATATTTTTTTGATTTAGGGGAACGGCTAAAAAGTGGCTTAGTGTGAACGCAATTCAAAAAAAAGTGGTTTAGTGTGAAAATGGTTAATTGGAAAGATAGCTAGAAATATATATATATATATATATATATATGACGTGTAGGTGTCAACACCTTGCTGCTGCTCATCATGTGGCACATTTTTGTTGGTCTAGGATTGTTTTTTTTTAACGTGGTTTTTCTAGTTGGTTGAGTGACGATTTTTCTTGTATTAGGGCTGATGCGGCTTTATTTGATTGGTCTGGTTAGGTGTCTTTTGTGTCATGATGATTTGGACGGCTTAGATGAATCATAGGTTGATCTTATGGCTAATATTAATCTAAACTTCTATATAATCACCCCAATACCCAACCCTAGACCTCTTAATTTCATTCTAAGAAACTGTCATGCCGTCCATCTCCATTCTAGCGTAGCCTCCATCTTCTCCAAACTAGAAAGCAAGATTAGAAAGCTACAAACCAAATCTAAACTAGAAATCAATTAGAAGAACTAGAGAATCAAACGTCTACATCAAATGATAGCTTTTCAAATTCAGAAATCAGATCCTGGAAATCAAGATCCGTCCTTTTTCTGTAAGTACAGTTATTGTTTAGATGTGAACACTTAATAAGAAATCATGACTGTAATAACTGGATCTAGAACTATGCCTAATCCTATTCGTGCCTATCTTTTTGTCAGTTCTGAATTGCTTATGCCTATGATACTATTGTGATTGATGTAATGACACCTATCGTGCTTATGAGACTATTATGATTGACATAATGAAACCTAACATGCCTATGAGACTGTTGGATTGACAAAATGGAACCTATCATGCCTATGGGACTGTTGTGATTGATCTATCATGTTGTACATTCTATGCCTATGAGATTATTGGACTAACACAATTGAACCTACCATGTTGTATATGAAAATTACATGATAAGTTATGTTCATACATGCTTACATGTTTAGATCCAAGCTAGTACCCATGTTTAAGATCTATATAAGTCCATGCTTATACAATTAGATCTATGCTAGTTTGCATGTTAATTGGATCTAATTTAAATGTAAGATAACGTTCGTGTGCTTAATTAAGTTTATGTCGTTCTATCCCAAATTTATACTCCGCATGTTGATCTATATTGTTTATGCATGTTGGAATGTTACATGTCCCTTTTCTTTTCCCTTTTGTTTATAAGTTAGGCTAATTTGCGAGCCTAACGTTCTAGGATAATTATGCGAACGAATAACGGGGGAGACATTGGGGAAAATATTAAACTACATGCTGTTGGCATAGACTGGCTCATAATCATGTAAATGATTAGTAGCATGAAATGGTAGAATTTGTATACCTAGAATTATGGACATAATTTAGAGGGTAAATCGAGCATGACTTGAATTGACAACACTTGTGGATAATTTACATATGAACATAAATTGTAAATATGTAAATTAATTAAAAGATGAACATGCCTAACCCGAGGCTAGATTGAGTTTAGGTGTAAAACAACCCGAAACCGTCCAGCACACCCAGTAACTGCAACAACACAGATTTAATGTGAGAGGTTAACGCATTTAGCCCAAAACCCGAGGTTAGAATGAGTTTGCGGTAGAAGTCTGCTCAGAACTGCCCGACACATCCAGCAACCGCAAACAATAGTTCTAATGTGAGAGATTGGGGCATTAATAAATTAATTAATGCCAATAAAAAGGCCTTCTAAGAATGGTAAGGTAAAGTAACAAATGAATAGGCAACACTTAACCAATACAACATGTTAATTAGACAAGAAGGTGGGGTTAAGTAAATTTTGAGCACTTAACCATTATAACATGTTAATTAAACAAGAATGTGGGGTTAAGTAAATTTAGAACATTTAACCGTTATTACATGTTAATTAGACAAGAAGGTGGGGTTAAGTAAATTTAGAACACTTAACCATTATAACATGTTAATTAGACAAGAAGGTGGAGTTAAGTAAATTTAGAACACTTAACCGTTATAACATTTTAATTAGACAAGAAATTGGGGTTAATTAAATTTAGAAACACTTAACCAATATGACATGATGAATGAGTAGGGTTAACTTAATAAGAAACACTTAACCAATATAACATGATGAACGAGTGGGGTTAAGTTAATGAGAAACACTTAACCAATATAGCATGATGAACGAGTGGGGTTAAGTTAATAAGAAACACTTAACCAATATAACATGATGAATGAACCTGGTTAAGTTAATAGGAAACACTTAACCAATACAACATGATGTGTGGGTGGGTTAAGTTAACTTGAATGGACATCACTTAACCAATATTACATGAACAAAGTGGATAGGGTTAAGGCAAGCTTAACCAATAAAACATATTGACTTGATCAGTGAGAGGGTTAAGTACATCTCGTGTAGGTGGGTAATATTAGTATATATATAGGCCCACAAACTTAACAGTTAAATAAATATGTTTGAATCAGTGGGAGGGTTAAGTACATCTCGTGTAGGTGGGTAATATTTGTATATATATGCTCACAAACTTAACCAGTAGGAAACCCTAGTAACGGGGACCCATTTCAGCAGTAACCCACATAGATGTATCTTGGTACCCTGAACTAGGCAGGGTGGGGCACGATTACTGGGCTAATTATAAGCAGTCAAAATAATGGCAGGGGGCGCAGCATTGTAGTTCCGATGGAGTATGGGCGTGCACGTGCTCCGGAGTGGAAAAGCAGGCACTGGGCATCAGTAGTGTACACCGTGCATCTTGAATCGTGTCGGGTCGCTATCATAGGGATTGATACACCTTATGGTGGGGCCAACACAGGGTATCTACATGCAAGAGAGGGCCGATTGACATAGACACAAGGAAAATTAATACAAGCAGGGAGCCGATCGATAGGGTAGTAAGGGTACATCTAACATCTTCATGGAAATTAGGATGATTGAGGTAAGATCCTCATACTAGATGTACACCCGAAGGCTACCACAATTGCGGGGTTGGGATCACCTTATTTTATAACATAGGATACTAGTTGGGACACTAGTAGGGGATACAGATCCTTTTTCACAGGATATTAGTTGGGACACTAGTAGGGAATACGAATCATTCTATAAAGACACTAGTTTGGATGCTAGTTCGGTGGTGCAGAGAAAATAGGAAATCAGAGAAAGAACCGAAGCGCATTCAGTGTATCTTACCTTGTCATATCTAATGATCATCATTTGTTGTCTTGCTATGCTTATCATCGTGGTTATGTCTGGTATTCAGTTTATTCATGTCATGATCCTTTTTCCTGTTTACATGTTAAATAATCACTGGACTTACCAGACTTATGTCTGACCTGTTTTCTTTCGCCTTCTTTTCTTCCGTTCCCCCCAAGTTCACAGGGAGGGAATATCACTACTTAGCTCAGTTTTCTTTCCAAGTTCGAAGATAGACGATGTATTGCTTTGGACTCTCTTTTCCACTGCTATGGCTGGCTCATGCTTTATCTAGGAATATCATTATTATTATTTGCTTCTTTATTTTGTTAAATAAGACAGATGCTTTGTTGTAATGGGTAAGGGTGTTGGAAAACAAATCTTTGTACAAGCTGTTTTACCAAGCCGCTGTTTTATCAATGAAGTAAAGTTTTATATTTTTTCCGCTGTTTAAAATTTTGTTTGTTTTGTAATTTATCTGTTCTATACACTTATGACGCTCCACTGAAGTTAATGCATTCCCTTTTTGAGTGACCTTAACGGAGGTGGGGTGTTACAACTTGCATTCGAAGAGTCACTACCGAGGTATTTGGGATAACAAGAGGATGCAAGAGAGAACCCAAGGATTCGTGGTGGTGGAATGACGAGGTGCAAAAGGCTATCAAAGAGAAGAAGGAATGCAACAAATGCATGCACCATCATAGAAGCGAAGAGAACATGCACATGTACAAAGTGGCAAAGAAGACTGCAAAGAGAGCAGTGAGTGAAGCAAGGGGACGAGCGTACGAAGATTTGTATCAAAGGCTAAGTACAAAAGGAGGGTGAAAAAGTCGTTTACAAAATAGCTAGGTTATGCGAGAGGAGGACAAGGGACTTCAATCGAGTTAAATGCATCAAGGACAAGAATGATAGACTTTTGGTGAAGGACGATGAGATAAAGAATAGGTGGAGAGAATACTTTGATAAACTTTTCAACGAAGAAAGTGATAGCTCTTCGATCAAGTTGGAAGACTTTGCCGACAACACCAATAGGCATTTTGTGCGGAGATTTCAAGAAGCTGAGGTAAAGGGGGCGTTGAAACGGATGAAATCAGGCAAGTCGGTAGTGCCTGATGACATTCCTATTGAGGTGTGGAGATGCTTCGGAGATGCAGGGATAACATGGCTAACTAGGTTGTTCAATAATATTTTCAAATAAAAAAAAATGTCAGATGAGTGGAGGAGAAGCATTTTAGTTCCAATCTTCAAGAATAAAGGAGATATTAAAAGTTGCACTAACTATAGAGGAATTAAGCTTATGAGTCATACTATGAAGCTTTGGGAGACGGTTTGCGAGCATCGTTTGAGGAGGTTGACAAGTGTCTCTAGGAATCAATTTGGTTTTATGCCTGGAAGGTCAACAAATGAGGCGATTTTCTTGGTTAGGCAACTTATGGAGAGATACATGGAGCAGAAGAAAGATCTCCACGTAGTTTTTATTGACCTGGAGAAAGCTTATGACAGAGTGCCGAGGAGGGCTATGTGGTGGGCGCTAGAAAGGAAGAGAGTGCCATCAAAGTATATTACCCTTATTAAGGATATGTACGAGGGGGTTGTGACTAGTATCAGGGCATGCGATGGTGAGACCAGAGACTTTCCGATTAACATAGGGTTACATCAAGGTTCGGCTTTGAGCCCCTATATTTTTGCGTTAGTGATGGATGAAATCACAAAAGATATACAAAGGGAGATTCCTTGGTGTATGCTCTTTGCCAATGATGTTGTATTGATTGATGAAAGTAGAATAAGGGTTAATCTACAACTGAAATTGTGGAGGGAGAGCTTGGAATCAAAGGGTTTCAGTCTTAGCAGGACTAAAACAAAGTATATGAAGTGTGAGTTTAGCAGTGTCAGGTCAGATGACAGAGAGGTTACCCTAGCCAGTAGAGTAGTATCTAAGAAGGAATCGTTTCGATACTTGGGATCTGTGTTGCAGTTTGATGGGGAGATAGATAAGGATGTTAGTTTTAGAATTCAAGCATGATGGGTGAAACTACGACTAGCATCTGGCATTCTCTGTGATAGGAAGATTCCTCAGAAGCTTAAAGGAAAGTTCTATAGGACAGCAATCAGGCCTGCAATGTTATATGGTGTAGAATGTTGGCCTACTAAGAGGCAACACGTGCAGAAGATAAGCATAGTAGAGATGTGGATGTTGCGTTGGAGTTGTGGGCATACCAGACGGGATCGGATTAGAAATGAGAATATTTGGGAGAAACTTGGAGTTGTACCTATTGAAGAGAAGTTAGTTCAATACCGCTTGAGATGGTTTGGACATATCCAACGTAGACCAGACAATGCACCTGTACGCGTTGGAATTATAGGTTGTATCAAAGGCCCAAAGAGAGGTAGAGGTCGACCTAAAATGACATGGCAGGAGATAATAAAGAGAGATTTAAGTAACTGGAGTTTATCTGAAGAGCTGGTAGTTGATAGGAGTGGATGGAAGGGGGCAATCCACGTACCAGAACCTTAGGGTTTTTTTATAGACTTTATTTCACGTTTATTGAACCTTTTTACTTTTTATCACTATTTTAGATTTTATTTCACTTTTATAGAACCTTTTTACTTATTATTATTATTGTTGTTGTTGTTATTATTATTATTTAAAAAACAGTTTACCAAACGACTTTTTATTTGTTTGGTTATTTTAAACCCTTTATATATATTAATATCATCATTATTTATTTTATTTTATTTTAATTTTGGGTTCCATATCTAGCCAACCCCAACTTTTTTGGGATATATGGCTTTGTTGTTGTTGTTGTTGTATTTATCCAGCATTATATGACTACCTGCATTATCAATGCCGGGTAAATCACAAACCGTCAATAATGTTGCGTTGGCGATTTTGATAGTTAGCTAACTAAAGTTGCGTTCGGAAGCCATAATGGCCAGTTAAGTCTCCAGCGCATCAGAAACAGTAAAAGATTTGAATGATTTATACAAGATTATAGAAGTAATTTTAATGCAGAATGGAGAAAGATGTTTTTGTATTGAATGAGAGATCAGAAACTTTATTACAAACTTAGATAATCTATTCTGTAGACATGCTATGTTATTTATACAGAAAGAAATAAACGATGGGCCCTGGTCCATATAATAATGGAAATAAAAAAGTGGGTTTGGCTTCAGCCTTCTGTCCAGATAAGTGTCGATATGTATATTGCGTTATATGATGTAACAGCCGCTTTACTTCATTTTTATCCGCCCTCTCAATTCTAGGGTTAGGGTATACCATAACCCTAGATTGCCATAAAAAATGAAATCCGTGTGATGATAATGGAGAATCTCCTCTTCCTTCTTCTACTATATACATGATGGAGCGGATCTGAGCTACGTTGACTTTATTACTTCCATGCGAGGTGATAAAGAAAACAGTAAAGGTTGCTGCTTTCAGAAGGAGCAAGAGAATAGATCCGCTATTCTTTAGCCTTGTCAGCCATTGTTTGCTGAGTTGAAGTGAGAGCAACTGGGAATTTAATGTCACTGCGACTTTGGATCTTCAATTCATCACGAAGCCTGGTAAAATTACGTCTGATAGTGCCTTAGTGAGGATGTGCGTTGGTGACAGGAAGATATATAATTTACTTGTAGCTTTCCTTGCCTTACTTGTTCACGAACAAAATAGATGTCAATCTCGATATACTTTGTCCTTGCATGCTTAATAGGGTTAGCTAACATGTAGATTGAACTCTGATTATCATACCATATAGTTGCCTTTTCATTTCTTTTTAGATTAAGCTCTTTTATTATAAACTGTAACTAAATGATTTCTGTTGTTGCACTTGCTATGCTTCTATATTTTGCTTCGGCACTAGATTTTGAAATAGTTGTTTGTTTCTTTGAGCTCCATGAAGTAAGGCTTTCTCCAATGTATTTGCAATATCCAATGACAGATTTTCTATCATCTGGATCTGATGCCCAGTTTGTGTCTAAGTATCCAGTGATGTCTAAGCTTTTGCCCCCTTTAGTGTAAGACCAACATTGATTGTTCCCTTTATATATCTTAGGATTCTTTTAATAGCTCGTCAATGCTCATCTTTTGGTTCCCGTAAAAATTGAGAAACTTTTTTAACACTGAATGAAATGTCTGGTTTGGTTATAGTGGCATTGTAACAACTCGAAAATCCGGGCCAGTTTAAAATTTTTATTTTGCCAATTTTAATGAATTTTGAACATTTAAAATGAATTATTTTAAATAATATCGACGGAAAATTTATTTGAATAGAAATCGAACGTATATATTTATATACGCCGTCGTTAGAATATAAATAATTATATATAATAAATAGAATTGAAAATGGCACGGTAGTTCGATAATTCGATTTCAAACTTCAATTGAATGTACCGGGTGCAAAACAAACCGGATTTTAGTGAAACCAAAAATAATAGGATCTAATTGAGAATATCTTTCCAACGAATCCGAAAAATTGAAATTTCATAGCGGGAATCAAAAGATATGTCCAGTTGAAAATTCTGAATAGTCGCTATGGAATTCAGGCCCTTAAAAATGGAAATTTTGCAAACGACCTCGGATTTCGACGAAACCACTTTTGTTGGATCCGTGATGTCAAGTTATTGCTAGATTCCAAATTTCATAATTTTTCGAATCAGTATATGAGCGTGGCAAAGGAAAACGCGTTTGACCAGTTTTAGTTGATTTTAATCGACTGGGAAATGACCATTTTTCCAACGGTCTCAGAATTCGACGAAATTAGTTTTGTTAGGACCGTATCGTCAATACGAAGCTAGAAAATATTTTTCTGGGATTTATAGAGTTAGTATGTGACCCCAGTAAAATGAAATGCGCGTTCAAAATCAATATATAGAGTTATATGTTGATTTTGACGAAAACTGGTCGAAACGATCGAATCAGCTTACGATACATATCCTATTGTGTTCGGAATGGGGGTGAAACGCTATGGACGACAGGTGGTGGGCCTCATTTCGAGGTCGAAATAAAAAGTCAACTTTTCTTGAAATTAAATAATAAAAAAATTAAAATCTCTCTTCCTTTTAACTTCTGCCTCCCCCCCCCCCCCCCGTTTCTTCAAATCAGAAATCAAAAAAAAAAAAAAAAAGGCGCAGCCGCGCCCCTGGCGATCGCCACGCCGACGCGCCGCCTGCTAGGGCGCCACCACGCTCGCCCCTCTCGACATCTTCCCCTTCGCCGCATCGCTCCAGCCCCCCTGTCCGCCGTCCAACACCCAGAACCCTAGCCCCTGATTTTCGTCGCCCCTTCTTGAACGCGCCGCCGCCGCCCGAGGGACCCCCAGCACCGCTGATTCGTAGCTGCGCCCTCCCCCTCGTTAGCCTCCGAACCCCCTTTCCCTCCTTAAAACCGTGAAACCCCAATGCCGGAGCACCCCTCCCTCTTCGCATCGCTGACAATAGCCCCCCCCCCCCCCCCCCCCGCGCTGCAGAAAACCGTAAGTTTTCTGATTTATTTTTATTTTCATTTTTAAATTTCTTTTTCAAATCTGATATTTTTGTTATTATTATTTGTTTTAAACCATTGAAGAAAATAAATAATAATAATAATATCAGTTTTGAAAATAATAAAAATGAAATCAGTTTTGAAAAGAATGGAGCATTAGATTTGAAATTATAGAAAGGTTAAAAACATAGTTTTTATACTAGTGGCATATAAAAAAAATGATTTTTATTTAGATAGAGTTATAAAAATATAATCTTTTATATTGTAGAAGGATAAAAATATAATTTTTTATATAGGTAAGAGAGTAAAAATATCATCTTTATAAATATAGCAAAATAAAAATGTGATTTTTATTATATATATGTTGAAATAAAAATGTGATTTTTATAGTGATGAAATGAAAAGGCGAAATCTTTATATTTAAAAAGGCGAAATCTTTATATTTAAAAAGGCGAAATCTTTATATTTAAAAAGGCGAAATCTTTATATTTGAAAAGGCGAAATCTTTATATAGAGAATAGCGTGGTAAAAATAGAATTTTTATCTATATAGTAGCGTGGTAAAAATAAATTTTTTATCTATATAGTAGCGATGTAAAAATGAAATTTTTACCTATATAGTAGCGATGTAAAAATAGAATTTTTATCCATATAGAGTAATTATAAAAATATGATTTTTATATACATGGCAACAATATAAAAATATGATTTTATATATGTAGTTACTACGGGCGACGAAAGTGACAAAAAGGGGGAGAACGACGAAGATTTCTACATAGGAAGAGTCGTGGCGTTTGGATAGCTATCGGTGAGAACTTCTCACTCTAAATTTCTTTTTCTAGTTATATATATATACTAGGATGCAGACGGTGCTTAGCAGCACCCGACACCCGTCATCCACAGACCATGGATGGCTTGTTTGTTTGATTGATGTGTTGTGAGAATTGTTTGTGATGTTGATGTGAAATCGATAATAAATTATAAATGGTTGAAATAAATTAATTACCGTTAAAAAATATAATTTTTAACGTGAAAGTGAATAAATAAATATTTATAAACAAATCGGCCGATTTGTTTATATACACTGATTTGACTAATATTGATTGGGATGATAAATTTTACACATCACCCAACTGCACAAATAAAAAAATGTGTTTGTTGATTTGAAAGCCCACACGGGTGTTGGGATGATATTGGGCGTACACTAATCCCAATTATTTAATTGTATGTCGATCGATTGGTCGACAGACCGTGTAAGCATTGATTATTTATATTTGATGCTTATGCAGTTGTGTGGTGCACCTTGGATGATGGTTGATTGTTTATCATTGCTATTATATACATGTGTTGTATGGAATCCATATAATTAACTTTATATGGTGGTTGATTGGGCCTCATTCCAATTGGGAAATTAAAGAATATTATAAAATAAAGGTTCATGTGTTGACCGTACTCATCCGTTGAGATTAGTCATGTGTTGAACGAAATATTTTAACAATCTAATTTACATCTTTATCTTTATAAAATAAAGGTTCATGTGTTGATAGTACTCATCCGTTGAGATTAGTCATGTGTTGAACGAAATATTTAAACGATAAAATTTGCATCTTTATCACATATAAAATTAGAAACTAACTGGAAAATAGATAAGATGAGTGGTCTTTTGGATATTGATCTGATGTTGGTTTCGGCCTTCGGGGTTAATATTCAGGGAATCGTTCTCTTACTAATTTACGGTTGGAGTCTGATTTGAAATCAAACGATAGATATCATAATTTTATAAAATATATTGAATAACAAAAATAGTCACACGTGGACAGTACTCATCCGTTGAGATTAGTCATGTGTTGACAAAAATATAGATTCACATATTGAATAGAATAAATATTCATTTGTTGAATTGAATAACGAAGTTATTGAAAAATATAAAGCCGTGTTGATTAGAGATGCGCTATTTTGACGCGAACGATATTTATATCGATTATATTCGAATTTGAATTGAATAGAAAACGAATTCAAATTGAACTGAATTGAAAACGAATTCGAATTGAATAGAAAACGAATTTGAACTGAATTGGATAGAAAACGAATTCGAACTGAATTGAATAGAAAACGAATTCGAATTGAATTGAATAGAAAACGAATTTGAATTGAATTGAATAGAAAACGAATTCGAACTGAATTGAATAGAAAACGAATTTGAATTGAATTGAATATAAACCAATTTCGAATTGAATTGAATATAAACCAAATTCGAATTGAATTGAATATAGAATGAATCGAGATTTGAATTGAATTGGAAATGGAAGTTGAAATGTTTTTGAAACGAATTTAAAACTATTCATAAAATTCGTTTAAATAGAAATCAATGAAATATATACTATATATATATTATATATATAATATAATGGCCTGAATAGAACGCGCCGCGCCGCGGCAGTTCGTAAATTTTGACCATTGACTTCGAACGGACATTACGGGAGATCCGACCGTCGGATTCTCCTAAAACCGGAACCGTTGGGTTCGTATCGAAAAGAGCTTTCTAACGAATATTAGAAATTTGAAATCTAACGGTAGGATTTGGAGATACGTCCAAATCAAATTTAGAAAAGGTCGCTGTAAGTGCAGTTTGATGGCCGTTGTTGGAAATCGACTGTACGGGCCTTGATAAAATTATTAAAAATAGTAATAATTCGTGTAAAATCATAAGAAATGATTTGGGGAAAGTTGGGACGAAAAACTCCATATTTGAAAAGATAAAAATAGATTTTTATCGAAATGAACTAGTTTTGAACTAGAATTAAATTCAATTTATTTTTGAAATAAATAAATTGAATTTGAATTGGTTTTTGCGTTTATCGTGAGCGGTGTTTTGAATAACACTTGTTCTTTAACCCGATAATTAATGCCATGTGATTTTGGGTTATCGTGAATGGTATCTTCAATAATACTGTTCTTAGACCCAACTGAGTTAAGAAGATCAGAAACTAACCGGAGATTAGTTAAGTTGAATGGTTTCTTGGGTATTGACCTGATGTTGGTTTCGGCCTTCGGGGTTAATATTTAGGGAATTGCTCACTTACTATTTTACGGTTAAGGGCTGATAGAATGGAATGCGACTTTGGGTTTATCGTGAACCGTGTTTTAAATGACACTGATTCTTTAACCCAGTTAAAGATTAAAACTAATTGAAGTTTTAATGAATCTTTAATTAGATTGAAATGATCGAGAACGGAGTATCATCAGTTTTGCTCCAAAGCGATAGTTAAATCTGTAAATAGATTTGAACGTGGGATGGTAATTGATTTTACCGATAACACCGTGGTATTAGATATGGAGTATTACCAGTTTTGCTTCATAGGATGAATAGGTTGGGATTGGGAAATAAAATAAATAATTACTTCGGAGTGGTTTGCTAATCTCGACTAGTTTGGAAAACCATAATCTGGTTTGAAATGATATCCAAAGGAAGATTAAAGGATAAATTTTAAAGAATTTATCTTGGATAAAATTAATGGGAACCTTTCCCTAAGAATATGAAATTTAGAAACTAGCTGTGGGTTAGCTAAGAAGAATGGTTTCCTGGGTATTGATCTGATGTTGGTTTCGGCCTTCGGGGTTAATATTGTTGAGTCAACGGTTTCAATGCTTATTTTGATTAATGACAAGAAGGAGCTTCATGATCGACAAAAAAAGACTCAATGTTTTATAGGTTAGAAGATGGTTATTTAGAGTTATTTATGTTAAAATCTATCCTCAAATAATCATACTTCTTATTCTCTTCAAAAATATACATGAAAACTCATTTTTTATATATGTTGACAAAAACCTGTCAACCTGTTAAATTTAACTGGTCAACAGCTTTTTAAACTTAATAGGTCAACCTGTTAAAATTAGCAAGTCAACAGTTTTTTGAAATAACGATCAAAAACCTGTCAACCTATTAATTTTTCCTGTCGACCTATTTTTGAATTTCACGAAGAGTCATCTTCTTTCTTGAAAAGTTGCATCCATTTCTCTTCATTTAAATCATTTCTTTTGATTGCAACTTTTCACCAGCAATTGCAACTTCTCAATTACTATAAATACATCAGTTTTCAATCAATCAAATTACCGAATTTTCTCTCCATTCTCTGATTTATATTGTATTATTCTTAGCATTCTAAAAGCACTCAAAAGCATTCAATTATCGTTGTAATCTCCAAGCATATTTAACACACTTGTGATTCAACTCGATAATCCACTTCCAAATCTTTGCAAACATCAATATATATTTGAGGATAAGATTATAGGAAGGTTGTTGTAACAACCCGTAAAATGCGAGCCAGTTTGAAATTTTTATTTTGGCAATTTTAACGAATTTCGAATATTTAAAATGAATTATTTTAAATAATATCGACGAGAAATTTATTTTGAATATAATTAGAACGTATATATTTATATACGTCGTCGTTAGAATATAAATATTTATATATAATTATAAATAGAATTGAAAATGGCGCGGTAGTTCGATAATTCGATTTCAAACTTCAATTGAATGTACCGGGTGCAAAACAATCCGGATTTTAGTGAAACCAAAAATAATGGAATCTAATAGTGAATATCTTTCCAACGAATCCGAAAAATCAAAAGTTCGTAGCGGGAATCAAAAGATATGTCCAGTTGAAAATTCTGAATAGTCGCTATAGAATTCAGGCCCTTAAAAATGGACATTTTGCAAATGATCTCGGATTTCGACGAAACCAGTTTTGTTGGGTCCGTGATGTAAGATTATTGCTAGATTCCAAATTTCATAATTTTTCGAATCAGTATGTGAGCGTGGCAAAGGAAAACGCGTTTGACCAGTTTCAGTTGATTTTAATCGACTGGAAATTGGCCATTTTTCTAACGGTCTCAGAATTTGATGAAACTAGTTTTGTTAGGACCGTATCGTCAATACGAAGTTAGAAAATATTTTTCGGGAATTTTTAAAGTTCGTATGTGGCCCCGGTAAATTAAAATGTACGTTTAAATTAAATATATATTGATTTATAATTTAATTTAAAGAAAAAATGATCGTAACAGCCAAATTGGGTTACGAAACATATCCCATTGCGTTCGAAATGGGGGTAATTAGCTAGGGGCGACAGTCGTCGGGTTCGGATTGGAGTTCGTAACGATAAGCAAGAATTTGTGGAATTAAATGATATAAAATAATAATATATTTTAATATAAATACTCCCCCCAACCAAACCTTAATTCCCTTTCCTGCTGAGCCGCCGTCGTTTACCCATCAAGGAGCGAAATGATTCAGTTTTCTCCCGCTAATTCTTCTCAAATTATAACAAATAAAATCCTGAGTTAAACGCGGAATTTCTAGAGGATTGCAAGATCTATCGATCCATAAGGGGATGATCAAATTTCATGCAGTATCTTGCGCGAATTTCTGGCCTGAAGTCCTTCGTTTCGAACTGGATTTGTGGGTTTTAGGCGATTTCGAATTGGGCCCCATGGGCGGCGGGGGTAGATGGCGCTCTAGCGCTTCAGGCGGTGGCCTCTGATCGGAGTACGACACTTGGATGGTGGCGCGGCGGGTCCCCTTTACCTCCGACGATGGGTTATGGGATACGCGATGAAGAAGATTAAACGGGAGCGGCTTTTATTTCTTAACGATGGTAATTAGGAGATTAATAATTAATTAATTATTTTAATTTTGTAATTAACGTTCACAATGCCACATCTTCTTCATACGAGGTCAGAAATTCGTGAAATCAGTTGCGTTGGAATCGTCTCATCGAATTCTACATTTCAGAACTGGCCAGGACTGAAATTGAGCAAAGCAGGATTTGTGGAAAATTAAAACCCGAATAGGAATTCAAAAATTCAGAAATAACTGATCAATGTGAGAATTCTCTCACTTTAAATTTTCTGTTCAGATATTTATTTCATAACTGCATATATGAACTGTTCCCCGTCGTCCACAGACCATGGACTTGTTTGTTTGGTTGCATAGGTTAGTTATATGATTTGATTTGAAATTGAATTGTTTGGTGAATTGAATAGTTTGATTGATGTGTGAATGGCGTGGGCCTTCACTAGACCGGGGATAAGGCTAGGCCTCGTCCCGTTTCTAGTATCGTGCCGTTATGCCGCCGAAATTTTCTAAAATATGTTAGAAAATGAAAATATCAAATATATTGAAAGTGAAAATATCGTATATATTGAATGTGAAAATATCGTATATATTAAAAAGTGAATATATATATATATATATATATGAAATGAAAACGATGTATATGAAATATTCAAATTGAATAGAATAGAAAATGAATTCGAATTGAACTGAATAGAAATGAATTTGAATTGAATTGAATAGAAAACCAATTTGAATTGAATAGAATAGAAAAAGGAATTCGAATTGAATAGAATAGAAAAGGAATTCGAATTGAATAGAATAGAAAATGAATTCGAATTGAATAGAATAGAAAATGAATTCGAATTGAATAGAATAGAAAATGAATTCGAATTGAACTGAATAGAAATGAATTTGAATTGAATTGAATAGAAATGAAATTTGAATTGAATAGAAATGAATTTTAAAACGAATTTATAAGGAAGAATTCAATTTTGATTTGAATTGAAATGGAAGTTGAAATTTCTTTTGAAACGAATTTAAAACCATTTATATAATTCGTTTTAAATAGAAATCGACGAAATATATATTATATATATTATATATATAATATAATGGCCTGAATAGAACGCGCCGCGCCGCGGCAGTTCGCGAATTTCGACCATTTATTTCAAACGGACATTACGGGAGATCCGACCGTCGGATTCTCCTAAAACCGGAACCGTTGGGTTCGTATCGAAAAGAGCTTTCTAATGAATATTAGAAATTTGAAATCTAACGGTTGGATTTGGGATTATGTCCAAATCAAATTTGAAAAAGGTCGCTATAAGTGCAGTTCGATGGCCATAGATGGAAATCGACTGTACGGGCCTTGATAAAATTATTAAAAATAATAATAATTTGTGTAAAATCATAAGAAATGATTTGTGAAGATTTGGGATGAAAAACTCCATATTTGAAAAGATAAAAATAGATTTTTATCGAAATGAACTAGTTATTAACTAGAAAAATAATCCAATGGTTAAAAATAAATAAATTGGATTAGATTTGAATTGAAATTATCAATGGATATTTTCGATATTGGATTCCGTGATTATATAGAGATCGTGATGGGAATTTGGAAGATATCGATATCGTTACTCCCGATATGATATCTGTTGGTTTCAGGATTTGATGTTGAATATAAGTCAATACTATCTTTATTCAAAACCTTATATTTAATGTCAAATTTGATTGATTGATTGTATGGATTGTGCTCGACCAGTTTATGAGCAGAGTATGCTTTTACATTTAGCATTGGGTTGGGTTGAAAATATCTATGTGCTAACTCCTTGTGAAACACTTCACGATTTGACGATAAGGTGTTTAGCGATGTTGTGTTCATTTCAAATTTAACGAATGATTGTGAAATGATATTTTTCTTAAGTGAAAAGAAATGTATTCCCGATTTTGGACAGGGAATGTTTTATAAAAATGTTTTATAAAACAGAAAGGATTTCGAGGCCCAAAACCCGATGATTTCTAAAATGATTTAGAAATGTATTATATGTTACATTGTGGTTCATCGCGTATTCGATTAGTTGCTATTGATGATGTATCTGTTTGGTGGCGGAGAATTTATTCTCTTGCTTAACACCCTTCTTTGAGACGTACGAGCTCAAAGGTTATGTGATTAATAGTGACTGATCATATGCGTGAATTACAGATGTGAAGTACTATATTTTGAAAGTACTTGTGATTATTATGTTGTGAAATGATTTTCCCTACTTCGGGATATGAAATGATTTAGTATGTGGCTAAAGATTCGGGTAATCCTGAGACTAAAAGTATGGGTGAGAGGGCGGTGTATGCTCTCCATGAGTGGGAGGTGCATCGTCGGTGTAGCCTACTCCTATGTGGGGTAGGTGCACATATATATATCGAGTTGCGAGGTGCGTACCCTTTGCCTTGTCGATGGGGAGCACGATATTTGGTTGCATACTTGTTTGTATGCATTGTTATGTTTTGGAATTCACATTTCAAAATGATTTGATTTGAAATCCCGAAGTGAAATCTACTTTAAGATAGAAAGTTAGATATGTATTTCAAATGATTTGAAATAAGAAATCGGGAATAAAATCCAAAGGAATAATTTCTGTAAATTGAATTGGATTTAGAAAATCTAAGTGTAGTGATTAATCTAAGTGGGTAGATTGGGATATTGCATGTTGATTGATGCATAGTAGATCCATATATCTATATTGATTGTTGTTTATACACTGGCTTTCATGGGGGTAAACCCGTTCCGCGAAAGTGGCGTGGTCCCGTGATTTGCATTATTTTTGAACAAAGTTAACAACTGTTTTTGAGTTCTCACACCAGTCCCATGACTGACATGTAGTTTGCTTTTCCTTTGCGAACTCGGGTGCCCCTATTTTCCACACAGGCAGTCGAGTAGTTTTATTTTGCAGATGTTTTGAGCAGGATTCTGGATTGAAGCTTTAAGCTGTGTCCAGGCATTTACAGTCTTCCTCTGTGTAGTTTATATTTCCGCTGTGCACTGTTTTACATTTATGTAAATTTATCTTCCGCTGTGTATTATATTTCGATATACTCTGATATTCTGTACTCTGATGTAACATTATTATGATGTTTATTGAAGTCTTCTGTTATTTGTTCTGATGTGTTGTATACCCAAAGTTAGCGTATGCGGGATTCGAACGGTCTTGGTCGGTTTAGCGATCGATTAGGTCCGGGCGAAATCCGTGTCGTTACACGTGGTATCAGAGCTTTGGTTAAACTCAAATCTTTGGGGTACAACTCATTAGAACTGAACAAAAGACTCATCAGAGGTAGGATTAGTAATGTCCTATGAAAGAATCCTCATTAGAGATAGAATCAGTAGCATTCTAGAATGAGTGACTCGTTAGAGATGGGGTTAGAAATGCCCCAGAATGAGTCGAGAGTTATTTGTTTATAAATAACGTATTTGTGATTATATATAATCTGATTTTAGAAAATATGATTTTAAATATATAAAATTATATATTTGAAAATATAATCAATTAATTGATTGATGTTTGTGTTGTTTGATAATTTTGAACCATTATGCCTAATAGCATCAAATATTGAGTTATATTGAAAATTGGTCGCATTTGCTTGCATATACATATACTTACATTGAACAGGTCATAGCAAGGAGGCTAGAGCAGAGAATAAAATTTGTTTGCCCGACAAATAGGTACATGTTTACTACATAATTTACTGTTTTGTTTGGGTGATGATGATTTTGTGAGCCTATTGGCTAGCCGCTTGGCTTTTTCTTTTACTTTTTGAGATCTGAAGGACCGGGGAAGCTATTTGAAATTCCCCGATGCTCCCGGTGCAGGGGAGGTTATGGCGAAATTTTTCGAAAATTTAGGGTGTTAGCCAAATTTTTGAAATTTTGAAAATTCTCAGAAACTAAAGAGTTGGAGAATGAAAGCCAGATCGAGCGTAGAGTTGATTAATCAACCCACTTTCGACTTCGTTCCTTTTCGGGGACGAAAAGTTTTAAGTGGGGGAGATTGTAACAACCCGTAAAATGCGAGCCAGTTTGAAATTTTTATTTTGGCAATTTTAACGAATTTCGAATATTTAAAATGAATTATTTTAAATAATATCGACGAGAAATTTATTTTGAATATAATTAGAACGTATATATTTATATACGTCGTCGTTAGAATATAAATATTTATATATAATTATAAATAGAATTGAAAATGGCGCGGTAGTTCGATAATTCGATTTCAAACTTCAATTGAATGTACCGGGTGCAAAACAATCCAGATTTTAGTGAAACCAAAAATAATGGAATCTAATAGTGAATATCTTTCCAACGAATCCGAAAAATCAAAAGTTCGTAACGGGAATCAAAAGATATGTCCAGTTGAAAATTCTGAATAGTCGCTATAGAATTCAGGCCCTTAAAAATGGACATTTTGCAAATGACCTCGGATTTCGACGAAACCAGTTTTGTTGGGTCCGTGATGTAAGATTATTGCTAGATTCCAAATTTCATAATTTTTCGAATCAGTATGTGAGCGTGGCAAAGGAAAACGCGTTTGACCAGTTTCAGTTGATTTTAATCGGCTGGAAATTGGCCATTTTTCTAACGGTCTCAGAATTTGATGAAACTAGTTTTGTTAGGACCGTATCGTCAATACGAAGTTAGAAAATATTTTTCGGGAATTTTTAGAGTCCGTATGTGGCCCCGGTAAATTAAAATGTACGTTTAAATTAAATATATATTGATTTATAATTTAATTTAAAGAAAAAATGATCGTAACAGCCAAATTGGGTTACGAAACATATCCCATTGCGTTCGAAATGGGGGTAATTAGCTAGGGGCGACAGTCGTCGGGTTCGGATTGGAGTTCGTAACGATAACCAAGAATTTGTGGAATTAAATGATATAAAATAATAATATATTTTAATATAAATACTCCCCCCAACCAAACCTTAATTCCCTTTCCTGCTGAGCCGCCGTCGTTTACCCATCAAGGAGCGAAATGATTCAGTTTTCTCCCGCTAATTCTTCTCAAATTATAACAAATAAAATCCTGAGTTAAACGCGGAATTTCTAGAGGATTGCAAGATCTATCGATCCATAAGGGGATGATCAAATTTCATGCAGTATCTTGCGCGAATTTCTGGCCTGAAGTCCTTCGTTTCGAACTGGATTTGTGGGTTTTAGGCGATTTCGAATTGGGCCCCATGGGCGGCGGGGGTAGATGGCGCTCTAGCGCTTCAGGCGGTGGCCTCTGATCGGAGTACGACACTTGGATGGTGGCGCGGTGGGTCCCCTTTACCTCCGACGATGGGTTATGGGATACGCGATGAAGAAGATTAAACGGGAGCGGCTTTTATTTCTTAACGATGGTAATTAGGAGATTAATAATTAATTAATTATTTTAATTTTGTAATTAACGTTCACAATGCCATATCTTCTTCATACGAGGTCAGAAATTCGTGAAATCAGTTGCGTTGGAATCGTCTCATCGAATTCTACATTTCAGAACTGGCCAGGACTGAAATTGAGCAAAGCAGGATTTGTGGAAAATTAAAACCCGAACAGGAATTCAAAAATTCAGAAATAACTGATCAATGTGAGAATTCTCTCACTTTAAATTTTCTGTTCAGTTATTTATTTCATAACTGCATATATGAACTGTTCCCCGTCGTCCACAGACCATGGACTTGTTTGTTTGGTTGCATAGGTTAGTTATATGATTTGATTTGAAATTGAATTGTTTGGTGAATTGAATAGTTTGATTGATGTGTGAATGGCGTGGGCCTTCACTAGACCGGGGATAAGGCTAGGCCTCGTCCCGTTTCTAGTATCGTGCCGTTATGCCGCCGAAATTTTCTAAAACATGTTAGAAAATGAAAATATCAAATATATTGAAAGTGAAAATATCGTATATATTGAATGTGAAAATATCGTATATATTAAAAAGTGAATATATATATATATATATGAAATGAAAACGATGTATATGAAATATTCAAATTGAATAGAATAGAAAATGAATTCGAATTGAACTGAATAGAAATGAATTTGAATTGAATTGAATAGAAAACCAATTTGAATTGAATAGAATAGAAAAAGGAATTCGAATTGAATAGAATAGAAAAGGAATTCGAATTGAATAGAATAGAAAATGAATTCGAATTGAATAGAATAGAAAATGAATTCGAATTGAATAGAATAGAAAATGAATTCGAATTGAACTGAATAGAAATGAATTTGAATTGAATTGAATAGAAATGAAATTTGAATTGAATAGAAATGAATTTTAAAACGAATTTATAAGGAAGAATTCAATTTTGATTTGAATTGAAATGGAAGTTGAAATTTCTTTTGAAACGAATTTAAAACCATTTATATAATTCGTTTTAAATAGAAATCGACGAAATATATATTATATATATTATATATATAATATAATGGCCTGAATAGAACGCGCCGCGCCGCGGCAGTTCGCGAATTTCGACCATTTATTTCAAACGGACATTACGGGAGATCCGACCGTCGGATTCTCCTAAAACCGGAACCGTTGGGTTCGTATCGAAAAGAGCTTTCTAACGAATATTAGAAATTTGAAATCTAACGGTTGGATTTGGGATTATGTCCAAATCAAATTTGAAAAAGGTCGCTATAAGTGCAGTTCGATGGCCATAGATGGAAATCGACTGTACGGGCCTTGATAAAATTATTAAAAATAATAATAATTTGTGTAAAATCATAAGAAATGATTTGTGAAGATTTGGGATGAAAAACTCCATATTTGAAAAGATAAAAATAGATTTTTATCGAAATGAACTAGTTATTAACTAGAAAAATAATCCAATGGTTAAAAATAAATAAATTGGATTAGATTTGAATTGAAATTATCAATGGATATTTTCGATATTGGATTCCGTGATTATATAGAGATCGTGATGGGAATTTGGAAGATATCGATATCGTTACTCCCGATATGATATCTGTTGGTTTCAGGATTTGATGTTGAATATAAGTCAATACTATCTCTATTCAAAACCTTATATTTAATGTCAAATTTGATTGATTGATTGTATGGATTGTGCTCGACCAGTTTATGAGCAGAGTATGCTTTTACATTTAGCATTGGGTTGGGTTGAAAATATCTATGTGCTAACTCCTTGTGAAACACTTCACGATTTGACGATAAGGTGTTTAGCGATGTTGTGTTCATTTCAAATTTAACGAATGATTGTGAAATGATATTTTTCTTAAGTGAAAAGAAATGTATTCCCGATTTTGGACAGGGAATGTTTTATAAAAATGTTTTATAAAACAGAAAGGATTTCGAGGCCCAAAACCCGATGATTTCTAAAATGATTTAGAAATGTATTATATGTTACATTGTGGTTCATCGCGTATTCGATTAGTTGCTATTGATGATGTATCTGTTTGGTGGCGGAGAATTTATTCTCTTGCTTAACACCCTTCTTTGAGACGTACGAGCTCAAAGGTTATGTGATTAATAGTGACTAATCATATGCGTGAATTACAGATGTGAAGTACTATATTTTGAAAGTACTTGTGATTATTATGTTGTGAAATGATTTTCCCTACTTCGGGATATGAAATGATTTAGTATGTGGCTAAAGATTCGGGTAATCCTGAGACTAAAAGTATGGGTGAGAGGGCGGTGTATGCTCTCCATGAGTGGGAGGTGCATCGTCGGTGTAGCCTACTCCTATGTGGGGTAGGTGCACATATATATATCGAGTTGCGAGGTGCGTACCCTTTGCCTTGTCGATGGGGAGCACGATATTTGGTTGCATACTTGTTTGTATGCATTGTTATGTTTTGGAATTCACATTTCAAAATGATTTGATTTGAAATCCCGAAGTGAAATCTACTTTAAGATAGAAAGTTAGATATGTATTTCAAATGATTTGAAATAAGAAATCGGGAATAAAATCCAAAGGAATATTTTCTGTAAATAGAATTGGATTTAGAAAATCTAAGTGTAGTGATTAATCTAAGTGGGTAGATTGGGATATTGCATGTTGATTGATGCATAGTAGATCCATATATCTATATTGATTGTTGTTTATACACTGGCTTTCATGGGGGTAAACCCGTTCCGCGAAAGTGGCGTGGTCCCGTGATTTGCATTATTTTTGAACAAAGTTAACAACTGTTTTTGAGTTCTCACACCAGTCCCATGACTGACCTGTAGTTTGCTTTTCCTTTGCGAACTCGGGTGCCCCTATTTTCCACACGGGCAGTCGAGTAGTTTTATTTTGCAGATGTTTTGAGCAGGATTCTGGATTGAAGCTTTAAGCTGTGTCCAGGCATTTACAGTCTTCCGCTGTGTAGTTTATATTTCCGCTGTGCACTGTTTTACATTTATGTAAATTTATCTTCCGCTATGTATTATATTTCGATATACTCTGATATTCTGTACTCTGATGTAACATTATTATGATGTTTATTGAAGTCTTCTGTTATTTGTTCTGATGTGTTGTATACCCAAAGTTAGCGTATGCGGGATTCGAACGGTCTTGGTCGGTTTAGCGATCGATTAGGTCCGGGCGAAATCTGTGTCGTTACAGTTGTACTCAATCATTGACTAATCAGTGTTGAAGAAAGAACCCATTCAAGGTCAAACTCTTGTAATCGTCTTGTGGGTAAGCTTGTAGCCCGTGAAATCAAGTGGGTAAGCTTGTAGCCCGTGAAATCAAGTGGGTAAACTTGTAGCCCGCAAATCAAGTAGTGTTGTGAACCTGTTCCTCTGGGTGAAGCGAGGGTTTTGATTAGTAGAAGTTTCGAAGAGGAGCTTCGGGACTGGACGTAGGACGGGAGGTCCGAACCTGTATAAAATCCTGGTGTCGTTACTCTACTTTACTTTACTTTACTTTACTGCATTTAAAGTTATCTGTGATATATATATTGTTATCATATCATATTCCGCATAGCCATATTATAGATCCTGCATAAGTCATATATACCGAATTTTCAATTGGTATCAGAGCGAGGTCATCATATAACCGTAACACAGTTATTTGATATATTCTAGTAATATGGCAAATAACGCAAGTACGAGTAACACCACTTACACTGAAGGTCAATCGACACAAAGACCTCCTTTCTTTAATGGCCTAAACTATAGCTATTGGGCAACACGTATGGCTTTTTATATGCAATCAACAAGTTATGACGCTTGGAATGCTACTCAGAAAGAAATAGTTAATCCAACAACTGAGTATGCAGAATGGACTCCTGCTGAGAAAACAGCAGCAGTTGTAAATGCAAAAGCAATAAATATGTTGTTTTGTGCATTAGACCAAAATGAGTATAACCGTGTTAGTATCTGTACCACTGCTTATCAAATTTGGCAAACACTAAAGACCACTCATGAAGGTACTAACAAGGTTAAACAAGCAAAAATAGCTTTGTTGAAAAGTCAATTTCAAAATTTTAAAATGAAGCCAAATGAAACAATCAATGAGATGTATTCAAGGTTTCAAACTATTCATCATGCTCTTATCGGGTTAGGGCAAAAATATTCTGACTTTGATGTAGTTTCAACAGTCCTACATTCACTGACTAATGAATGGGAAGGAAAAGTATTAGCCATAGAAGAAGCTAATGATCTTTCCACCATGAAGCCAGATGAATTGATAGGAAATCTTATGTCCTATGAAGCTAACTTGCAGGCTCGAAAAGAAAAAAAAGAAGAAAAGAAAATTGTAGCTTTTCATGCTGATGAAGACATCTCAGATTCCGAAGATGAGGATCTAGCATTCATTGCAAAAGGATTCAAAAAATTCTAAAAGCAACGAAAAGCTAGTCGATACAACAGAAAGAAGTTCGGATCAAATAGACCATCATCATTGAATGTAGAATGCTTTAACTGTCATAAGAAGGGACACATGCAAAAGGATTGTCCGGAACAAAAGAAGAAGACAGAAAATGATAAGTTCAAACACAAAAAGGACAAGTCAAAGAAACGGGCATTCTCAGTAACTTGGGATGATTCAGATTCATCTTCATCCGAAAGTGAAAGCGACTCAGATAATGAACAAGCAAATATATGCTTTATGGCTAAAGAAGATGAGGTACAAATTCCTTCTTTTGAAGAAGTTCTTGATATAAATGCTGAGTTGATATATAAATTTAAAGATATGAAACGACAATGCAAACAAGCTCAAGCTGATTTAAGTAGAGTAGAATTTGAACGAGATATGTTAAAAGATGAAAAGAAAATATTAGAAGAGGAACCTGAAAAGGCTCAAGAATCATCATTTAATATTGACTCTCAACTATCTCTTTTGACTCAAGAAATTGAAGTTCAAAAAGAGAAGAATGATACTCTTACTACTGAGAATCATGAGCTTAAAGCAAAAGTTAAATCTCTAGATCTTGAAAAAGCTAGTTTACAAACAAAGTTAGACGATATTACTAAAAATGTTTCTAACTTTAACAAAGGTCGAGAAAATTTGACAAAAATTATTGAGAGTTCACAATCAGCTACAAATAAGCAAGGGTTGGGATATAAGAAACAAGTTATCAAGAAACATCTTGGTAAAAGAAAAAGGAAAAATAAGGTAGTACAAGAAACTGAAGCTAAGAAAAATCTTAGTTTATTATATTCCAAACCAAAACCGATTGTGAAATTTCAAAAGAAGAATGTCAAAACTATAAAAATATGGGTTCCTAAAACAAATAACAATTTGATTAGGAACAAGTATATTCAAAAAAATTTGAGTACTGTGCATCATAATCCTAATTTTTTGTATAAAGGGTATACCGGACCCGTATGGGTTTGGACTCCTAAGACCTAACTCTTAGGACCCTATAATAAGTGGGTACCATGGACTTAATTTTATTTCTTACAGGTCCCACTTAAGAAAAGAGGAAAGTGGATACTGGACAGTGGTTGCTCAAAGCATATGACTGGAGACAAGAGCTTATTAACAAATATCACGTATTCGGATGGTGGTTCAGTCACTTTTGGAGATAATTCAAAAGGCTATATCATCGGCAAAGGCGATGTGAGCAATTTTGTTACATCTAACTTACTTCTTATTACAAATGTCATGATAGTTAAGAATTTGAAACAAAATTTATTAAGTATCAGTCAATTGTGCGACAAAGGTTTTACCATTTCTTTTCGGATAATAAGTGTAGTATTTTAGATAAAGATCAAAATATAGCTTTTGAAGGACATAGAGATAGAAACATCTATATTCTGAATATGAATATCAATCATAATTCAGATATGTGTCTTGTAGCAAATGATAATGATCCATGGCTATGGCAAAAACGTTTCTGTCATATAAACTTCAGAATTATTGACAAGCTAGCCAAGAACGAACTAGTTAAAGGTTTACCCAAACTTAGCTTTAAAGTTGACAATCTTTGTGACGCATGCCAAGTAGGAAAATTGACAAAATCATCATTTAAATCTAAGAAGGTAATATCAACATTACAACCACTTGAGTTATTGCATATGGATTTATTTGGACCTACTCAAATACAATCCATAAATCATAGTCGATATGTGTTTATAATTGTTGATGACTATTCTCGTTATACATGGGTGATTTTCTTGAAAAATAAAAGTGACACGTTTACTCATTTCAAATCCTTCGTCAAGAAAATTCAAAAGTCAAAAGGACTTAAGGTTAAGAATATAAGAAGTGATCATGGCGGAGAGTTCGAAAATAATGAATTTGAACATTTTTGTACAAAGAAAGGTATTAATCATAATTTTTCGTTTCCTTGAACTCCACAACAAAATGGAGTTGTAGAAAGGAAAAATCGGACATTACAAGAATGTGCAAGGACATTATTAAATGGAAGTACTTTACCAAAACATTTTTGGGCAGAAGCTGTAGCAACTGCGTGTTATGTTTTGAATCGTGTATCCATTCGACCTCTTACTAAAAATACGCCTTATGAATTATTTAATGAAAGAAAGCCAAATATTTCATACTTCAAAGTTTTTGGTTCAAAATGTTTTATTTTAAACACGAAAGATCATCTTGGTAAATTTGATTCAAAAGCTGATGAAGGAATCTTTATTGGTTATTCGGATCGAAGCAAGGCTTATCGTGTATTCCATAAGAGAACTAAAACTATTGAAGAATCACTTCATGTATCTTTTGACGAATTCTATAAACCGTCTCATAATATATCGGATGACGAAGAAACTATAGTCACTGATAATCCTACCATCACAAATAATGACCCTGACTCAGAAATTATTGAGAATATTCCTCAACCTGTTATTGTACCTTCTCCGCCAAGATTTAGATCTCCCCCGAGAATTCTAAGAGATCATCCATTTCAAAATGTTATTGGAGAAGTAACATCACAAATTAGAACAAGGAGTCAACTTAATCAAATGGGTCATGTTGCGTTTATCTCAAATATCGAACCTAAAAATCCTAAGGAAGCTGCTACTGATGAATACTGGATCATTGCCATGCAAGAAGAACTAAACCAGTTCGAGCGCAATGATGTATGGGAACTTGTTCCAAGGCCGACTGATCAATCAGTTATAGGAACTAAATGGGTATATAAAAATAAGGCCGATGAACAAGGGAACATTACTAGAAATAAAGCAAGATTAGTAGCACAAGGATATAATCAGGAAGAAGGTATCGATTATGAAGAAACCTTTGCTCCCGTAGCTCGATTAGAAGCTATTCGAATCTTACTATCTTTTGCTTGTCATCATGATTTAAAACTTTATCAAATGGATGTCAAAAGTGCTTTTTTAAATGGGTTTATCAAAGAGAATGTATATGTCGAACAACCTCCTTTGTTCGTACATGAGAAATATCCGGATCATGTATATAAACTTAAGAAAGCTTTATATGGATTGAAACAAGCACCTCGTGCTTGGTATGAACGATTAAGAAGCTATCTCATAGATTCTGGATTTCCAATTGGAAAAGTTGATCAGACTTTATTCATTAAACATTCTCGAAAAGATATATTAGTTATCCAAATATATGTAGACGACATTATTTTTGGGTCAACAAACGACAAACTCTGCAAAGAATTTGCGGATATTATGACCAAAGAATTTGAAATGTCTCACATGGGAGAACTATCGTATTTCCTTGGTCTTCAAATCAAACAACTTTCTAATGGTATTTTTATTAATCAAGAAAAATACTATGGAAATCTAGTCAAACGCTTCGGTTTAGAAAAAACCTCTGGTAAACCAACTCCTATGAGTACAACTACACATCTTGAAAAAGATGAACATGGTAAAAATGTTGACCAGAAGCTATATCGAAGCATGATCGGTTCTCTCTTGTATCTTACCGCAAGTCGTCCTGATATTATGATGAGTGTTTGTATGTGTGCAAGATTTCAAGCTAATCCTAAAGAATCACATCTACGAGCTGTAAAACGTATAATACGATATCTTAACAACACCAAAGACTTTGGTCTTTTCTACCCGAAAGATTGTCCATTTGAATTAGTGTCATATAGCGATGCTGATTTTGTTGTCTCTCGCACGGATAGAAAGAGTACAAGTGGTACATGCCATTTTATTGGAAAATCACTTGTCCCTTGGTTTAGTAAGAAACAAAATTGCGTTTCACTCTCGACATGTGAAGCTGAATACATATCAACTGCTCTAGCTTGCACTCAAGTTTTATATATGCAACAAACACTTCGAGATTTTGATATTCATTTATCAAACTCCATCATATATTGTGATAACACAAGTGCAATAAATTTACCGAAAAACCCAGTCAATCATTCCCGAACAAAGCACATTGACATTCGACATCATTTCTTACGAGACAATATTGAAAACGGAACAATATGCCTTGAATATATCCCAACTGACAACCAGTTAGCAGACATTTTCACTAAGCCTCTACTCGAATCTAGTTTTATTTCTTTACGAAGAGAGCTCGGCTTGATTTCTAGAAACGAACTTGGTGTATAAAAGTATACATATACATTGTTGGGTTTCTAGTCGATACATTCATTTGTTTTAAAACTTAGCTAATTAATAGTCTTTTACTATTATTAGCAATTCATTTTGAGTGGTTCTTATTTCTGAATGCTTTTCATCCACTAATTTCTATCTCAATAAATCCTGTATATATACATACTCTTTCTAAATGTTTTTTCTGCATCTTTTTCTAAGAGTCTCGCTCAACATTCATATATTCCTCTATAATGGAACACATTTGTGATAAATGTGCTCAACGATCTCATATTTCGATCACTAGCTCCGAGCCAGAAGAGTACTATTCCCCGAAAACACCACAACATCCACCTGGATTCCATCTAAATTCCCGTACACCGGGAACGACACCAACTCCTAAACGAAGCAAGAAAGCACTTTTTTGCTCTCCACGTACAAAGGATAAGATTAATGAAATACATCATTATCAACAGGAGATGTACAATGAGCAAAAATTAACTTCCTCTCGTTTGACGTATCTCGAGCAAATAACTTCACTCTTCTGTAGTTCCAACAAGCATAATGTTCATGAGCCAATACATATACCATCATCATCGAGAGGGTCCAACTCATGGGATAGGAATTTCAACAAAAATGAAGGTGCTAGTGGGAAATACTCTTCGTGGGAACCAAGAAAATGAGTTCTTTATATCGGATCAAAGGAGATGCTTTATAATGTTTTTTAATAATAATGTTTTTATTTCTTACTTCATGTATTTGTTATATTTTTTTAATAATACTTTGTTTGGCTTTGAATTCGATCAACAAAAGGCTGAAAATTCATTTCAATCAAAAAAACGGTCGACCGGTAGATAATTTTCGGTTGACCGGTTTGTACACTTTTAATTTCCAGAGAAATATCTGGGTCGACCGGTTAAAAAAAAAAAGATGTTGACCGATCTCTTGAAACACGAACAGGTCGACCGGTAATAAATTTTGGTCGACCGATTTTATGAAACAAAAATTTCCAAAGAGTTTTCACGGTCGACCGGTCACAAATTTTATGTCGACCGAAAAAGTTTTAGCAAAATATGAAAAAAAGTGTCAACCGAAATTTTTGCACAGGTCGACCGGTCTGTTAAAGTTTTGAAATTCAAAACCATAGAATCCGGTCGACCGGTTACAATTTTATGTCGACCGATTTTAGCATTTTTTCTTCGATTTCAAACCAGAAACTAATTAGGTCGACCGGTATACTATTTTAGGTCGACCGTTTTCAGGTTATACTGTTTTTAAACATCCAATAGTCGGTTCAACCTCCTATATCAATACACTATTTCGTTTTTAACCTCTTCATTACTCAAATCAACACTTTTCTTCAAACCCTAACTCCTCAAATTCCATCACCTTCTCTTCAATGGCTCCAAAATCAAAGAAATCAAAAAATTCTTCTTCTACTTCTCAACAACAACCCATAGATGCTCAAATCAACATTGGCTTAAGGATCCAATTGCTATAATAAGACGGAATAAGATGAAAGATTATACCATTCATGAAGGGATGTTTATCAAATACTTTGATTTTCTCCTCTATGATGTTAAAGAAATTGCAACCAAAGCAAAAATAGCATCTCTTCTTAGTTTTGAGGACAATAATGTTGAGATTAATCACATTATGATAAAATTATTCTATGCTAATCTAAATTTGGAGAAGTACAAGCCAGCAAATTCATCAAATTGCTTATGGTCAGTTGTATGTGATCAACAAGTATTCATCTCCAAGTCCCGAATGGAAGAAGTTCTTAAATCTTCAAATAATGGTACGAAATTTTCTTTTGATTTCTATCCCATTCATATAAGAGACAAAATTAGTCATTTATTCATTGAAGATCACAAGTCAAGTACTAAAGGAATAAATTTGAGACCTACGGCTAGAATTCTCCATCATTGTATTGCTCATTCTCTCTTGCCACGAACCGATAATTTTGATGCCATCTACAAAGAAAATTTTAAGGCATTATATGCTATATATGGTGATATCAATATCAATTGGATTGATATGATTTTTGATGAGATATAATTGGTAAATAAACGTTCTCGTAAACATTTATTTTACAATGAATATTTAATGCGTCTCCTCATGAATTGCGGAATAAAATCTCCGGAATCCAAGATTTCAACACCTAAGTGTATTGATAAAGTATCAAAGAAGAGAATGAAACTTCCGGATCCATGCTTAACCATTATTCCATTTGAGCAATATAATAATAGAAGTTCTCCTGAAGCATCTTCATCACAAGCTCCTACTCCAAGACCGGAAGACGTTAAGATTCCTTCGCCAAATTCTACAACAAAGGATTCTCTTGAACAAATAGCAAGAAATCAATTTCTTTTAGAAGCAAGACTCAAGCGAACCGATACCAAGCTCGATCAGTTAGACACCAAAATGGATAAACGTTTTAACAAGCTTAAGTCTTTCTTTGGCATTCTTTGGGATACAATTTCTTGCGGAGCTTCGTCTTCAACCACACATGTTCAAAATCCAGGAAAACGACCAATGCCACCTACTTTCACATGGTCTACTTCGGAGGAAAACACCAGTTCTGGAGAAAGTACTCACCATAGTCGTGGTCATGGAATTTCATTTTTTGAATATGGTAGGCATGAGGGAGAAGAATATCAAGTTGATGATGATTAAGAAGAAGAAGGAGAAAAAGAAGGAACAGATAAAGATCAGGAAGTAGAAGGAGATGAGGAAGAGGAATCCTCGGAAGAAGAAAAAGATGAGGATAAAGGATCATCAGAAGAAGAAGGAGACGAAACCGACTCTGATACACCTCCTCAGTAGTTATTTCTATCTATAGTTATGATATTACGTCTTTAAAACATCTCTATTAGCTTTTATATGTGTTTTGTGTTATGTATGCTACGAAAACTTGGTTCGTCTTGTATGTTTTTGGTATGGTTTGTAATGTATAATATACTCTGGATGTGATGTCCTATGTTATTTAATCGCCCTCTTGTTTATTATACCCTTTTTGTCGATGACAAAGGGGGAGAAAGTTACTAACATCTCTTCTTGTAGAAACTTAGTTATATTTTTCAGGGAGATCATATATACCGGGGGAGACAGAACTTATATACAGGGGGAGATAGCAATAAAGATTAAAATATCAAGCTATATTGTCATCAATCAAAAAGGGGGAGAATGTTGAGTCAACGGTTTCAATGCTTATTTTGATTAATGACAAGAAGGAGCTTCATGATCGACAAAAAGAAGACTCAATGTTTTATAGGTTAGAAGATGGTTATTTAGAGTTATTTATGTTAAAATCTATCCTCAAATAATCATACTTCTTATTCTCTTCAAAACTATACATGAAAACTCATTTTTTATGTATGTTGACAAAAACCTGTCAACCTGTTAAATTTAATAGGTCAACAGCTTTTTAAACTTAACAGGTCAACCTGTTAAAATTAACAGGTCAACAGTTTTTTGAAATAACGGTCAAAAACCTGTCAACCTATTAATTTTTCCTGTCGACCAATTTTTGAATTTCATGAAGAGTCATCTTCTTTCTTGAAAAGTTGCATCCATTTCTCTTCATTTAAATCATTTCTTTTGATTGCAACTTTTCACCAACAATTGCAACTTCTCAATTACTATAAATACATCAGTTTTCAATCAATCAAATTACCGAATTTTCTCTCCGTTCTCTGATCTATATTGTATTATTCTTAGCATTCTAAAAGCACTCAAAAGCATTCAATTATCGTTTGAATCTCCAAGCATATTTAACACACTTGTGATTCAACTAGATAATCCACTTCCAAATCTTTGCAAACATCAATATATATTTGAGGATAAGATTATAGGAAGGTTGTACTCAATCATTGACTAATCAGTGTTGAAGAAAGAACACATTCAAGGTCAAACTCTGGTAATCGTCTTGTGGGTAAGCTTGTAGCCCGTGAAATCAAGTGGGTAAGCTTGTAGCCCGTGAAATCAAGTGGGTAAACTTGTAGCCCGCAAATAAAGTAGTGTTGTGAACCTGTTCCTCCGGGTGAAGCGAGGGTTTTGATTAGTAGAAGTTTCGAAGAGGAGCTTCGGGACTGGACGTAGGACGGGAGGTCCGAACCAGTATAAAATCCTGGTGTCGTTACTCTACTTTACTTTACTTTACTGCATTTAAAGTTATCTGTGATATATATATTGTTATCATATTCCGCATAGCCATATTATAGATCCTGCATAAGTCGTATATACCGACTTTTCAAATATTTGGGAAATTGTTCTCTTGTTGAATTACGGTTAGTGACTAATGAATTGGAATGAGGCGTATGTTGTGTTTGTGTAACATTTGTTTTTAATATACGCGGGTTGTTCGGAAAGGCTGGGTTTATACCCATTCTGAATAACCGATTCGACGATAAGTCGAAGATGATGACGGTGGTCGAAGACCGGAAGTCTTCACATCGTTTGGATAATTACTGATGATCCTGATTGGGCTGTACACCTAAGAGGATGGAAATAGTTGGTGGTCGTCCAGACGTACTTGGAGATCGATGGATATGCGAGGAAAGTGCCTCCGGTTTCGTTCAGACCCAGAACGAACTTGTAATTGGATTGTGTGTCTGACATTGGACTTTATTCTGTGTTGATTGATCTCTATTAAATATACATCTGTTTGGCGGCGGAGAATTTATTCTCTTGCTTAACGCCCTTCTCTGAGACGTACGAGCTCAGAGGTTGTATATCGGTGGACATCAGTCGCATGGCATGAATTGCCTGTGTGGCATGCTGAGTTGCATGGATCAAGGCTTCTGTTGAAAAGCAAAGTCTTGTGGTTGATGATCAAAGCACGGCCTTTGTGGCGTAGCTTCGTGTATAACGTGAATTCGCGAGCCTCACACCTCGGTATGAGTTAAAAACGGGATAAGGACTGCAGGGAGAGCACGACGTTTCTTTCTAGCTTTGGTGGTGTCAGTGACTTACCAGCCCTGACATTTATATACTTTTCACTTATGTGGTCGTTGGATGAGGCGCCTCGATTTTAGGTCTGTAAGGACCGGGAAACGTGTGTTCAGGAATACTAATCCTCAAAAGTAAGAGAGGACCGGCCCTGAAGATTCAAGGATTGCCCAGAGTGTGTAGTCCTGGGACATTTGCTAGAGTGTCCCGAAAGTGGAGAGGAGCTTGCCCCTTGCCTCGACTCATGACGGAAATCCAATTTCCAATACGAGATATTTCAGCTTTATTTGTAGAGCCTAGTATGGCGACATAGTGGGATGGGGCGCTTATGCCGTCTATGATTTATATTTATGATTGAAATTGTTTTGACACTATACACCTATTGTAGTATCAAATGATTTGTTTTAAACGTATCAAGCATGTTTGGCTATTACGAGGGAAAACCCTATCCTCCGGCTTGCGTTGCATTGTGTGATGGGACCTGGGTCTTATAATAGCTTCATTTTTCGAAAAAGCTTTGCGTTGTCTTTTCTATGCACTGGTATTCTTGGGAGGAAACCCGTTCCGTGTTATACGGCGTGGTCCCTTGAATTACTCTCTTTTAAAGTAAAGTCTAAATAACTGTTTTAGTTCTCACACCAGTCACATGACTGACCTGGAGTTTATTGTTTTAACCTAAACTCTGGGTGCCCCTATTTTCAACACGGGCAGCTGGTAGTTTTGGTTTTGCAGATTTATATTCACAGGATCCTGGTTTACAGCTGGAATGATATCCGAAAAGCTCTGTATCCGTATATCACCTTCAATTGTGCTTTGTATTATTTTCCGCTGCTATGTAATTTATTGTAATCTCTGATATTTATCGAATGTAATTTATTCATTTATACTCTGTATATTCTTCTATCTGATGGAATTGTTGTAATAGCAATGAAATGTTCTTCCGCCTGCGTTCCAATTTGTCATGTTCTCAGAACGATCAGGGGTTTCGAACGGTCTAGATCGGTTTAACGATTGATTCTAATCGAGCGAAATTCCTTGCCGTCACATTTGGTATCAGAGCTTTGGTTTACAGAGCTTGAGAACAAGGCACATTAGAACCATACGGAAGAATTCATCAGATGTTGGATTAGTCATATCCAATTAGCATGACTCGTAAGAGATATGATCAGTAGTATCCTAGAACGAGTGTGAAGAGTATATTTTTCCAACGAAAAAAATTTTGTTTTGAAATTTAAATCGTTTTATATATATCTAAATATTTATTTATTTTGAATTTGGACAATCCGATATATAAAGATTTTGCATATACGTGTCATGAACGTATATTCGAAGTTTTAATATACCGGATAGATATAGAACCGCACTCTAGTAGCCCGGAGATGTTCTGATGGTGGTTCGAAACATCATCAGCATTTATTTTCGAGTGACGAAGGTGTGATATCTATATATTTCCATTAGACTAGTGTGAGAACCAAAACTTAGATAGATTTATTTGTTGTGAATTGGCATCAAAAACATGATTTTTTGTTTATATATATCAAATTTATGGATTTGAAACTCTAATCCACTAATTGATTGATGTTTGTGTTGTTTGTTTATTTGTTTGATAATTTTGAACCATTAAGCCTAATTGAACCGAATATTGAATTGTATTGAAATTTGGTCACATTTGCTTGCATATACATGTACTTACATTGAACAGGTCATAGTAAGGAGGCTAGAGCAGAGAATAAAATTTGTTTGCCCGACAAATAGGTACATGTTTACTATAATTTACTGTTGTGTTTGGGTGATGATGATTTTATGAGCCTATTGGCTAGCCGCTTGCCTTTTTCATTTTCTTTTTGAGATCAGATTGCCTATATGGAAATTTCTGGATTTTTCCGTGGCTCCCGGTGTAGGGGAGGTTATGGCGAAATTTTTCGAAAATTTAGGGTGTTAGCCAAATTTTTGAATAATTTGAAAATTCTCAGAAACTGAAAAGTTGGAGAATGGAAGCCAGATCGAACGTAGAGTTGATTGATCAAACCACTTTCGGCTTTGTTCCTTTTCGGGGATGAAAAGTTTTAAGTGGGGGAGATTGTAACAACCCGAAAATCTGGGCCAGTTTAAAATTTTTATTTTGTCAATTTTAGTGAATTTTGAACATTTAAAATGAATTATTTTAAACAATATCAACGGAAAATTTATTTGAATAGAAATCGAACGTATATATTTATATACGCCGTCGTTAGAATATAAATAATTATATATAATTATAAATAGAATTGAAAATGGCGCGGTAGTTCGATAATTCGATTTCAAACTTCAATTGAATGTACCGGTTGCAAAACAAACCGGATTTTAGTGAAACCAAAAATAATAGGATCTAATTGAGAATATCTTTCCAACGAATCCGAAAAATTGAAATTTCATAGCGGGAATCAAAAGATATGTCCAGTTGAAAATTCTGAATAGTCGCTATGGAATTCAAGCCCTTAAAAATGGAAATTTTGCAAACGACCTCGGATTTCTACGAAACCACTTTTGTTGGATCCGTGATGTCAAGTTATTGCTAGATTCCAAATTTCATAATTTTTCGAATCAGTATGTGAGCGTGGCAAAGGAAAACGCGTTTGACCAGTTTTAGTTGATTTTAATCGACTGGGAAATGGCCATTTTTCCAACGGTCTCAGAATTCGACGAAATTAGTTTTGTTAGGACCGTATCGTCAATACGAAGCTAGAAAATATTTTTCTGGGATTTATAGAGTTAGTATGTGACCCCGGTAAAATGAAATGCGCGTTCAAAATCAATATATAGAGTTATATGTTGATTTTGACGAAAACTGATCGAAACGATCGAATCAGCTTACGATACATATCCCATTGTGTTCGGAATGGGGGTGAAACGCTATGGACGACAGGCGGTGGGTCTCGTTTCGAGGTCGAAATAAAAAGTCAACTCTTCTTGAAATTAAATAATAAAAAAAATTAAAATCTCTCTTCCTTTTAACTTCTGTCCCCCCCCCCCCCCCGTTTCTTCAAATCAGAAATCAAAAATAAAAAAAAAAAAAAAGAAAAAGGCGCAGCCGCGCCCCTAGCGATCGCCACCCCGACGCGCCGCCTGCTAGGGCGCTACCACCCTCGCCCCTCTCGACATCTTCCCCTTCGCCGCATCGCTCCAACCCCCCCTTTCCGCCCTCCAACACCCAGAACCCTAGCTCCAGATTTTCGTCGCCCCTTCTTGAACGCGCTGCCGCCGCCCGAGGGACCTCTAGAACCGCTGATTCGTAGTTGCGTCCTCCCCCTCGTTAGCCTCTGAACCCCCTTTCCCTCCTTAAAACCGTGAAACCCCAATGCTGGAGCACCCCTCCCTCTTTGCATCGCTGACAGTAGCCCTCTCCTCGCTGCAGAAAACCGTAAGTTTTCTGATTTATTTTTATTTTCATTTTTAATTTTCTTTTTCAAATCCGATATTTTTGTTATTATTATTTGTTTTAATCCATTGAAGAAAATAAATAATAATAATAAAATTAGTTTTGAAAAGAATAAAAATGAAATCATCTTTGAAAAGAATGGAGCATTAGATTTGAAATTATAGAAAGGTTAAAAACATAGTTTTTATACTAGTGGCATATAAAAAGATATGATTTTTATTTAGATAGAGTTATAAAAATATAATCTTTTATATTGTAGAAGGATAAAAATATAATTTTTTATATAGGTAAGATAGTAAAAATATCATCTTTATAAATATAGCAAATAAAAATCTGATTTTTATTATATATATGTTGAAATAAAAATGTGATTTTTATAGTGCTGAAATGAAAAGGCGAAATCTTTATATTTAAAAAGGAGAAATCTTTATATTTAAAAAGGCGAAATCTTTATATTTTAAAAGGCGAAATCTTTATATTTAAAAAGGCGAAATCTTTATATTTGAAAAGGCGAAATCTTTACATAGAGAATAGCGTGGTAAAAATAGAATTTTTATCTATATAGTAGCGTGGTAAAAATAATTTTTTTATCTATATAGTAGCGATGTAAAAATGAAATTTTTACCTATATAGCAGCGATGTAAAAATAGAATTTTTATCCATAAAGAGTAATTATAAAAATATGATTTTTATATACATGGCAACAATATAAAAATATGATTTTTATATATGTAGTGACTACGAGCGACGAAAGTGACAAAAAGGGGGAGAACGACGAAAATTTCTACATAGGAAGAGTCATGGCGTTTGGATAGCTATCGGTGAGAACTTCTCACTCTAAATTTCTTTTTCTAGTTATATATATATACTAGGATGCAGACGGTGCTTAGCAGCACCCGACACCCGTCATCCACAGACCATGGATGGCTTGTTTGTTTGATTGATGTGTTGTGAGAATTGTTTGTGATGTTGATGTGAAATCGATAATAAATTATAAATGGTTGAAATAAATTAATTATCGTTAAAAAATATAATTTTTAACATGACAGTGAATAAATAAATATTTATAAACAAATCGGCCGATTTGTTTATATACACTGATTTGACTAATATTGATTGGGATGATAAATTTTACACATCACCCAACTGCACAAATAAAAATCTGTGTTTGTTAATTTGAAACCCCACACGGGTGTTGGGATGATATTAGGCGTACACTAATCCCAATTATTTAATTGTATGTCGATCGATTGGTCGACAGACTGTGTAAGCTTTGATTATTTATATTTGATGCTTATGCAGTTGTGTGGTGCACCTTGGATGATGGTTGATTGTTTATCATTGCTATTATATACATGTGTTGTATGGAATCCATATAATTAACTTTATATGGTGGTTGATTGGGCCTCATTCCAATTGGGAAATTAAAGAATATTATAAAATAAAGGTTCATGTGTTGACCGTACTCATCCGTTGAGATTAGTCATGTGTTGAACGAAATATTTTAACAATCAAATTTACATCTTTATCTTTATAAAATAAAGGTTCATGTGTTGACAGTTCTCATCCGTTGAGATTAGTCATGTGTTGAACGAAATATTTAAACGATAAAATTTGCATCTTTATCACATATAAAATTAGAAACTAACTGGAAAATAGATAAGATGAGTGGTCTTCTGGATATTGATCTGATGTTGGTTTCGGCCTTCAGGGTAATATTCAGGGAATCGTTCTCTTACTAATTTACGGTTGGAGTCTGATTTGAAATCAAACGATAGATATCATAATTTTATAAAATATATTGAATAACAAAAATAGTCACACGTGGACAATACTCATCCGTTGAGATTAGTCATGTGTTGACAAAAATATAGATTCACATATTGAATAGAATAAATATTCATTTGTTGAATAGAATAACGAAGTTATTGAAAAATATAAAGCCGTGTTGATTAGAGATGCGCTATTTTGACGCGAACGATATTTATATCGATTATATTCGAATTTGAATTGAATAGAAAATGAATTCGAATTGAATTGAATAGAAAACGAATTCAAATTGAATTGAATAGAAAACGAATTTGAACTGAATTGGATAGAAAACGAATTCGAACTGAATTGAATAGAAACGAATTCGAATTGAATTGAATAGAAAACGAATTTGAATTGAATTGAATAGAAAACAAATTCGAACTGAATTGAATAGAAAACGAATTTGAATTGAATTGAATATAAACCAATTTCGAATTGAATTGAATATAAACCAAATTCGAATTGAATTGAATATAGAATGAATCGAGATTTGAATTGAATTGGAAATGTGAAGTTGAAATGTTTTTGAAACGAATTTAAAACTATTCATAAAATTCATTTAAATAGAAATCGACGAAATATATACTATATATATTATGTATATAATATAATGGCCTGAATAGAACGCACCGCGCCGCGGCAGTTCGTAAATTTCGACCATTGACTTCGAACGGACAATAAGGGAGATCCAACCGTTGGATTCTCCTAAACCCAGAACCGTTGGGTTCGTATCGAAAAGAGCTTTCTAACGGATATTAGAAATTTGAAATCTAACGGTTGGATTTGGAGATACATCCAAATCAAATTTGGAAAAGGTCGCTGAAAGTGCAGTTCGATGGCCGTTGTTGGAAATCGACTGTACGGGCTTGATAAAATTATTAAAAATAGTAATAATTCGTGTAAAATCATAAGAAATGATTTGGGGAAAGTTGGGACGAAAAACTCCATATTTGAAAAGATAAAAATAGATTTTTATCGAAATGAACTAGTTTTGAACTAGAATTAAATTCAATTTATTTTTGAAATAAATAAATTGAATTTGAATTGGTTTTTGGGTTTATCGTGAGCAGTGTTTTGAATAACACTTGTTCTTTAACCCGATAATTAATGCCATGTGATTTTGGGTTGTCGTGAATGGTATCATCAATAATACTGTTCTTAGACCCAACCGAGTTAAGAAGATCAGAAACTAGCCGAAGATTAGTTAAGTTGAATGGTTTCTTGGGTACTGATCTGATGTTGGTTTCGGCCTTCGGGGTTAATATTTAGGGAATTGCTCACTTGCTATTTTACGGTTAAGGGCTGATAGAATGGAATGCGACTTTGGGTTTATCATGAACCGTGTTTTAAACGACACTGATTCTTTAACCCAGTTAAAGATTAAAACTAATTGAAGTTTTAATGAATCTTTAATTAGATTGAAATGATTGAGAACGGAGTATCACCAGTTTTGCTCCAAAGCGATAGTTAAATCTGTAAATATATTTGAACGTGGGATGGTAATTAATTTTACCGATAACACCGTGGTATTAGATATGGAGTATTACCAGTTTTGCTTCATGGGATGAATAGGTTGGGATTGGGAAATAAAATAAATAATTACTTCGGAGTGGTTCGCTAATCTCGACTAGTTTGGAAAACCATAATCTGGTTTGAAATGATATCCAAAGGAAGATTAAAGGATAAATTTTAAAGAATTTATCTTGGATAAAATTAATGGGAACCTTTCCCTAAGAATATGAAATTTAGAAACTAGTCGTGGGTTAGCTAAGAAGAATGGTTTCCTGGGTATTGATCTGATGTTGGTTTCGGCCTTCGGGGTTAATATTTGGGAAATTGTTCTCTTGTTGATTTACGGTTAGTGACTAATGAATTGGAATGAGGCGTATGTTGTGTTTGTGTAACATTTGTTTTTAATATACGCGGGTTGTTCGGAAAGGCCGGGTTTATACCCAATCTGAATAACCGATTCGACGATAAGTCGAAGATGATGACGGTGGTCGAAGACCGGAAGTCTTCACATCGTTTGGATAATTACTAAGGATCCTGATTGGGCTGTAAACCCAAGAGGATGGAAATAGTTGGTGGTCGTCCAGACATACATGGAAATCGATGGATATGCGAGGAAAGTGCCTCTGGTTTCGTTCAGACCCAGAACGAACTTGTAAATAGATTGTGTGTCTGACATTGGACTTTATTCTGTGTTGATTGATCTCTACTAAATATACATTTGTTTGGCGGCGGAGAATTTATTCTCTTGCTTAACGCCCTTCTCTGAGACGTACGAGCTCAGAGGTTGTATATCGATGGACATCAGTCGCATGGCATGAATTTCCTGTGTGGCATGCTGAGTTGCATGGATCAAGGCTTTTGCTGAAAAGCAAAGTCTTGTGGTTGATGATCAAAGCATGGCCTTTGTGGCGTAGCTTCGTGTATAACGTGAATTCGCGAGCCTCACACCTCGGTATGAGTTAAAAACGGGATAAGGACTGCAGGGAGAGCACGACGTTTCTTTCTAGCTTTGGTGGTGTCAGTGACTTACCAGCCCTGACATTTATATACTTTTCACCTATGTGGTCATTGGATGAGGCGCCTCGATTTTAGGTCTGTAAGGACCGGGAAACGTGTGTTGAGGAATACTAATCCTCAAACGTAAGAGAGGACCGGCCCTGAAGATCCAAGGATTGCCCAGAGTGTGTAGTCCTGGGACATTTGCTAGAGTGTCTCGAAAGCGGAGAGGAGCTTGCCCCTTGCCTCGACTCATGACGGAAATCCAATTTCCAATTTCCAATATGAGATATTTCGGCTTTATTTGTAGAGCCTAGTATGGCGACATACTGGGATGGGGCGCTTATGCCGTCTATGATTTATATTTATGGTTGAAATTGTTTTGACACTATACACCTATTATAGTATCAAATGATTTGTTTTAAACGTATCAAGCATGTTTGGCTATTATAAGGGAAAACCCTATCCTCCGGCTTGCGTTGCATTGTGTGATGGGACCTGGGTCTTATAATAGCTTCATTTTTCGAAAAAGCATTGCGTTGTCTTTTCCATGCACTGGTATTCTTGGGAGGAAACCCGTTCCGTGTTATACGGCGTGGTCCCTTGAATTACTCTCTTTTAAAGTAAAGTCTAAATAACTGTTTTAGTTCTCCAACCAGTCACATGACTGACCTGGAGTTTATTGTTTAACCTAAACTCTGAGTGCCCCTATTTTCGACACGGGCAGCTAGTAGTTTTGGTTTTGCAGATTTATATTCACAGGATCCTGGTTTACAGCTGGAATGATATCCGGAAAGCTCTGTATCCGTATATCACCTTCAGTTGTGCTTTGTATTATTTTCCGTTGCTATGTAATTTATTGTAATCTCTAATATTTATCGAATGTAATTTATTCATTTATACTCTGTATATTCTTCTATCTGATGGAATTGTTGTAATAGCAATGAAATGTTCTTCCGCCTGCGTTCCAATTTGTCCTGTTCTCAGAATGATCAGGGGTTTCGAACGGTCTAGATCGGTTTAACGACTGATTCAGATCGAGCGAAATTCCTTGCCGTCACAGGCATACTGTAATGCACCCACAGCACTTCTATATTATTTAATATTTTTAATAGCTTCCCCTGTATTTGGAGTAATGCTGATTTGAAATCATAGGTGTTGGTTGTGGCTTTGCTTTATCCATATCAGTTTTGACCAGTAGTTCTGTTATGTAATTCTTTTGAGATAAAACAGCTAAGTCTTTGATACTCTATTGATGTCTATTTCCAAAGAATATGATACGTTACTAAGATCCTTTATTGGAAATTCCTTGTTCTAGTACTCAGTGGTCTGCTGTAAGTCCTCTTCGCAGCTACCTGTAATTATTAGATCATCCACATATACAAGAATATATACAGTAGATCTATTGTTAGCTTTTATGAATAAAGAATTATCAGATCTAGTGGCATGATAAACAATTTTAACAAGAGTCGATTTGAGCTTTTCAAACCAAACCCTTGGGCTTTGTTTGAAACCATAGATTGATTTATTTAATTTGCAAACCAAATCAGAATTTTGCACATTACCATCTGGTTGTTGCATAAGTACTTCTTTTAATGTTCCATTAAGGAATGCATTATTGACATCAAGATGTCTGATGTTCCATTGAGTCTTGAGAGCAATAGTGAAAATGAGTCTGATTGTTGCTGGTTTAACAACATAAGATAATGTTTTTTTTTGCAAAGCAATGTCGGGTTTATGTAATAACCCGAAAATCTGGGCCAGTTTAAATTTTTTATTTTGGCCAATTTAGTGAATTTTGATTATTTAGAATGAATTATTTTAAATAATAACGATGAGAAATTTATTTTGAATATAATTCGAACGTATATATTCGTTTGAATCGACGATAAAATATAAATATTTATTTATATTTATAAAAGGAATTGAAAATGGCGCGGTAGTTCGAAAATTCGATTTCAAACTTCAAATGAATGTACCGGGTGCAAAATAAACCGGATTTTAGTGAAACTAAAATTATTTGAATCTAATTGATAATATCTTTCCAACGAATCCGAAAAATCAAAATTTCATAGCAGGGATAAAAAGATATGTCCAGTTGAAATTTCAGAATAGCCGCTATGGAATTCAGGCCCTTAAAAATAGCCATTTTGCAAACGACCTCGGATTTCGACGAAACCACTTTTGTTGGATCCGTGATGTCAAGTTATTGCTAGATTCCAATTTTCGTAATTTTTCGAATCAATATGTGAGCGTGGCAAAGGAAAACGCGTTTGACCATTTTCAGTTGATTTTAATCGACTGGAAATTGGCCATTTTTCAAACGGTCTCAGAATTCAAAGAAACTAGTTTTGTTAGGACCGTATCGTTAATACGAAGCTAGAAAATATTTTTTGTGAATTTTTCGAGTTAGTATGTGACCCCGATAATTTGAAAGGTACGTTTAAAATTCAGTATAATGATTTAAATGTAAATTCAACGAAAACTGATCGTAACGGTTGAGATGGCCTACGATACTTATCCCATTGTGTTCGGAATGAGGGTAATACGCTAGGGACGACAGTCGGTGGGTTTGATTTCGAGTTCGAAAATAAAACCTTCTTTTTGGGTTAAATTAAAAATTAAAATATATTATTATATAATCCCATACCCTCCACTCTCTCTCCCCGTCATTTTCTCAAATCAGAAAAGGAAATAATAAAAAAAGAACCGCGCTCGACCATAGATCGACGACGGCCATCGCCGTCCACCACCTGACGCGGCCCCCCTCGCTCGCGCCATCTCCGACAACGCCCCCCCCTCTCGCGCCTCCACCTCTCCTCCTCCACAAACGAAAATCGCGGAGCCCTCCCAAAACCTCACCACTACCAATCGTTGTTCGCCCCTCCGCTAGGCCCCACCCCTCACCGACGCGCGCGACCCCCCTCCGCCACCTCCTTTATCTCCGGCGCCACCAATGGCTGCGACAATCCCCCCTTCTTAACGCTGTAAGTTTTATTCGTTTTTAGAGATAAAGCTTAGTTTTTATTTTATTTTATTTTATTTATTTATATGAATATGAAAGAGGAGATTTTATAGGAATTTTACATATAGAAAAAAATTCGATTTTTATATATTGAATAGCAAAGTAAAAATTTGATTTTTAAATATTGAATAGCAAAGTAAAAATTCGATTTTTATATATTGAATAGCAAAGTAAAAATTCGATTTTTATATATTGAATAGCAAAGTGAAAATTCGATTTTTATATATTGAATAGCAAAGTAAAAATTCGATTTTTATATATTGAATATCAAAGTAAAAATTCGATTTTTATATATTGAATAGCAAAGTAAAAATTCGATTTTTATATATTGAATAGCAAAGTAAAAAATTCGATTTTTATATATTGAATAGCAAAGTAAAAATTCGATTTTTATATATTGAATAGCAAAGTAAAATTTCGATTTTTATATATTGAATAGCAAAGTAAAATTTTGATTTTTATATATTGAATAGCAAAGTAAAAATTCGATTTTTATATATTGAATAGCAAAGTAAAAATTCGATTTTTATATATTGAATTGCGAAGTAAAAATATGATTTTTATTTGTTAGAATGAAGCAATAAAAATATAATTTTTATTTGAACAGCGTGAAAAGACTGCATTGGAATTTCAAGCAAATCCAGACGGTTCAACAGTTTAAAAGCAAAGCACGACGGAGTGCAACCCTCTGTGAGAACTTCTCACCTTTTAATTTTATTTTTCTAGTTATAAATATATACTAGGATGCAGACGGTGTTTAGTAGCACCCGACACCCGTCGTCCACAGACCATGAACGGCTTGTATGCTTGATTGTTTGATTTTGTTGTGTAGTTGATTGTGTGATGTGATGTGAAATGAAATATAACATTTATATAGTTGAAAGAAAATATTTTATAGTGGAAAATATTTTATAGTTAAAAATAGAATTTTTAACGCGTATATGAAAAGAAATAAAAATAAATAAATCGGACGATTTGTTTATATACACACATTTGATTGATATTGATTGGGACGATAAATTTTACACATCGCCCAACTGCACAAATAAAATCTGTGTTTGATTGTTTGAAACCCCACACGGGTATTGGGATGATATTTGACGTACATTAATCCCAATAATTAGTTGTATGTCGATCGATTGATTGACAGACTGTTATAAGCGTTAAATATTTATATTCGATGCTTATACGGTGTAGAATGCACTTTGGATGATGGTTGATTATTCATCGTTGTTATTGTATACACGTGTTGTAGAAAATCCATATAATTAACATTATATGGTGATTGATTGAGCCTCATTCCATATTTGGAAAAGAAATATTTGAAATAGAAATATTGGAAATAGAAATATTTGAAAAAGAAATATTTGAAATAGAAATATTTGAAATAGAATATTTGAAAATAGAAATATATGAAGCCGTGTTGATTAGATTGACGCCATTTTGACGTGAACGATATTTATATCGATTTTATTCATTTTATAATGAATATCGAAAGTGATTTCAAAATCTGATATTTTGAAAAGAATTGAAATTCGAATTAAAATTGAATATAAATGAATTCGAATTGAAATTGAATATAAATGAATTCGAATTGAAATTGAATATAAATGAATTCGAATTGAAATTGAATATAAATGAATTCGAATTGAAATTGAATATAAATGAATTCGAATTGAAATTGAATATAATTGAATTCGAATTGAAATTGAATATAAATGAATTCGAATTGAAATTGAATGTAAATGAATTCGAATAAAAATTGAATATAAATGAATTCGAATTGAAAGAATTGAAATTGAATTGAATTGAAAACGAATTGAAATTGAATTAGAAATCAATTTGAATTGAAATCAATTTGAAATGAATTTAAAACGAATTTATAAGGAAAAATTCAATTTTGATTTGAATTAGAAATGAAGTTGAAATCGCTTTGAAAACGAATTTAAAACGATTTATAAAATTCATTTCGAAAGGAAATCGATGAAGTATATATTATATATATTATATGATGGCCTGAATAGAACGCGCCGCGCCGCTGCAGTTCGCGAATTTCGACCATTGACTTCGAACGGATATTACGGGAGATCCGACCGTCGGATTCTCCTAAAACCGGAACCGTTGGGTTCGTATCGAAAAGAGCTTTCTAACGAATATTAGAAATTTGAAATCTAACGGTTGGATTTGGATTTATGTCCAAATCAAATTTGGAAAAGGTCGCTGTAAGTGCAGTTCGATGGCCGTTGATGGAAATCGACTGTACGGGCCTTGATAAAATTATTAAAAATAGTAATAATTTGTGTAGAATCTTAAGAAATGATTTGTGAAGAATTGGGATGAAAAACTCCATATTTGAAAAGATAAAAATAGATTTTTATCGAAAAGAACTAGTTTTGAACCAGAATTATAATTCTATTTATTTTTAAATAAATAAATTGGATTTGAAATGGTTTTGAAAATAACCAGAATTTCCAATAATTATATTGGAATGGATTTGAATCGAAATTGTCTTCGGAATATTTCGATGTTGGATTTCGTGATTATATAGATATTGTTATGGAAATTTGAAAGATATATATTTATATCGTTATTTCCAATACGACATTTGTTAGTCGTAGAATTTGATATTGAATATAAGCCGATATATTTTCTATGCAGAGCCTTGTATTTAATATCAAATGTGATTTGGGTTTGTCGTGAATGGTGTCTTCATTAACACTGTTCTTAAGCCCAGTTGAGAAAATGATTAAATCTTTTTAGCTAGATTTAATGAAGTGTACCAATTAAATAATATTTAATTGGAATTGAATTGGTATTGATTTTTGGGTTTATCGTGAACAGTGTTTTAAATAACACTTGTTCTTTAACCCGATAATTAATGGAACGTGATTTTGGGTTGTTGTGAACGGTATCTTCAATAATACTGTTCTTAGACCTAAAGGAGTTAAGAAAATAAGAAACTAACTGGAGATTAGTTAAGTTCAATGGTTTCAGAGGTATTGATCTGATGTTGGTTTCGGCCTTCGGGGTTAATACTTAGGGAACTGCTCACTTGCTAATTTACGGTTAGGGACTGATTGAAATGTAATGTGATTTTGGGTTTATCGTGAACCGTGTTTTAAATGACACTGATTCTTAAACCCAGTCACAGATTAAAACTAAGTGGAGTTTTAATGAATCTTTAATTAGATTGAAATGATCGAGAATGGAGTATCACCAGTTTTGCTCCAGGCGATAGTTAAATCTTTAATTAGAATTGAACGTGAAATGGTAATTGAATTTACTGATAACACCGTGGTGTTAGATATTAAGTATTACCAGTTTTACTTCATGGGATGAATAGGTTGGGGTTGGGAAATTAAAACAAATGATTACTTCGGTAAGGTTCGTTAAATCCCGACTAGTTTGAATTGATATTCAAAGGAAGATTAAAGAATAAATTTAAAGGATTTATCCTTGATAAAATTAATGGGAACCTTTCCCTAAGAATGCGAAATTTAGAAACTAACTGTCGGTTAGCTAAGCAGAATGGTTTTCTGGATATTGATCTGATGTTGGTTTCGGCCTTCGGGGTTAATATTAGGGGAATTATTCTCTTGATTAATTTACGGTTAGTGACTGATGAATTGGAATGAGGTGTATGTTGTGTTTGTGTAGCACTGGTTTATTATATACGCGAGTTATTCGGAAAGACCGGGTTTATCCCATTCTGAATAACTGATACGACGATAAGTCGAAGATGAAGACGGTGGTCGAAGACCGGAGGTCTTCACGTCGTTTGGGTGATTACTGATGATCTTGATTGGGAAATACACCCAAGAAGATGGAAACAGTTGGTGGTCGTCCAGACGTACTTGGAGATCGATGGATATGCGGGGTACTAGGTGCCTCCGGTTTCGTTCAGACCCAGAACGGACTTGTAAATGGACTGTGTGTTTGACATCGGATTTCATTCTGTGTGACTGATATCGGTTGCATAGAATGGTTTGCCTGTGTGGCATGCTAAGATGCAAATGGTCAAGGCTTCTGTTGAAAAGCAGAGTCTTGTGGTTGATGATCGAAGCACGGCCTTTGTGGCGTAGCTTTGTGTAACGTTTACTTCGCGAGTTTCACACCCGGTATGAACCAAAAATGGGAGAGGACCTCAGGGAGGACATGCGTTTCTTTCTAGCTAGAAGTGGCATCAGTGGTTTTACACGCCCTGACGAGTTTGACTTATGTGGTTGTTGTTGTTGTGAGGCGCCTCGGTTTGATCGGACGATCTGGTTCCGATGGAGTCATTTAGTTGGCTCACCTACGCCCCATAGGGCGGAGAGACGAATTGTTCAGGCATAATAATCCACATCGGTGGACCGGCCCTGACGATCCAAGGCTTGCCTGCGCGCTTGCCTGAGACACGGGCTAGAGCGTCTCGAATCGGTGCCTCGGTTCATAGACAGAAATCCAATTTCCAAATACGTGATTTTGCGGTTTTAATTGTAGAACTAGTATAGCGACAAGATATATGGTACCCATGCCGTCTATGATTGATACTTATGATTTGAAGTTGTTTTATACACTATGCACTTATAATAGTATCAAATGATTTGTTTTAAACGTATCAAGCATTCTTGGCTATTATAAGGAAAAAAAACTATCCTCCGGCTTGCGTTGCATTGTGTGATGGGAACTGGGTCTTATAATAGCTTCATTGTTCTTTATTTAGCATTGTGCTGTTGTTTTATGCACTGGTATTCTTGGGAGGAAACCCGTTCCGTGTTATACGGCGTGGTCCCTTGATTTACCTAACTTCAAAATAAAGACTAATAACTGTTTTAGTTCTCACACCAGTCCCATGACTGACTTGGAGTTTATTGTTTTAACCTAAACTCTGGGTGCCCTTATTTTGACACGGGCAGCTAGTAGTTTTGGTTTTGCAGATTTATATTCACAGGATCCTGATTTACAGCTGGATTGATATCCGGAAAGATTTGTATCCGTATATCTCTTCTAGTTGTGTATTGTATTATTTTCCGCTGCTATGTATTTAAATGTAATTTAAATCTCTGATATTTCTGTGTAATGTTTATTCATTTATACTCTGTATATTCTTGTAATCTGATGGATTGTCGTAATATACAATGAAATGTTCTTCCGTCTGCGTTCTATTTTGTCGTGTTCTCAAAACAATTCGTTCTTTCTCTTCTCTTCGGAGACCGGGGAAGTTCGGGTCGTTTCAGCGTGGTATCAGAGCTTTGGTTTACAAAGCTCAGAGAACAAGACACATTAGAACCATGCGAAGGAATTCATCATATATTGGATTAGTAATATCCAATTAGAATGACTCGTTAGAGATGGGATCAGTAGTATCCTAGAACGAGTGTGAAGAGTATATTTTTAAAATTGAAAACAAGTTTTGTTTTGAAAATTTAAATCACTTATTTGTATTTGATTATTTATTTATATGAATTTGGACAATCCAATATATAGAGATTTTGCCTATACGCCTTGCAAACGTGTATTCGAATTTTTAATGTATTGGATGGTTATAGAATCGCACTCTAGGGCCCGGGGATAATTCTGGTGGCAGGGCACCATCGCCAGTATTTATTTTCGAGTTTCGAAAGTGAGATTTCTATATATTTCCAATTGACAAGTGTGAGAACCGAAACTAGATAGGGCTTATTGTTGTGATTTGACATCAAAAATGTGATTTTTTGACTATATATCAAAGTTATGAATTTCAAAAGCTAATCAACTAATTGATTGATGGTTGTGTTATTGATTATTGGTTGATTTATTAAAATTTTTACCAATAGCCAAATAGAATCAAATTGTGAGTTATATTGAAAATTGGTCGCATTTGCATGCATATACATGTACTTACATTGAACAGGTCATAGCAAGGAGGCTAGAGTAGAGAATAAAATTTTTTGCCCGACAAATAGGTACATGTTTATCATAATTTACTGTTTTGTTTGGGTGATGATGATTTTATAAGCCGATTGGCTAGCCGCTTGGCTTTTTCTTTTTGAGATCAGAAGGCCTGTATGACAATTTCGGGATTTTCCCGTGCTCCCGGTGCAGGGGAGGTTATGGCGAAATTTTTCGAAAATTTAGGGAGTTAGCCAAATTTTTGAAAAATTTGAAAAGTTCTTAGAAACTGAAAAGTTGAAGAACTTAAGCCGTAGTCAAAATACTGGAAGTTGAGTTGATTAGTTAAACAACTTTCGGCTTCGTTCCTTTTCGGGGACGAAAAGTTTTAAGTGGGGGAGATTGTAATAAACCGAAAATCTGGGCCAGTTTAAAATTTTTATTTTGGCCAATTTAGTGAATTTTGATTATTTAGAATGAATTATTTTAAATAATAACGAAGAGAAATTTAGTTTGAATATAATTCGAACGTATATATTCGTTTGAATCGACGATAGAATATAAATATTTATTTATATTTATAAAAGGAATTGAAAATGGCGTGGTAGTTCGATAATTCGATTTCAAACTTCAAATGAATGTACCGGGTGCAAAATAAACCGGATTTTAGTGAAACCAAAAATATTTGAATCTAATTGATAATATCTTTCCAACGAATCCGAAAAATCAAAATTTCATAGCGGGGATAAAAAGATATGTCCAGTTGAAATTTCAGAATAGTCGCTATGGAATTCAGGCCCTTAAAAATAGCCATTTTGCAAACGACCTCGGATTTCAACGAAACCACTTTTGTTGGATCTGTGATGTCAAGTTATTGCTAGATTCCAATTTTCGTAATTTTTCGAATCAATATGTGAGCGTGGCAAAGGAAAACGCGTTTGACAATTTTCAGTTGATTTTAATCGACTGAAAATTGGCCATTTTTCAAACGGTCTCAGAATTCGAAGAAACTAGTTTTGTTAGGACCGTATCATCAATACGAAGCTAGAAAATATTTTTTGTGAATTTTTCGAGTTAGTATGTGACCCCGATAATTTGAAAGGTACGTTTAAAATTCAGTATAATGATTTAAATGTAAATTCAACTAAAACTGATCGTAACGGTCGAGATGGCCTACGATACTTATCCCATTGTGTTCGGAATGGGGGTAATACGCTAGGGACGACAGTCGGTGGGTTTGATTTCGAGTTCGAAAATAAAAGCTACTTTTTGGGGTTAAATTAAAAATTAAAATATATTATTATATAATCCCATACCCTCCACTCTCTATCCCCGTCATTTTCTCAAATCAGAAAAGGAAAAAAAAAAAGAACCGCGCTCGACCCTAGATCGACGACGGCCATCGCCGTCCACCACCTGACGCGACCCTCCCTCGCTCGCGCCATCTCCGACAACACCCCCCTCTCGCGCCTCCACCTCTCCTCCTCCACAAACGAAAATCGCGGAGCCCTCCCAAAACCTCACCACTACCAATCGTCGTTCGCCCCTTCGCTAGGCCCCACCCCTCACCGACGCGCGCGACCCCCCTCTGCCACCTCCTTGATCTTCGGCGCCACCAATGACTGCGACAATTCCCCCCTTCTCAACGCTGTAAGTTTTATTCGTTTTTAGAGATAAAGCATAGTTTTTTTTATTTATATGAATATGAAAGAGGAGATTCTATAGGAATTTTACATATAGAAAAAAATTTGATTTTTATATATTGAATAGCAAAGTAAAAAATTCGATTTTTATATATTGAATAGCAAAGTAAAAATTCGATTTTTATATATTGAATAGCAAAGTAAAAATTCGATTTTTATATATTGAATAGCAATGTAAAAATTCGATTTTTATATATTGAATAGAAAAGTAAAAATTCGATTTTTATATATTGAATAGCAAAGTAAAAATTCGATTTTTATATATTGAATAGCAAAGTAAAAATTCGATTTTTATATATTGAATAGCAAAGTAAAAATTCGATTTTTATATATTGAATAGCAAAGTAAAAATTCGATTTTTATATATTGAATAGCAAAGTAAAAATTCGATTTTTATATATTGAATAGCGAAGTAAAAATATGATTTTTTATTTGTTAGAATGAAGCAATAAAAATATAATTTTTATATGAACAGCGTGAAAAGACTGCATTGGAATTTCAGGCAAATCCAGATGGTTCAACAGTTTAAAAGCAAAGCACGGCGGAGTGGAATCCTTTGTGAGAACTTCTCAGATTTTAATTTTAATTTTCTAGTTATAAATATATACTAGGAAGCAGACGGTGTTTAGTAGCACCCGACACCCGTCGTCCACAGACCATGGACGGCTTGTATGCTTGATTGTTTGATTTTGTTGTGTAGTTGATTGTGTGATGTGATGTGAAATGAAATAAAACATTTATATAGTTGAAAGAAAATATTTTATAGTGGAAAATATTTTATAGTTAAAAATAGAATTTTTAACGGGTATATGAAAAGAAATAAAAATAAACAAATCGGACGATTTGTTTATATGCTCGCATTTGATCGATATTGATTGGGACGATAAATTTTACACATCGCCCAACTGCACAAATAAAATCTGTGTTTGATTGTTTGAAACCCCACACGGGTATTGGGATGATATTTGACGTACACTAATCCCAATAATTAGTTGTATGTCGATCGATTGATTGACAGACTGTTATAAGCGTTAAATATTTATATTCGATGCTTATACAGTGTATAATGCACTTTGGATGATGGTTGATTATTCACCGTTGTTATTGTATACATGTGTTGTAGAAAATCCATATAATTAACATTATATGGTAATTGATTGGGCCTCATTCCATATTTGGAAAAGAAATATTTGAAATAGAAATATTTGAAATAGAAATATTGGAAATAGAAATATTTGAAAAAGAAATATTTGAAATAGAAATATTTGAAATAGAATATTTGAAAATAGAAATATATGAAGCTGTGTTGATTAGATTGACGCCATTTTGACGTGAACGATATTTATATCGATTTTATTCATTTTATAATGAATATCGAAAGTGATTTCAAAATCTGATATTTTGAAAAGAATTGAAATTCGAATTGAAATTGAATATAAATGAATTCGAATTGAAATTGAATATAAATGAATTCGAATTGAAATTCAATATAAATAAATTCGAATTGAAATTGATTATAAATGAATTCGAATTAAAATTGAACATAAATGAATTCGAATAGAAATTGAATATAAACGAATTCGAATTGAAATTGAAAGAATTGAAATTGAATTGAATTGAAAACGAACTGAAATTGAATTAGAAATCAATTTGAATTGAAATCAATTTGAAATGAATTTAAAACGAATTTGTAAGGAAAAATTCAATTTTGATTTGAATTAGAAATGAAGTTGAAATCGTTTTGAAAACGAATTTAAAACGATTTATAAAATTCATTTCGAAAGGAAATCGACGAAGTGTATATTATATATATAATATAATGGCCTGAATAGAACGCGCCGCGCCGCGGCAGTTCGCGAATTTCGACCATTGACTTCGAACGGATATTACGGGAGATCCGACCGTCGGATTCTCCTAAAACCGGAACCTTGGGTTCGTATCGAAAAGAGCTTTCTAACGAATATTAGAAATTTGAAATCTAATGGTTGGATTTGGAATTATGTCCAAATCAAATTTGGAAAAGGTTGCTGTAAGTGCAGTTCGATGGCCGTTGATGGAAATCGACTGTACGGGCCTTGATAAAATTATTAAAAATAGTAATAATTTGTGTAAAATCATAAGAAATGATTTGTGAAGAATTGGGATGAAAAACTCCATATTTGAAAAGATAAAAATAGATTTTTATCAAAAAGAACTAGTTTTGAACTAGAATTATAATTCTATTTATTTTTAAATAAATAAATTGGATTTGAAATGGTTTTGAAAATAACCAGAATTTCCAATAATTATATTGGAATGGATTGGAATCGAAATTGTCTTCGGAATATTTCGATGTTGGATTTTGTGATTATACAGATATTGTTATGGAAATTTGAAAGATATATATTTATATCGTTATTTGCAAAACGACATTTGTTAGTCGTAGAATTTGATATTGAATATAAGCCGATATATTTTCTATTCAGAGCCTTGTATTTAATATCAAATGTGATTTGGGTTTGTCGTGAATGGTGTCTTCATTAACACTGTTCTTAAGCCCAGTTGAGAAAATGATTAAATCTTTTTAGCTAGATTTAATGAAGTGTACCAATTAAATAATATTTAATTGGAATTGAATTGGTATTGATTTTTGGGTTTATCATGAACAGTGTTTTAAATAATACTTGTTCTTTAACCCGATAATTAATGGAACGTGATTTTGGGTTGTTGTGAACGGTATCTTCAATAATACTGTTCTTAGACCTAAAGGAGTTAAGAAAATCAGAAACTAACTGGAGATTAGTTAAGTTGAATGGTTTCAGAGGTATTGATCTGATATTGGTTTCGGCCTTCGGGGTTAATACTTAGGGAACTGCTCACTTGCTAATTTACGGTTAGGGACTGATTGAAATGTATTGTGATTTTGGGTTTATCGTGAACCGTGTTTTAAATGACACTGAATCTTAAACCCAGTCACAGATTAAAACTAAGTGGAGTTTTAATGAATCTTTAATTAGATTGAAATGATCGAGAATGAAGTATCACCAGTTTTGCTCTAGGCGATAGTTAAATCTTTAATTAGATTTGAACGTGAAATGGTAATTGAATTTACCGATAACACCGTGGTGTTAGATATGAAGTATTACCAGTTTTACTTCATGGGATGAATAGGTTGGGGTTGGGAAATTAAAACAAATGATTACTTCGGTAAGGTTCGTTAAATCCTGACTAGTTTGAATTGATATTCAAAGGAAGATTAAAGAATAAATTTAAAGGATTTATCCTTGATAAAATTAATGGGAACCTTTCCCTAAGAATGCGAAATTTAGAAACTAACTGTCGGTTAGCTAAGCAGAATGGTTTTCTGGATATTGATCTGATGTTGGTTTTGGCCTTCGGGGTTAACATTAAGGGAATTATTCTCTTGATTAATTTACGGTTGGTGACTGATGAATTGGAATGAGGCGTATGTTGTGTTTGTGTAGCACTGGTTTATTATATATGCGAGTTATTCGGAAAGACTGGGTTTATCCCATTCTGAATAACTGATACGACGATAAGTCGAAGATGAAGACGGTGGTCGAAGACCGGAGGTCTTCACGTCGTTTGGGTGATTACTGATGATCTTGATTGGGATGTACACCCAAGAAGATGGAAACAGTTGGTGGTCGTCCAGACGTACTTGGAGATCGATGGATATGCGGGGTACTAGGTGCCTCCGGTTTCGTTCAGACCCAGAACGGACTTGTAAATGGACTGTGTGTCTGACATCGGATTTCATTCTGTGTGACTGATATGTGTTGCATAGAATGGTTTGCCTGTGTGGCATGCTAAGATGCAAATGATCAAGGCTTCTGTTGAAAAGCAGAGTCTTGTGGTTGATGATCGAAGCACGGCCTTTGTGGCGTAGCTTTGTATAACGTTTACTTCGCGAGTTTCACACCCGGTATGAACCAAAAACGGGAGAGGACCTCAGGGAGGACATGCGTTTCTTTCTAGCTAGAAGTGGCGTCAGTGGTTTTACACGCCCTGACGAGTTTGACTTATGTGGTTGTTGCTGTTTGATCGGACGATCTGGGTCCGATGGAGTCATTTAGTTGGCTCACCTACGCCCCATAGGGCGGAGAGACGTATTGTTCAGGCATAATAATCCACATCGATGGACCGGCCCTGACGATTCAAGGCTTGCCTGCGCGCTTGCCTGAGACACGGGCTAGAGCGTCTCGAATCGGTAGAGGACTATCTTTTGCCTCGGTTCATAGACGGAAATCCAATTTCCAAATACGTGATTTTGCGGTTTTAATTGTAGAACTAGTATGGCGACATGATATATGGTACCCATGCCGCCTATGATTGATACTTATGATTTGAAGTTGTTTTATACACTCTGCACTTATAATAGTATCAAATGATTTGTTTTAAACGTATCAAGCATTCTTGGCTATTATAAGGAAAAAAAACCTATCCTCCGACTTGCGTTGCATTGTGTGATGGGAACTGGGTCTTATAATAGCTTCATTGTTCTTTATTTAGCATTGTGCTGTTGTTTTATGCACTGGTGTTCTTGGGAGGAAACCCGTTCCGTGTTATACGGCGTGGTCCCTTGTAACAACCCGTATTTTGAATAACAAATTATAACATAAATCAAGGCAGAATTAAATGATAAAAACTGAATCAAGGGAAACGGGCTGTGCCATTGCGTTCGTCTCGGAAAAATACGCGAAATAGAGTCCCAGTTTTTGAAAATCGGAGTCCGTATGACCAAGTTATGGCCCATCAAAGTTTTCAGAAAATTTCAAGCTCAAAAACAGTTCAAATTTGAATTCAGAATTCAAATTCAGCCAAGCAGGACAGGCGGGAAAATTCTCGCCACCCCCAAGTCGACTGGGTAGTCGACACACCCCAGGTGGTGTCGACTTGGGTGGTCGGCCAGTTTGGCCTGGGTGCACCTGACTTGTTCCTCAAGACATGTTTTAAGGCTTGTGACGGATTTTAAAGGCTTAGATCTGAATTAGGGTTAATCCTATGGCCTAAACTAACCTAAACTTCTATAAAAGGACCCTAATACCTAGCCTAAACCATCATAAATCAATCCTACAACTAGGTTATGCCAAAATGTTTAATCATGGCCTCCACCCTCTTGTCATAGTCTCCATCTTCATTCATATGAGAGTTCTTAAGCTTGTTTGAGAGTTTCTAAGCTTGATTCAAGGCCAAAGTTCAATCTTTCTTCATCAAAGCAAGGATTTTCTTCTTATTTCTCAAGGGTTTTCGTTGGAGCTTATTATTTGGGGGTTTTTAGAGGTGCTAGTGGCTTCGTCTCAATCTTATTTTATTTTATAAGTCTTCATAGCATTGTAAGCCCTATTCTACTCTTAGATTCTAACTATGAAGTTAAATATGACATGTTGCAAGTTTGAGTTTGGGCCTAAGTATGATTTGTGCTTTGATTCTATCATGTTATGCATAGATTTATTCTATGCATGTTTGTAAAGCTATCACCTTGACTTTGTGCATAGAAAGCTATGAGCTTTGATTTGAAATGTTGCATAAAGCAACATAGAAACTCTCATAAACCTTATGTTATCTTGCATATGATGTTATATGCGAATCACTAGCTATCATCCTATGTCATTTATGACCATGTTTCATCTATTTTGCTAAAGTTTGATATCATGCATGTTTCGAGGCTTATAATGTAATATGCAAGTTTATGAACACATTTGCCTCATATGTCACCATGTTTAACTTGTGGCCAAGCCTTATTAATTATGTCATGCTTCTAAGTTCCCTCTTTGAGATCTATTTGCGTTTATGCGAACTTACATGCGATGGGGTTACGTTACGGGTAAACTAAAATGACATAAAAACATGACTTGAAAAGATGACACAGAATATGGCATGTGATTATGCTTGAAACATGAACATGAACTTGTACATGACTTCTAGAAAACATGAGAATGGCCAACTCGAGGTTGGGTTGAGTTTGTAGCATAAATCTACCCGGAACCGACCGGCTTAACTAGTGGCTACAAGCAATAGGACCCAATGTGAGTAGTTGGTTATGTCGCACTTAAAACCCGAGGTTAGACTAGGTTGTGGTGTAAAGCTACCCGGACCCGCCCGGCTTAATTAGTAACCACAACAAAGTCTAATGTGAGAGGTTGGGTGAATTAAGTTAATTAATGCCACATGGTAGGTTTAAGTCATGGACCGCTTGAATACTTAACCAATTAAACATGATGGATTGGTAGGGTTAAGTCATGGACTACTTGAATATACTTAACCAGTTGAACACGATGTATTGATAGAGTTAAGTCATGAACTGCTTTGATACACTTGACCAACTCAGTACATGGTTAGGATAGGGTTAACCACACTTAACCCATTTAAAACCCTAGTTACGTGGTCCTTTTCAGCAGTAACCTACTTGGGAGTATCTGGATACCCTGGACTAGGCTAGGGTGGGGCACGATTACTGGCTGATTGTAAGAGACCAAAATAGACGGTTGAATGGTGCACCAGTTCTTCAGGCGAACCATTGTCATGCACATTAAGTCCGGAGTTGAACATGGGCACCGGTAGGTTTAGACTGTGCGTGCTTGATTTGTGTCTGTGGTTTACACCTTAGGGCTGGATACACCCTAGGGTGGACTTTGCACAGTTAACTACATTCCATGATTTTGCCGTATGACACCGATACACGACGAGTTAGGCTTATAGGGAGCCGATCGACTAGACCGAGTAGTTGGACCTTGATTTAGGTCATCTCATGAGTTTGGGCCAACATTGGGCTAAGGGATCATTTCTTGTTTATACTTGACATGGATTAGAATACTAGTACAGTTGGTGCAACTTAACCTTGTATATGCGATGCCACACTTGATCTATCTTGTTAACTTTTCACCATGCCAGTTATCATCCAATGTTTCATCTCTGTTTTACATGTCCAGTTAACTTTATTAGTTTTTATACTAATAGTAGGTAGGACTTACCAGTCTTTTTGACTGACCCGTTTTCTTTCGCCTCTTTTCTTCCGTTCCCTCCCCCCCCCCCCAGGTTCTCAGGATAGGAACACTAGCACCTAGCTTGGATCTTTAGCTGCTTTTCTGGATAGCTCGTGTACGGTTTGGTCTTGAGCTTGCTATGGCTTTATTCTACTTTGGGGATAGTTTACTTTATGTTATTTCCAGTTTTCAGTTTATGTTTTCTAGACTTTGTTTTGTGGGAAAATAATGACTCAGTACTTTGATGTAACTTGACTATGGTTTTGAAATAGTAGTTTTATACGCTGCTTTACTTACTCTGTTTTACTTATATGTTCTGTCTTGTGATATCTGCATGCATGTTTACCTTGTTTAACGCCCCTCCAAAGCTAGTGTGCTTGCAAGAGTGACATTGGCGGAGGTGGGGTGTTACATTTGGTATCAGAGCATAAGGTTTTACTAGACCGGACAAAAGTTTTAAAACCCTTTTGAAAAACTATTTTCAAAACCAACTAAGTATTTTCCAAGAAAAGTCTAGTTTATTTTAAAAGGCTATTCCCCAAAAGCCATTAGCACTATCCTTTGTTTCCTCGTTCTAAATCTATCTTTTCCTTTTTCTCAGCATGGCCGATCTTAACCTTCCCAAGGGAGTAACCATTCCCGGATGGTTCCGGAGGTACTTGGAAGCTAGGGCCAACGATGTGGGCCCAGCAAACACTCCCACCGTAACTGAGGTTCCTCCTCCTCCTCCTCAGCATCCACAAGCAGATTTCGCAAAGGTTTGCAAAGACTTTAAGGCGATGGGTGGCAAGAATTTTATTGGGGCGGAGACTTTTGTTGAGGCGAGAAATTGGTTAAAAGAAACTGAATATCTCTTCGCCATCTTTGATGTGGAAGACCATAGAAAAGATCTGTTGGCAGTATGGCTATTGAAAGAGGAAGCTGCTTATTGGTGGGAGGTCACCAATGCTACTAGGACTATAGAGACTTGGGCCGACTTTAGGATGAGGTTTGGGCTTAAGTTCCTATCATCTGCTGAGGAGAATCTCCAAATGGAGAAGTTTATATCTTTGAAGCAAGGGGACATGACAGTGAGGGAGTATGTGAATAAGTTTAACCAGCTTGCTCGATTCGGTTTGGACATGGTTAATACTCCCCAGAAGAAGGCTCTACGCTTTGCACGAGGGTTGAATGAGCCATTACAAAGTTTAGCCATGTCTCATATACCCATGACGACCACTTTTGAAAGCCTAGTGGACATGGCATTGCTTCAGGGAGACGATAAGAATGGCAAGAAAGAAGTCAAGCCTAATGAGACTCAAACCAAGAAGGCGGACTCCAAGTGGGGAGGAAATCAGAGCAATCAGAACGACAAGAACAACAAGAACAACAAAGGTAATAAGGCCAACAACAACAAGGAAAAGGACACAAGAAAGTGCAACTTCTGTGGGATTGTTGGGCACATAGCCAAAGATTGTAGGAAGAAGAAGAGGAAGTTGGGCGAATGCTTTCATTGTGGAGAAACTGGACACTTTAGCAAGGATTGCCCTAAGAAGGAAGGACAAGGGCAAGGGCAGACTCAGCGTGCAGGACCTTCTAGAGGGCAAGTGCATGCTCTCAACACTGCTCCAGTTCAGGACCGAGGTAGTATTTCTGTAGAAAGCCTTGTTTACATTTCTGATTTTCCTGTTCGCACTTTATTTGATTCTGGCGCATCGCATACTTTTATTTCTTATGACATTGTTGAAAGTTTGCACCTAAGTACTAGTCTAGTGGAGGATCCCATTAGTGTTTCAAATCCAATTGGGGGTTCCGCCCATCTATCTATGATTTGTATGGATTTGAGGATTTCTATCTTGACCGTAGAATTCACGTGTAATGCCTATGTTCTCGGGTTCATGGGATACGGGTTGATTTTGGGCATGGATTGGTTGTCCAGTTATGGAGCCATTCTCGATTGTGAGCATAGGGTGGTGAGGCTCATGACTCGCCTCGGTAATACCCTAGAGATTTCTTGCAACCCGCTGGATCCCATCATGTTATGTTATCTTGAATCTCTTGACTCGTCCATCGATGATCTGCAATCTGTAAGCGTGGTCCGAGAATATCCTGATGTCTTTGAAGAGGTTAAGGGGTTACCCCCTAAACGAGAGATAGATTTCCGCATTTATCTTGTTGATAATGCCAAGCCAGTTTCATTGCCCATTAGGCACATGGCCCCACGAGAAAGAAGAGAGCTCAGTAAGCAAATCAAGGAGTTGCTTGAGAAGAATTTTATTAGGCGAAGCATTTCTGAATGGGGTGCTCCTGTGGTGTTCGCTACTAAGGCGGATGGTTCGCTTCGTCTATGTGTTGATTATCGAGAGTTGAACAAGCTGACAAAGAAGAATAGGCACCTGTTACCGAGGATTGATGACCTCTTTGACCAGCTTGTTGGTGCTTCTGTTTTCTCGCAGCTCGATCTAGCCACCAGATTCCGTCAGCTTAGAGTGGCTGAGGATAGTATTGATAAGACTGCGTTTAGGACTCCAGATGGATTCTTTGAATGGCTTGTCATGCCATTCGGTTTGACTAATGCACCCGCCTACTTCGTAGATTTGATGAGTAGGGTGTTCAGGGAGTTCCTTAACAAGTTTGTGGTTGTCTTCGTGGATGATATTCTGATCTTCTCAAAGGATGAGGAAGAACATGCTAGACATCTCAAGGAAGTGATGGATACGCTTAGAGCTCATCAGTTGAAAGCCAAGTTCTCCAAATGCCATTTTTGGAGAAGGGATGTTCGGTTTCTTGGACATATAGTTTCTAAGCAAGGCATAGCTGTGGATCCCGCGAAAGTGGTTGCGGTTCAAGACTGGAAGACTCCTAGGAATGCAACAGAAGTAAGAAGCTTTCTCGGTCTGGCAGGCTACTATAGGAAGTTCATTAAGGACTTCACTAAGATTTCAGCCCCTCTTACTTAGTTGACGAAGAAGAACTTAGTCTTTGCATGGGACTTAGAGTGTGAGCTTGCTTTTCAAAGGCTCAAGAGGACCCTTACCACAGCTCCAGTTTTGGCATTACCCGATGGCGGTAAGATGTTTACCGTGTACACCGATGCATGTGGCACGGGGTTAGGTGTTGTTCTGATGCAAGAAGGAAGAGTGATATGTTATGGGGGTAGGCAACTTAAAGTTCATGAGAAGAACTATCCCACTCATGATTTGGAGTTGGCGGTGATCGTCTTTGCACTCAAATCCTGGCGCCACTATCTTCTAGGCGAAAGGTTTGAGTTATATACTGATCACAAGTCGCTCAAGTACCTCTTCTCGCAGAAAAATCTGAATCTAAGGCAGCAAAGGTGGATGGAATTCTTGGCATCATATGACTTTGAGATAGCTTATACCCCTGGCAAGGGTAATGTTGTGGCAGATGCACTAAGCAGAAGAAGGTTGACTTTGAGTCCCTTGTTTGTTGAGATGAAGAGCCTAGAGTTCTTGGCAACCTTTGATTTCACAACGGCTGTTGAGTCGATGACGGGTTCGTTAGCATCTCTTGAACTTAGACCTACACCTCATGATCAAGTAGGGACTTCGCAGAAGGAAGACCCGCAGATAGTCGAGATCATGGACAAGTTGATTCATGGTGAGACGTCTAGTCACCTTGCTAGATATACTATTGATGACAAGGGTTGGCTAAGGCGTGATGGAAGGCTATGCGTCCCACAAGTGGGAGACTTGGTGCATAAAGTTCTCGAAGAAGCGCATCACTCGAAGATGACTATACATCCTGGAGGAGATAAGATGTATAGGGACATGAAGCGCATTTTCTTTTGGGCTGGAATGAAGAAGGATGTGGCAGAGTATGTTTCAAAGTGCATGGTGTGCCAACAAGTGAAAGCCGAGTCGAAGAAACCCGGTGGGCTATTCCATCCATTGGAGGTCCCGCAATGGAAGTGGGAAAGTATCTCTATGGATTTTGTGGATGGATTGCCTAGGTCAAGGAAAGGGAATACGAGCATATGGGTCATAGTTGATAGACTTACGAAGAGTGCTCATTTCATTCCAGTGAAGAGCAAGAGGACCGCATCATGGCTAGCATCTGTTTATCTTCGAGAGATAGTGTGATTGCATGGAGTTCCTTCTAGCATAGTTAGCGATCGTGACCCAATCTTCACTAGCCAGTTCTGGAATAGTTTGCAAGAAGCGATGGGTACGCGATTGAATCTAAGTACAACCTATCACCCCCAGACGGATGGCCAAACCGAAAGGGTGAATAGAGTGCTAGAAGATCTTTTGAGGCTTTGTGTTCTTGACTTTGGTGGTACTTGGGAAGACCACCTTTCTCTTGTAAAGTTTGCTTATAATAATAGCTATCAAGCTAGCATAGGGATGGCACCATTTGAAGCTTTGTATGGGAGGCCGTGTAGGTCACCATCTTGTTGGTGGGAGACAACGGATAGGCTTATACTTGGGCCCGATATGATACGGGACACATCCGAGAAAGTTGAATTGGTGATAAAACGGATGAAAACGGCCCAAGACAGACAGAAATCCTATGCTAACAAGCGGAGGACAGGTCTGGAATTTGAAGTTGGAGATATGGTTTTCGTGAAGGTTTCTCCTTTGCGTAATGTGGTTCGTTTTGGAGCAGTTGGGAAGCTGGCACCAAGGTTGGTAGGACCCTTCCCTATCATAGAGAGAATTGGGAAGATGGCTTATAAGGTGGAATTGCCCGAGAAGCTGGCCGGAGTGCATAATGTTTTTCATGTCTCGCATCTCCGAAAGTGCCTACATGAGTCAGCCGAGGTAGTTGAGCCTAGCATTCTTGAAGATATGGAGGTAGAAAAAGAGGCAACTTTGAGGCGAGCTCCGATTCGTATCTTGGGAACGGAGATCAAGAAGCTAAGGAATCGAGAAGTCAAATTGGTGAAGGTTTAGTGGAGTGAGGCCGAAGAGGATGCAACTTGGGAAACCGAGGAGAAGATGCGTGGGCTTTATCCATTTCTTTTTGAGGGTACATTCTCAATCTCTTTTACTAGTTAGCATATCTTTCTTTTGCTATCCATGTTTATCTTGTTATCTCGTTAACCTTGTCATGAGAACCTTAGGTAGAAACCCTTTGGATAAAACATGTATTTGAAACATGTTATGTTTGATGTTTGCAAGTGGTTGCAAGTGTTTGCAAGTGGATACTCGTGGATGCATGATACACATTAGGCACTAAGATCGGCTCACACACTTTCATATTGCATATGCATGAGTGCTTATACTTGCTAACGGCTGAAACTTGTTATGATATCACGTGGATGTTGCATATGGATGAATGTTATGTGCACTCATGTAGAGATTATGAATTATGTTAAGAATTTGCATACATATGGACTCATTTCACCAACATACTTTGCATTAAGGAGGTTTACTGAATCAGTAACCGCCTGATTTTCGCATTAGATAAGTACATATACACACACCTTTCGCATATGATCATACAGCATTTAGAATCTTTTAAGGACATTGACTGCACATGGATGATGTTTTGAGTAGATGGATGATGGATGGTAGGATATGTTCTTCCTAACTTGAAGATTTCCGGGACGAAATCCTTTAAGGTGGGGAGGATGTAACAACCCGTATTTTGAATAACAAGTTATAACATAACTCAAGGCAGAATTAAATGATAAAATCTGAATCAAGGGAAACGGGCTGGGCCATTGCGTTCGTCTCGGAAAAATACGCGAAATAGAGTCCGAGTTTTCGAAAATCGGAGTCTGTATAACCAAGTTATGGCCCGTCAAAGTTTTCAGAAAATTTCAAGTTCAAAAACAGTTCAAATTTGAATTCAAAATTTGAATTCAGCCAAGCAGGACAGGCGGGAAAATTCCCGCCACCCCCAAGTCGACTGGGTAGTCGACTTGGGAGTCGACACACCCCAGGTGGTGTCGACTGCCCAGTCGACACCCCTGTCGACTTGGGTGGTCGGCCAGTTTGGCCTGGATGCACCTGACTTGTTCCTCAAGACATGTTTTAAGGCTTGTGACGGATTTTAAAGGCTCAGATCTGAATTAGGGTTAATCCTATGGCCTAAACTAACCTAAACTTCTATAAAAGGACCCTAATACCTAGCCTAAACCATCATAAATCAATCCTACAACTAGGTTATGCCAAAATGATTAATCATGGCCTCCACCCTCTTGTCATAGTCTCCATCTTCATTCATATGAGAGTTCCTAAGCTTGTTTGAGAGTTTCTAAGTTTGATTCAAGGCCAAAGTTCAATCTTTCTTCATCAAAGCAAGGATCTTCTTCTTATTTCTCAAGGGTTTTCATTGGAGCTTATTATTTGGGGGTTTTTAGAGTTGCTAGTGGCTTCGTCTCAATCTTATTTTATTTTATAAGTCTTCATAGCATTGTATGCCCTATTCTACTCTTAAATTCTAACTATGAAGTTAAATATGACATGTTGCAAGTTTGAGTTTGGGCCTAAGTATGATTTGTGCTTTGATTCTATCATGTTATGCATAGATTTATTCTATGCATGTTTGTAAAGCTATCACCTTGACTTTGTGCATAGAAAGCTATGAGCTTTGATTTGAAATGTTGCATAAAGCAACATAGAAACTCTCATAAACCTTATGTTATCTTGCATATGATGTTATATGCGAATCACTAGCTATCATCCTATGTCATTTATGACCATGTTTCATCTATTTTGCTAAAGTTTGATATCATGCATGTTTTGAGGCTTATAATGTAATATGCAAGTTTATGAACACATTTGCCTCATATGCCACCATGTTTAACTTGTGGCCAAGCCTTATTAATTATGTCATGCTTCTAAGTTCCCTCTTTGAGATCTATTTGCGTTTATGCGAACTTACATGCGATGGGGTTACGTTATGGGTAAACTAAAATGACATAAAACATGACTTGAAAAGATGACACGAAATATGACATGTGATTATGCTTGAAACATGAACATGAACTTGGACATGACTTCTAGAAAACATGAGAATGGCCAACTCGAGGTTGGGTTGAGTTTGTAGCATAAATCTACCCGGAACCGACCGGCTTAACTAGTGGCTACAAGCAATAGGACCCAATGTGAGTAGTTGGTCATGTCGCACTTAAAACCCGAGGTTAGACTAGGCTGTGGTGTAAAGCTACCCGGACCCGCCCAGCTTAACTAGTAACCACAACAAAGTCTAATGTGAGAGGTTGGGGTGCATTAAGTTAATTAATGCCACATGGTAGGTTTAAGTCATGGACCGCTTGAATACTTAACCAATTAAACACGATGGATTGGTAGGGTTAAGTCATGGACTACTTGAATATACTTAATCAGTTGAACACGATGTATTGATAGGGTTAAGTCATGAACTGCTTGGATACACTTGACCAACTCAATACATGGTTAGGATAGGGTTAACCACACTTAACCCATTTAAAACCCTAGTTACGTGGTCCTTTTCAGCAGTAACCTACTTGGGAGTATCTGGATAACCTGGACTAGGCTAGGGTGGGGCACGATTACTGACTGATTGTAAGAGACCAAAATAGACGGCTGAATGGTGCACCGGTTGTTCAGGCGGACCATGGTCGTGCACATTAAGTCCGGAGTTGAACATGGGCACCGGTAGGTTTAGACTGTGCGTGCTTGATTTGTGTCTGTGGTTTACACCTTAGGGCTGGATACTCTCTAGGGTGGACCTTGCACAGTTAACTACATTCCATGATTAGGCCGTATAACACCGATACACGACGAGTTAGGCTTATAGGGAGCCGATCGACTAGACCGATTAGTTGGACCTTGATTTAGGTCATCTCATGAGTTTGGGCCAACATTGGGCTAAGGGATCATTTCTTGTTTATACTTGACATGGATTAGAATACTAGTACACTTGGTGCAACTTAACCTTGTATATGCGATGCCACACTTGATCTATCTTGTTAACTTTTCACCATGCCAGTTATCATTCTATGTTTCATCTCTGTTTTACATGTCCAGTTAACTTTATTAGTTTTTATACTAATAGTAGGTAGGACTTACCAGTCTTTTTGACTGACCCGTTTTCTTTCGCCTCTTTTCTTCCGTTCCCCCCCCCCCAGGTTCTGAGGGTGGGAACACTAGCACCTAGCTTGGATCTTTAGCTGCTTTTCTGGATAGCTCATGTACGGTTTGGACTTGAGCTTGCTATGGCTTTATTCTACTTTGGGGATAGTTTACTTTATGTTATTTCCAATTTTCAGTTTATGTTTTCTAGACTTTGTTTTGTGGGAAAATAATGACTCAGTACTTTGATGTAACTTGACTATGGTTTTGAAATAGTAGTTTTATCCGCTTCTTTACTTACTCTGTTTTACTTATATGTTCTGTCTTGTGATATCTGCATGCATGTTTACCTTGTTTAACGCCCCTCCAAAGCTAGTGTGCTTGCAAGAGTGACATTGGCGGAGGTGGGGTGTTACATCCCTTGATTTACCTAACTTCAAAATAAAGACTAATAACTGTTTTAGTTCTCACACCAGTCTCATGACTGACCTGGAGTTTATTGTTTTAACCTAAACTCCGGGTGCCCTTATTTTGACACGGGCAACTAGTAGTTTTGGTTTTGCAGATTTTTATTCACAGGATCCTGATTTACAGCTGGAATGATATCCGGAAAGCTTTGTATCCGTATATCTCTTCTAGTTGTGTATTGTATTATTTTCCGCTGCTATGTATTTAAATGTAATTTAAATCTCCGATATTTCTGTGTAATGTTTATTCATTTATACTCTATATATTCTTGTAATCTGATGGATTGTTGTAATATACAATGAAATGTTCTTCCGTCTGCGTTCTATTTTATCGTGTTCTCAAAACAATTCGTTCTTTCTCTTCTCTTCGGAGACCGGGGAAGTTCGGGTCGTTTCAGTTTATAGTAGTCGTACCACTTTTATTAGAAGTTAGATAATAGAAAATGGATACTGCACAAGCATAGTATCTCCATCTGGTTTGAAGTGGCAGAACACTATAACTATACAATACATGAGAGAAACAGAGAGTTTGTGCTACTACATGTGAAGCATACAGCTTAATCAACTATGCTAGATGGAGGTCTATTCCTTTAACGTAGAGGAGGATGAGGATGAGGATAAGCTAGAGGCAGTCAGAGACTCCTACAGCACCATGGTAAAAAGAACAGGGAAGTTAGGAACATATTTAGGATAATCCTTGCTATATTGGAAATTCTTGTCTCAATCATCAGCACCTAATAATTTCTTGTTGCAAAATCCATAATATCCATCAGAAATGAGAGTTAAACCATCAGGAGAGAATGTTTCATCATAGTCAAACCATATTCTTGTGTGTACCCTTTGGCAACTAGTCTTGCCTTGTATCTACTGATAGAACCATCTGGATTTATCTTTATTTTGTACGCCCCCTTGCAACCTCTCTAGTTTTTGTCCACGGGTTTTTTAACCAATTCCCATGTCTTATTTCTGATGAGAGTATTGTACTCTTCATCCATTATTGTTCTCCACTTTTTATGCTTTGCAGCTTGACTATAATTGACAGGTTCATCCGATATGATGGCAACAATATAAGTTTTTGGCTTGAATATTCCACTCTTAGCTCTAGTCATCATATGGTGATCAGTCTGAGTGGGTTGAATCTTTCTAGGTTGATTGTTGTCATCGTGTGCATGAGTGGGAGGTGCTGGTGAGGTCGTAGAGGTATTCTCTGTATTTTCTTCATTATTATGATCATTGTTATTAACATTTGTGTTGTCTCTTGATGGTGTAGACTGACTGGTGGGGCTGGATGGTTCGCTTACATCATTATTGAGATGATTTGTCCCAGTAATGTCTTGTCTTTGAGCATCAACAGCCACACTCACATTACTAATCTGCTGAATATCAGAGAAGTTGGGTATAACAGGTATATTCTCACTGTTATTGTATACCTTGTTGGCAGTTTTAATGTTGTCAGACTTGTATGGGAATACACTCTCGTTAAAAATCACATGTCTACTCACAAATATTTTTCCATTCTCATCTATGCATCTGTACCCTTCTTAATTGATTACATATCGTAAGAAAGTGCAGGGTTTAGATCTATAATTTGGTTTGTTGGTGTTATTAGGCCTAAGATGAGGAAAACATAGACAACCAAATGTTCTTAAACTATTGTAATCTGGTTTAACTTCATATAACTTCTCTAATGGACTTACATCTTTCAATACCTTTGTGGGCATTCTGTTAATTAAAAATACTTCTATGTTGAAAGATTCAGACCAAAATTTCAGTGGTAATGAGGCTTGTGCTAATAAAGTTAAACCAGATTAAATAATATGCCTATGTTTTCTCAATCTGTTCGGAAGTATATGGACATGTAGTCCTATGAATTATCCCCTTTTTTCTTAAATACTCACCAAGAGTTTTATATTCAGTACCATTATCAGATTGGGTATTTTTTGGACTAATGCTAAACTAATTCTCAATCATTTTAACATAATTTGTTACAACATCAAAAGTTGCAGACTTGCTCTTTAGAAAATATATCCAAGTATATCTAGAATATGCATCGATAAATGAAATGTAATATCTATATCCATAATCAATGCTAATTGGAGCAGGTCCCCATAAATCAGTAACGACTAAATCAAATGGTGTAGAGTGAACAATCAGTGAGTTACTGAATAGTAACTTGTGATTCTTTCCGAGACAGTAGGTACATATGTAAGGCAGAGAAACATCATCATATGAAATATTGTTTTTGCTAAGAATACTCTTTACTACACTAATACTTGGGTGACCCAATTTGCAATGCCAAATATCAAAGTTAATTTTACTACATTCGTTCTGATTGAGAACAGAATTGTTGCATTGTTGATCTTTTCTAGGCTATTGTGACCTCCAAAGTTGAATCTATAAAGTCCATTGATCTCATTGCCCTGTAAAAGAATATCATGTGTTAATATGTCTTTAATAACACAGTGTTTAGGAAAGAATTTGAAATATACACTATTTTCTTTAGCAAATTGAGATACACTCATCAAGTTTTTCTTAATTTTGGGCACTCTTAGAAGTTATGAAGAAATAGTTGTTTCTTGCCTTTAATTACAGCATTACCAGTATGAGATATATTGGTACGCTTACCATTTTCCATGCTTATTGACTGTTTACCTCTATAATCCCTATTTCCAAGATTAAGATTTTCCAAGTTGTTAGTTATGTGGTTTGTAGCACCTGAATGTGGATACCAATTATCATCTTGAATATGTTCTGCTCTTGCTGCTTCAGATTTGTCACTTTGAGTATTTGATTCACTTTGTGCTTGAGAAATGTTAACATTTGGATTAGATCCTTTCTGACTGCCTTCACCTTTGTTTTGTACGAAGTTTGTGTTGAATCTGTAGAAGCATTTGAATGCAGTGTGTCTTATCTTCTCACAAATCTGGCACTTAGGTTTATTGTTGGGGTTCCACCTCTTTGATTAATATTGATGTTTCTTGTAAAGTTTTGTTGTCCTTTTCCTTTGCTGTTTGCAGCATAGTTGAGAGAAATTTCTGATTCTGTGGATCTTTTATCATCAAACCTTGCCTCAAGTGCAAGAAGCATTACATGTACATCATGGAATGGTGGAGTAATTTTTTGAGAGGTAATAATAACTACTACAACATCGTATTCGTCTGACAGACCATAGGCTAAACATAGAACATGGTCTGATTCTTTTATATTACTACCAGATGCTTTTAACACGTCACAAATATTTTTAACGTTTGATAAGTACTCTCTCATAGCCATATTTTCTTTTCTGCAATTCTGGAGTTATCTTTTGTAGTATAAAGACTTTGCTGCAGAAAGTATTAAAGATTTTCTCAACAGTGATCCAGGTTGCATTGGTTGTTTTACGGCCTACCACTTGAGATAATAAATTTGGGTTAATTGATGATAATAACCATGCACTTATCAGTCTTTCTTTCCTGTGATACTTGACATAATCTTCATTACCGACCAAGTTGTTTGATGTATCAGTGATAAATTTCGGTGGGATTGGCAGGTTTCCAAGAATATATCCATAGATGTCGTAGCCTTGAATAACAGTTTCAACTTGAAGCCTCCAAAGTAGATAGTTGTTTTCATCAAGTTTTATCGTAATTAGCTGACTTTGGGGGTTGATGATAGTCTTGATTAACAGCTCAGTGCTGTTTGTTTGAGATTCTCCAGTTCCAGTGCTTACGGATGATGTAGAATTATCATCTACTAATATGAAAGGTGCAATAGGTATGCAAACTCTCTGACTTTTCTACTGTGAATTGAGAAGGTAAATGATGATTAGCGATACGCAAGAGGCTTTTCTTGATTGTATTGAATGATGAAATTATGTTTTCTTTCGAGTTTTTGATAAAGAAATCGTTATGATAGCTTTCTTGATTAGCTTTTGTGTATTTGTGAACACTTTTATTGTTCTTGATCGGTAGAAGCAATTCAAGGTGGTTTTCATAAGGTTTGGGCTGGTAAATTCACTGTTGCAGCCAAGAATATTGGTGTGGCACAGTGTATTTACCCTCAAACAATCTCAAATTATAAGATTTAATGATCTTTGATGATAATGATTCCAAATGATGAAATCACTCTGATGGATCATAAACAAACTTGCCCTAAACAGTGGATTGATGCGGATCGCCTGCTCTGATACCAAGAAAAAGATTTGAATGATTTATACAAGGTTATATAAGTGATTTTGATGCAGAATGGAGAAAGATGTTTTAGTATTGAATGAGATATCAGAAACTTTATTACAAACTTAGATGATCTGTTCTGTAGACATACTACGTTATTTATATAGAAACGATTGGCCGAGGCCCATATAATAATGGAAATAAAAAGCGGGTTTGGCTTTAGTCTTCTGTCCAGATAAGTGTTGATATGTATAGTGCGTTATATCATGTAACAGCCGCTTTACTTCATTTTTATCTGAAACTATAATGGATCAATTTGGTCCATTATCCCAACGACCAAAATTGTGTTGTTGGACATCGCAACGTCAGACACGTCGTTGCCCAGAAGCACAATTTTGAAGGGTTTTGATGAGATTATAGATTATTAATTAAGTTAATTGATAAATTTAGATTTTTATAACTTTCAAAAATTAATAACTTGTGTAAATGAGAACTATTTGAGACGAAGTTTTTTGCGTTGCGATCGTATCGAATGCTCTATGTAATGGAGTTGGTATGGACCAAATAAGAGTAATTTATAATTTTCTAATTAGTTAATTTATTTTTATAAATTATTAATACGTGTTATTTATTAAAAACAAGTAATAAATTAATTAATCATAAATCGATTAAATTAAAAACCAAAAATTAAAATAATCCGCACAATCAAACAGTGGAGCACCCCTTTGGCCTTCCTCTTTTCCACCACACAATCAGTTTCTCTCTCCCTCCACTACATTCTTTGTATAAATGAGAGGTGAAAATCAAGAGATAAATGAGATGCTTCATTTTTGGGGTGCAACCGAACGCTTGCATATACACACACACATGTATATATATACATATATATACATATATATATATATATACATGTATATATATATAGGCGAGCGTTCAGTTGCACCTTAAAATGGAGCACCCCTACTAGTCCCCTTGAATTCCACCATGAAATTATATTTAAATATGTTGAATGGAAAGAGAGAGAATGAGTGAAAGGGGATTGAAGGTGAATTTATGGTGGAAAATAAGGAGGCCAACAGGGGTGCTGTAGAACCTAGCTCATATATATATATATACACACATATATATGTATATATATTTTTCAAATATATATATATATATATATATACACACACACACCAGTACGGAGGCACGTCCGATGGACGTGTGCATAGATAAATCTGGCCAAAAATGCACGGATGTAGTTTGGTGAAGTCATAAATGCGTACAGCGGCATTGTAGGGAATGACGCACACTGTATGGCCAAAAAATGAATTGAAAAAAAAAGGAAAAGATGATGTGTAACAGCATCAACTGAAGTGCTTAATTAACTTGAATGTATTCTTGCATACATTGCAATACTGATTGCTGAAGCCATGCTCAACAAAGAAATTCAATATTTACTTGCAAAAGGTAAAGAAAGATGCACATGTAATAATTAATACACATTCCAGTTTTATTAGACGTTAAGTACTTTTATGATAAAAACAACTTACATTAGTCAGCAACAGGTTCAAAAACAAATTATAATTTGGCTTGTGGGTATAAGTTAGAATATTGCATCCTTTTTGTGTCTTTGAGGGAGTGACCATTACTGTAGAAGCTCATCAAACGTTTAAGACTCCTGATGCATGATATCTCAACAACTATCATGTCAGCAACATGCATCATTTTGGCACACTCCAACGCTATCAAGGTTTTTCTTTCAAAAGGAATATAGGGTCCAAGCCGCCACCATTCTGTGTAAACATGATCGAGAATAGATATTTAATGATCTTATATACGTAAAGTAAAAAACAGATAAACATTCTCGGTTAGACAACCTATCCTCTTAAACCCAACTATGCCTTACCCTCCCCTTCTATGACATAGCAACCTCATCCACATTTCCAACCATCTCTGTTCACCCTCGCCCATTGCAGTAGCAGTTGTTTTGTCAACTTCTGTTTTAACTTCGGAAACCTGTAGAAAAGATAGCAAAATATTGTAGTATATTGGAAATGCAAAGTTATAAAGTTGGACCAGCAAGGCTAGCCATGATTTAAAGTGCATGAATCTTCAAATGAAGGCATTTAGGTGGTCTGTTAATAATGAGTAACAGTTCAGGCATAATGAGCGTTGAAGTTGAATGGCTTACGTGTGAGTGTGACAACTTGGAAGATGATGTTATAGACAATACTTTCAGGATACTAAGAATGTACGTTAGAATATATGGAGCTTCAAAAGCAACTCACATGCTACCAACGTGCATTGGTGAACAAAAGTGAAGTATGAAAATTTAATAATAGCATTTGATTTTGAATTATTTTCGAGATACTCAAGAATATGTGAAGAACACATTTTATTGATGCTATTCAAAAGTAGCAACTACTGAGAAAAACTAAGACTGCCATAAACCATGAAATTCAAGCGACTATAAATATAAGTAACAGCCATTTTATCACTTCACTGTCACTGGGAAAAAGGAGCAGGTAACTAATAGATATTTCTTCAACTTTATTACGGAAATATGTGTAATAGTCATTTTTTCGTTTGTAGAATTAATCACAACGTAATAGAAAAACAAATGTTACTTGAAAAATGTTCAAGTATGGAAATGTCCTAGGTGTTTATGTTGCATATGTGTAACTAATACATGTTTTAAAATGTTAAGATTGACAAAAGAGTACTACAATTGGAAAACCGACATGAATTAGATTTTGGAATTGAAAAAAGAAAGATAATCAAATCATATTGTTGTAGCTAAGTGAATAACTGAATATACAATAATATATTATTCAAATGACGTTATATCAGTTACAGTATATCAAACCAAGAATGAGTTGTCTATGTGTTAAAGAGGGATAAAAAAATGATTACTGATCAGAAGTTGAACTGTAATATTAACAAATTAAGAATCATATATATGGCCAGTTGCACACTATGAATGTTGACAACGGTTTCATATTTGACATATATGAAGTGCTAAATGATAAGATAATTAAGGAGAATCAAAGTCAAATCTTGGATAGTAAAAATATTACGAAATCAAGATAGGTACAGTGAGAAAACCTGTTTACTAATTATATAATTAGGACTTGTGTAAGGTAACCAAATTTAGTTTTTTTTTTTTTGGATTTTTCTTGTTTTTGGCTGACGCATTAATAATTTTTGAGTACACTTCTATTGATTTAAAGGTAGTTGCTCCTGTTGATTTGAAGGTGAACTCAAACATTAAAAATTATCAAAGTCTTAATAATTTTCGATCATCAATATTAATTTTTTATAGTGTAATATCATAAGCAACAAAACAGAGAAAGGCGAAATACATACAACTATATCATTTCAGCATGGTATAGAAAATTAACTTATCAGACGGATAGCATACGAAATGAGTGTGGATGTAAGGTAAGGTAAGCAGTAAAATACGTACTGTGACTGTAGCATCAAATATACTATAGTCAGTGAATGTGTATAAGGCATGGATATTGTATCCTAATAATGTGCAGGCATTTTTTACCAATGGAGGTTTGTAATATTTGTGAAATGGATTAAATTCCGGTAAGAGAACAAAAGACATAAATACAACTTATGTTCACTAATATTCCACCAAACAACTTTATTGTTAAGCACAAAACCATCAAGAACAATTGATCAACAATACAAAGACATTAAAGTAAAAAGTAAGATCCGAAATGATGACAACTTAATGTAGAACAATTAAAATAAAAAATAATTAAAGTAAAGAAAAACTGTAATACCTTGTGGTATTCTATATTATTGTAACGGCAAGGAATTTCGCTCGATCTGAATCAGTCGTTAAACCGATCTAGACCGTTCGGAACCCCTGATCGTTTTGAGAACATGACAAATTGGAACACAGACGGAAGAACATTTCATTGTTATTACAACAATTCCATCAGATACAAGAATATACAGAGTATAAATAAATGAATTACATTCAACAAATATCAGAGATTTAAATTACATTTAAATACATCGCAGCGGAAAATAATACAAAAACACAACTAGAAGTAATGCACGGATACAGGGCTTTCCGAGCATCGTTCCAGCTGTAAATCATGATCCTGTGAATATAAATCTGCAAAACCAAAACTATAAGCTGCCCGTGTGGAAAATAGGGGCACCCAGAGTTTAGGTTAAAACAATAAACTACAGGTCAGTCATGTGACTGGTGTGAGAACTAAAACAGTTATTAATATTGGTTTTAAAGTTAGGTAAATCAAGGGACCACGCTGTATAACACGGAACGGGTTTCCTCCCAAGAATACCAGTGCATATGACAAAACAGCGCAATGCTTTTTGAAAAAATGAAGCTATTATAAGACCCAAGTCCCATCACACAATGCAACGCAAGCCGGAGGATAGGGTTTTCCCTTATAATAGCCAAACATGCTTGGTACGTCAAAACAAATCATTTGATACTATTATAAGTGTATAGTGTCAAAACAATTTTCAATCATAAATATCAATCATAGGCGGCATGGGTACCATCAATCATGTCGCCATACTAGTTCTACAATTAAAACCGCAATATCACGTATTGGAAATTGGATTCCGTCATGAGCCGAGGCAAGGGGCAAGCTCCTCTCCACGTTCGAGACACTCTAGCAAATGTCTCAGGACCCCACTTTGATCCTTGGAATCGGCTGGGCCGGTCCTCTCTTACTTTTGAGGATTAGTTATTCCTGAACACACGTTTCCCGGTCCTTACAGACCTATATCCGAGGCGCCTCGCATTCCAACAACCACACAGGTGAAAAGTATATAAATGTCAGGGCTGGTAGGTCACTGACACCACCCTAGCTAGAAAGAAACGTCGTGCTCTCCCAGCGGTCCGTCTCCCGTTTTTGACTCATACCGAGGTGTGAGGCTCACGAATTCACGTTATACACAAAGCTACGCCACACAGGCCGTGCTTTGATCATCAACCACAAGACTTTGCTTTTCAACAGAAGCCTTGATCAATTGCCACTTACGCGTGCCACACTGGCAATTCACTCCATGCGACTGATGTCCATCGATATATAACCTCTGAGCTCGTACGTCTCAGAGAAGGGCGTTAAGCAAGAGAATAAATTCTCCGCCGTCAATCAACACAGAATAAAATCCAATGTCAGACACACAATCCATTTACAAGTTCGCTCTGGGTCAGAACGAAACCGGAGGTACTTTCCTCGCATATCCATTCATCTCCAAGTACGTCTGGACGATCACCAACCGTTTCCCTCATCTTGGGTGTACAACCGAATCGAGATCATCAGTAATCACCCAAACGATGTGAAGACTTCCGGTCTTCAACCACCGTCTTCATCTTCGACATCACGTCGAATCGGTTATTCAGAATGGGTATAAACCCGGCCTTTCTGAATATCCCATGTATATGATAAACAAATGCTACACAAACACAACAAATGCCTCATTCCAATTCAGAATATTCTTTTATTCACAAAATCACATTCTTAGGGAAAGGTTCCCATTAATTTTATCCAAGATAAATTCTTCTAAATTTATTCTTTAATCTTCCTTTGGATATCATTTCAAACTAGTCGGGATTAGCGAACCCAATCCCAACCTATTTATCCCATGGAGAAAAACTGGTAATACTCCATATCTAACACCACGGTGTCATCGGCAAAATTAATTAGCATTTCATGTTCAAATCTAATTAAAGATTTAACTATCGCTTTGGAGCAAAACTGGTGGTACTCCATTCTCGATCACCTTTCGGATTTGAAAATTTAAATTATCAATTCACATTTTAATCTAATTAAAGATTCATTAAAACTCCACTTAGTTTTAATCTTTTCAAAAATCAACATCTTGCCTTTAACTGGGTTAAAGAACAAATGTCATATAAAACACGATTCACGATAAACCCAAATCACATTCGATATTAAATACAAGGCTCTGAATAGAAAATATACCGGCTTATATTCAATATCAAATTCTGACACCAACAAATATCGTACTGGAAATAACGATATAAAATATATCTTTCAAATTCCCATAACAATATCTGTATAGTCACGAAATCCAACATCGAAATATTCCGAAGATAATTTCGATTCAACTCCAGCTCAATTCATGTATTGGGAATATTGATTATTTTTAAAATCACTTTCAAATTCAATTTATTTATTTCAAAAATAAATTGATTTTAATTCTAGTTCAAAACTAGTTCATTTCGATAAAAATCTATTTTTATCTTTTCAAATATGGATTTTTTCAGCCCAATATTTCCCAAATCATTTCTTATGATTTTGCACAAATTATAGATATTTTTAATAATTTTATCAAGGCCCGTACAGTCGATTTCCATCAACGGCCATCGAACTGCACTTGCAGCGACCTTTTCTAAATTTGATTTGGACATAATTCCAAATCCAACCGTTAGATTTCAAATTTCTAGCATTCATTGGAAAGCTCTTTTCGATACGAACCCAATGGTTCCGGTTTTAGGAGAATCCGATGGTCGGATCTCCCGCAACGTCAATTCGAAGTCAATGGTCGAAATTCGCGAACTGCCGCGGCGCGGCGCGTTCTATTCAGGCCATTATATATATTTCGTCGATTTCCTTTTAAAACGTATTTTATAAATCGTTTTAAATTCGTTTCAAAAATAATTTAAACTTCATCTTCAATCTCAAATCGATTTGATTTCAATTCAATTCGAATTCATTTCAATTTTTCTTTAATTCGAATTCAAATTCGTTTCAATTCAATTCAAATTCTAATTCATTTCAATTCAATTCAAATTCTAATTCGTTTCAATTCAATTCAATTTGAATTTACCTTCTATTTACTTCAATTCGAATTCATTTCAAATCGATTTGATTTCAATTCAATTCCAGTTCGTTTTAAAGTTCGTTCAAAACGATTTCAATTCGTTTTTAATTCAATTTCAATTTGAATTCATTTCTATTCAATTCGAATTCAAATTCACTTTCTATTCAATTTGAATTCAAATTTACTTTCTATTCAGTTCGAATCGAATTCATTTTCTATTCGATTCGAAATCATTTCAAATTGATTCAATAAAATTTCAATTTGAATTTTAATCTGATTTAATATGAATTTCATTTCAAAATATTAAATTTTGAAATCACTTTTCAATATTCATTATAAAACGAATAAAATCGATATAAATATCGTTCGCGTCTGAAGAACGCATCTCTAATCAACACGGCTTCATATTTCAATAATTCGTTATTCTATTCAACAAATGAATATTTATTCTATTCAACACATGAATCTATATTTCTTTCAACACACGACTAATCTCAACACATGAGTACACATCACTATTTTTGTTATGTAAAATATTTTATAAAACTATGGTATCTATTGTTTGATTTTCAATCAGACTTCAACCGTATAGTAGTTCTAATTTTTAATATGATAAAGATGTAAATTTTATTATTTAAAATATTTTACTCAACACATGAATATTTTCAACACATGAACATCTTCAACACATGACTATTTTTATATTCAACACATGAATTTTCTTTTATAATATTCATTATTTTCCCAATTGGAATGAGGCCCAATCAATCACCATATAATGTTAATTATTTGGATTCCATACAACACATGTATATAATAGCAATGATAAACAATCAACCATCATCCAAGGTGCACCACACAACTGCATAAGCATCAAATATAAATAATCGATGCTTACACAGTCTGTCGACCAATCGATCGACATACAATTAATTAATTGGGATTAGTGTACGCCAAATATCATCCCAAAACCCGTGTGGGGTTTCAAATCAACAAACACATATTTTTATTCGTGCAGTTGGGCGACGTGTAAAATTTATCATCCCAATCAATATCAGTCAAATCGGTGTATATAAACAAATCGGCCGATTTGTTTATAAATATTTATTTAATCACTTTCACGTTAAAAATTATATTTTTAACGATAAAATATTTTTAACGATATAAATATTTTATTTTCTTTCAACACAAAACACAATCAATTTTCACAACACAACAATCAAACAAACAAGCCGTCCATGGTCTGTGGACGACGGGTGTCAGGTGCTACTAAGCACCGTCTGCATCCTAGTATATATATAACTAGAAAAAGAAATTTAGAGTGGGAAGTTATCACCGACTAGCTAATCCAATCATCTCGACTCTTCTTATGTAGAAGTCATCGCTGTTCTCGCCTTTTGTCACTTTCGTTGCCTGTAGTCACTACATATATAAAAATCATATTTTTATATTGTTGTTATCCAATATATAAAAATCGAATTTTTACTTTGCTATTCAATATATAAAAAATCGAATTTTTACTTTGCTATTCAATATATAAAAATCGAATTTTTACTTTGCTATTCAATATATAAAAATCGAATTTTTATTCACTAACAAACCTATATTTTTCATGAACTAAAATCATAATTTTTCTAATCAAAAGATCCGATCTTTATCATTTCAAAATCACTTCTTTAACATTTCAAAATCACATTCTTATCTCCTTTCATAGAATAAAAATAATAATTTTTATATTGAAATCATACACATAAAAATCGTGCCTTTACACTGAAATCATATACATAAAGATGATATTTTCATTGTGGAATCATATACATAAAAATCCTATTTTTATACCATTAAAATCCCAACTTTTATATTAAAGGACCATATCTTTATTATCAAAGAAAACCCTATTTTTACCTCTAAGAAATCATTAAAATAAATACTTACTTTTTCGTTTGGAGGAAAAGGGGCTGTTTTCTTTGGGATGGCGGTTTCAGGAGAGGGCGGCCATCGGTGGGACGGTGGCGGAGCGAGGTGGGGCTGATTGGAGGCGTCGATGGGTGGGCTGCGGTCTTCGTGGGGTGTCGCTTCGTGGTGGGGCTTGGGGCCGTTCACGTCGGTCAGCAGGGGGCTCGCCGGAGTCACGGTCGGCGGTGGAAGCAGGGTGCTCGAACGAGGGAGGAGAAGCTAGGGGTTTGCGGTATTCGAAGGGGTTCGTCGATCGAGGGGGGGGGACTAAGAGGGCTGCAACAGGGGAGGGGAGTTGCGGCTGTCAAGGGGAGGGCGGTGGTCATCGACGGCCGGAGGGGTGCGGAGCTCGATTCCGTCGAGTTCATTTTTTTTCTATTCTGCCCTAAATCGAATTGGACTGAAAGGGGGGGGGGGGGGGCAGAGAGAAGTTAAAAGGGAGAAGGTCTTATTATTTATTTATTTAATTATTTAATCCCAAAAAGTTGACTTTTACATATGACCTCTAAACGAGGCCCACCGCCTGTCGTCCATAGCTAATTACCCCCATTCCGAACACAATGGGATATGTATCGTAAGCTGATTCGATTGTTTCGATCAGTTTTCGTCAAAATCAACATATAACTCTATATATTGAATTTGAACGCGCATTTCAATTTACTGGGGACACATACGAATTCTAAAAATTGTAGAAAAATATTTTCTAGCTTCGTATTGACGATATGGTCCTAACAAAACTAGTTTGGTCGAATTCTGAGACCGTTTGAAAAATGGCCATTTTCCAGTCAATTAAAATCAACTGAAACTAGTCAAACGCGTTTTCCTTCACCACGCTCACATATTGATTCGAAAAATTATGAAATTTGGAATCTTGCAATCACTTGACATCACGGATCCAACAAAAGTGGTTTCGTCGAAATCCGAGGTCGTTTGCAAAATTTGTATTTTAAGGGCTTGAATTCCATAGCGACTATTCAGAATTTTCAACTGGACATATCTTTTGATTTCCGCTATGAAATTTCAATTTTTCGGATTCGTTGGAAAGATATTATCAATTAGATCCTAATGTTTTTGGTTTCACTAAAATTCGGATTGTTTTGGACCCGGTACATTCAATTGAAGTTTGGAATCGAATTATCGAACTACCGCGCCATTTTCAATTCTATTTATAATTATATATAATTATTTATATTCTAACGACGACGTATATAATATATACATTCAAATTCTATTCAAAATAAATTTTTCGTCGATATTATTTAAAATAATCCATTTTAAATGTTCAAAATTCACTAAAATTGCCAAAATAAAAATTTTAAACTGGCCCAGATTTTCGGGTTGTTACAATCTCCCCCACTTAAAACTTTTCGTCCCCGAAAAGGAACAAAGTCGAAAGTGGTTTGATTAATTAACTTTACGTTTGATCTGGCTTCCATTCTCCAACTTTTCAGTTTCTGAGAATTTTCAAATTCTTCAAAAATTTGGCTAACACCCTAAATTTTCGAAAAATTTCGCCATAACCTCCCCTGCACCGGGAGCCACGGGAAAATCCCGAAATTTCCATATAGGCCTTCTGATCTCAAAAAGAAAAAGAAAAAGCCAAGTGGCTAGCCAAGCGGCTAGCCAATCGGCTCATAAAATCGTCATCACCCAAACAAAACAGTAAATTATATAGTAAACATGTACCTATTTGTCGGGCAAACAAATTTTATTCTCTGCTCTAGCCTCCTTGCTATGACCTGTTCAATGTAAGTACATGTATATGCATGCAGATGCGACCAATTTTCAATACAATTCAATGTTTGGTTCAATTAGGCTAAATGGTTCAAAATTATCAAATAAATAGACAAACAACACAAACATCAATCAAATAGTGGATTAACGTTTCAAATTCATAATTTTGATATATACAAAAATCATGTTTTTGATGCCAATTCACAACAATGTATTTTACCTATATTAGTTTTGGTTCTCACACCAGCCTAATGGAAATATATAGATATCACACCTTCGAAACACGAACATAAATATTGACAATGCGGCCACATTACCAGAATTATCTCAGGGCGACTAGAGTGTGATTCTATATCTATCCAGTATATTAAAACTTCGAACATACGTTCATGACGCGTATACGCGAAATCTTTATATACTCGATTGTCCAAATTCAAAATAAATAAACAATCAAATACGTATAAAATGGTTTAAATTTTCAAAACAAAGTTGTTTTCATTTGGAAAATATACTCTTCACACTCGTTCTAGGATACTACTGATCCTATCTCTAACGAGTCATTCTAATTGGATATTACTAATCCAATATCTGATGAATTCTTTCGTATGGTTCTAATGTGTCTTGTTCTCGAGCTCTGTAAACCAAAGCTCTGATACCAAACTGTAACGGCAAGGAATTTCGCTCGATCTGAATCAGTCGTTAAACCGATATAGACCGTTCGGAACCCCTGATCATTTTGAGAACAGGACAAATTGGAACGCAGACGGAAGAACATTTCATTGTTATTACAACAATTCCATCAGATACAAGAACATACAGAGTATAAATAAATGAATTACATTCAACAAATATCAGAGATTTAAATTACATTTAAATACATCACAGCGGAAAATAATACAAAAACACTACTAGAAGTAATGCACGGATACAAAGCTTTCCGAGCATCGTTCCAGCTGTAAATCAGGATTCTGTGAATATAAATCTGCAAAACCAAAACTACAAGCTGCCCGTGTGGAAAATAGGGGCACCCAGAGTTTAGGTTAAAACAATAAACTCCAGGCCAGTCATGTGACTGGTGTGAGAACTAAAATAGTTATTAATATTGGTTTTAAAGTTAGGTAAATCAAGGGACCACGCCGTATAACACGGAACTGGTTTCCTCCCAAGAATACCAGTGCATATGACAAAACAGCGCAATGCTTTATGGAAAAATGAAGCTATTATAAGACCCAGGTCCCATCAAACAATGCAATGCAAGCCGGAGGATAGGGTTTTCCCTTATAATAGCCAAACATGCTTGGTACGTCAAAACAAATCATTTGATACTATTATAAGTGTATAGTGTCAAAACAATTTTCAATCATAAATATCAATCATAGGCGGCATGGGTACCATCTATCATGTCGCCATACTAGTTCTACAATTAAAACCACAATATCACGTATTGGAAATTGGATTCCGTCATGAGCCGAGGCAAGGGGCAAGCTCATCTCCGCGTTCGAGACACTCTAGAAAATGTCTCAGGACCCCACTTTGATCCTTGGAATCGGCTGGGCCGGTCCTCTCTTACTTTTGAGGATTAGTTATTCCTGAACACACGTTTCCCGGTCCTTACAGACCTATATCCGAGGCGCCTCGCATTCCAACAACCACAAAGGTGAAAAGTATATAAATGTCAGGGCTGGTAGGTCACTGACACCACCCTAGCTAGAAAGAAACTTCGTGCTCTCCCAGCGGTTCGTCTCCTGTTTTTGACTCATACCGAGGTGTGAGGCTCGCGAATTCACGTTATACACAAAGCTACGCCACACAGGCCGTGCTTTGATCATCAACCACAAGACTTTGCTTTTCAACAGAAGCCTTGATCAATTGCCACTTACGCGTGCCACACTGGCAATTCACTCCATGCGACTGATGTCCATCGATATATAACCTCTGAGCTCGTACGTCTCAGAGAAGGGCGTTAAGCAAGAGAATAAATTCTCCACCACCAAACAGATGTATATTTAATAGAGATCAATCAACACAGAATAAAATCCAATGTCAGACACACAATCCATTTACAAGTTCGCTCTAGGTCTGAACGAAACCGGAGGCACTATCCTCGCATATCCATCCATCTCCAAGTACGTATGGACGATCACCAACTGTTTCCCTCATCTTGGGTGTACAGCCCAATCGAGATCATCAGTAATCACCCAAACGATGTGAAGACTTCCGGTCTTCAACCACCGTCTTCATCTTCGACATCACGTCAAATCGGTTATTCAGAATGGGTATAAACTCGGCCTTTCTGAATATCCCACGTATATGATAAACAAATGTTACACAAACACAACAAATGCCTTATTCCAATTCAGAATATTCTTTTATTCACCAAATCACATTCTTAGGGAAAGGTTCCCATTAATTTTATCCAAGATAAATTCTTCTAAATTTATTCTTTAATCTTCCTTTGGATATCATTTCAAACTAGTCGGGATTAGCGAACCACACCGAAGTAATTATTTGTTTTATTTCCCAATCCCAACCTATTTATCCCATGGAGCAAAACTGGTAATACTCCATATCTAACACCACGGTGTCATCGGCAAAATTAATTACCATTTCACGTTCAAATCTAATTAAAGATTTAACTATCGCTTTGGTGCAAAACTGGTGGTACTCCATTCTCGATCACGTTTCGGATTTGATAATTTAAATTATCAATTCACATTTTAATCTAATTAAAAATTCATTAAAACTCCACTTAGTTTTAATCTTTTCAAAAATCAACATCTTGCCTTTAACTGGGTTAAAGAACCAATGTCATATAAAACACGATTCACGATAAACCCAAATCACATTCGATATTAAATACAAGGCTCTGAATAGAAAATATACCGGCTTATATTCAATATCAAATTCTGAAACCAACAAATATCGTACTGGAAATAACGATATAAAATATATCTTTCAAATTCCCATAACAATATCTGTATAGTCACGAAATCCAACATCGAAATATTCCGAAGATAATTTCGATTCAACTCCAGCCCAATTCACGTATTGGGAATATTGATTATTTTTAAAATCACTTTCAAATTCAATTTATTTATTTCAAAAATAAATTGATTTTAATTCTAGTTCAAAACTAGTTCATTTCGATAAAAATCTATTTTTATCTTTTCAAATATGGAATTTTTCAGCCCAATTTTTCCCAAATCATTTCTTATGATTTTACACAAATTATAGATATTTTTTATAATTTTATCAAGGCCCGTACAGTCGATTTCCATCAACGGCCATCGAACTGCACTTACAATGACCTTTTCTAAATTTGATTTGGACATAATTCCAAATCCAACCGTTAGATTTCAAATTTCTAGCATTCATTGGAAATCTCTTTTCGATACGAACCCAATGGTTCCGGTTTTAGGAGAATCCGACGGTCGGATCCCCCGCAACGTCAATTCGAAGTCAATGGTCGAAATTCGCGAACTACCGCGGCGCGGCGCGTTCTATTCAGGCCATTATATATATATAATTTATGTATATATATTATATATATTTCGTCGATTTCCATTTAAAATGTATTTTATAAATCGTTTTAAATTCGTTTCAAAAACAATTTCAACTTCATCTTCAATCTCAAATCGATTTGATTTCAATTCAATTCGAATTCATTTCAATTTTTCTTTAATTCGAATTCAAATTTGTTTCAATTCAATTCAAATTCTAATTCATTTCAATTCAATTCAAATTCTAATTCGTTTCAATTCAATTCAATTTGAATTTACCTTCTATTTACTTCAATTCGAATTCATTTCAAATCGATTTGATTTCAATTCAATTCCAGTTCGTTTTAAATTTCATTCAAAACGATTTCATTTCGTTTTTAATTCAATTTCAATTTAATTCAATTTGAATTCATTTCTATTCAATTCGAATTCAAATTCACTTTCTATTCAATTTGAATTCAAATTCACTTTCTATTCAATTCGAATCGAATTCATTTTCTATTCGATTCGAATTCATTTCAAATTGATTCAATAAAATTTCAATTTGAATTTTAATCTGATTTAATTTGAATTTCATTTCAAAATATTAAATTTTGAAATCACTTTTCAATATTCATTATAAAACGAATAAAATCGATATAAATATCATTCGCGTCTAAATAACGCATCTCTAATCAACACGGCTTCATATTTCAATAATTCGTTATTCTATTCAACAAATGAATATTTATTCTATTCAACACATGAATCTATATTTCTTTCAACACACGACTAATCTCAACACATGAGTACTGTCAACACATCACTATTTTTGTTATGTAAAATATTTTATAAAACTATGGTACCTATCGTTTGATTTTCAATCAGACTTCAACCGTAAAGTAGTTCTAATTTTAAATATGATAAAGATGTAAATTTTATTATTTAAAATATTTTACTCAACACATGAATATTTTCAACACATGAACATCTTCAACACATGACTATTTTTATATTCAACAGATGAATTTTCTTTTATAATATTCATTATTTCCCGATTGGAATGAGGCCCAATCAATCACCATATAATGTTAATTATATGGATTCCATACAACACATGTATATAATAGCAATGATAAACAATCAACCATCATCCAAGGTGCACCACACAACTGCATAAGCATCAAATATAAATAATCGACGCTTACACAGTCTGTCGACCAATCGATCGACATACAATTAATTAATTGGGATTAGTGTACGCCAAATATCATTCCAACACCCGTGTGGGGTTTCAAATCAACAAACACATATTTTTATTCGTGCAGTTGGGCGATGTGTAAAATTTATCATCCCAATCAATATCAGTCAAATCGGTGTATATAAACAAATCGGCCGATTTGTTTATAAATATTTATTTATTCACTTTCACGTTAAAAATTATATTTTTAACGATATAAATATTTCATTTTCTTTCAACACAAGAATATTTTATTATTCCATCATTCCACAACACAATCAATTTTCACAACACAACAATCAAACAAACAAGCCGTCCATGGTCTGTGGACGACGGGTGTCGGGTGCTACTAAGCACCGTCTGCATCCTAGTATATATATATATATAACTAGAAAAAGAAATTTAGAGTGAGAAGTTCTCACCGACTAGCTAATCCAATCATCTCGACTCTTCTTATGTAGAAGTCATCGCTGTTCTCGCCTTTTGTCACTTTCGTTGCCCGTAGTCACTACATATATAAAAATCATATTTTTATATTGTTGCTATCCAATATATAAAAATCGAATTTTTACTTTGTTATTCAATGTATAAAAAATCGAATTTTTACTTTGCTATTCAATATATAAAAATCGAATTTTTTACTTTGCTATTCAATATATAAAAATCGATTTTTTATTCACTAACAAACCAATATTTTTCATGAACTAAAATCATAATTTTTCTAATCAAAAGATCCGATCTTTATCATTTCAAAATCACTTCTTTAACATTTCAAAATCACATTCTTATCTCCTTTCATAGAATAAAAATAATAATTTTTATATTGAAATCATACACATAAAAATCGTGCCTTTATTCTGAAATCATATACATAAAGATGATATTTTTATCGTGGAATCATATACATAAAAATCCTATTTTTATACCATTAAAATCCCAACTTTTATATTAAAGGACCATATCTTTATTATCAAAGAAAACCCTATTTTTAGTTCTAAGAAATCATTAAAATAAATACTTACTTTTTCATTTGGAGGAAAAGGGGTTGTTTTCTTTGGGATGGCGGTTTCAGGAGAGGGCGGCCGTTGGTGGGACGGTGGCGGAGCGAGGTGGGGCTGACTGGAGGCGTCGATGGGTGGGCTACGGTCTTCGTGGGGTGTCGCTTCGCGGTTGTGCTTGGGGCCGTTCACGTCGATCAGCAGGGGGCTCGCCGGAGTCACGGTCGGCGGTGGAAGCAGGGTGCTCGAACGAGGGAGGAGAAGCTAGGGGTTTGCGGTATTCGAAGGGGTTCGTCGATCGAGGGGGGAACTGAGAGGGCTGCGACAGGGGAGTTGCGCCTGTCAGGGGGAGGGCGGTGGTCATCGACGGCCAGAGGGGTGCGATGCTCGATTCCGTCGAGTTTGTTTTTTTTCTTTTCTATTCTGCCCTAAATCGAATTGAACTGAAAGGGGGGGGGGGGGGGGCTAGAGAGAAGTTAAAAGGGAGAGGGTCTTATTTTTTATTTATTTAATTATTTAATCCCAAAAAGTTGACTTTTACATATGACCTCTAAACGAGGCCCACCGCCTGTCGTCCATAACTAATTACCCCTATTCCGAACAAAATGGGATATGTATCGTAAGATGATTCGATCGTTTCGATCAGTTTTCGTCAAAATCAACATATAACTCTATATATTGAATTTGAACGCGCATTTCAATTTACTGGGGACACATACGAATTCTAAAAATTGTAGAAAAATATTTTCTAGTTTCGTATTGACGATACGGTGCTAACAAAACTAGTTTCGTCGAATTCTGAGACCATTTGAAAAATGGCCATTTTCCAGTCGATTAAAATCAACTGAAACTGGCCAAATGCGTTTTCCTTCGCCACGCTCACATATTGATTCAAAAAATTATGAAATTTGGAATCTCGCAATCACTTGACATCACGGATCCAACAAAAGTGGTTTCGTCGAAATCCGAGGTCGTTTGCAAAATTTCTATTTTTAAGGGCCTGAATTCCATAACGACTATTCAGAATTTTCAACTGGACATATCTTTTGATTCCCGCTATGAAATTTCAATTTTTCGGATTCGTGGGAAAGATATTATCAGTAAGATCCTAATGTTTTTGGTTTCACTAAAATCCGGATTGTTTTGCACCCGGTACATTCAATTGAAGTTTGGAATCGAATTATCGAACTACCGCGCCATTTTCAATTCTATTTATAATTATATATAATTATTTATATTCTAACGACGATGTATATAATATATATGTTCGAATTTTATTCAAAATAAATTTTTCGTCGATATTATTTAAAATAATCCATTTTAAATGTTCAAAATTCACTAAAATTGCCAAAATAAAAATTTTAAACTGAACCAGATTTTCGGGTTGTTACAATTATGTTCACAAACTTATTGTCATCCCTATCATCGTCGTTTAGTACATAGAATCCTGTAAAAATAGCACACACAAATGAAAATATTCCTTGGAAAAAAAAGATAAGTTAGTAGATAAGGGGAAAAAATGTAGTATCAACCTAATGAATGAATTTGCACCCAAACTCACAGAGAAGCTATAGCCGACCATTGTAGTTTCCCTGATTGCAATTTCTTGCAGAACAAAATAATATGTTTGCAAACTAAGAATAGGCTAAAAAAGAGCTTTATTATTTAAGATAGATGATAAAGACGATGATAATTATAAAAAGTGTGAAAAAAAATGTACGAAAATAGGGATACCTGAAGCAGATGCGATCAATCAATAAGAATCAATCGACCTAATGTAGAAAAATAGGAAAATAGGATATTATTCATTTCAATATCATTAACCAACTAAACCCAGAAATAAACATGTGGCTGAAATTTTAAACTAACTAAACTGCACATTCTCTCCATCATATCTTGGCAAATTAATTTTTATAATTCATGAATTTAGGTTTAAAATGAATGAATTAAATATGAATTAGCTAACTTTACTTTCATACATCCAAGTTAAATGTCACCAATTGGCAAAATCCTAAAATTAGTATCAGGTAGAAGTTATTCGATAACGAATCCAAAATAGTGGATAAATTAAGTTAACAATTTTTTAATCCAAAATAGCATATTGTCAGTATATTCTCTACTCAAACATTAGTCGAACAACAATGAAATGAACTAATGCAATGTGCAATACCTTCCTTAGTATAAGCAAAATACAAATTTTGACTTTCGAGACGGACTTCTATAGCAGCAAAGGAATTGATAGCCGCAGTACGAAAGCTCGGTAATTCTCTTCGCAAGCATTTTAGAATCACAAAGTGACTCAGTCCTTGTAATCTTTGTCTTTATATATGCAATGCCAACCAAATCACGAAAGTTTTGCAATTAAGTCTGGAAATTTTTCATAGTCAAAAAGTGAGTCGGTGCCTGCAAACTTCATTATCATTCAAGTAATTCTTGGTTGAATGTCTATATCCCAAAAAAGTAGGGTAAACAAAGAATTATGCATCCAGAAAAAGTAGGATAAACAAATAATTATGCATCCAAAGTATATTCTTATACTACCGTTCTCAAATAAGTTGTCAGTAACGTAACATACATAGCTGATTGGTATTAATGCGTAACTGATGAGTACTTGGCGAAAATTTGGTATATGTGCTCGAGCTGAGTTAAAGTGTCATACCCGAGCTGCTAAGCTACGATTCAGAATAAAGGAATAAAAATTCGTGGAACCCAAGATGCTCTCGTTTGATTCAGAAAGGAAAAGCTGTTAAATCAGTGAATTCACACTAAGAATTATTGACTAATCATCAACATTTTAGGCTTACATAACCAAGACAATAATAAACCAAGATGTTAAGATCTTAAATAAACAAACCTGTAGTGGCATGGCTGAAATATGGATCTAAGGAAGAGACCTTTTATCCAAATTTCAGATCTGAAGAAAGTGTAACCTATAACAATTACAACAAATAAATTATGACAGTGATTTGCAGCGATAGAATTAAAAAAGTAATTTACCGTGGATGTTGGCATCGAGGCGAAAGATGGGTTCAGCCCCTGGTAGATCTGAAGAAAAGCGGGTTTTGAAGTTCGAATTAAGAGGTAAAGAGAGAACAATAAAATAGAACTACTGGATCTGAAGCGAGAAATTCAATTAGGAGGTAATGAGAGAAGAAAATAAGAATCGAAGTCAGTGAACGTAGAATATTCAGGTAGAAGATTTAGTTAAAGATTGAAAGTGGGGAAGAAAACATGAGGAAAAGGGGGAAAATATGAAGCACAGAATAAAGAAGCGAAGGGGAAAAAGGAAAATTTAGAAAATGCTTTGGGTAACCACAAGCAGTAGTAGTGGAAAGTGGTGAACGTGAAGGGTGAAAGATATCTTTTCCCTCCTTCCTATTTTTCTGTCGTATTAAGTTGTAAATGGGAGAATGTATATTTTTGGCAATTCAAAGAAGCTTCACCATGGTCAAATATTTGTATTATTAGTAAAGAAATATTATGGCGTTGGTTTAATTAGCAGATTTATGGAATCACCTCAACAATCTCATATGCAAGCAGCCAGGAGAATTTTGCAGTATTTAAAGGGTACATATGATGATGGTTTTTTTATGCTTCTGCTGATCATTGTTCACTAGTAAAATACTCTGGCAGTGATTGGAAGGGGGGGTCGGATGATCGTAAAATTACGTCGAAACGTTGTTTTTTTTTGAAACACAGTTTGTTCATGGTCATCTTAGAGATGGGTATTTTTCCATCGTACCGCTTTTCTAGCATTTTCCTTTCGTGTAATTCCGATATTTTCCTTTTCATGTATTTCCATCATTTTTCATGAAAATTTCATTACTACTGATTACTTTTGCAAGGAATTTTAACTGGGCCAGGTCCATGAATGAATAATTATATGGATCGTGTTTAACACTTCAGGAACCATTTCTTTGCAGTCTCCTCAAATTAACCTAACTCTAAATTCCTCTTTCCTCCTGCATCCCCAAATTCTTCTAAAAAGCGAATTTTTTAGGTCGCTTCGATTTTTGATTGAAACCGCTACTCTTTATTCTCTAATTTGCATGTTGCACCCTCTAGATTGTTGAAGCAATACAAAGAACAAAGCCCTGATGCATGGGATGCTTTTCGTTTCCAGCTGCATACCCCAAAGAGCCAAAGAACTAAGGAGATACTGAAATTTGCGATGTATGAATGTACACATTCCAAGGTTATGTATAAATTACCTTAAAGGAAGCTTTGTCCTTGGGCATCAACCTGAATATTGAAATCAAGAGTAAAATTTAGTCCACTAAATGTTGGTGGCACAATTTGTTATTATAGATGAATTTTATTATTGCTAATTGGTTTTCCATTTTGTTACTGTACATTGTTCGGTATATCGACCTTGATTTGTGTATTTAGTTCATTTTTTGAATTTTCAATGTATTTTGTATCAAATTTTCAGTGCATTGTTTATTTTTGGTTTCCTCAAATTTAATTCATATTTTGAGTGTGCTTTTGTCCATGTTTATATATTTCTTGAGTGTTTTCCAATGTATTTTATAACAATGATAATTCATTGTTCTGTAATATTGTATTTAGTGTTGGGCCATATTTGAGATACTGTATTTTGCAGAAATGTGCTTATTCAGTGTAAAGCCATGCAGTTTATTGTATTATGTTCATGATTCTTAGTGTATTTTGTACTGACTTGCTGCATATTTCTATAGTTTTAGTTGCTTCAAGGAAAATTGAAATTCCATATTTCATTCCACATTTTCTGTTTTTCGGCTGTTGGTATTCTGAAGGTAGTGGAATAGAATTTGAAACCTTGATTTCCGTTCCATCGACAATCAGTAGAAAAGAAAAATATCCTGGTTGGTACATAAATATCTCAAACCCACCCCTAGTCATCTATGATGCAACAAATTGTCGCGCTTACAACTTGTGAAGCAGAGTATGTTGTAGCTACGTCAAGTGCTTGTCAAGAAATCTAGTTAGGCCTTTTAATGAATCAGATGCATGTTTAGGGCTGGGTATTTTTCCATCGTATCGCTTTTCCAGCATTTTCCTTTTCTGTAATTCCAATATTTTCCTTTTCATGTATTTCCATTAAAAATAGTTCGGAAGGAATTCCTTTCGATTTCAGATGGAAATAAGTGGAAGTTTCCATCGTTTTTCGTGAAAATTTCATTCGTACCGATTACTTTTGCAAGGAATTTTGATTGGGCCTGGTCCATGAAAGAATAATTATATGTACGGTGTTTAACACTTCATGAATCATTTTTTTACTATCTTCTCAAATTAACCTCACTCTAAATTCCTTTTTCCTCCTGCATCCCCTGATTCTTCTAAAATGTGAATTTTCTAGGTCGCTTCGATTTTTGATTGAAATCACTACTCTTTATTCTCTAATTCGCATGCTGCACCCTCTAGTTTGTGGATGCTAAACAAAGAACAAAGCCCTGATGCATGGGCTACTTTTCGTTTCCACCTGCATTCTCTAAGAAGCCAAAGAACTAAGAAGATACTGAAATTTGTGATGTATGATTGTACACATGTCAAGGTTGTGTATAAATTACCTTAAAGCAAGCTTTGTTCTTGGGCGTCAACCTGAATATTGAAATTGAAAGTAAAATCCAGTCCACTAAACGTTGGTGGCACAGTTTGTTATTATAGATGAATTTTTTTATTGTGTAATTGGTTCTTCATTTTTTTTACTAGGCATTGTTCGGTAAATCGCCCCTGATTTGTGTATTTAGTTCATTTTTTGAATTTTCAATGTATTTTGTATCAAATTTTTAGTGCATTATGTTCATTTTTGGTTTCCTGAAACTTAATTCATATTTTGAGTATGCTTTTGTCCATGTTTGTATATTGTTGAGTGTTTTCAAATGTATTTTACAACAATGATAATTCATTGTTCTGTAATACTGTATTTAGTGTATTCCTATTTTTGAGATACTGTATTTTGCAGAAACGTGCTTATTCAGTGTAAAGCCATGTAGTTTGTTTTATTATGTTCATGATTCTCAGTATATTTTGCATTGACTTGCTACAAAATTCTATAGTTTTAATTGCTTCAACGGAAAATTGAAATTCCATATTTCATCCACATTTGTAGGTTTTCGGCTGTTGGTATTCCGAAGGTAGTGGAACAGAATTTGAAACTTTGATTTTTGTTCCATCGACAATCGGAAGAAATGGAAAATATCCCAGTTGGTACACAAAATTTTCAAACCCACCCCTAGTCATCTATAGTGCAACAAATTGTCACACTTACAACTTGTGAATCAGAGTATGTGTAGCTTCGTCAAGTGTTTGTCAAGCAGTCTAGTTAGGCCTTTTAATGAATCAGATGCATGTTTAGGGCTGAGTATTTTTCCATCGTACTGCTTTTCCAGCATTTTCCTTTCGTGTAATTTCGGTATATTCCTTTACATGTATTTCAATTAAAAATAGTTCGAAAGGAATTCCTTCCGGTTTCAGATGGAAATAAGCGGAAGTTTCCATCGTTTTTCGTGAAAATTTCATTCGTACCGATTACTTTTGCAAGGAATTTTAACCGGGCCTGGTCCGTGGAAGAATAATTACATGTACCGTGTTTAACACTTCAGGGATCATTTCTTTTCTGTCATCTCAAATTAACCAAACTCTACATTCCTCTTTCCTCCCGCATCCTCAAATTCTTCTAAAAAGAGAATTTTCTAGGTCACTTCAATTTTTGACAGAAATCACTACTCTTTATTCTCTAATTCGCAAGCTGCACCATCTAGATTGTGGAAGCTAAACGAAGAACAAAGCCCTGATGCGTGGGCTGCTTTTCGTTTCCACCTGCATACATCAACGAGCCAGAGAACTAAGGACATACTGAAATTTGCGATGTATGATTGTATACATTTCAAGGTTGTGTATAAATTACTTTAAAGTAATCTTTGTTCTTGGGCATCAACCTGAATATTGAAATTGGAAGTAAAATTCAGTCCACTAAACGTTGGTGGCACAATTTGTTATTATAGATGAATTTTATTATTGTGTGATTGGTTCTCCATTTTGTTACTAGGCATTGTTCAGTAAATCGACCCTGATTTGTGTATTTAGTTCATTTTTTGAATTTTCAATGTATTTTGTATCAAATTTTCAGTGCATTGTGTTCATTTTTGGTTTCTTGAAACTTAATTCATATTTTGAGTGCGCTTTTGTCCATGTTTGCAAATTGCTTGAGTGTTGTCCTATGTATTTTATAATAATGATAATTCATTGTTTTGTAATGTTGTATTTAGTGCTGTCCCATTTTTGAGATATTGTATTTTGCTGAAATGTGCTTAATCAGTGTAAAGCCATGCAGTTTGTTGAATTATGTTCATGATTCTCAGTATATTTTGTACTGACTTGCTGCAAAATTCTATAGTTTAAGCTGCTTCAATGGAAAATTGAAATTCCATATTCCGTTCCACATTTTCCGGTTTTCGACTGTTGGTATTCCGAAGGTAGTGGAACATAATTTGAAACTTTGATTTCCGTTCCATCGACAATCAGAAGAAAAGGAAAATATCCCGGTTGGTATGGAAATTTTATGAACCCATCCCTACTCATCTATAATGCAACAAATTGTCGCACTTACAACTTGTGAAATGGAGTATGTTGTAGCTGTGTCAAGTGCTTGTCAAGCAATCCAGTTAGACCTTTTAATGAATCAGATGCATGTTCAAGGCTGGGAATTTTTCCATCGTATCGCTTTTCCAGCATTTTCCTTTCGTGTAATTCCGATATTTTCCTTTTCATGTATTTCCATTAAAAATAGTACGGAAGGAATTCCTTTTGATTTCAGATGGAAATAAGTGGATGTTTCCATCGTTTTTTTGTGAAAATTTCATCCCTACCGATTACTTTTGCAAGGAATTTAAACTGGGCCTAGTTCATGAAAGAATAATTACAGTACCGTGTTTAACACTTCAAGAATCATTTCTTTACTGTCTTCTCAAATTAACCTAACTCTAAATTCCTCTTTTTTCCCGCATTCCTAAATTCTTCTAAAAAGCGAATTTTCTAGGTCGCTTCGATTTTTGATTGAAATCATTACTCTTTATTCTCTAATTCGCATGTTGCACCCTCTAGATTGTGGAACCTAAACGAAGAACAAAGCCCTAATGCTTGGGATGTTTTCGTTTCTATCTGCATATCCAACGAGCTAGAGAACAAAGGAGATACTGAAATTTGCGATGTATGATTGTACACATTTCAAGGTTGTGTATAAATTACCTTAAAGTGAGCTTTATTCTTGGGCATCAACCTGAATATTGAAATTGGAAGTACATAAAATTTTGTCCACTAAATGTTGGTGGCACAATTTGTTATTATAGATGAATTTTATTATTGTATAATTGGTTCTCCTTTTTTTTACTGGGCATTGTTTGGTAGAACAACCCTGATTTGTGTATTTAGTTCATTTTTTGAATTTTCAATGTATTTTGTGTCAAATTTTCAGTGCATTGCGTTCATTTTTGATTTCCTGAAACTTAATTCATATTTTGAGTGTGCTTTTGTCTATGTTTTTATATTTCTTGCGTGTTTTCTAATGTATTTTATAATAATGATAATTCATTGTTCTGTAATATTGTATTTAGTGTTGTCCCATTTTTGAGATACTGTATTTTGCAGAAATGTGCTTATTTAGTGTAAAGCCATGCAGTTTGTTGTATTATGTTCAGGATTCTCAGTATATTTTGTACTGACTTGCTGCAAAATTCTATAGTTTTAGTTGCATCAATGGAAAATTGAAATTCCATATCTCGTTCCACATTTTCCAGTTTTCGGCTGTTGGGTATTCCGAAGGTAGAGGAATAGAATTTGAAACTTTGATTTATGTTCCATTGACAATCGGAAGAAAAGGAAAATATCCCAGTTAGTACGGAAATTTTCCGAACCCACCCCTGATCATCTATAATGCAACAAATTGTCGCACTTACAACTTGTGAAGGAGAGTATGTTGAAGCTGCGTCAAGTGCTTGTCAAGCAATCCAGTTAGGCCTTTTAATGAATCAGACACATGTTTAGGGTTGGATATTTTTCCATCGTACCGCTTTTCCAGCATTTTTGTTTCGAGTAATTACGATTTTTCCTTTTCATGTATTTCCATTAAGAATAGCTCGGAAGGAATTCCTTCCGGTTTCAGATGGAAATAAGCGGAAGTTTCCGTCTTTTTTTGTGAAAATTTCATTCCTACTGATTACTTTTGCAAGGAATTTTAACCGGTCCTGGTCCATGAAAGAATAATTATATGTACCGTGTTTAACACTTCAGGAATCATTTCTTTACTATCTTCTCAAGTTAACATATCTTGAAATTCCTCTTTCCTCCCGCATCCCAAATTCCTCTAAAAAGTGAAATTTCTAGGTCGCTTCGATTTTTGACTGAAATCACTACTCTTTATTCTAATTCATATGTTGCACCCTCTAGATTATGGAAGCTAAATGAAGAACAAAGCCTGATGTATGGGCAGATTTTCGTTTCCACCTGCATACTCCAACGAGCCAGAGAACTAAGGAGATACTGAAATTTGCGATGTATGATTGTACATATTTCAAGGTTGTGTATAAATTACCTTAAAGTATGCTTTGTTCTTGGGATCAACCTAAATATTGAAATTGGAAGTAAAATTTAGTCCGCTAAACATTGGTGGCACAATTTGTTATTATAGATGAATTTTATTATTGTGTAATTGGTTCTCCATTTTGTTACTGGGCATTATTCGGTAAATCGACCATGATTTGTGTATTTAGTTAATTTTTTGTATTTTCAATGTATTTTGTATCAAATTTTCAGTGCATTGTGTTCATTTTTGGTTTCCTGAAACTTAATTCATATTTTGAGTGTGCTTTTGTCCATGTTTTTATATTTCTTGAGTGTTTTCCAATGTGCTTTATAAAAATGACAATTCTGTAATATTGTATTTAATGTTGTCCCATTTTTGAGATACTGTATTTTGCAGAAATGTTCTTATTCAGTTTAAAGCCATGCAATTTGTTGTATTACGTTCATGATTCTCAATATATTTTGTACTGACTTGCTGTAAAATTTTATAGTTTTAGTTGCTTCAACGGAAAATTGAAATTCCATATTCCGTTCCACATTTTCTGGTTTTCGGCTGTTGGTATTCCAAAGGTAGTGGAACGGAATTTAAAACTTTGATTTTCGTTCCATCGGTAATCGAAAGAAAAGGAAAATATCTTGGTTGGTACGGAAATTTTCCAAACCCACCCCTATGCATGTTCAATACAAGAAGCCAATAAAAATTTGTATTGATGACATATCTGCAATTAACCTAGCTAAAAATCCAGTTATAAATGGGCGAAGCAAGCTTATTGACATGCGCTTTCATTTTCTTAGAGATCAAGTTGCCAAAGGGGGGATAGAACTGGAGTACTTGGAAATATAAAGATCTTTTTGCATAGTTCCACTGAATGAAAACAAAAATAGGAAATTGTTTATAGGTTAATCACAATCCTTTTGCATCATGATTTTTTTTTACAGGCCTGAACTTTCAGAATGTATACTTTAGCCAATGGACATATTCTAATGTACAGTTACCCCACTCGATCATGATACATGGTATCTTAGAGAATAATCAGAACTTCATGGGGAGAAAATTGAGAAGATATAAATTCTAAGAACAAGGATGGAAAATGGTTGAAGATAACAAGAAGAGGAACGATAAGGTCGTGGGTTGGATGACAACTTCATATTGTAATTATGCTTGGGAAATAAAGCAAACAAGAAGCAGGCATGACAAAAGCCATGTTGCATGATTGCATCTCTCCCATAATAGAATGAAGAAATGCTTCTAAAGTACATATGACCACCATGTAGAAGACCATCGAATTCTTTAAATGACAAATCCCAAGTTCAGTTTTTGTTCCTATTGCTATATATATATATATATATATATGTGTGTGTGTGTGTGTGTGTGTGTGTATGTGTGTGTGTTTTTATATATATGCATTTCCACAACGGTTCACTTTGGATATTATTTCCAACAAAATTATACAATCGGGCGGCAAGGGCGTTGACCGCTTAGCTCAGCCGGTAGAGTGCACGGCTTTTAACCGTATGGTCGTGGCTTTTAACCTTGCGCCAAGGAGTAGTGTAGCGGGTGAGTGGGTCACGTCACCTGGGAACGATGCATCTGTATCGATATGGTGCATATCGATCCAAACTCCCGATTCGACCAGGTGTAGTGGCGAGAAAGTAGAAGTAGTGGGCAAAGTGGAGCATGTGATTGAGACACGTCCCAGGACACAATCCGTTTGGATCGGTATGGTGCATGTCGATTCCAACTGGATCGACATGAAGCATACCGATCCGGATGAGATCAGTATAAGCATATTTATTCGGCTCGTATCTGTATGCCGATCCAAAATAGAGGGAGAGGACTTAGCCGATCCCAGGCCTAGTTTGAAAATGTCGATCCGGGGAACTAAGTGGTACTGACCTAGATTTGTGATGGTTGCATAATTATTCTCATCAAGGTTTGTTGCTTTGTGCGAGTGATTTTGGAATTATATGATTGATGCTCGAGTCCTAAGAGATCCAGCAATAATGAATTTAAAGTGTGTCGGCCTTGCAAAAAGACCGGTCAACAATCTATACATGTTGGCTCAGTTTAAAAATCTAAGTTGTATAGGAGATACTGTCAATGGATAGAAATTTAACATCACTATTTAAATTAGATTGGCAATCAGTGCAATTTAAATAGGCCTACCTTTTTTTGACAATACCATAATGTTATTTTTACAGTAGTGCTAAATGCACCACAATGCATACTCCTTTTTACACAAAGGTAATAAAAATAAGAAAACCCAATCATGAATTCATTTTACCTAACACGGGCGGTAGTATACTATCGAACGGTAGTGTGGAGCCATTCGACCTAATTTTGTTTATTTGTAAATTATTTCATTCGATCGGTTGTCTGACGTCGTCTATACTAGGTAAAATACATAAGTTTTTTTTTGAATTATCACATCAATCAGCATTATGAAGCCTTTCAGTAGTCTTTTTTTTTAATAAACGTACAATATTGACCATTCTATAGTAATTGATAAGGACTACTCGAATCGCGTAACCAAAACAGCTTAATACATATCTAAAGAAGTCGTTTGTCATTCATCGCGAAATCCAGCTCATCGTCAGTTCCATCCTTTATCTTTAGGTCAACCACCAAGCTCCATAGTCGCTTCGTCTTCATACCCGTCGCCAAGCTCCAATGCTACTCCATCGTCGAGTCCATCCATTAGCTATGAAGCTTCTTCAAAATTTATCTCATCCGTTCGAGGCTATCATCCTTGTACGTTCAATCAATATACATCGACATGTGCATTTGATTGATAAGCACCCTAAACTCTAACATACAAGATTTCCAAATACTAGATCACTTTCGAACGACGTTTTAAGTTAAACTATGCAAACAATTAAAGCATGCAATCAATAGTCATCCAAATTCCTAAACTAGCATAAAACATCCATAATAGCAATAATAAATCAAGTAGAACATATATGTAGCAATCAAAGCGAAATAAGTGTCGAAATGACCTAAATCTAATAGTGTTATCAAAATAGCACATAATAGCGCGTAAACGGGTAAACAGCGCGCAAACAGTTAAAAATGAGATAATCAGATTAAAACTATATAAATCACTTTTTAATTTTTATTGTTTCTTATTTACTAGGCTCAATTATCCTAAATATTACGTTTTATAAACAACAACCATTTAAAATATCAAATTTATGTTATATGAACAAATGCAGTTCAGCGAGAGAAAATATCACCCATCTTAGTCAAATCAGACTAAACAAGCTCTAAAGCGTAGAGCTCATCAATACGATTACAATAGAAGAAACAACATCTAAATCTGACTTCGTATGCAAAAGTTACATAAGATATAAATTTCATATTAATTCAATCAATTAACTAGGTAATTTAATCAACTAATCACCTTCATAACTACCATCCCTTTTAAATTATCTTCTCCAAATTCATATGCACTCTACAACAAAATAAACCCATTTGCTCGAACCTTTTTTCTCTTCTTTTCTCCCTTTACAACAAATCGACGAACCGACGGATCTGACGAACTCAGCAACACACGCTCATTGTCATAAGCCTAAAATGGGCCAACTCGTTCACCTAGCAGATTGCCACCGGATCATGCATGCGCCCCTCTCCATGAATACGTTTTGCTTGAAAGCTCCAATCATGACCAAAGTTTGTGAGTAGGTGCTCCTTATCGAGAGAAATACATCGGTATTTTCCTATTCACGAATCATCGCCTTTATCTTCACTAATCTCGAACCCCATCCACCATGGTCCTCACAACCATCTCCAGTACTAGAACCGAATGAGGAAAAATGGATATGGGTTTGAAGAGAATTTCATCTCATGAATTTAGAAACCAATTTCATGATTATAGGAGGAGTAAATCGATGGGAATCAAAATTTGAAGTTCATGGAAGAAGAGACAATTTTATGTTAATGGAATAGTGAATTGCGAATAAGAGAGAAGCATGAATAGTGATGGGTTGAGCCTAAGTTTTGATAGACAAGGGTTGTTTACTTATTTTACTAGTTTATTCACAAATGGGTCAAAAAACCCATGACCTTCAATCAACACGTGACGCCTGCTGTTATCTATGTAAAAATGCCATTTTAAAAACAATGAAACTAGTCTTGAAACCTCAATCTATCATATGTGGAAGTTAGTCTTTGAAACCCAAATTATACAATGTTAATTTTTTTGCAGAAAATGAAACATGTTTTATTTATGTACGGCCAAACGGTACATCTGATTACTACGAAACTTGACAACATGCAACAACTCACTACAATGATTCTAGAAATATAAGATTCATCGCACCGACATTGTGCTCCCAAAATGACAATTTAAGTGTATTTAGAGATCAATTTGATGATCAACTGATTTTGAACTCAAAATATAACTATCCATGTACTCATTTTTGATGTAACGACAATCCAGACTCTATGGAACTGGGCTCAAGTCCTGATTCATTTATTTGTGAAAAATCCTATTTTGGAGCCGTCAATCTATTAATTAACGATATATATTTATTTTAATATCCAACTATTAAAATATGGGTCGTTACACTTTGCAAATGAATTCGGTGGATGCACATACATACACTAGGCACTAATTATGTTTGACAAATTAGGATACCAGTATATGCATATGGATGTGTGTGCAATTTTACTTTATTTACATGGTTGATACAATTGATGATTATTAAATAATTATTGCATTGAATGATGTTTGAAGCCAGGGGCGGAGGTAAGGGTTGGCTAGCTAGGGCCAAAGCCCAGATAAAAAACAAAAAACTAATTAAAAAATGAAATTTTGTGCTTAGGCCCCAGCTCAAATTGTATTCATGCCCTAGCTGAGCTACCAGGCTAACTCTGCTACTGTTTAAAGCACACATATTGAATTATCTGTTTCAATTAGGATTTTTAAGTACAGTTTCATAAAAAGGAGGTCAACTTAATCAGTAGATCACCTAATCTTTTGCATTAGTTAGGAATACATACACTATGCTATTACACAAATACATATATTGGAATAGACACTTAACAACAACGAATGCTAATGGAAGATGTTTGAGCATATAGTTGTATGTATTTGAATACAAATACTTATTTCATTCTTTTGCCCTTGTTGATTTGGGGAAAGAAGTCCTTTAAGGCAGGGCGAATGTAGCAACCCAAATTTTTAAGACAAAGTAATTAATTAAAAAGTTGATCAATAAAATAATAATTTGGCAAAATTATCAAAATTTAGTTACGAAAGTTGCACCATTATGTCCCATGATAATTTTTTAATCAATATACATATAAAGTTCATAAAATTCAAAGCTAATATAAAAAGTTATAAAATAGATATGTTATAAGTATAATTATGAAGTTAATAAAAGAACCCAAAAAGAAATTTTTGCAAATGATCGAATTTGACTATGGAACCTTCTCCATTGCATCCGTTATGATTTTGTGGGTCATTTTCATGTTTGTTGTAAACTTTCAAAATTAGTTTTGGGATATGGGTTTGTTTTTTGAAGAGGGAAGTAAGGATGGAAGAAGATAAAGTGTAGGGGTTAGTCCCACCTTGTAAAATATAGAGGAGTTTGTCTCTGTATAGGTAAAAGCTTGATATATGATATCAAAAGAAAGAAGAGAAGGAGCTATAAGGCAATGGGCCTTGGGCATGAACTTGGCATAGATAATAATATTTCAAATGACAAAAGATGGGCCTTTGGGCTTTTGGGGTCTCGTGATCCATTGGGCAGCGAAAACTAACCAGTCGATAGGTTAAATTTCAACCGGTCGACTGTTTTAGGCTCTGGTTAAAAACGGTCGACTGGTGGAAATCAAGCAGTTGACCGATTGACGCTCGCGTTTGAATCGCAACGCTTTCAGAACGTTGCAGACGAAGAGACATGGCTTCAAATGAATGGGCACGACATTTTTCCGAATAGCAACAGATGTGGCTGTTGCAAATAGACATCATACTTCGCTGTCTATAAGTATCCATGCCCAGAACTTTTGCAAAGTACTCAAAAAAAATCACATCTTCTTCTTCCTCCACTGATCCGCAACACCATTAAAGCGTTTCTAACGCTGTCATTCCTGTAACGCCTTAGAGGTGTTGCAAAATCCAGAAAGTGTTGCATATTTATTCTCTTTTTCTTCTCTTCATTCTTGTTCTCTGCTTGCATCATCAAAAACCAAATTTAAGAGTGTTCTTGGTCGGATCAAATTCGTACAAATTTTGAATCCGATTACGCTGTTTCAAGGCTTCATTGAATCCCAAAGTCAATAGTTCATTATCCCGTTTGTACCTGGTGGGTTGAACTATTGTCTAAAAGAATTTGCTGCGCAAATCCTTGAAGTCAGAAGAACGAAAATAATTCTCCTCCATTAGTGTCTCAAACCACAAAATCCCCAACAAAATTTCCAGACAATAAATTCAACCATGGAAGGTTTGAGCGCATTGCAAGTGATGAATCAACAGCTGATAAAATTAGAGCGTTTTGATGGAGAGAACTTTACTCGTTGGTAAGAGACCATGAAATTCTTCCTGATCACGGTCAAATTATTTCATATTCTCAAAGATGGATTGGAGAAAATACCGGAGGAAACCGATAAGGATAGTGCAGAACTAAAAGCAAAAAGGGTAAAGCGCAACGAGGAAGATTATCTATGCAGAAGCCACATTCTGAATAGACTATCTACTCCGATATACAATGCTCACAGAACCTTGGACACCGCGGAGGCACTCTGGATGTACCATTTCTCAATCAGAATATTGTAGTATTATTGGGAGTCTTATGTATGCTATGCATTGCACTAGACCAGATACCGCGCATGCTATAAGCGTATTGTGTCGATTTGCGAGTAATCTAGGTTTCGAACACCGGAAAGCCATTTCCAGAGTCTTAGCTTATTTGAAGGGAACCATAAGCTATGGTTTATCTTATAAAGGATATCCTGCTGTAACAGAAGGATATAGTGATGCAACCTAGAACAATGTAGAATCCAAATCCAAGTCTACGACTGGTTGGATATTTACACTAGGAGGCACTGCTATGTCTTGGGCTTCCAAGAAATAAACTTGTATATCTGATTCAACTATGTTATCAAAATTGATTGCATTAGCAGATGCATGTAAGGAAGTAGAATTGCTTAGAAATTTGTTAGTAGAAATCCCATTATGAAAGAAGCCATCTCCAGCAGTCTTGATTAATTACGATAATCAAGCAACGATATATAATGTTTCTAATAAAACATATAATGGAAAGTCCAGGCATGTGAGTCTAAGACATCACATGATGAGACAGTTACTCAAAAGTGGAGTTATAACTGTTGACTACATAGAAACAAAGAGAAAATTCGCTGACCCACTTACTAAGAGTCTTCCAAAGGCCATGGTTTTATAAAGTCTAAAGAAATGGGACTAAGGTCTGTGAATGAAGATTGATCATCCTTAACAGAAACCCAACTTGTGTCTTGAAAAGGATAGACAAAGTTCAATGGGTACCAACAAGTTAAGGAAATAATTATGGAACACTAAATCAATAATCCCATAATGTTTAGTGTTGGATTCTGCATGAACAAAGGATGGATAAATATCCTCAATAAGTCTAGAAACCCTAAAAGGTGTCTCGCAAAAACACCTTAAGTGACTTACCTATATGAGTGTGGAAATCAGGCCGTTTCCTAGGAAAGTAAGACCGCTTTCTTAGTAGACTCATGAACCAGGATTTAAGCACATGGCCATTAACGTGTTGAGCAATACAGAACACTCTAACTAAGGAATACAACATGTGTGATTGTTCCGGTTTTATCACTAAGGGATACTTGGTTCAAGATTCATTCACCATAGAATCTCGATAGAACTTTGAATGGTTTACACTAAGTAAAAGTTCAAATCCAAAAGATACTTTTATTTATGTGTTGTTTCCACGATGATGCAAATCTTGATCTTAGAACTACATAGGCTTGATCCGACTTGGGTATGTAGGAAGTCACACTAGTGATTCGGCCATCCACTTTAATTTGTTTTGAAAATTGGGGGAGATTGTTGTAAATTTTCAAAATTAGTTTAGGGATATGGGTTTGTTTTTTGAAGAGGGAAGCAAGAATATAAGAAGATAAGGTGTAGGGGTTAGTCCCACATTGCAGAATATAGAGGAGTTTGTTTCTATATAGGTAAAAGCTTGATATATGATATCAAAAGAAAGAAGAGAAGGAGCTATAAGGCAATGGGCCTTGGGCATGAACTTGGCATAGATAATAATATTTAAAATGTCAAAAGATGGGCCTTGGGCCTTGGGGCTCTTGGGGTCTCGTGATCCATTGGCCCGTGGAAACCAACCAGTCAACAGGCTAAATCTCAACCAGTCGACTATTTTAGTCTCTGGTTAAAAACGGTCTACCGGTGGAAATCAAGTCGTCGACCGATTGACGCCCGCGTTTGAATCGCAATGCTTTCAGAACGTTGCGGATGAAGAGACATGGCTTCAAATGAACGGGCGCGACGTTTTTCCAAATGGCAACAGATGTGACTGTTGCAAATAGACATCATACTTCGCTGTCTATAAGTATTCATGCCCAGAACTGTTGTAAAGTACTCAAAAAAATCACATCTTCTTCTTCCTCCACTGATCCGCAACACCATTAAAGCGTTTCTAACGCTGCCGTTCCTATAACGCCTTAGAGGTGTTGCAAAATCCAGAAAGTGTTGCAGATTTATTCTCTTTTTCTTCTCTTTGTTCTTGTTCTCTGCTTGCATCATCAGAAACCAAATTTAAGAGTGTTCTTGGTCGGATCAAATTCGTACAAATTTTGAATCCGATTACGCTGTTTCAAGGCTTCATTGAATCCTGAAGTCAATAGTTCGTTAACCCGATCGTACCTGGTAGGTTGAACTTTTGTCTGAAAGAATTTGCTCTGCAAATCCTTGAAGTCAGAAGTACGGATATAATCTCCTCCATTAGCGTCTCAAACCATGAAATCCCCAACAATATTGACATGTCAAAATCCGAGTTCATATGAGAAAGATATCATAGTTAGAAGAAAATAGCAAATCATGCAATTTTGACAAATGAAATGAAATATAAAGTGGAGAAGAATCAGGTACAGATCTAGTGCGTTCCCTGATTTTCATGCCAATCACAAAGAAGAAATCGCCCAATTTGTGCGGTGCAAGCCTCTCTTGAACAAAAGGTGGCAAATATATATCATTTATTATGTGTTTTTGTCATCGTTTTGAGATTTACACGTTTAGAACTATTTTTATGTATAATCTTAGGTGTTGTACTTGTAGATCAATGGAAAGTCTGCTGTTTTATGATTATTTTTAATTTGACCTAAGAAAACTAGTATTTTACATGGATCTAACCACATGTTAGGATTCCAAAATTTTAATGTTAAAATAGTAGAAACCGAAGAAAAAAAAAGAATTTTAAAGAGATGTTCCAAATACATTTTAGTTAGTTTATACATTTTAGTTAGTTTATACATTTGCAGACAAGATGATATGTTTTTGACAGTAACTGTGCTCCCATTTTAATTATCTTTTTTTTGGTCAGGAAAGACCCAACTTCCATGCACCCTTATGCTTTATATAATTCAAGTATTTAAAGGGGATTGTTATTGATGCCCTAATCTTGGTTAAGTAGGGTTAAAAATTTATTTTATTTTAAAATTGTTATGGGAGGAACAAAATGAATTAGTCCCCTTTAAATTTATAAATAAATATTACAATATTGACCTTATAATCTTCATTAAATTAAACATTAAACCTTATACTCAATTTTATTAATGGAGAATACTAATTTAATTTAACGGTAGATGTGAATTAAATATGGAATTTGATAATGTAATGGGGACACATGATTATTGCATGGGTGATTAAAATACGATTTAGTTTGATTTTAAAGTAGCATGGTTTCCGTCGATTGATTTTTGTATATTTATTTTAATGTTAGGATTTAGGAAAAACAACATGTGATGACATATAGAAGGGTACATTCGATTCTTTTTTATTTTGATTTTTTATATTTGATCTCCCCTTAACAAAAAATAAATAAGAAAGAGTCCCCTCAAATTTCATCCCCTTATCAAAAATTGGAGTCTCATTAACAATCGCCTGTTTAAAACCCAACAGGTTTTATAGCAGGTGTTTATGTAAGGGTTCACATTTTTTATATTTGATTGGCAGTGCATTTAATTTGCATAAATAAAGTGTGTATTTCTTTAAAATTAAATTATGATGGTCTAATTTCTGGCAAAATATACGTATAAAAAACGATACTTCATGTTTAAGGTATTTCATTATAATGCAAACTGTTCTTATTTCAAATACTATATAGACCATATTTTAGGAAGCAACTTTAATCACTATGCTTATATTAAAGAAATGTTTCTTTTTGCTTCCGTTTTTTTAAGTAGGTTAAAATCCTACATGAGAAGCCAAAGGAGATTTTAATTAAAGTCCAATGTGAGTAGGTTAATGACTTTATACATTGTTTTACATGAGTTTCAAAACAAGTTTTATATATTGTTGTTGAACCTTCCATTTCATTTGTATGTTTGTTTATGATCTTATAAAGGAAAAAACCAAAGATACTTAACTTCAAAGTTACAGAAACATAAATATATATTGAAGCTATCGGGTTAGCCAATAATTTATATAAGCTAAAATTTGAATGAAACTTGAATTGTATGTTGTATGATATATACACAACACATAGATATATATATATATTGTAAAATTTACGTTAATGATTTTTGATACGATAAATTGACACAAATAATCCCAAATTTTATGTGTCTTCCCATATTAATTTGAAGTTTAGATTTTTTTTATAGTTAATCCTAAGGCTTTGTTTGTTTAAAGTGCTAAATTCTGAATTCTGATTATTGAATTCACTATCTGAATTCTGAAAGCTGAATTCTGAATAATCACTTTTTCGTTTGATTACATTAAGCATTCAGAAAAAAATAATTCATTCAGCATTCAAAACAAGAAATAAGAAGGAAAAAAGCTCTGAATCTGAATAAATTATTTATTCAGAACACTGATGGAAAAACAAACAATATAAAAACTTTTGATTTATAATTCAGAAGGTGAATTCAGAACTTCTGAATAAAAACAAACGCAGCCTAAGTTTGAGAGTCCCTTCCCATATTGATTCCAGTAACCTGATAACCAATTTAGCCGGTTTCAACAGTTCGTTCTCTCACCTGCAGCTAATATCATGACTCCAACATTCAACCCCCTGTTGAAGTATGCGATACTATGTGTTAGATTAAGGAGGAAATTTAGGATCTAGAGGATATTTTCAGATCTGGAGTATATTTAGGATCTGGAGGATATTTTGGATCTGGACGATATTTCGGTATTTCGGATCAACAGGAAATTTTGGGAATTTCCATATACTTCCCTATGCCTATATAAGCTACATCGGTTCCAAAAGGAGGATGTACAACAAAATCAAGAGATTAGATTAAGGTTTATTCTAATTAGGGTTTAGGCAATCCTAGTCTTCTTTAATTCCTTTCTCCACAAAATCAAAATTTTCTAGTAAATTTGATCATTATAATCAATCTCTTGTGCTCTTCTATTGATATTAATAAAGGTTTATCCCTTAAAGTGGACGTACTGACAAGACGTCGGTGGAACCACTATAAATCCCTGTGTGATTTAGTTTCTCATTATTGCTCTATTATTTCCATTGTTTGGTGATTGTGATTGGCTTGGATAAGATTGAAATTGTTCGATTGGTTGTTTTTGCACTATTACCACGATCTCATTTTCCGCGGCGTTGTGGATTTTTGATTTAAGCGGTCTTGAATCAAAATTTCCCCACAACATTTGGTATCAGAGCATTGGTGTTGGTACATAGTTGTAGAAATGCAGGAATCAAGTTCAAATAATCCATCAATAGTTGGTCCAAGTGGTGTAGCTCCTTATGTACGTGGGTCATATGCAGCTGCTAGTTCACAATTGGTTAACGACAAGTGGAATGGCGATAACGACTTCGAAAAGTGGCGACGGAAGATGAAAGCGGTTCTTAGGCGGAATCGGGTACATCGAGTGGTGTTTGATACATATTTATTGCCAACGGACATCTCAGATGTGGAGAGAGAAGAAATAGAAGAGTGGGCATTCACTACACTTCAACTTGCCATGGGGGAGAATGTTATTTCCAAAATTAGTGGTGAGACGACTGCTAAAGGTATTTGGAACAAGTTGGAGGAGTTGTATATGAAGAAGTCACTCACAAATCAACTGATCTTGTTGCGGACTTTCTTTACCTACAAGATGAAGGAAGGAACTTCGTTAAAGGCGCACTTAAATGTGTTTGATGATTTTCTAATGAAGATGAAGGCGGTAGATTTGAAGATTGAGGAGGAGCAGAAGGCAATGATATTGTTATTTTCATTGCCTGAACGCTATACTGGGTTCTCAAACAGTTTGATCTATGGCCGGGATACATTAACTCTAAATGATGTCAAGACGAGTCTTCTTAGTGAGGAATTGCAAGATCAGATGAAGGAGTTGAGTGATGGTTGTAGTGATGCTGGTAATGGTCAAGGTTTATTTACAAAGAAAGAAAAGTCAGAGAAGAAGGGAAATCGGGGGCGTTCTAAGTCTAAGAAGCCCGGTGGAAGAGGAAAATCAAAAGAAAGAAATGACAAGTGCTTTATATGTAAGAAACTTGGTCACTGGAAGAATGATTGTCCAGACAAGGGGAAGAAGGAAGTAGCATCTTCATCAGTTGCAGTGGAGAGAGATGTTGGTGAGGGAGACGTAGATGTTTTGTCGGCAGTAGCATCAGATGTTTCGGGCAGCGATTGGGTGCTTGATTCGGCGGCTTCATATCACATGACGCCTAATAGGAATTGTTTTTCTTCTTATGTTGAATAGGAAGGAAAATCATTTGTTGTGGGAAATGGTGCAGTTTGCAAGTCCAAGGGCATTGGATCCGTGCAAATTCGGATGTTTGACGGAGTGGTTTGTACTCTCACTAATGTGCGCTATGTTCTGGGACTACGAAAGTCACTTATCCCTTTGGGATAGTTGGATTCTTTAGGTTGTAAGATCATCATTGAGAGTGATAGTTTAAGGGTTTCGAAGGGTGCGCTTGTGGTTATGAAGGGTGCTAAAACTCATGGTATCTATTTGCTTCAAGGAGTGACCGTGGAAGGCGAAACATGTGTCAGTGTTGATAGTTCTCGTGGCTGAGATGCTACACGGCTGTGGCATTTGAGATTGGGTCATGTCTCGGAAAAGAGTTTAGATGTTCTTCTTCGAAGGGAGATGATTGATGGTGAGAGTTTCAACAAGTTGGAGTTTTGCGAGGAATGTGTCATGGGGAAGCAAACTAGAGTATCATTCGTTGAAGGAAAACATGATTCAAGAGGGATTCTTGAGTATGTGCACATGGATGTTTGGGGACCAGCGCCTGTAGCTTCTTTGGGAGGAGCAAGATATTATATTGGGTGCGTTTTTTAGAGGTCCCTATTAGGTTTCAAAATATAAAAAAAACCCGGTCATAAACTTATTGTAAATTTAGTCCCTGTTTTTCGAAAATTCATAAAAAAAATATTAAAAAAATATAAAAAAATCACGTAAATTCGTATTTAAATAAAACATGTACTCGCCCAAAAATTCAGATCATAATAAAATCAAAACATGCATCAAAATCGAAAAAATACAGAAAACAACGAAAAATGCAGTAATTTGCATCAAATCATGCACATATTTGGAATACTTGCATTCATCTGTGCAAGTATTTCTCTGTTATATTTTTACATGCAATACTTGCATACATGTGTGCAAGTATTTAAAATAGTTGCATACATGTATGCAAGTTTCTGCACACATTTTATTTTCACATGTAAATACTTGCATACATGTGTGCAAGTATTTCAAATAGTTGCACACATGTATGCAAGTTTCTGCATGCATTTTCAACTAAAACAACTTCAGAAATACTTGCATACATGTATGCAACTATTGGCAAAAGTTGCATACATGTATGCAACTATTTGCAAGTTTTTAAATTCACAATACATCCCTGTAATTAATGTTTTCTCTGTAAACCCGCCCCCTATTTTAGCTGCCGCCTGGAATCTTCCGCCTGCCACTTTCCATACCTCCGCCTCTTTCGTTTTCTGTCCAAATTTTCAGGCGCTATCACTTAAAAAAAAAAAAAAATTCTAAAATCTATAAATATTCTCGAAAGTCCACAGAAATTAAAAAAAAAAAGTTGCATAAATGTATGCAACTTTTACGAATAGTTGCATACATTTATGCAACTATTCGATTACACATGCATATGTTTATGCACGCCTGTTTGAAAAATTGCATACATGTATGCAGTTTTTCTATATAACTGCATACATGTGTGCATATATGTCAAAATACATGCAAACGTGAATAAGTTGCACGTAGGTATGCAGTTTTTAAATAAATGCATCAGCAGATGCATGTTTTAACAATATGTGCATACATGTATGCATTTATACTGCAGTTTTGACGCAGATTTGAAATAAATGCATACATGTATGCAACTAATCGATTTATATGCATGTTTTTATGCAATTTACTGCATTTCGTTGATTTTCTGTATTTCATGATTTCGACGTTGTTTTTAATGTTTTTTTGATCTGATTTTTTTCACGATTAATTGTTTTATGTAAATACGAATTTACATGGTTTTTTAATATTTTTTTTATATTTTTTTATATGTTTTTGAAAATAGGGACCTAATTTACAATAAGTTTATGACCGGATGTGAGCCTAATTAAGTTTCGTTTTAGGGACCTAATTATGTTTCACTGATGATTTTTCTCAAAAGGTTTGGGTGTATGTAATGAAGGCCAAGTCGGAGGCGTTTGCAAGATTCAAAGAATGGAAGGCTCTTGTTGAGAATGAGAGTGGAAAGACTTTGAAGGTTCTTAGGTCCGATAATGGCGACGAATATGTTTCCGGAGAATTTCTAAATTTTTGCAAGCATCATGGTATTCGGAGGCATTTTACTACATCGGGAGATCCGCAATCTAATGGAGTGGCGGAGAGAATGAACCAAACTCTACTAGAGAAAGCTCGATGCTTGAGATTGACATCGGGTTTTCTAAGGGATTTTGGGCCGAAGCTTTGTCAACCGCGGTGCATATTATTAATCGAATTTCGTGCTCGGCTATTGATAACAAAATTCCTGAGGAAGTGTGGAAGGGGAAGAGCATTGACTTAAGTTATCTTCGTGTATTTGGCAGTCCTGTTTATGTGCATAATCAGGGGAATGACAAGCTCTTGGTTATATGGATGGCGTCAAAGGCTATCGGATTTGGAATCCGGAAACGAAGAAGGCTATGGTTTCTCGTCATGTTACTTTTGATGAGTCGGCTATGTTCAAGGAGAACGGGCTCATCAGATGTTCCGGATTTGGTTCATGGTGAATCAAAGGAGAAGGAAGTTATTCCCGCTTTCAGGCCTAGAGAGAGAAGAGTTGTTGGAGGTGCTTGCGAGATGAATGCGGTTGATGTTACATCACATAATCCAGAGGATTCCTCTAGTAGTGTTGGTGATGTGCACGAGCCTAGAGAAGATTCAGTTCAAGGTGGAGCTGAAGGAAGACCGGGTGATGGCATTGCTACTCGGGTTGGTCGTCGTGCTATAAGGCCACCCAAAAGTTATGATGATTGGAACTATCTTAGCTTTTGTGAGAATTTGGACTATGCTCTTCATGTAGTCCAAGATGAGCCGATGGACCTTGATGATGTCATGGATTCAAATGATAGCTCGAAGTGGATTTGCACCATGGAGGAAGAGATGCAATCGTTGATGAAGAACCAGACTTGCGAGTTGGTTCCACATCCTTAAGGAAACCGTGCTATTGGGTGCAAATGGATATACAAGGTGAAGGATGATGGAAGATACAAAGCTAGGCTAGTGGCTAAGGGGTTTGCACAAAGGAAAGGAAAGGAGTATGATGAGATTTTCGCACCGGTTGTGAGGCATACTTCTATCTGGATATTACTTGCATTAATTGTTATTTACGACTTGGAGTTGGAGCAACTAGATGTGAAAACCACCTTCTTGCATGGAGACTTGGATGAAGACATCTACATGGAGCAACTGGAAGGGTTTATTGTAGAAGGTTAGTCATAACTAGTTTGCAAGTTGAAGAAATCACTATATGGTTTGAAGCAATCACCTAGGCAATGGTACAAGAGATTTGATCATTTCATGCTTGAAAGTGGCTTCCATCGAAGCATCAAGGATGCTTGCGTTTATTTTAAGAGGTTAGGAAATGATTGTTGGGTGTATTTACTCTTGTATGTGGATGATATGCTCATTGCTTCTAAGGACAAGGCAGAAATCAACAAGTTGAAAGAGAAATTAAAGGCGGAGTTCGAAATGAAAGACCTTAGAGAAGCAAAGAAGATTTTGGGCATGGAAATTGAAAGATATCGAAGGCATTTTGAGTTGAAATTAACTCAAAAGGAGTACATTAAGAAAGTGCTTTGCCGGTTTAGCTTGGAGGATGCAAAGGCGTCAAATACGCCTTTACCTTTGCGTATAAAGCTTTCGAGTAAGGGATCACCTATCGAGGAGAAAGACAAGGCTTATATGGCAAAGGTGTCATATGCTAGTGCGGTTGGAAGTTTGATGTATGTCATGGTGTGTACAAGACCCGATATTGCAAATGTCGTCGGGGTGGTTAGTCGGTATATGACTAATCCGGGGAAATCGCATTGGGAAGTCGTGAAGCCTATATTGAGATACTTGAAAGGCACAACATCTCATGGTCTTGTTTTTGGTGGTAGTGATGGATTGAGTTGCAAGTTAGTTAGTTATTGTGACTCGGACTAAGCTAATGATAGGGATCGGAGGAAATCAACTTCCGGGTATGTCTTCACACTTGGTGGTACGACCATTAGTTGGAGATCGAGATTGCAAACCGTAGTTGCTTTATCCACTACGGAGGCGGAGTTGATAGCCGCAGTGGAAGCGACAAAGGAGGCACTCTATTTGAAGCGACTATTGTGTGGCTTGGGTTTCGAACATGAGAGTATCGATGTTCGATGTGATAGCCAAAGTGCTATACATTTGGCAGAGAATTTGGCATTAGCTCACGAATAAAGTATATTGAAGTGAGAGAGTCATTTCTAGTAGCCATGGACGAAGACAAGCAAGTATGCCTTCGGAAAGTGCATACAAAGGATAACACAGCAGACATGTTCACTAAGACATTGCCGATTGGAAAGTTTGAGCATTGCTCGAACTTAATTCGCTTGGAGAGATGTTAGGTGCCACGTGGTGGCACAGTTGAGAGAGAAACTTGGGTGTAGAAGAGTATCGGTGAGAGGTTGGTATTCTATCTTCATGGTAAGTACTCATTTTCACTCTCGAGTACATTATCTTTTGGTGATATTGGTTTAGGAGTTGGATGTTTCAACACTTCATTGACGAGTGGGGGCTATGCCTGAACTTGTTAGTGAAGTGTAATGGGCGGTGGCTATGCTGGAGTTCATTAGTGAAATATTCAAGCTTTCTAGATTAAAGATAGAAGGAAATGCTTGGGTGCATTGAAGTTTGTGATGTAGATGGATATAGTATCGAGGTGGAGTGTTGAAGTATGCGATACTATGTGTTAGATTAAGGAGGAAATTTAGGATCTGGAGGATATTTAGGATCTGGAGGATATTTCGGATATTTCAGATCTAGAGGAAATTTTGCGGATTTCCATATGCTTCCCTATGCCTATATAAGCTACATCGGATCCAAAAGGTGGATGTACAACAAAATCAAGAGATTAGATCATGGTTTATTCTAATTAGGGTTTAGGGAATCCTAATCTTCTTCAATTCCTTTCTCCACAAAAACAAATTTTTCTAGTAAATTTGATCATTGTAATCAATCTCTTGTACTCTTCTATTAATATTAATAAAGGTTTCTCTCTCAAAGTGGACGTACACTGACATGACGTCAGTGGAACCACTATAAATCCCTGTGTGATTTAATTTTTTGTTATTTCTCTATTATTTCTATTGTTTGGTGAATGTGATTGGCTTGGATAAGATTGAGATTGTTCGATTGGTTGTTTTTGCACTATCACCACGATCCCGTTTTCCGTGGCGTTGGGGATTTTTGATTTAAGCGGTCTTGAATCAAAATTTCTCCACAACACCCCCTTCATCAAATACATACCCGATGCCTCTTCACCAAAACATTTGCCTACCATCAAAAACTGAGATAAGACGCCAACAATGAAAACAAGAAGCAGCAACACCAAAGCTTCCAGATTACATAACTCAAAGAATATCCTGGAAGTCACTCACTGACTCGCTACCATGCACCACATAAATGGATACAGAAGCAACCAAAAACATATGAGCAGGAATAGATCTCTAAAATTGCGGGATCATGTCTTCCTCATTCGACACATTCAGCAACGATGGAAACTATTTAGTGGTTGGTGGCAGTAACGGAGCTGTAGATAAATTTGGGAGTTTCACGCTCTACTCACTCCAGCACACTACTCGCTCTGCCTCTTCCTTCTGATCTCCATCCTATCTCATCTCATGCTTCTCTTTCCTCTCTCCCCCGCCTTCATCCTCGTCTAGATGCCCAAAAACAGAAAGCACAAGATGCGTCTTTCTAGATCCACTAGATCCGGGCGCAATTTCTCAATTTTAAGAGTCGTTGATGCTAGTGGCGCCGCTTTGACTAAGTACATCATTCCTATTTTAGGCATTACTTCTACAAGAAAATCCATGTTAACCCAGCTATTTGATGCTGCGCAAAATCAATGGAGTAATATTGAAGCGGGTTCTGCCACTCCCAGTAATGATGCCAACCCGATACTGGCGGACGATATTAAAGTAGCTGATGAAGGTATTGCAAATCCAATTTCGAGTGGTAAATAGTATAAAGATGTGGATGTTGGTTAAATAGTTGTTGGGGAAGAGAGAGAACCGCAAATTGTTTGTGATAGGAAATGGATCTGCGTTGATTTGGTTTGAAAAAAAGGTAAAAACTGCCTGTTAAACAGAATATCAGGTTAGGGGATCAATATGGGAAAACAGTCCCCAAACTTGGGATTAACTAAAAATAATTCAAACTATGGATTAATATGGGAAGACATGTGAAACTTGGGATTAATCGTGTCAATTTATCCAATTTAATAAAGATTTATTTCTGCCATAAAACTAGTAAGTTGTTCAATTTCTCTTAAACATAATATTCTTTTTATCGAACTATTCATGAATCATTTTCCATTAGACCGGTTAGATCACCAAAAATATAACCTATTTTATGAAGGGAACATTAATATTCAATTGATCTTCACCTTTGGTTGTATGTAATATGTGTTCCAAACATATTGCAGCAAAACAAAAATCCCTAAACATAGGAATACTTTCTTCTCTCTTGATTTCTATATTCGTGAATTGAAGTGATGTTAGTTGATTTAACAAGACTATACACATAGAAAATATTTAAAAAGTTAGGTGCTTTTCAACCCGTCGTAAATTTAGTTGTCGCTTAATATCCTTTATATCCATATTAATATAACAATTTATTCAATTGTCATTTGAATTCCTTCCAATTCCTTCAACATAAATTTTGATATTTTAACATTACTTACCAGTTATTATCTATTAGTATTTCTAAGGTAAAGTTCCAGTTTTGTTTCAGAATTTCTTAAATAAACTTTACAATTACATTTTACAAGTTTTTGTTTGAGTTCTAGTTTTTTTTAAAGGATTTGAGTTTCAATTTTTTTAAATATATTCTAAATGCAGTTCGCTCCTTGTCTTTCAACTTCTTGCCTTATTTCATTTCAGCCTCGGGTGTTAATTGAAGTGCCAAAGGCTTATTCCTTACAAAACAGTATCTCGGTGCATCTCACCCTTCAACTCCAGCTTTTTCCGTAACAATTGAAACTTCTGGAGTGTATTTGATGCACCATCTTTTGTAAGTGAACTTTGAAAATGGAAATATTGTCATCATATTCTCAGGTTTGACATATACTTTTGTCGATAGGGATATAAGATCAAATGCGTTTCAGGCCATATGTCAACTTATAACATATCTAAGGAGCATCATGGGAAGGTATGTTATGTTCTTTTATATGTTTGTATCCATATAATTTTACTTGATAAAGTTATCTATTATAAATTATTATTCCAATACTCTAAACTGACAAGAATATAATAAAAAGTGGGACAACCAAATGATTATATATATGTTTTGTGCTTAAGCCATGACACTTCTTCCATAAATGTTATCATGCTGCAGGATTTACCAATTTTCTGTATTTGGATCTCTTTGTTTTTTTTTTTGTAACTGAACACTAGAGAAATAGATAATGTGAACGGTTTTTCACAAGTGATCCTAGGAAATCCTAACTTGCTTGGTCGAGTTTATTTATTCTGTTGATGAATGTATAAATTGTCGCTAAACACATAATTAACAATGCTTCGATTTCTTACTATATTTTTAAAGATTAAATAACTTTTGCAGCAGCAACGTACAATATGGGTGGACTGAGTACTGTGAGTGGACGCATGGTTGCAGCTATTGAGGGCTGATCACCTGGACCCAAATTCACGTGGTCCTCCTGACCAAGTTCTGTATTCAGGATCCAGGTGATCTCAACCCACAACTATTGGATAAGGAGCTGTAACTAGAATATTTGATTGGTGGCATACGACATGGTTAGAGGCTTTCAGTAAATGCAATATACTGTCTGTAACGACCCAACTTTCGAAAACCTCGGAAGTCGTGTCATTATTTAAGAATAAGAATAGATAAATGATAGAACAAAAGAAAAACATCAGAATCTCACAGTGGAACTTGAATAAAATAAAATATAATATCACATAATATTATACATCAGAGTCATAATACATCATAGTACAGTACATCAGATACATGGATATATACCCATTTCAGCTTACAAACTTCATAATTGTACATAGATACTGATAAATGACTTGCAAACTTCATAGATATATTATATAGAACACCTTGCAGAAACCATCCCATCCAGTTATTCCAAAAATTATCCAACACCTGGTTCACTTGTCTACTCATAACAAGTGTTTTGAGTACCCAAGAGTTTAGGGAAAACGCATAAAAATAAACACCGGGTCAGTCAGGCGACTGGTAGGAGTAAATAATTTTAAAAAAAGTTACAAAATAAAAACATATCTCATAAGACCACGCCGTAAGTACGGAACGGGTTTTTACCTTATGAGAACCAAATCTACTTGTATATATAAATCAGATATTATGATAATGTCTAGGGTTTTCCACAAATAATTTAGAATATAGAAGAATGCCTGCATCTCACATTATACTATATAGTATACGAACAAAACCGCTTGGCTCTTATGGATAATGGATTTTCAATTATGACAACGTATGGAACCACCTTCCGATAGTGTATCTCTAGAGGCGAATACACTGGGTTCAACAAGAACATTTTATAACCCAGCTACACATGATCGACCACTTATTTCTCTTGAGTGTATCGAATATATTGTCACCTTACGGCTATGTAGCCACCGTTTTCCAGAAGATACAGAAATGAAAGAAGTAACAAAGTGAATATTCTCTAGATGGTGGCAATACACCCAAGGAGCGACCTACTTAGCCATGCTTCCTGCCCGATTTTTGTCATTTCCTGGTTGTGAAACTTAGGGCTATACTTACCTTTAGATATATCAGATCATTATTTCCAATGAATGTCGCATCGTCATGATCCGCCAGTCACTAATTGATTTCTCAAAAATATATATTATGGGTATAAAGCTAAAAGAAACGAATTCCTCCGCCACCAACATAAATACGTTTGGAGGGATCGACATACGTGATCGGGTTAGATATACTCTGTCAGACATTCATCCGTACAAATTGTTTAGGGATTGAACAAATTGAAGGCACTATTCTATAAATCCATCTTAGGCAATTTCTACCTAGGATTAACAGAACAACCCATGCAAAACTCTATCTTTGATTGTCTTCAATAATCTTTGACTCGAAATAATAGAATCGAAGTGGAGTATATATTCCAGACTCCTCGAAACGATTAATGTTAATATCTTTTAGGGTCAAGTGATTCTTAAGAAAAACATATTATTATACTCCAATTTGATATTTATTTGTCGTTAATTTGATTTTATAATTGATTACCTGATTATAAATGGTGATCGACTTGAGTCGATATAATTCAATAATATTTCAACACTTATTTCAAAACATTTGAACTTATCATTAAATAGTAATATTGAGTGCCAACCGCCTTCCCATACAATATGTCATTGATTATAATTCAACAAATCAGATTTGGAATCAAATGTCTAGCCTCGAGAATATTCAAATACATCGTTTTCCTTTATTATTTAAATTGTTCACAAAGAATAATTTAATTACTACTTAAATTAATTTCAACCTATTTTTAATAAATTATATATGAACATTTGATCTTCCCATCCATTCGAGGGCTTTCATTTCATTATTCCAAAGTCAATACCATACTATCATCTCAAATCTACATGTATATCAATTGTAATTTAATACGCAAATGATTTAAGTTTAAATTTTTTGAAGATTTTAAACACCACATTGATATTCTTTTTTCCTTATTTCTTTAATTTACTATTTCATTTCAATTTTATTTTATTTTTAAATAAATAGATAACATGAATTATATAAAATTTAGAGATTTAAATAACGCATTTGTTTTATTCACCTCGATTACTTCTTTCCTTACTATCCTACATTTTAAACTTACCTTCCTACCTTACTTGCTTCTCTTCTATTTTAATTTACCTTTTTATTCTTCTTTTTGTCAATAGCCCATCTTCTCCTAGCCCAAAATCTTCTGGCTGCCTTTCCTTTATTTTCCTCTTTATATATCTTTTTCTACCTGCCCATTTCAGCCCAGTTACCTCCCCATCTTGTTTTCCTATCTCCTAAATTTCCTATTCCATTTTAATTACCCAAAACCGACCCACATCTTGAAATCCCATGCCATCCATTTTATTTGTGTTATTCGATACCTGCTATGTTCCACTTTCCCCTATTCTTCCTTCCCACTTCCTGTTACATTCCATTATTTGTTATATTCTGTTGCTTCCACACTCATTCTTATAGGGCTAATACTGATCACCCTCCTTGATCAATCATTACCCATCATCGATCACTGCTCACCCAACCTCCCTCCCTCACTTTCTCCTTCTTCTTTCTACTGCAACCTTTTGATCTCCCTCGTGCACACCTAGTTGTGCACATGCACAACCACGACTCTACACCCAGCCCTACTACGACCACCACCACTAGCCCACCTTACTCCAGCCACCAAAAATGGAATCTTTGCAACCATGCTTCACCTGAAACGCTCTTCACTAAAACAGCTTGAACCGCCACCATCCTTCACCAGACATTGCCAGATTTTGTCTAGAGGTCGGAAACAACCCACTCTCCTTTCCTCCCCTGGAGCGCAATCCAGAAACACCGACATAGCCGTGTAGCTCGACCCAAAACACAGACTACCCCAAACCATTGTTCATCCCTTATTTAATCCAAAAACTGAAAATGACTTATTTAAAAATTTAGGGTGTGTTTGGTTAAAAATGAGTTTTGGGTTTTTAGTTTTCAAAATTAATTATAAAACTTTAAAGGGGCAGAAGGAGGAATGGTAGAATGAAAGCAAGATGGAGGGGACCGCGGAGGGGATTTAGCAATCATGAAATGAGGATTTGGTCTCCATATTTCTCTCATTTCTCAAAACATGAAAAATGGATAAAAGTTGTTTTTTATTTTGTGTGTTAACTTTGTTTTCTAAAATTGTTGTTTTCCATGATTTACATGCGTTGTGCACATTTTTGTATGGACGAAAACCCAAAACTTAAAATGGTAAACCAAACACTACCTTAGTTTGCAATTTTCCTATGAAATACAAACCCCCATGCTGCTCCAGTGCCAATGATGTGGCCCGCGTTCAACTCCACCGCACGAGTTTGCTCAAAATACAGTTTCCGATCATCTCATCCGTCCTCTCAAATACCATCAATAAAAATATTGATATTTGTACTAAAATTCATTATTTTCATCCGTAATTATATTTGTATGCCTGAATTACATCTCTATGATACTCGAAAATTTATGCTTTTAAGCTTTGTTACAGGAAAAATGTATATTTCTGGGAGTATACACATATATTGACATTGGAACTATTTTTGTTATGTACTATAGGGAAATATATAACTTTCATGTAGACATCAGATCTGATAACTAGTTAGAATTTAAGTTATAGATTTTCTTTCTCAACAGGTTATTGAATTTGCTTCTGTTTATTCATGCAGTAATTACTTAAGTGTTTACATTGTTCTATACCTATATACAAACGTTAGAAATGATGTACTACCAAACATGTATACACCCTTAACCATTAGCAAACGTTCAAAAATAATCATGGTAAAGATTGAACAGGGGTAACAGTTGAGTTTACTCACCTATACTCCTGACTTTAGCTTTTCTTCCTTATTTTGAAGGACTTTTTACGTGTGTGAGCCTCTTTTTGCAAAGTATCACGCAAACAGACTGGTTACAGATAGTATTACACAAATAGACCTGTTTTGGTCTGACGGTTTACTGAAGGCGAGTTTTGGAAACTCGCCTTCAGTAAAATACGAAGGCGAGTTTCCGCAACTCGCCTTCGTTAAATCCCTGCATACAAAACACCCCAACCCGAGACCCTTCTTCCCCCTATCCACTTCAGTTTCCCTTTCCTCTCTTTGCTCCTGTGCGAAAATAAAAAAAAACTCAAATTAAACTCATTTTCGTCCATTTTTTCATCCAATTCATTCGTAGAAGACAACAATGGCTAGCACATCCGGCGTTCAACACAAAATCGGTATGATTCTAAACCCTAATTCTCAATTTTCAAATTAGGGCATACTTGTGTGAAAATTCATGAATTTAGGTTTAATTCGTAAGCCAATTGGATAGAAATTACTGATAAAAGTGAATGTACTGATTGTATGTGTATATTGAGTATGTGTGGAAGGAAAATGTGGCATATAACATGATGAAAATATGATGTTAGGCACCAATTGTTGGTAAATCATGAATTAAAAATATGACTAATGCCATAATAATGAGTTAGGATAGGTGTTAGGAACCAAGTGTGTATCAATCTAGTTGGTGTTGTATAACACAGACAATGTTGAAATGTTGGGAATTGCTGACTTTAATAAGTGTTGGTGAAGCTAAAATAGCTGATCTTGAAATCTTGAATTGGTTTCATTAAGCTTTTGTAATATTTAATCCTTCATTTGTGCAGAGTATGTGGAGATGGAGCCCGGACCAGTAGATACGAGCGTGTTATATTTACAGCCGCGACACAGGTCATCGAATGCTACTCGGACGCAGGTAGCAATTTGTTAGTATTTTCATATTTTGATCTTCAGTTTTTTAGACATCAAACCCCAAATTTTGTTATCTGTTAAATTTGCAGAGTGTCAATGCTGATTATGTCACAGACCACTCGTCGTCACTTTCGAAAGTGACGTCCGAGGATGCTCGCGTACTTTTAGAGATAGAGAGGGCTGGATTCCTGCATATTTTTCGCTTAGATTACATCCAGCTAGATCATAGCCTTTTTGCTGCTTTAGTGGATAGGTGGAGGCCTGAGACATACACGTTTCACCTTCCAGTCGGTGAGATGACTATCACATTAACAGATGTTGCGGTTTTTACTAGGATTGCCTATTGGCGGCAATGCTGTTGCGTTTGATGGTGCGCAACATGATTATTTGCAGCTATGTCACGACCTACTAGGGCTGGATCCACCAGCCAATCATGTAAGGGGTGGCCACATGGTTAATATTACATGGTACCGTAATCAGTTGGCCAGTGATATTTCTGCAGATGCCATCCAGATAGAGGTTGAGCAACGGGCTCGTTGCATTTTACTATATATTATTTTCTCCAGAATGATGGTCGACCATGCCAAGACCCGCATAGATTTGAGATGGCCACCTTTTTTAGCTGACATCGGGCAATGCGCTACATATTCGTGGGGTAGTGCAGTGTTGGCCTGTGCATATCAGGAACTGTCTAAGTCCGCGCTGCAACAGTATAACTGTGTTGCTGGTTGCCCGACACTACTTCAGGTATGAACCAAATTTCTATAGTTTACTGTTATACAATGTGATATGCATCATTATCTTGTATTAATAGTATATTCTTGTGTACTTAGCTTTGGTCCTGGACTTATCTTCCCGTCGGAAGATTAGTAGTGACTCCTAATCCCACCGACGCGTCGATGCCACTTGGAGCTAGGTATACTTATTTGATAGTTTATTTTATTAAACACAACACAAACTATTTCCAATATATGTAACTTTTATTATCGTGTAACAGGTGGTGTGGAAAAAAGAATACGCGACATACACCGAGACGAGAGCTGGCCTTTTACCGCAATGAGTTGGACGTCCTTACGGACGAAAAGGTTACATGGTATCCGTACACTAATGACATACTAGCCCCACTACCAGTCATTTGCAGAGCTCATAGGTACATTTGGACGGCGAGAGTACCTATGATAGCCTACACCTTCGCCGCTTGGCACCTTCTCGATAGGGTTATGAGGCAGTTCGGCATGAGGCAGCATATACCGGATGATGCACCGCCTTACAGTGAGGGCTACTGTGCGCAGGACTTTCACATGCATCATGCTATGTGGAATGCCCGCGATGAGTATATTCAGTTCGAGAGGGAGCCCCCCATATCCACGGCGAAGTACATGAGGTGGTACTGGAACATTACACGACGCTACGTCCTTAATGCCAGAGTAGATACTGCGTTAGCACCGTATGTTCCTAGAGCACCACTAGAGAGGAATGTGGTAAGTTGATGCGTGTACCATTAAATACAATCAGTTTTATATAAGTCCACTCTATCTAATATTCTTTAAAATTTGCAGGTTGATGGTATTAGCTATGCGTGGGAGGAGGCAGAAAAGCTAAAAGAGAGGCAAACTGATGACGAGGGAAGGGCGATGTGCACGAACATACAGAAGATTTTAAACGTGATTCTATGCAGGAACAAGCTAGATCGGCCGAAACCGCCATCTCCTCCACCTCCTCCTCCTCCTGCAGGTCCTCCTTCTCCTCCTCCAGCAGCGCACGAAGAAATTGTGCATGGCCCATCTCAACCTGCACCTACATTACCACGTACCAGTAGTGCACAACGCACTAGGAGCAGCAGCGGCAGTGGTTCGTCTTCAACTTACACACCGATACTCAGGCGGCCGAGACGAGATTAGTGCATGTTTGATTGGTCTAACTATTAGTGCATGTTTGATTGGTTTAACTAGTTGTGTTTGTCTATTTAATTTGATAGCAGACTTTGTGTATGAATTTGCTATGTTATGGTCTATGTGCAACAATGGCATGTTGTAAGGCATGTTTGATTTGTTGATTATAGCACCAAGTCATGTTTGATTGGTCTGTGTGCAACTATGGCATGTTGTAAGGCATGTTTGATTTGTTGATTATAGCACTAAGGAAAATATGTGCAGGTCTGTGCAGGTTACAGGTACACTGAAGGCGAGTTTTGGAAACTCGCCTTCGTAGTTTTCTGAAGGCGAGTTTCCAAAACTCGCCTTCAGTGTACCTGTAACCTAAAACAGGCCTATATCTGTTATTTCTTTTGGAAGATGGCTAAACCTGTGATACTTTTCAAAAACAGGTCCAAGTACATAAAAAGTCCTATTTTGAATTCTCCACTTCAGTTTAACTTCGAGTGATTAGGTAATGAATTTTGTGTGTAAATGTGTGTGTATAGGTACATATTTATAGGTGGAATATATGAATAGAATAGTGTATATTTTAAATGCTATCATAGGAAATGGGTAGCTGAAACTTAACTGCATATCCTATGATTGATAAGAAGTTTCATAAAGGCTTATCAAGTTCTTAATCCCCACACTTGCCAGGCCGAAAGAAGTACATATTCTGAATAAACACATGCAAGAATTAATTAAAAATGGGTTCTTGGCTCCTAAGTAAACAAGTGTTTTCTTTTGATTTGAAATGCAAAACCTATCTATGTTTTGTACACCTAGTATACTTGGTTCTTAAGGCACAAAACACATGCAAAAATCAGTTAAAAAAAACAAATCTCTTTTGTACAGCATATATACATTGATTTGAAAATCCATGCCTTGTTCTTATATAAACCAAGCTATAATAGTTTGAGTAGGCCGTCACTAGCTTATGAAAAGAAGTATGCTAGATTTTGATATATATATATACACGCAATTGTTTTAGATACTGATGTGCATGCCATTAGAGTCTAATGTCTGCACTAGACCATGTACAACTAGGTGGTAGGAAAGATATGGCTTAGCATGATGTTTGATTGACTTTCCTTACTCATGAAGTAATGCAAACATTTTACTTAAGTTTGTTTATTTTTACATAAGTTAAAATCTAATAAAAATGTAAAACAAAAGTTAAAATATTACTTACTTTCTATTTTTACGTATATACGTTTATAAATATTTTTATAACAAACTTATATATATATATAACATATATATATGTTTATAAGAATACATATACATAGGATTAAAAAGGTCAATTTAAATATTTCTCAAGTATTAGCTCTAATTAATTTAATTATTCACTGATATAAATAAAAAATTATCGATTAATAAAGTCAGTAATAATCTAGCACATAACGCTATCTGCTTTATACAATTATTTATATGGCTCTTGAATACTTTTTGTTTACTGATATTCATTATTTATGTTGCTTGAGGAGCGACAATTTTGTATTCTTGTTAAGTACGAGAGCTGGAGGTCTTATTATCAACCGAGCCGCTGCCGACACCATTATCCTCTATGAAAGTAATTGAAATCCAACTTTAGATTTACAAGCAGGCCAGGCCCTGGCCCTAGGCCGCTAGGCAGTGGCCTAGGGCCTCCGATAATGAGGGGCCTCAAAATTCTACGTTTATTTTATATATTATAAGATGACTAGTTAGTAAGCATTTAAAGAGTAGTTTGTTCAGTGGTTACATTGCAAATCACTTGGAAGAAGACCTCGGTTCAAATCCTGACTAGCTCAGTTACTACATTTCCATTTTTTAGGTCACCTAAAGCTCATTTCTGCTACCATTATTTTTTCTTGCCTTGGGACTTCACCAACTCAGGGCCGGTTACAAGCAATGGATATAGTACATCAGTTAGGACTTAGGTCAATCAAAAAAGGTTTAAGTGTCACTAAATCCTGCAACATCTTAATCAAATGGGATGTTCCCTTATTTGTTGTTATCTGTAATATCTTAATCTAAGTAAAAAATGGAATGTTAATAAATTATTGTTTATCCATTGGTAGACTTATGTACCATTTAGGCTCATAATCATTAATAAAATATTCTAGTTCATATTTTTGTGATTATACTCCCAGTTAATATTCATTATTGTGTCAGAGCATTAAAATTTGATAATAATAATTACATTTCTACATGCATGTTCAACTGTAGCCATGAGTTTAATGGATAACTTAAGAAGAAAAGTGTTATTTTGGGGAAGTTTCATTAACATGGTATATACTTTTACCTTCTTCAGAAATTTATTCTTTATTTCATTGAATAACTTGGTTCCTATTTTGTTGTAGAATTCAGGGTGCAACAGTGGGTCTTCAAGCCATAGCAACAAGTTTCCCAAAATCACATGTTGTATATTTTTAGTCGGTGGAATGTTACCGTACTGTAGGTCTGCTTGGCATCTTAGTTTATGACCAGTTCCAAAATAATTCAATGTGATCTTCATCATAATACACGTAATACTTGGTGAACATTACATCCTTATATTGTCAAACAATTTTATTAGCTCCACTAAAACAAAGTAAGTCCTTATCCAAATTTTTCTTAAACGAGTAGTTTATGATGATTCCACCTGATGGTAAGTGCAGGGACGTGTTGTAATTTTTCTTGGGTGTTGGACCAGTCCTTGGTCTTCTTTTATCTGATATATATCCAAACAAAATTCAAGCAAAGGCTATGTCCATATGCATGTGTGTACACTGGATAAATATTTCATAATCTTATCATGCATAGCTTACATCGATCCATCACAGGCTTTCTGCCACTTGAACTGTATGTAGAATTGAAACCAGGCAGTGATATATTAGTGAATTAAGGGTGTTTAATTTCTTATATATATATATATATAATGAACGGTCACGGTAGACTACGGAAAGCAGCTCATCTTGGAAGGTATAGGGCTACCCGGTCCGCAACCGCAAGCTTATATATCCCTTATCGCAGTTCCCCTTGGACCTCCACTATACTGGGTATAATTTACTTGGAGGATAGTTGCTCAGGGAAGACCTCAAACTCCTGACCTATTACAAGCGCCCACCAAGTACCCCTTTAGCCTCCAATTTCCACCACACAATCCTATTTCTTTCTTCTCCCACTAACTCTCTCTCCCACTTACACATTATTTATGTATAAATGGGTGGTTATCGTTACGATGCAAAAGGGGTGCCACTAAAGAGGAATGCCTTATAACCTCTCTCTCTCTCTCTCTATATATATATATATATATATATATATATATATATATATATATATATATATATATATATATGCGCACACACATACATCCAAGCAAATAACATAAACAATATATGTTGTAACAAACATTACCCAAGAAAATTTCAGGTGGTGAACTTCTTTGTTAGATTGTTGTTTTCACGGTTGTTATAGGAAGCATGATCAAGATTCGTGCATTCAATGTTCACATGTTTCTGCTTAATTGGAGCAGTATGTGTCAACAGAAATATTGTAGAAACTAAAGGCAAATCCATTTAAGAAATCGAATTTACACTTCTTGGGCCAGAGCAAAGGAATATTATTTGTCCTTTAAAAAAAATGTTTCCTTAGATCAAAGGCAGTAATAAGAGGGATTTAAATGGTTGTAGGTGATACAGCTGATAAACAAGAAAAATATTACAAGCATATTTGTTTCAACAAACGCTTCCAGTTATGCTGATGATGTTAGTTCATAGGTAAATGTGGGAAATGGAGGCAAAACATGAGATAATTGCATGATGGTGTATTGCATTACTCACGCTCAAAAACCTAGCCAAACATAAAGACATGATGACTGCAACGACAAATTCGTTTAGTGCTTAAGACGGAAAAAGAACGTAGTGGCCATCACCCACTGCAAAGCCGTCAGTGGGTTCATCAAGGTCAACAGAGTTCCAAATGAGCTTATCAAACCTAAAATCCAACGTTACAAGGCATACGAGTCTGTCCTCCTCGGTCGAAACCGCTTCGTTGGCGTCGACATGCATGTCTGTGTCAAGGGTGGTGGTCATATCAGTCAAATCTATGCAATCAGAAAGAGCATTGCTTAGGTGCTCTTAGCATATCACTAGAAGTTTGTGGATGAACAGTACAAGAAAGAGATCAAGGATATTCTTATTCGTTATGATCGTACCTTACTTATTGTGGATCTTAGACAATGTGAGCCAAAGAAGTTTGGTGGTCGTGGTGCTCATGCAAGATTCCAGAAGTCCCACAATTAATGATTTTACTTTGGTTGGAGGAGTTATCAAGTTTTGTTCTTGGAAGTCTGTTGGCCCACTTTGTAGCTGAGCCACACAAGGTCATAATGATCACTTATGAGTAATGTAATTGGATTAGATTATAGAAAGAATCTCAAGTCGAAGAAGGAAATCATGCTGAGCAAGGTTAGTTTGGGTCGGAGAGGTAGAGACCTGAACCCCTTATATGCACAAGAAGACTCAGCTCCAACGAGCAAACACCGGTTAGGGTCGGTCATTTAGCATCTGATTCCCTTAGTGCACAAGATGACATGGCCTCCCACTAACATCTAAGCGGATCGGTTCATATGGACGCTGACCCGATTCTTCTATCTCCAACCGTTCCACTTGTTACACTGAATCAGTTGCTCCACGTCCTTAGAATCTTGGGGCAGTTACTACCCACCCATGATGTTGATGTTTTCTCCTCATCATGATGCATCTGAATCCGAGATTTATGGAATGGGACCCACATGGCATCTGACCCGCTCGTGTTCTACACCTATAAGTACACCAGAGCACCCCATTTTGAGGGATCTTTTGGCTCTCCATCTACTCAAACTTCATCACCAACGATATCCCTCTGTTTTGTTCAGATTGTACTCTAAATCATTGAGTGTAATTCTATAAATTTTGAAGAGATTATTGATTTCACTAGTGAGATTGAGTGCCTTTTATGATTGTACTTGTAATCGGGTTATCAATTAAAGAAGTATAAAGTGGACGTAGGCTTGTTAATGCCGAACCACTATAAATCGTGTGTATTTGCAACTTTTTACTTCACTTTCTCTGCAATTTGTATCCAGTTGGGTGTTAGAACCCCCTTTTGATCAAACATTTCGGTGCTTTCACGCAGAACTTTGAATTCTCAGCATTCCGGATTATCATTCTACTTTTTGGATTTTCGAGTCCGAAGAAGTAAGTCCGCATTTCCATTGTTTTTAAAGTTTTCATTGACCTCAAAAGACTCAGATTTCATGGCTCCAAGAAAAGGAAAGGAACCACAAACTTCCTGGATAAATAACGCAAATGAAAGTCAGTGGGATAATGAACAAACACTTACAGTTATAGGTCCCACGGTACAGGTTCGAATTTGAACCGATCCACAGGTGGAGATCCGAACCGGTCCGGGGATGAAGAATCGAACCGAGCTGAAATCTCGGACCTTCCTGTTGACGTTCCTCCGACCTGCATCGGTAGTGCCTCTCCAATCAGCCCCAGTGGTACTACAACTATGCTCAGATCTGAAACGGTTATAGTTGAGGCTGGTGCTTCTACTCTAGCCAATGCAAATGCACCAACGCCAGCCGCGACAACTAATAATTAGCCTACTAGCTCTGATCCTATCTCACAGGTAGATCTTCCACGTTTGCTCGATATGTTGGATAGAACTAGTGATGACTTAGATTCTTAAAGACGTGATAGTGCTGCTATGCGAGAAAATTTGGAAGCTATGAGTAGACAGATAGACAAGCTTCGTAGGCAGAGAACACCTTCTCTGACCCATTGTCTCGCTGCAGACTACTCATCTTCTTCGGAGGAAAGGCATCCATGTCAGAGAAGGCCATATGAGAGACCCGAGAACCTTGAGCAAATGAAATTTGGATCATTGGGATCTCGCGAAGAAGCAGCCCTTGTCTTGGGACCTAATGACCCTAGCTTGAGAGAGGCAATGTTGCTGTTGATGCAGGGATCTCGTGTCCTTCCCAAGGAGCCCAAAATTACTAATTCCACTCAGCGACAACTCCTTTAGCCTACCCGTCCTGTGAATGACGGGACTATAGGGGCAAGGTAATCCAGCTCCCGCAAGGAGTCAGAGAACGCAACCTTATATTGGAACTGGATATATTAGAAGAACCAGAAGTGCTAATCCCGAGCCAATGCTAGCCAATGCTGAAGTGGAATCAATGGTACACCAAATTAAGGCCGACAGTAGGGGCTACTCTAATGAAGATTGGGGTGTTGATTGTAGCCACGCCCCTTTTACCGATGACATTCTGGATTTTCAGTTCCCTAGACGATTTAATCTACCCACAATGTATCAATATGGAGGAAGAACCAATCCAGGGAAACATATGATGAGATACTCATGGTACATGAACATTGAGGTCCCTCCTGATGCTGTAAAGTGCAAGGCTTTTCCAATATATCTCGTAGACGTCATGCTGATGTGGTTCTACTGGCTTCCTCCTCGACTGATCTCCAATTTTAGAGAACTAAGTGAGAGTTTCATGAATCAGTTTCGACTCTACGACCGGAAATCCAAGAGTGTCATTGACCTGTCTGCAATCAAACAAACTCCTGGGGAAACTCTAATATCATATTTGGGTCGATTCAATCTGGTAGATACAGAGGTGAGTGAACTGCATGAGCAGAACATCCTGATGGTGCTGATAGATGGAGTTGATAAGGACACTGAGTGGCCGGGAAACCGCCATTAACTAGGGAGTTGTTTTATGAAAAGGAAAACATTAGTTTGTGACGAGAGGAAATATATTCCAACCGAAAGAGAAAGTCTGGAGGAATCCCTAGATAGGACATTCAGAGCAACATCGCTATCAAGAAGTCTGGTGGCAGCACAGAAAGGATGAAGTGAATGTTGGCAACAAGAATGAAGGGAACGACAGCCAAGGCGGGAATGGCGGCAAAAGAAATAGGAATCAAAGAAACGATTCGAAGAAGAGGCCTCGATTTCAGTCTTTTGAAGGCTACACACTGCTAAGTGATACCTTGGAGAATTTCTATTTAGATACTTACAATGTTGTCCAATAAAAGAAACCCCTAACTAGGGATTCAACTGAAAAAGAATGCGAAACAAGGAAGTTCTTCTTGTTTCATGAGACTTTTGGATACTCTACGAATGAGTGTTGTCATCTGAGGGATGTTGTTGAAAAATTACTTCGTGCATGGAAGCTGGATGAGTTCAAGATTGCTTCCAAGGATAGGGACAAGGAGGATCTTCTCCAAATCAGAACCAGTCTGCTTCCAAACCTACTTCCCATCAAAAGGTAAAGGCATAATCATTAACACAGTGGTCGGAGGACCACATCCAGCTGGGTCTAGCAACAGAACAATAGAACAATATGTTAATGCCGCCAAACTCCCGGAAGTGGGAGAGTGCAACAATCTTGAAGAGGCTGCACCCGTGAAACAACAAAAGACAGCAACAGATGATGTTATCTTCCATGACCAAGAAAGTGTAGGAATTGAGACACCCAGTGTCGACCTATTGGTAATAACTACTACCATCGGGCCTGCATTAGTACGAAGTCCTTGTAGACTGCGGGAGTTCCCTCAACATCTTGTTTAAAAAAGCATTCGACCTAATAAAGGTAGAAACAGTGGACTTGAAACCATATGGAGGTTGGATACGAGGCTTCAATGAATCGTCAACTGCTCCGATTGGTGTGGTGGATTTGTCTGTAGAGCCAGGGGAAGGAGAGCATCGAAGAGTAAGAATCCTCCCGTTTGTGGTTATGGATATTGATTCACCTACAACGCATTTCTAGGTCGATCATCCCTAGCAGAGTTCAGGGCCTACCTCGCACCCGGGTGTCTGTTGCTAATAAAATTCCCAACCGAAGCTGGAGTGGGGATGGTTCTCAGCAACCAAGTCACTGGAAGAGCTTGTTATATGGAAGAATTGAAGATGCTACGCAATGGAAAAGATACGGAATCCAAGGGTGCTTCCCCTTCTGCAGAGGAGGGATCGACATAGCAAATAAAGAGAATATCACTGAAGGAGGCACCTGACGACCTGCCCGAAGACATCGATCCTAGAGAGGACGAAGAACCGGGATGCAGGAAGGCGACACCTAATGATGAAACTTTGGACATTCCGATAGATAACGAAGATCCGACAAAGGTCTGAAAATCAGATCTCACTTGGATCCCCTTCGGACAAGGGAATTAGAAAACTTTTTAAAAGCAAACTTGGATGTGTTCGCTTGGACCTATGCTGATATGTGTGAAATTTCTCCTTAATCATGAGCCATTCACTCAGCATAAACCCAAAGCATCCCCCTGTGAAAAAACAAAGGCGTATGCTGGGCCCGGAGAGATCGACCGCCTTGAAGGAAGAAGTGGAAAAGTTAAGAGGTAACAAATTCATTAGAGACTCGATGTATCTCGATTGAATGTCAAACCCTGCCCTTGTTAAGAAAGCCAACGAGAAATGGTGCACATGTATTGACTTTTTAGATATGAACAAAGCCTGCCTGAAGGACAACTTCCCACTCCCCAAGATCGACCAGTTAGTGGACTTGAAGGAAGGACATGAACTTCTTTCCTTAATGGATGCATATTCGGGTTACAATCAAATTCCCATGCATGTGTCGGATCACGAGCACACCGGTTTTATCACAGACTTGGGATTGTACTGTTATGTGGTGATGCCATTCGGGTTGAAGAATGCCGGGTCAACCTACCAGTGCTCAGTGAATCGTATGTTCTCTAATCAGATAGTAAAAACTATGGAAGTTTATGTTGATGATATTCTCGTGAAATCCAAGCGATCATCCGACCACACAATAGATCTAGCAGAAATGTTCTGCATATTCCGACGATATGGAATGAAGCTCAATCCTTGAAGTGTTCATTCAGGGTTGCGTCAGGAAAATTCCTCAGCTTCATAGTCAGCTCTCGCAGAATTGAAATTAATCCCGATTAGATTGCAACGATCAGAAACATTAAAGAGCCATGGAAGATCAAAGATGTCCAAAGCTTAGCAGGGAAGGTAACGACATTAAGCAGGTTTATTTCCAAGGCTACAGACAAGTGAGTTCCTTTCTTCGACTTAATAAAACGTGGTAAATGCAATTTCGAGTGGACCCCAGATTGTATAGAAGCCTTCCAAAACCTATTGGATCTTTTATAGAAACCTCCAATATTGTTTAAGCCGTTGGATCATGAGGATTTATTCATATATTTGGCAGTGTCATCTCATGTCATTAGTTCAGCCCTGGTACGCGAGGAAGACAAAGTTCAAAGACCGATATATTATGTAAGCAAGAAATTGGCAGCAACGGAGCTCAACTATCTGAAGATAGAAAAACTTACTTATAGCCTATTGATTTCTTGCTGAAAACTCCATCATTATTTCCAAGCTCATCCAATTGTTGTATATATCGATCAACCGCTCTGATATGTCCTACAACGGCCTGAAGCATCTAGACGATTGCTTAAGTGGAATATTGAGCTGAGCCAGTTCGACCTTAATTTCCAACCTATAAAAACAATAAGAGGGCAGGCATTGGCCAACTTCATCACCGAATTTACGATCCCTAAATAGGATGTGTTAGATGAACAAGATGGCCTCTCAGAACAGAAAGTAGAAACTAGCCCTTGGAAGCTATATACAGATAGGGGTAGAAATGACAGACGGTCTGGCGCCGAAGTTGTACTGATAACTCCTGAAAAACGACTAATTTACTATGCTATCAGACCGGAAATTTCTGCTACTAATCATGATTCCGAGTACGAAGCCCTGAGTGTCGGGCTGAAGCTTGCTAAGGAGTTGAGAGTATCGACATTGGATATCTTCTATGACTCTCAAATTGTTGTTTGTCAGGTTCGGAAGGAGTTTCAAGTGAAAGGACCTCGACTTATTGCTTACTTGGAAAAGGTATAGGAGTTGTTGGATGGCATGGAATGTTATAGTATATCCCATATTCCGTGAGCAGATAATCAAAAGGCAGATAGTTTAGCCAAACTAGGTAGCTCCGATAATCTGGAAGAAATAGAAATGGTCCCAATTGAAGTGCTAAAATCTCCAAGCATTGATCAAATGGAAATTGATCCAGTGTTGGAAACTGAATAGGAAAAAGAGTCGCGGATGACGCCAATCAAGAACTACCTGCAAAACGAAACACTCCTGACCAAAAAGAGTGAGAGACGGGTCGTAGTTCGTAAAGCCTTATGATATGTTATGCAGGACGAAGTCCTTTACCGATAGGGATTTTCTATACCCCTACTCCGATGTATAGCCCATGATGAAGTTAAAGGTGTATTGAGAGAACTGCACGAAGGTGAATGTCGGGACCACACCCGAGGCCAGACGTTGGCAAAGAAAATATTATGGTACGACTAATTCTGGCCTATAGTAAATAGGAATGCAGATGATTATTCACGACGCTGCGATAAATGCCAGAAATTTGCAAAGATTCCCAAAGCACCTCCCAGTCAACTTAAGTCAATGGTGAGCCCATGGCCATTCGCCGTGTGGGGAATAGATTTCATTGGAAGCCTGCCAATCGCCGAAGGTGGAGCGAAGTATGCAATCGTGGCCGTAGATTACTTTACCAAATAGGAAGAGCTGAGCCATTAACTACGATCACAACAAAGCGGGTGATTAATTTTGTTGTTAGAAACATAATCTGTCGATTTGGCATTCCCTAAACCATCATAACTGACAATGGAACCCAGTTCGACAGTATCGAATTCAAAGATTTATGCTAAAAATACAAAATCGAGAAGAGATACACTGCAGTAGCTCACTCGCAATCGAATGGAAAAGTTGAAGCAGTAAACAAGATTATTAAATCTATTCTTAAGAAGCGATTAAAGCATGCAAAAGCCATGTGGGTCGACGAATTTCCCTTGGCATTGTGGTAATACAGAACGACCTACAAATCTACGATTGGTCATACTCCTTTCTCACTTTCCTTCAGATCAGAAGTAGTCATTCCAGTGGAATTGGAAGTTCCCTCTCATAGAACGACCTATTATGATCCAATGATGAATAAAGCGCTCCTCCTCAAGTCCTTGGATGTGATTGAGGAAAAGAGAGATGAAGAGGACTTACATGCCTCGAGGCACTGACACCAGGTTGCTCAATATTACAACAGGAAGGTTCGACCCCGAACTTTTGAACCTGGAGACTTGGTTTTGAAACGAGTCTTCCCAACCGCTGTTTTCCTGGGTCCAAAATAGGAAGGACCGTATGTCATTTAACGGAAACTTGATAAGGAAGCTTTTAGGATGACGACTATGGATAGCGACGAAATCCCCAGAGCATGGAATGTGTAGCACTTACTGCACTATTTGACTTAAGATTGTACTAATTCTTTCGTTTTGTAAACTAGGAAAGAAGGCACAACTTGCCTAGAACAGTCTAGTTGACATAGACAAAAGATTATAAAGTGGACGTAGGCTATGATTTAGCCGATCCACTATAAAAATATCACGTGTCATTTACTTTTCCTACATATATCTCTTTGTATCCAGCAATTATTCTGATTTTGGCTTGAAACATAGGACTTGAAGTAAAATCGAGAGCAAAAACGACACTCGAACTGGCAAGGTCTCACCCTTTGAAATAGGGTGTAGAAAGGAAACCGGAGCGAATTGAACGATCGTTCGTGTGACTAACTCTAACTCTCGTGATCCAAGAGAGAGTATAAAGGACGGGTAGATGATGCCTACTACTCTAACTCTCATGATCTGATAGAGAGTATAAATGACGGGAAGATGACATCCACAGGGCATAAGGGTGCACCACGATTAAAGACCGCCTTGACCACACTCTAACCTAGATATACGAGGGAGTATAAAGGCATTGAGAGCAAGTGCCAATGAAAATGGATTCTTACCCCACTGAAGGATTGAGGGCAATCTAATGTCGATTCTAATCAATCTCGAACAAGCTCTGGCCGGGCACTTTATTCAAGATTGATTGGGGGCATACACATACACATCATACCCCAATGTTGTTTATTACTTAGCCTAATGTTGATTTTTTATTGATAAATGATTATTTGCAAGGATGCTAGACTGAAACCTTTGTCTGATTTGTGATGTGATTTATTGTTCAATACTTAGATTAGTAATGTTTTGATTACAAATGCACTTGATTAAAATAAATGACAAACTTGCAAATATTTGATATTGCAAGGAAACAAACTACTTTAGTTACAAAAAGTGCAGGTTTACATAAAGAGACAAACCAAAAGCGCGAGGGCTGCACTCGCTACAACAACAGAAGTCCAGTGGAAAAAAAATGAAAAGACTGAACTACATTTCACTTGGGCTTTGGGGAGGCTTTGGGCTTTTTGGCAGCTTCAAGCTTCTCTTTCTCCTCTCGCTCAGCATCACTGAGGATACGTTTCTTCCTTCCTTTGTCTAAGGGAGTTGCACTTGGATTAGTAGAGGATTTCTGAACTAAGCTTCCATTGATCGATCGAGTAGAAAGCTTGACAACCAATCCTGACTTGGTGGCAATTGCCTAGAGGAGATTAATGTTGAGGGGTTATTCGGATTATTCCTCCACCTTGGCTTTCAAAAGATCATCGTTCTTCGCCTTAATTTCCGCTAAAGTCATGTTTTTTGTCTTTCCCGAACCCCCAGTCACAACAACATCGTCATCTCCCTCGCCTCCACCATCGCCGTCAATATCTTTTAAAGCCTATATCACATTTCCGTCCTTGGGAACTTCAGCACTGGACGACACGATAGTTTTATCAATGACCTCTTCTTGTTGACTTCAGATGACTTTTCAGCAGGACATGCAGAGGTGTCAGGAGCCGATTCAATGATTGGAGATTGGAGAGCTACCTTTAGGATCTCAGGACGGTCAGGATCATACCCTTCTTTTTAGTAGCCCGAGGGGAAACAGATAAAGAACTGGAACCTAGTTCGATGGTTTCCTTCCCTTTGGCTTTGCGTCTTTCCACCACCATAACTGCCTGTATCAACCTCCTCCCTTCAGCCACACGCTCCGGCTCCTCTCCTCATAAATATCTTCTCATGAGTTCTTCCTCGTCAATAGTATCTACCTTAAGCTGTCATTTTTCCCAATCAATAATCTGGTCCCATGCATCGAACAAGGTTGTCGGATAGTCCTTGATCCAAGAAATGTCTCGGTATTAGATCACTTGAGCAAAGAACTCTATCATAAGCTAGCTATATTCATCCAACTCTTTTTAGGCTTCGGCAAGTTGCACATTAGCATCGGTGGCGGACTTAAGAGCGATAGTTGCATTCCCTTCAGCTAAGACTACCCTCTCTTCAACCTCTGCCAGGTTGGCCTCTAATTCAACATTCTTTCTTGCCAATTCTGCTTTCTCCTGTTTAAGGCGAGAACAAGATAACTTTGCATTGGTAAGCTCCAACTTCGCATCTTCTACTTGCTTTTTCAAGGTGGCACGCTCTTGACTATGAGTGTCAAGCTCAGAATAGTAATGTTTTCGCAGTTCTTCATAATGTTTCTTATGGTTATCGATGTCACGCTGCGCTAAGGTATGTTGGGCTTATGTATCCTCTAGCTCTTTCTCTATGTTCTTTACGGCTTTCTCATCATATTCGGCCATCTCTTTCATGTGACTCACGTCAGATAATAAGTCCTGGATGATTTTGGAAAGATTTCGCGAGTATTTACGCATTTCCTTCTATTGCTTATCCACTAAATCTATCTTAGGCTTAACATCATCTTCCCACTTCGAAGATATTGGCTCAAGAGCTGGAACGAAAGGCATATTCCCGAAGTGATGATCAGGGAATTGTTTCTTTAGGATTTTCAGCTTAGACTCATTCTCAGAATCAAGCATGGTATTTGTTGTAGAAATTTCGATATTTCGCCATCTAGAGGGTACGAGAGTCGTCTTACCTTTTTCTTGCTCCTGTTAGAAACTTTGGTTTTTTCCTACGGGTCGGAGCGCATCGGTGGGAGCCTTTCACTATGGTATGATTCATTTGGAAGAACTAGAGCCTTGGGTAGTGGCTTATCCCCTTCATGACAGTCCTGGTGGCCCTTTTGCGTAAGGTTTTAAATCTCGGATATCGATCGCGTTTTGTCTCGGGGATTTTAGAGACTTGATCTCGTATCGGGGGAGATCTCGGACGAGATGAGTCTAACTCGGGGATCATCACGGATTTTCATCTCGGGTCTGAAACTTCATATCAGAATAATCTCGGGGTACATGATATGTTTAAAAATGATGTTCTTACAAAATGATTTTTATGAATGCTATTAAAAACATAGTAAATTAAACCTGAATTGCAAAATCACTTTATTATTCTTAATTAACGAAAGATCATTCATACTCTAAATTGTAATATGCTTAATACAGAAATATAACACAACGCAAATAGATTGTTTCTTAAAACATATAATCCATGAAAGTGAATAATTGTTAGACATAAAACATTAAAAAGATCCAAAACATTAAAAAATATAGCTTAAAACATAAAATACATAATTTCATAGGTAATGTGTATGTGAAAAAGAGAATTTGAAAATCGTAAGCATTGTAGAACATATATGAACATACAATATGACCATTTAACATGCAAAATGTAAAATATCAAGAGATTATCATGGTTAGATTTGAGTTTTTTAATTATTTTTCTGGTTCAGGCACAAATTTAAATCTTAAACAAAAAAACAAGATCTCGGACGATATTCCAGTATATCGTATCGGTCGACATATCGTTCGATATTGCAATATCTCAAGAGATATATTCAAAAGAAGATTTACAGTGATATTTGGTGTTTCGTTTTGGAAGGAGCCCAAAACGAGATCTCAGAGGAGATCTCAGGCGATATTTTTAATATTTGAAATAATGCTTGTGCTTATCGGTATCTGATTAGCGAGGGGAACGAGAACATAAAGAATAGGGACAGTTTGAATCATGGTATTTCCTGTTATCCCTTCCAAGACTATCGCCTTGATCATACTCCGTGTCTGAATCGAACTTGGGCAAACTTGAACGAACGTCTCTAAGGGAGTAGTGGCGACGTGGCATATCTCCTGCGAATTTGCATAAAAAACATTAGAAATCAGGGGTAGTATAGTAACAAAGTGTAGTGACTTGTAGTGTAAGTGTAGTGCATATGTCGTAAGTGATCCCCTCAATAGACCAGAACCCAGAGTTTGGCATGTCTGCAAGTCTCCCCAGCTTTAACAGGAGTGGTTTCCTCCCTAAAAGAAAGGAAAAATGACCCTATGCCGATATCCTTGGAAGTACAGATTTGGTCAGGCAGAGGAAGTTTTGATAAACCCCCGAATACAGGATCTTTGGGAGAAGATCCACCAACAAGAGAACTAGCAGGAGATGGAGTCCTTAAAGGAGGCTGCCTTTCAACAACAGAGGTATCTTTCAGATTATCATCTTGTTGTTTATCTCTGACGGGTATATTCAAAGCTTTGTCATCTTGAATCGACAATGGAGAAGGACTTTTCGGAAGTACAATTGGATTTTCCTCCCTTATTGACCATTTATCTCCTAACTGCAATTCCTAGCTGGAGCCTACAAGTTCTTGACCTTTAGGGCTCCTCCCCCGCTCAATTGAAGTTACAACCTGTTCTTCAGCTGGGGGAACGTATACATAAGCTCCTTCTCCATGGCCTATGCTCTGAGTCACAGCAAGCAGACAGTGACGATGAAGGTAGTTGTCCACCAAATATTCTCTGACATTTAATAGTTTTGGGTCGCCGTTTAGCAAACGGTTCATGCGATCCCAATATACTTGGTTCTCCTCCTTCCTCGGGTTTGTAACCACAAAAGAATAAAACTAATTAGTATGTCTATGGTGGCGATTAAAATCCAAACATTAAAATTTGAAGCTCACTTGACTGGAGCCATCGCCTAGCACATCCCGTCTGATGCTAAATGTAAAAACATTCGGGCTTCACATCACCTACTTTGCTGTTGAATCCCTCGTTAATAATTTTATTTTTAGGCACAGACTCAAAGTACACGAAAGACGGAGTTTCCTTTGTTCGATGTTTAAAGTGATAGTAGAAATTTACATCTTCAAACGTAAGCTCTACTCCCAAGATTTCCCCGTAAGCAATGTATATTGTGTACAAATAGGCATAAGCATTAGGATGGAGTTGCATGAGGGCAATTTGCATTCGCCTCAGAAAATCGATGACGAATGGCGGAAACGGGGGAATGGCCCCTACAATACACATCAACCGACTAATCGCCATATACCCTCTGGTGGATTGCGAGGCCGGTTTGTTTTTGTAGCTACTTTGATATCATTCCAGAGAATTCCATGTCTTAAACATAGGCGTCTAAGATTAGGCTCATCAATTGTGGAGTGAACAAAGTCGCAAGGTGCTTCTAAGATAGTTGCGTTCCCAAATTTGTCAGGAGTACGATTATCTCCAAGTCCTCCTTCCTCCTCTTCATCCATGGAAACCTCATCTTCAAACGATTCTAGATTCTCATGGATTTCTATTTCAAAGTCTAAACCCGTGCTATCCCATTTTGGATCTAAAGTAGATGAAATATCCTTGAGATTAGGGCTATCAAATGGCCCTGGAGCTTCAGTCTTCTTTGCCAATCTTGTGGAGCGTCTTCCAGACATGATTGCTTTACTATCCAAGAGATGACAAAGATTAAAGCATAGTTGCCCATGTCCCCCTGTGTGTGCTAATATGTGCCGGTGTGTGCAGTGCTGAGTCAAAGGATATAAAGTAAGCATAATGGAAAGCAGTATAATGGATAATCAAATAATCATGTGCTCATTAAGTCTAGAAAGTCCAATTTAGAAGGCTCTATCCTAACTGTCCGCAAAGTCATAAGTGGTGTTTGAATTTGGTCTAATTATATGCTAGATTATGCCGCAAGTTATCGTCGCTAAAGTTTTAGTTTCCATCAAATCTGGCAGTGTTAAGTTATGCACGTGTCTCATATTGAAAACATCGGATCAGATCATTGTTTCTTGTATGAGTAGGCCGCATCAGATCAAAGGTCTTGGAGCAAACACATCGGATCGGAGGTCTTGGGCAAACATATCGGATCGGATCGAAGATTTTATTGGGATAAATATGCTCATTCGATCGAAGTGGTACGGAAACAACCAAACAGCTCGAAGAAATTTAGCCCGATCTGATCCACCTGAGTACACACTACTCCACCCATTCAGACATTTTCTGCCTTGCCTTATTTTCACCTCGTCCGATCCACTAACACCTCATCTTCTTAACTTATCATCTCCTCTCCTCTTCTCATCCACCAAAAACTTCACCTTTATCATTCCCTTCTCGTCGAGCTCAAACACACATCCAAGACCTAATGTCTTCATTACTAAACATAAACCATCGCGTCCGCCACCTTGAGGCGACAACGATGTCACTACCGATGGTGGCAGAACAGATGGTCTCGTTTTCAACGCCGCCATCAATTTGGAAGAATCAGCATAGATTAACGTGAAAAAATGGATATTATTTGAACAAATTGAAGATTAAATTACGTGAGATAAGAGATTCAAGCTTACTTACGTTTTATTCTGAAAATTGGAAGAAAATACTAAAAAAGGAATTAGGGTTTTCTTTTGTGGAGCAAAGGTGAAGTGCCGGTAAAAAAAGTAAAGAAAGGTAGGTGATTTGTGGACTTATATATACCAAGTCAGAACGGATACTCGCATTACCTGAGCTGACAGCGCAATCCGACCCAGCAATTCAACAACAAAAAAAATAACTCGACATTTGATCGGTTCAGATATATAGGCAGGTCGAATAATTTCGACTCGAACCGCTGTTTAAGCTCCGGTTTGGTAATATGAAGATGGACTCGAACAAGGCTGAAGGTAAGAAAATATCGAAGGAAATTACTCGACGCCACACGGAAGTGTGAACATAGACATGCATTACAATTTCATAAAATAAAATAATTGTGACTTTTAGAGACGACAGAAGTCAGAAAATTTACCTGGAAACTCGTTTATATCCTGGTTAAAAGCTCCAGTGTGTTGAATGAAATGGAAATGACCACGAATTGGACCCCATACTTATAGATGTATAATAAGAATCAGGAAGTATGATTTCGCCAAGCATCATGACTCTACAGACAGGCACGACCACTAGTTATCATCAGTTCAACGACAGACAAGTTGACAATTTCGAAGCACGTCTCATCTTTAATAAAATGTATTTCGAGGGGGCAAAATGTTGGCCCACTTTGTAGTAAGGCTGTTACGGTTGGACCGTTCAACCGCCGAACTGCACTAACTATTCACACGGTTGTCGTACTACGGTAACTGTGACGGTTGTGGATTTTGAAAACCACGGTAAACCGTACCAACCACACATGATTTTTTTTTGGGTAGTATTTCATAAGAAAATATATGTTTTTCAATAACTTAAGATAGAGAAATAACATACATATAAATTATTTGCGTCTTTATTTATATACAACATGCACATGGATGGTTTGGTTCATAGATAAACAAACTAATTCTTAAAATTAATGTTAAAGCTTGAATTATTTATGGATAACAATGTAAATTTACGGTAATGGTTGCGTTAACGGTTAGACGGTTGCGGTATCGGTTATACATTTTGTCGACCGTCAACAACGGTTGTGGTTACAGTTGTAGGTATAATTGACGGTTGCCGTAACCATAACACCCCTACTTTGTAGCTAGGCCACACAAAGTCCAAATGATCACTTATGAGTAATGTAATTGGATTAGATCGTAGAAAGAATCTCAATTCGAAGAAGGAAATCGTGCTGGGCAAGGTCGGTTCGGGGGAGAAGTAGAGACCTAAACACCTCACATGCACAAGAAGACTCATCTCCAACGAGCAAAAACTAGTTCGGGTCGGTCATTTAGCATCCGATCCCCTCAGTGCACAAGACGACGTGGCATCCCACTAACATCTAAGCGGATCGGTTCATATGGACGCTGACCCGATCCTTCTATCTCCACCCGTTCCACTTACGTTGCACTGAATCAGTTGTTCCACGTCCTTAGAATCTCGAGGCAGTTACTACCTACCAACCCACGATGTTGATGTGTTATCCTCATCATGATGCATCTGAATCCGAGATTTATGGATGAGACCCACGTGGTGTGATACAAAATTTCATAGGAAGATTGTAAAATATTTATTTTTTGTTTGAATGTATGTTTTGGTGTAGGTTCATAATGACGATGCGGTAAGGGCTCTGTTTAAAGTACATGGCTAATTTAATACTAATTCAATTTTTTTTCTACTACGAGTCTTGTACATGATTGATGGCAATTCCATATGTTACGCTGTAACGACCCGCATTCTACGCATCATAGGATCGTAGAATATTTATTTCTTTCACATACAAAGTTGTATGGTCATGTAACTTTGGGAAACGACTATTGGGGTCATTTCCCATGTTCATGATTTTTCCCGATTTTTAAATGACCATTTTACCCCTAGTTGGCATTGTTTTGGCCATAACTTTTGACTGGAAACGAATTTTAACCTGAAACCACTTCCATTGGCTCCGAATGATGGTTTACAATTCCGTAGAGTGGTCACATTAGCCAAACGGACTCACCGTTTGGGAGATATGGCTGAAACAAGTTTCAGATTGTGAAAAACAGCTTAATTGGGCTTAACCGGGTGATTAGCAGCTAGGCCCAGAGGGGAATTTCGGGTTTAGGGGTATTTAGGGGCTGATTAGGGTTAGAAAACATTTCTTTAGACATTTTCCAGCCGCCACTTTCATTCTTAGACACCCTAACAATGGCCTCCTACATCTAAAACACCCCAAATCACTTTCTAATTGAAGATTAGGCTTAGCAAACATCAAATCAAGGAGTATTAGCACGAGAACTGAGGTAGAGCTGCTGTGTAAGACTGGGAACAACGCCAAATCAGAGAATATTTCAGTTTTGGGGTTTTAGTTGTGGCAAAGGTGAGTGATAGCATCATTTTGACACTAATTACAGTTAATTAAGGGTAATTAGTGAAGATTAGCGAATTTATACACTAATAAATTCTGGAAAAATGTTTAGAAATTCTTAAATAATATTTCATGCCTCTGTTAGAAAATTTAGACGATTTGATTAAGTTTTACTAAGTATGTGCTTAAACATGATTAAGAAGGATTATAGGAAAATAAGGGATTTTGGGCACGTTTGATCCATTTTGACATATAAATTCATTGCTTTGGTGTTTGAGGTTAGTTTGCTATGTTGTTATGACTATTTGACATGAATTGTGATTGATTAGAATAGTTAGATTTGTCAAAAACGTCGTCGAACGGCGTAAACAAGTTGCTGGAAAAGTTGCAGAAAGTTGTGCAGGGCTTCGGATCGGATCGGATGGGGGCTCGGATCGGATATGTGAACTGGGCAAGAAACCCGACCCGAACCGGAGTTTGGCACATAGGAGGCTTGGCGAGAAGGAAGGCCGTTTGCTTAGAGTTGGAGTGGACAAGGGGATCGGATCGAAAGAATAGTGGAGACCAGATCGGATCGACCTAAGAATGGAAGGCTACAGCGGGAGAAGGTGAAGGGATCGGATCGGATCGGATCGGAGTGGATGGAAAAGAGGGAGCTGATCGAAGAAGAACTGGAAGGAAGAAAGTAACCCGACCCGACCCGGAGGAGGACACCGACCCGACCCGGAGGACACCGACCCGACCCGAAGTGGAGTATCCGACCCGAGCTGAATGAAGAGATGAACACCGAACCGAACCGATCTAGACGAGGAGCACCGAACCGAACCGTACGTGGGCTATTACTACTACGCGATGACTCTTTTGAAGACCCACTCCAACTCGATCAAAACCCGAGATGCAAAGGAAGTCCAAATGAGGAGCTTTGACTCAGGATCCAGCTGGGAACCAATGAGTGGGCTTCATGATTGGACTTTGCTGCGGGACGCGTGCCAAGGGGTTATCGACGTTTATAGCTTTGGACCACTATGGTAGGAGGTACGAAGACGGATTCAGGGCCATTATGGCATCGGTAGAACCAAGGGCTACAACCAATGAAGTGGGTCATTGAAATGTTTGGTCATGACTCCATATGTTTAGCTTGGTCATAGCAGGGTTTCTACAAGTCGGGATTCGTCGTTACCTCAGTTTGTCTAGTGTTCCAAAGTGGTAGATGTCGTACGCTTTACGCACTGAGTGAGAGATATGAGGATGGTTGCTATGGATGATTTGTTTGCTATCATTGTGACATGCACACCCCACCCCCGTATTCTTACACTATTTATTATGGCACCTTAGAGTTTTGTACGGTATGTGGTACTAACTCTTTGGTTGCAGGTCCAGGTTCAGGTATGGTTTAGTATACCTGTTATCATTCTGTTTAGATGTTTATCACTCATACCAGGCTTTATGTCTGACCCAGAGTTTTATGTCTCCTCTTATTACTCTGGGTGCTCACACGAGCAGACTAGAGACAGGTTAGCTGGTGATGCACGGGTAGTTGATCCGGAGACGAGCAGGAGGCTTCCACGTAATATATACATAATATTCTCCCTGTGTTGTTGAAGATCACTGCTTGGGCATTAGTAGTACATCTTCTACTTTAGCTTTCTTTTGTTTAGAGACAGTAAATTTGGAAAATTGTAATAAGCTGTATTTGAATTTCCGCTGCTTTGGTGATGGATGTTGATTTTAGTTAACAGCTTATGCACTGTCTCACCTGTTTTATGTCAAGTATGTTATTATTATATTTTATTCCATGCGCTGTGAGACATTCTGCAGGTTTCTTGTTTAGTTCATTCCCTTCTTTCCTTTCTCCTGACGACCATCCCGTGCTAGTCGGGCATGTGTACAGCGCACTTTTGGAGTAAATGCAGGCTGGTGCGGGGCGGGCCGTCACATTTGGTATCAGAGCTCTAGGTTGCGTAATTAACTTAGGGAAGTTGTCAGGGAGAGATAGTATACGTATACGAGAGAGCGTATTTGTGATTATTTTGGTTTTCAAAAACTACATATATATACTATTAGTAGTATAAGAATGAAGTCGTGCTGCACTAGCACCACTATGGGGTCGTTAATCGTTTCCTTTTTCAGATTGACGATGAGCCGATATACTAGAGGTACTGGTAGGGGGTCCAATAATGGGAATGATGCTGACATGAGGACGATGTTTACAGACCTCATGAGAGAGATGCTTAGAGATGTACGGAGGGCAGCTCCCAATGATGGAAATGGTGGTGGTCCAATAGTGCAGGCGCCGAGGGTCGATTTCGCCAAGCTGAATAAGGATTATACTAGCCTTGGTGGGAAGCCGTTTCACAGAACGGAGTCGGCCACGGATGTTCAAGATTGGTTGGATAGTTGCGAATGTATCTTCGAGGATTTGGGTATCGAGGATGCGATGAAGAGAAAGCTAGCGTCCCGTCAGCTGCAAGGGCGGGCAATGAATTGGTGGAATGCTATAAAGGCAGCTACTCCCGAAGATCAGATTACTTGGGAGCAGTTTAAAGCTCGCTTTAGCGAGAAGTTCATTCCGGCTGCTCAGAAGTCAGTGTTGTTTAAAAAATTCTTGGAGCTCAAGCAGAATGGCAGAGCTGTCTCGGAGTACATTGCTGAATTCGACACTTTATCAAAGTATGGGTTATCTCTTATTGATACTGCCGAGAAAAAGAATGAGAAATTCATAACTGGTTTGGATCAGTACTTGGGGGAAAGACTTATTAACCACATCGATGAGTCGTTTTAGTCGATTGTGGGGAAAGCATTAAGATCAGAAAGTCTCTACCCTAAGCCGAAGACTGAGGTTGCATCCGCAGATGAACCAAAGCCACAAGCAAGTGGTGGAGGCAAGGGTGGTTCCCAGAATAAGAGAAAGCAGAATCAGACTAAGGATGGCCAGAAGAAAAAGAATAAGCAAGATGTTGAGTGCTTCAGCTGTGGTAAGAAGGGCCATTATGCTAGTAATTGTCGGGCCAAGCCAGCGGATAGGAAGTGCTTCAACTGTGGCCAAATGGGACATCACAAGGACAAGTGTCCACAGCCCCCTAAAGAAAAGCCAATGGTGAAAGCATATGCTCTCAATGCTATTCCTTCTTCGTCGAATGCCCCAACAGCGGCGGAGAAGGGAAAGAATGTCGTCATTCAAGGTGTGCTTTCTGTTTACGATGTTCCTGTTAGAGTTTTGTTTGATACCGGAGCTTCCAGTTCTTTCATATCTAGTGACCTGGTAGATAGGTTGGGATTGGAGCCCGAGATTGTCGATAGACCTTTAGTAGTGACGAACCCGATTGGTGGTTCGACTAGCCTTAGCATGATTTGTCGTAATGTGGTCTTATCGAGTCATGGATGCATGTTTGTTTGTGATTGCTTTGTTTTTGGCTTTACTGGGTTTGGCATTATTTTGGGAGTAGATTGTCTCCAAAGATACGGGGTGGTGGTAGACTGTGAGGGCTTTTTGGTGACAGCTAGAGAGGATGATGGACGGAGGATAGTGTTTGATGGTCTACCCAGTAAGGGGGTATTGGCTAGTTTTCTAAACTCCCTCGACATTCCGCATAGTGAGTTGTCAGGTTTGCTCGTGGTTGGCCAGTATCCGGATGTTTTCTAAGAAGTGACCGGACTTCCATCACACCGAGAGATTGAGTTTCGTATTGATTTGGTAAAGGATGTCGGGCCTATAGTGATGCCACTTCGTCGTATGGCACCAAGGGAGCAGCGAGAGCTCGAGGTGCAAGTCAGCGATCTTTTGAAGAAGGGATTTATCAGAAGGAGTGTTTCTGAATGGGGAGCACCAGTTGTGTTTGCTACAAAGGCGGATGGTTCCCTTCGTTTGTGTAGACTACCGCGAGCTGAATAAAGTGACGAGGAAGAACAAGTATCCTCTACCGCGGATAGATGATTTGTTCGATCAGTTGAGTGGCGTGAGAGTATTTTCTCAGTTGGATCTCGCGACAGGTTTTCATCAGCTTAGAGTGGAAGCTGAGAGTATAGCTAAAACGACATTTCGAACGCCGTCTGGATTTTATGAATGGTTGGTTATGCCATTTGGGCTGACTAATGCCCCAGCATATTTTGTGGATCTTATGAATAGGGTATTCAGAGATCAGTTGAATAAGTTTGTCCTTGTGTTCGTTGATGATATTTTGGTCTATTCGAAGACAGAGGAAGAACACAAGGAACATTTAAGAGTAGCGATGGAGGTGTTGAGAAAACACCAATTGAAAGCAAAGTTTTCTAAGTGTCACTTCTGGAAGAGGGAAGTGAGGTTCTTGGGCCATGTTGTATCAGAGAATGGTATTGCCGTGGACCCGGCGAAGGTGGCTACGGTACAGGATTGGCCTACGCCCAAGAATGCAACAGGTGTAAGGAGTTTCTTGGGGTTAGCTGGATATTATCATAAGTTTATCCAAGGTTTCTCCAAGATAACAGCACCATTGACCCAGTTGACCAAGAAGAATCAAGCTTTTGTCTGGGATGAAAGGTGCGAGAATGCATTCAAAAGTCTAAAGGACAAGTTGACAAGCGCACCAGTATTAGTCATTCCTAAGGGGGATGAAGAGATGACGGTATACACGGATGCCTGTGGTACCGGATTGGGTGCTGTATTGATGCAAGGCGGTAGGGTTGTAGCTTACGCAAGTCGCAATTGAAACCGCATGAGAAGAAGTACCCTACCCATGATTTGGAATTGGCAGCGATCGTGTTCGCGTTGAAGATGTGGAGACACTATCTCTTGGGAGAAAGATTTGAGCTGTTTACAGATCATAAGTCGTTAAAGTATCTCTTCTCCCAGAAGGATTTAAATCTCCGGCAACAAAGGTGGTTAGAATTCTTGGCTTCCTATGATTTCGACATCGCATATACACCGGGAAAGGGCAATGCGGTGGCTGATGCATTGAGTAGAAGACATGCTAGCTTAGGGGCTATGTTCCTTGAATGGAAGCAACTGGAGTATATCGCGGGGTTTGATTTCAGACCAAAGTGCGAATTGGATCCAGAAATGTTAGCAAGTTTGACGATCAGACCGACTTTAATTGAGCGGATCGGCTCTAGTCAGAGGGATGATCCTAACCTACTGGAAATCATCACCAAGTTAGAGATGGGTATCGATGAGGAGATGAACAAGTATGGGCTTAATCGAGATGGATGGCTTAGAAAGAATGGAAAGCTCGTTGTACCCAATGTCAATGGATTGAGGGATGAAGTGCTTAGAGAGTGTCATCACTCAAAACTGACTATACACCCAGGTGGTAATAAGATGTATCGAGATATGAAGCAACCTACTACTGGGAAGGGATGAAAAAAGACGTTGGGAAGTTTATATCCAAGTGCATGAATTGCCAGCTAGTTAAAGCCGAGCAAAAGAAGCCTAGTGGGTTGTTACAGCCCTTAGAAATTCCCGAATGGAAATGGGAGCAAGTCTCGATGGATTTCATCGATGGTTTACCAAGGACTAGGTCGGGACATGATAGCATTTGGGTGATTGTAGACCGATTGACTAAGAGTGCAAGATTTATACCAGTCAAATCGACTAGAACGGCAGCTAAGTTGGCAAAATTGTATATGAAGTGGGTAGTGAGATTTCATGGAGTACCTAAAAGCATTGTGAGCGACCGAGACCCGTTGTTCACTAGTGGGTTTTGGAAGAGCTTACAAGAGGCTCTGGGGTCAGAGTTACATCTCAGTACCGCATATCATCCTCAGACCGACGGTCAAACGGAGAGGGTGAATCGTATTTTGGAAGATCTCTTGAGAGCATGTATATTGGATTTTGGTGGATCATGGGATGACCATTTGCATCTAGTAGAGTTTGCATATAATAATAGCTACCAATCCAGTATCGGTATGGCTCCGTTTGAAGCTTTGTACGGAAGACCGTGTAACTCACCATCATGTTGGATAGAGACTGGCGAGAAGTTTATGCTTGGACCAGATGTGGTGAGGGAAACTTCAGATAAGATTAAGATCATTCAACAACGAATGAAAGCTGCTCAAGATAGAAAGAAGAGTTATGCCGATAAGAGGAGAAGAGACTTAAGATTCTCCGTTGGCGACTTGGTGTTTGTCAAGATTTCTCCGTTGAAGAGCGTAATACGATTTGGCAGGAGAGGCAAATTAGCACCAAGATTTGTTGGTCCATTCCCTGTTCTTGAACTAGTCGGGGATTTGGCATACAGAGTTGACTTACCAGAGAAGATGGCGGGAGTTCACAACGTATTTCATGTTTCCCAACTAAGGAAGTTCGTTCACGACTCAGATATGACTATTTCACCTGATCAGTTAGAGGACTTCGAAGTAGAACCCGAGGCGGTTGGGAACCGCAAGCCGGCCCGTATTGTCGCATACGACATGAAGCAACTTCGAAGGAAGGCTGTGAAGCTAGTCAAGGTACAGTGGAGCGAGGACGAGAATGATTGTACTTGGGAGACAGAGGAGAACATTAGGAAGACATATCCAGAACTCTTTACCTGGTAAGATTTTGACTTCGATTTAGTTTTCCGCATGCTAGGATAGGCTTGTTTGCTTGTTTTGCATGTTTGATTGTTGTGTGTGGTTGTTAGGCATGCGGGATCCTTTGTATGTTTTGGGTTAAGGAATTTCGAGGACGAAATTTCTTAAGGGGGGGAGAGTGTAACGACCCGCATTCTACGCATCATAGGATCGTAGAATATTTATTTCTTTCACATACAAAGTTGTATGGTCATGTAACTTTGGGAAACGACTATTGGGGTCATTTCCCATGTTCATGATTTTTCCCGATTTTTAAATGACCATTTTACCCCTAGTTGGCACTGTTTTGGCCATAACTTTTGACTGGAAACGAATTTTGACCTGAAACCACTTCCATTGGCTCCGAATGATGGTTTAGAATTCCGTAGAGTGGTCACAATAGCCAAACGGACTCACCGTTTGGGAGATATGGCTGAAACAAGTTTCAGATGGTGAAAAACAGCTTAATTGGGCTTAACCGGGTGATTAGCAGCTAGGCCCAGAGGGGAATTTCGGGTTTAGGGGTATTTAGGGGCTGATTAGGGTTAGAAAACATTTCTTTAGATATTTTCCAGCCGCCACTTTCATTTTTAGACACCCTAACAATGGCCTCCTACATCTAAAACACCCCAAATCACTTTCTAATTGAAGATTAGGCTTAGCAAACATCAAATCAAGGAGTATTAGCAGGAGAACCGAGGTAGAGCTGCTGTGTAAGATTGGGAACAACGCCAAATCAGAGAATATTTCAGTTTTGGGGTTTTAGTTGTGGCAAAGGTGAGTGATAACATCATTTTGACACTAATTACAGTTAATTAAGGGTAATTAGTGAAGATTAGCGAATTTATACACTAATAAATCCTGGGAAAATGTTTAGAAATTCTTAAATAATATTTCATGCCTCTGTTAGAAAATTTAGACGATTTGATTAAGTTTTACTAAGTATGTGCTTAAACATGATTAAGAAGGATTATAGGAAAATAAGGGATTTTGGGCACGTTTGATCCATTTTGACATATAAATTCATTGCTTTGGTGTTTGAGGTTAGTTTGCTATGTTGTTACGACTATTTGACATGAATTGTGATTGATTAGAATAGTTAGATTTGTCAAAAACGTCGTCGAACGGCGTAAACAAGTTGCTGGAAAAGTTGCAGAAAGTTGTGCAGGGCTTCGGATCGGATCGGATGGGGGCTCGGATCGGATATGTGAACTGGGCAAGAAACCCGACCCGAACCGGAGTTTGGCACATAGGAGGCTTGGCGAGAAGGAAGGCCGTTTGCTTAGAGTTGGAGTGGACAAGGGGATCGGATCGAAAGAATAGTGGAGACCAGATCGGATCGACCTAAGAATGGAAGGCTACAGCGGGAGAAGGTGAAGGGATCGGATCGGATCGGATCGGATCAGAGTGGATGGAAAAGAGGGAGCTGATCGAAGAAGAACTGGAAGGAAGAAAGTAACCCGACCCGACCCGGAGGAGGACACCGACCCGACCCGGAGGACACCGACCCGACCCGAAGTGGAGTATCCGACCCGAGCTGAATGAAGAGATGAACACCGAACCGAACCGATCTAGAAGAGGAGCACCGAACCGAACCGTACGTGGGCTATTACTACTACGCGATGACTCTTTTGAAGACCCACTCCAACTCGATCAAAACCCGAGATGCAAAGGAAGTCCAAATGAGGAGCTTTGACTCAGGATCCAGCTGGGAACCAATGAGTGGGCTTCATGATTGGGCTTTGCTGCGGGACGCGTGCCAAGGGGTTATCGACGTTTATAGCTTTGGACCACTATGGTAGGAGGTACGAAGACGGATTCAGGGCCATTATGGCATCGGTAGAACCAAGGGCTACAACCAATGAAGTGGGTCATTGAAATGTTTGGTCATGACTCCATATGTTTAGCTTGGTCATAGCAGGGTTTCTACAAGTCGGGATTCGTCGTTACCTCAGTTTGTCTAGTGTTCCAAAGTGGTAGATGTCGTACGCTTTACGCACTGAGTGAGAGATATGAGGATGGTTGCTATGGATGATTTGTTTGCTATCATTGTGACATGCACACCCCACCCCCGTATTCTTACACTATTTATTATGGCACCTTAGAGTTTTGTACGGTATGTGGTACTAACTCTTTGGTTGCAGGTCCAGGTTCAGGTATGGTTTAGTATACCTGTTATCATTCTGTTTAGATGTTTATCGCTCATACCAGGCTTTATGTCTGACCCAGAGTTTTATGTCTCCTCTTATTACTCTGGGTGCTCACACGAGCAGACTAGAGACAGGTTAGCTGGTGATGCACGGGTAGTTGATCCGGAGACGAGCAGGAGGCTTCCACGTAATATATACATAATATTCTCCCTGTGTTGTTGAAGATCACTGCTTGGGCATTAGTAGTACATCTTCTACTTTAGCTTTCTTTTGTTTAGAGACAGTAAATTTGGAAAATTGTAATAAGCTGTATTTGAATTTCCGCTGCTTTGGTGATGGATGTTGATTTTAGTTATCAGCTTATGCATTGTCTCACCTGTTTTATGTCAAGTATGTTATTATTTTATTTTATTCCATGCGCTGTGAGACATTCTGCAGGTTTCTTGATTAGTTCATTCCCTTCTTTCCTTTCTCCTGACGACCATCCCGTGCTAGTCGGGCATGTGTACAGCGCACTTTTGGAGTAAATGCAGGCTGGTGCGGGGTGGGCCGTCACATACGCTATCAACAATATTGTAGAAACTATCCTCCAAAATACCCTTTATAAGTGTCTCCAACATTTACTGTCGTATTTTAGCTAGATAAGTCTAGGTGACCATTCCTTTATGATATTTTTTTTCTTTTCGAATTTGTTGGTCTTATCCATTAACAATATACAACTTATATATATGTCTACAATGCATGGACCTATTACGAGATAAAGATATATTCTGCAATCTCGTTGAAAATATATACCATCTTTTGCATCACCATTACCCTATTTTGAAGCATCATAATGAGCTAAAATTTACATGTTCTTCGGTTTTCTTAACAATAAACATATTCCATTAAAATCCGTTGTGCAAGTAAATATATAAATGGTCATTTCTCTGTTTTTTTTTCTTTTTGCATGGTGATATAGGATTGATTTTGCAAAATATAGCAGTGGTATGATAAAAGAAACAAATGTAATATATAGTTGAATTCTCTTCACTTGGTTTATTTTTGGTTTTTTCCACTTTCATGCACATTGCTGCTTTTCCGTTGTTGCTGCTACCTTACGTTTTCCTTTAATTTATGTAGTTCTTTTCTCTCTATTTTATTTGTTGTGATCCTTTGTTTTTTTCATTTTTGTTGGCTTCTGCCTTTTGCCTTGATGTATTCCTTGTTTATTCTTTCTATTTGATTTGTTCTAATTTTAAACCATTTAGTTAAAACATAATTGGTTAGCCGTATACTGAAGATTAGCGATCGAATTAACATAGGCATCAAGGTTGCACTTCAAATAACTGTTAGATCTTCTAGGAAAATATTTATATAAAAAAGAATCACATTTTTTTACTTCACCTGTTATGAGCCAAGTTAAAACAATTTTTTTTACGGAAAAGACCAATGAAATTATCAGTTAAATACAAATTTTTTTAGGGAAAAGACCAATGAAATTATTAAGCCTTTATCCTACATTTTAGCTATTCTTTTCAAAATTTTGAGAAAAGATATATTAATTTTTTTTTCTATTAAGTTACCACATGCTTTATAATACAATGCAACAAGAAGTTGAAAACAAATCAATGTAATAAAGTCGAAGCAATGACCTAGTGATATCTTCTTCAATGGCGACTAACCCCCAAAACACCCAAAACACCTTTTTTTTCTATGCCCTATCTCGACCCTTTTCTGCGCTTCTTTCTTTCCGTCTCTTTACCTCTCACTCAATCGTCTTCCATCTTCTTGCCTAGGGAAGCTTTTGCTGTTGCGGAGGATTCCTCTTTTTCTTAAGCCTTTTTTTTTTTTTTAATCAAATCCGTTCTTTTTCACTCCTCTCCTCCACGTGCATCCAGAGCCGTCACCGCGCTTACTCTCCTTCTTCAGATCCGCTGCGCGGTGGTCACGCTGGACTGCTTTAGACTTCATTGGAGAAAGGTAATGGTTATATCGCGACGCTCAACTCTAACCTACTTGTGCTGGTTAAACACCGGAAGGCTGACCCATATGGTTTGGACTGCATCGGCAACAAGCTGGTGTCTTCACTAGTGTTGAGTTTGCTGTTAGATTTTGTGGTTGGTTTAGCTCTTTCCGTTTCCTCTTGTGTTCGCCTGGGGTTCTTTCTGGCATGTTTTCGACTTGCATTGTGACTTGGAGTTTAGTTCTTTTGGTGGGTGTGGCAGCCAGGGTTTGGCTATGCGTGTGAGGCGGGTGTTTGCTTCTGATTTGATGGAGGACTTTGGTTTCTTGGAATGACATTTCGGAAGGTGACTGCTTCAGTTTGTGCTAAGTAATCTTTTGTTTTGTGGTGACTGTGTATGAAGCACTGGAAGGTAGTGTTCCTTGCTTTTTCTAGCCTTCGATCTTATCTAGGAAGTGCATTGCTGCAATGGTGTTTGCGGAGCAGTGATTGTGACTGTTTCAGCTTTGAAATGTGGTATTCTCTGTAGCTTTGCTGAACTGCGGTCATCTGTGAGCTGGGGAGTTTTAATTACTTTAGAGTGAGGAATTGGCTAGCCTGAATCGGTTGATCTCTGTCTTTACGGTAGTTTTCTTAAGACGGTAGTGATAGCTTGCTACTTGAGTTTGTGATAGTTGTAAATTTGGGACTGTTTTTCAGCCGTTGTTTGTAATCTCTAAGGTACGTTCGACTGCTCTGGTAATTTGTAAAGTTAGAATGTATTTACTGCTTTTCTAGCTAGATTCTCACCATGTCTAGTGATCATTCTACTTCTAGGTCTCCATTGGGGGAAACCAAGGGGATCCATATGGACCTCTCTGATTTTCATCAATGGAGAACCGGTGTTATGTTCACATCACATAAAGTGGTGTGAACAAACTCGAACTCCTTCTAGGTCTACCTGTACTTTCATGCATCATTACTAGTTATAATAACAGTGACATGGTGTACGATAAAAATTCGGTTGGCCTTACCAAAAAAATTATGCAAGACATCAAAGTATTCAAATCAATCATTATCGATTCGGTTATTTTCAGTGTAAGAAATAATGATTTGGCTTCATTTGATTTATGTTTGTCTAATGGTTATTTTGGTTCTAATTTTTTAATAAGTTTGAAACTGCATTTGCCTGCCCTTATAAATCGGTTGGCCTAATTCAAATCAACCATTTATGACCTACCCTAACCTGTCATATAGGAATACTTTCTACATCCAACTAAAGCCTACATGTGCTATTGTTGCTAATATGCATTGAAACATAAACACAAGTTTACTCCATCTTACCTATTAAAAAAGGTAACGGTCTACCTCCATATTCTGAGATAGGTATGGCATTTTCACCCTTTTAGTACCAGCAGTGCTTGTACCATACGATGAAAAGATGAATTTTCTTTAAAAAAACTAGTATTGAAGGTGCAAATTTTGAAAAACAAGGCCTAGTGGGTATTTAATGATTACTGCCACTAGAATATTGGATAATTGATAATTTTCTAACACATATTTTAGAGCTTTATAAATATTTGGGATGGCATTCTTTACTTCTGTATTGACCATTAAACTTTGTCATTCTTTTGGAATAACATTAACATGAGGAATTCTCCAAGTACTGTGAAAAAAATAAGGAAAGTAAGAGCTTGTGAATGGCGACTTTTAAATGGGATTCATATCTGATTGAAGGGCATGCCAGTTTGAAAAAGAGTTATACTTCGATTAACTAACCAAGAAAAGATAAAAATGTCTATTCCTTTACCAATTACCTTTGCAATTTTCCCAACTGATTGCTAAACGGCTATGACTGTCATTTCAGATTGCTTTATACTTGACTAGTGTTATAGTGTGTTTCTTCTGCATGCTTAATTTGATAATTTACATTTCTGTCATCAAGTTGTCGACAATTTGTATGTTATTAAGATTCATGTCAGCTCTATCAGTCAAATGGATATGTACAGAAATATTACTCTTGTCGCATTACTGAATCCATACCAAAGCAATTGGAGGATCAAAATTCGAGTGACAAACAAAGGCAATATGAAATCTTACATAAATATTAAGGGAGAAAGATGCATGTTTAGTGTAGAACTCACAAGGTTTAACATTTTCAATCTTAGTCATTTCATTTGTATTTTCTTCTGCAGTATTATTATGAAAATGTTATTATAATACTTTTTTTTTTTAAATAACAGGGTGTCCAAGTCCAAACAGCGATGTTTAACAAAGCTGCAGATAAGTATTATCGTATATTCGAGTGGGATTTTTTTTTTTTTTTTTTAATTTCTAATAGAACTCTTAGGCCTTTAAGAGTTCAGCACAATAAAAAATAAATATTAGAGGATAATTGAAAAGAGGAATAATATGGAGATTCATGGATGAATACTGCAGAAACAACAATATGAACATGAGTGCTTCAGTATTACACGACCTGAAGACGCATACACATGCAATATCAGTGATAAAATAAAACGAAATGAAGCTTTCCATAATTATATACAAAACTACAGCTGCATGCATTTCAATGGTAGCATATTCAATGGATGTTAAAGTACAATGATATCGATTTTGTAAAGAAAAAAGCAATGTAAACAGTTTGCCTAAACTCAGAAGTTTTTGCAAAGTAGCTAGAGGAACGAAATGAAGAAGAGTGGTTCTGTGCGGTTGATGGAAGAAAGAAAAGCCTCAGCATTTATAGATGAGATATTATGGGATCCTAGCAGATTTATCGACTAAGAAATACGCAGACCTGGTATTCAAGGAGAAGAATATCAATGCATACTTGAATCAAGGAAAAAAGTAGCTGATCCGGTTTTCAAGGATCAACACTTCTTTGAGCGTGCCACAATCCGTTTTGGTGGCGTCGGACGCCAGAACGTGGCTCACCACGCTCTCAGCCACGCTTTGCCAAAGCTGGAAATCATTCCTATGGCATCGGACATGTCGAACGCATCCGACGCAAGGATAACTAATTTATCTGATCCTGCTTATTCATAAAAGAAAACATAGCTTAGATAGTAATTGCATATGGTTTGTAGGAGAGTGACTAGGGTTCAATCTCACCTTCTCCATATTTTTTAGTGTTTTGCTTTACATTGTTTATTAACGCTTAATGCCTACTGTAGACTATTTTGTTAATGCTTAACGTCATTTTTAATTTTTTTGTTTTTGTTTTTTTTGTTGTAAAATGTTAATGCTTAAAGCTGTTATAATGTATTTGCACCGCTTATATTGTTGTTTAAAATGCTTTCAACACATTCGCTAATTAGATTTGTTATAATGTATTTGCATCGCTTATATTGTTGTTTAAAATGCTTTCAACACATTCGCTAATTAGATTTAACGGTCCAATTAAAAATTAGTATTTAATTAATTCATAACAATTAAATGAACAATTAAATACCCCGTTCATATACCACGCTCAAATACACCGTTCGTAGCTAAAAACGCACTCTGTTCGCTATAGTACCATGCTTAAATTCTCCGTTCAAATTCCACGCTCAAATACCCCGTTTCCGTTCGTTAAGAACACACTCTTAATGAAGTTTTCTTTATTAAAAAAATAATCAGTGTCCAACCAGGTCATGGGTAAAGCTATGAGATTTCTCATAAATAGTAAAGCTGTGGGATTTCATGTCGAAGAATAAATACCAAATATGTCTAACGCTTATATTTCATATCGAAAGTAAAGCTATGGGATTTCATGTCGAAAAATAAATACCAAATATGTCTAACGCTTATATTTCATATCGAAAGTAAAGCTATGGGATTTCTCATAAATAGTGTTTGGGCTTTTGGGCTTGGTTTTATTGAAAAATCTAAATTTTGTCTGGGCTTTTAGGCCTTTAGGCCGCGGTTTTCATGGTTTGGGAAAGGTTCTTGACATTTAAGGTTCAATCTATCTTCGCACCGTGAAGCATGGTAGCCCACGATTAATCGTGGTTGGGTTGCCGACCCGGTCGGGTTATGATAACACTGCTTAATAGTAAAGCTATGGGATTTCATGTCGAAGAATAAATACCAAGTCTGTCTAACGCTTATATTTCATATCGAAAGTAAAGCTATGGGATTTCATGTCGAAGAATAAATACCAAGTCTGTCTAACGCTTATATTTCATATCGAAAGTAAAGCTATGGGATTTCATGTCGAAGAATAAATACCAAGTCTGTCTAACGCTTATATTTCTCATAAATAGTGGACTAACTACGTTTTAATAAGAAATAAGGAAAGAATTTATAATTCAAATCTTATTCTCATCCAAGTTTTCGAAATAACATACGTCACATTATTGTTTTGCTACTTCTACCAATTAAATGATCCATATTTTCAACTTTAAAGACCTCAAAACCATAATGATGATTCTAAAATCTAATTTTGTTTTTAGTCTTTTTACTAACACTAACACGTACATTTGCTAACATGTTTATATTTGGTTTTACCGTTCTAAAATAAAAAACATCAATGCCAATATATCCATCCAATCTCATTATGTTGGTGTTTTACGCACATGTGTTGCTACCTTATTCTACTGTGAGTTTGTTCACACCACTTTATGTGGTGTCAGCATAACTCCACCATTTCATTGGTGAAAACCAGAGGAATTTATATGGGTCTCCCTGATTTTCATCAATGGGAAACTGTTGTTACGTTCACACCTCATAAAGTGATGTGAACAAACTCGGACTCATCTTATTCTACGTCTGCCATCATTCAGCATGGTTTTCCGCTTTTATCTAGCTTTGACCATTACAAACCATGATTTCCACTTGAAGTCTTGAATAACTAGCACTGATTTATAATTTACCTAAAAATAAACATAGTTTACATTTCAAAAAACTTCGATTCATTCAGTCTATTATGTCATTAGTCGTTACACATGCAATCAAGAGAACGAGCATTCAGTTATGACTGCACATGCCCATTCATTCCCGTGTGCAAGTCTACCTTAATGCTTGCCAATTTAAATTAAACCACTGCCTTCATAGTCTGTTTTGCCATACCTTTTTTAATAGGAGGCTCGAATCGCTAGTTTTCCACTTCCCAAATGCATAAATGCTGCTGTGGATCTGTGCATGGAATTGGATGTGAACACAAACACTCATGTGCGCGCACTGCATAATAACAATGCCAAATGCTGAAGCCGCGCCTCACTTAAATGCTACAGATTCTGCCATCCAAACTCTCCTGTGGCAGTTCACTTCCTCCTAGTTGCTCTGTAACTCGAACCTTTGGAAATTGGAACCACATGTTGCCAGTTCAACTTGCACATGGCAGCTTCTTTCCGCTGGCCAATTAACCGTGCAGGCCCTGAAGTTTATTGATGCCGCTGTAGTCCCCTCGCACTCAAGTGCCTGTTCCCACTCTCCAAACTTATTCGCAGCCTCAAACTTTGGTGGACCTTCAAACTACTGTTGCTGGCTCTGTGTCGGGTGAGTCGAATCCGAGGCTTGAATAGCCTGCGTCAACTGAAGTTACATTTTGAATCGCCTGTGTCAACTGAAAAAACATATTGGTGTTATAAGAACAGAAAATCGTAGTCCATATGTTAAAATATGTAAGCAAAATGGCTTAAATTTTCAAAAAACATATAACCTTTTAACCTAGAAGAGATAGCAATCAGCAACCCAGGCCTATTCATAGCCGTTTTAATGAAAGTGCCTTTGTATGATAAATTATCCGTATATGCTCCTAAGTTACCTAGACATTGTTCCCATACTCCATGCCCTCATTGCAAGATCCCGAAAATTGAAGTGTAACTATTTTTATAAGAAAAAGCTTTCAAACCCTTGGTAACACATAGTTGAATTCATAAAATGTTTTTCTATAAACTCTCGGATGAAATCACAACAATAAATTTTAGCCAAAAGAGTTTTCTGATGCAACGTTAACATATTGGATGCCATGTATGCCAATTAGTAAAGCATAATCACTAAAACTTACAAAAATTGGAGAATAATAAAATGTGGAACATTAGGCATCTCTATTTATTGTTCAACTAGGACCAATCGATCTTTCAAAAATAATACTTTTGTTTTTACACTCGATAATCGCCCCTTATGAAGTGAAATCTATGTCGGAATATTTCGGCAAGTGAGTCACATATGTAAAATAAAATGTGTTGTGCTATTTTGGTGTAAAGCCTAATTAAAGTGATCTATTTTTAGATTAGAATTAAAAGGCTTAAATTTAGCTTGTCATGTGTTTAATGTGTAGATAGCAGGACATATTTTAATTCGTTGAAAGACCAAATTACAAAATGGCAACTTTATAAATAAGGGGTTATGATTCCCAAATTACATAAGTCTTAGACACTCTTTAACCCTCTTACGGAGAGTCAATTTCAGATCAAGGATCTGTGTCAATTTGAAAGACTAAACCAAATTCATCTTCATCTTAGCAAATAACTATGAATTTAGGTACTACAATAATTAACTATGGATTCAGGTACGCTTCTGCTAATCTATTTAATTGTTTTATGATCTCAATTAAACCAATATAGGTTACTTATTTGGATCTAGGGTTTTATGATTTGTTGTTAAAATATGTTATCATTGTCTGAAGTGGATCTTTTGCAGTAATAACATCCAATATTATTGAATCGTAATTCCTTATTGTTAACGATAGAAATCATCAACACTCAATTGAGAACTAGCAAAATATATGTGATGAAATTAGAAGATGATCAATATAGAGAACTCCTTTCAAAAGCAGGTCGGCCTAAGCTATATTTAGTTTGAACACGATACCCTCTTAACTAATAGATTGCTTTAGTTATCTCTTGGAATATCGATGCTTCCTCTTGAATGCAAAAGTTACCGTCTTTCGAATGTGTCAACAGTGCATTTTTACGTGGAACAGGGTTATATCGGGGATGACATTATTAGTGTTTGGGGGTATTCATGTTATAATTAATCCTCTCACATACGTTGTTAACCTTTTTGCCAAGGAATAACAACCCACATTTTAAGTCAAATTAAAATATGAATTTGTAATTGATATATAATGGATTTTAAATATTTAAAATGAATTATTTTGAGAATTAACGACATAGAATTTATTTAAAAAGAAGTTTGAACATATAAATATATATAATTATAAACGTTGCGGTAGTTCGAATAAAAATAGTTTTGATCTTTAATTGATTGTACATAATTCAAAATAAGTAAAACAAGAAACGTTAGAATCTATTTGATTATATCTTTCCAACAAATGTAAAAAATTGAGATTTCATCGTATAAATTGTAAGTTATGTCCAAATTAAAATTTCAAAAAGTACTATGAAATCATTTATAAATTATAACAATTTACTAAATTAAATAAAAGGATTTTCATATAAATTGAATACCGTTCAATTAGAAAATTGTGATATCGAGTCTAGAACCCCAGTATGTTTATTTTACAGCTATATGATCTTTCATTTGGATATATGCGATAATAATAATTAGTATATTATTAATTTGAATAATTTTGGAATTTAATAATATTATAATAATATTACATAGGCCTTAAAAATAAATATTTTCCAAACGACCTCGGTTTTTGACGAAACCAATTTTGTTGGATCTAGAATAATAAATTAGTATTAGATTTCAAATTTCGTGCCATTCAGAGTTAGTATGTGACCGTGCGTAATTAAAATGTGAAACAGTCAATATTTCAACTTTAAAAATACGATGTCGGAGCAAACGAACTCAGAATTTGACGAAACAAGTCTCATTGGGTCCGTAATGTAAAGATACAGCTGAATGTCAATTTTCATTGAAAACGTGATTTCTATGTGATTATATGGATTCGCAAATACAAACAACAACCGAATATAAGTGAATGAAATAAATATAATGATTAATAAAAATATATATTTTCCCTCACCCTATAAATTATCCTAACACTTCCTAACCAAACCCTAAATCAGTTCTTCTTAGCCGCCACCCTAAATACTTAAAACGTGAGGCTTCTTCTCCTTTGAAAAATCATAGCAATTAAAACATTAATTAATTGATAAATCCCAAAACATATATATTTAAGCTCGTATGAAGTTTCTCTTCATCGCAATATTAATTTTGAAGGGTTTTGAACATCATTTGTTCGTTGAAATTTTTCCAGCTTGGGTTTAACGTGCCGAGGGTTCGTTGTTTCAAGACATTAAAGCATTTATACACGTTTTGGTTGTTAGTTTTCGAATCATGAAGTAGAATAGCACTTGTGTGCAAATTTTGGAGCACCAAAAAGTTGTACACTTGGACGAGGTTGGTGATCGAATTCTCCACGGTGGTTGCGAGTTGGAACATTTTGGGTGAAGGCAGAGGAGATTCTGATGAGATGAACGATGGTGGCATTCTTTTTTAATTCAGTAAAGAGATTAGGGTGAACGAATGGAAGTAGGGTGCAGTAATTGGCCATAGGAGGGTTGTTGGTGTTAGGGATTGCGGAATGGATCATTAAGGCAAAACAAACACTAGAGGAGGGGGATGAATAGTGTTTTTGAGAATTTAAAAAAAAAATCTAAAACTTATACTTATATGATATACTATATGAATCAAGTACCACAGAAACAATCACAAACACAGAATCAAACACAAACACAGAGATAAACAAAAATAAAGTGCAGAAAAGGAAAGAACGCACCAGATTTTATACTGATTTGGATTGCTCCCAGTCCCGCACAACGCTGGATTAGATGTGAGCAAATCTCGATTCAAACTGGAAAAACCGACCGAACCGAATATATTTAGTTAATTTGGATTGGTTTATTCGGTTATTTCTCTTTTTTCGGTTTTATTTTTTGAATAAAACGGTTAATTTGGTCGGTTTTGGTATTAAATGATGAATTTTCGGTTACACCGGTTAAACCGAACATTTGTAACGCATGCAACGCTATCAGATGCTAATTGCCATGTTCTCAGTAATTAAATACATCCCATTGAAAAGATGCCACATTTATTAAAAGCTTAAATGGTAGTCAATATTCTCTATCCTGCATCTATTGAAAAGATACCATTTTAGCCTATTTTTTTCGTCCTATCCAAACTTATGTTTCATCTTCCTAGGCTTTCCTCTTTTCATCTTTTTCTTAAGTTCCAACCCTAAATCGTTTAGTTCCAAGGCTGAGATAAATAGATAATTATGAATCAAGGTCGTATCCTCCCGTTTTATCTCTACAAAATACGATTCCAGCGTATTCCAATCTATCCCCTTCTTCCTTATTTGAGTAAAGGAAATTTGAATTGTTTCAATTTTCAACAAGTATGGCTACTGAAAATTAATCTTCTCATCCCGCAGCTTCAGCTTCAAAAGATATTTCGGCCTCTCAAGATCCTCAAAAGGTATTTTGATTTTTGCTTAAATATAATAACGCAGATTAATAATTACTAGTTTAATCCTCTTTGTCTATGTAGATCTAAGTTCAGACTAATCGATATTTTCTGTATAGTGTTTTAAATCACTTTTACATTACTTATATATATATTATATGTCATTATACTGTTAGCAATTATGCGTATAACGCTGAATTTTAATGCCAATCTTTACTAAGTAATGTAGAAAAACTGTTATGTTTAACAATTTCGATTGATTTCTTACTTATTTAAAATTGGGTTTACTTCCCGTTTCTATATTTCCATATCAAATATTCTATGCTTTGGCAAGTGAGAAAGTATCCATTTCATTGGTAACAAAATTATTTACCGTCGAGAACGATTAAGAAAACATGATAGTACAATCTGCACCATCCTTTTCCAATTTCTTTCAATATTTACTTAATATATTACAACATGATTTCATTATGGTTTTAAAAATGTGTATTGCTTATGTTAAGTCATTCCTGCAACTGCAAATAATTAAGCAAATCATATCTCATCCAAATAATTACAAACTGTATTGATTACTTACTATGAATAAATATTTTTACTACTTGTGTTGATTGGTAAGCATGAAATTTATTGCCTAAAGGGATATAAATATGTGACTTACCTACTTTTTAAACTTTGTTGGTTTTTGTGATTGCTTACAGGTAGGTGAAGCTATCATTGGACATGCTTGAGGATGGCACTAGAGTTCATGCAGAATAACATTTTAATATGCTGGATTGTATGTATTTGAACAAATACTGTTTTGGATTTATCATATTTTCTATGTGTTTGGCTTATGCTTGTGTATTGTTTACATTTCTTATGTTTATGTTTGCATCCATTTTGCTAATTGTACTTGATTACATGCATGACAGAATTGCTTTAGTTGTTATTCATATATTTCTTGGATTAGGCTAGTTGTATTTAGTTTTTGTTTGCATGCATTCTGCTAGTTGTATTTAGTTTTTGTACATATATTTCTTTGCATACATATGTGACAGAATTTGTTTTTTACATATATTTCAGTGTCATGCTAATAGCAAGATTTTTTATTTTAGGCAGACCGAAAAAACCGATATAACCGACTGGGAAAACAGGTATTTATTTCGGTTCGGTTTCTTTGGTTTTATAACAAATTCGGTTGGTTCAGTTATTGTTTCAAATAAAAAAATCGGTTTACAAAATTTTAGCTAGAACCGAACCGGACCGACCGTTTGCTCACCCCTACGCTGGATTGTGCAGAGTTTTATTACTTTATCAATATCCAAAGTACTACCCCCTTGATTTCACGGCTACAAGGGGTACCACTGATTCCGACCTCCTTGATTTGACGGCTACAAGGGATACCACTGATTACCCTCCTTGATTTAACGGCTACAAAGGATACCCCCGATTACTTACACAATCCAAACAATTACAAACAGCCCTATAACTCTACAATAGCGCTTGATTAAGAGAGTAATGAGTTGAGAGTATAAAGAGAAAAAGTTTAATGAAAACAGAATTGAATTCGGCAGAGTATAAGTGCAGAAACCATAAAAATGAGAAAGAATAATGGTGTAATGAAAGGGAATGAAGATAGAGAAGAAGAATGATAATAAATTTGAAATCACCCCTATTTATAACATTTGAAAGCTTGCAACGTTTCTGGAGCGTTACAAATGGTGAAAAGACACTTCCTTTCAAATTTAAATTTCTAACAGTTATATGTCGACATAGTCATGAATGTATGTTGACATATCCATCATTTTTATGATTTTTAAAGTATTTAAATCAATATTTAAGTTCGGGAAATTCCTGAAACAAAACTAGTTGCTAAAACATTATTTTTCAAATATAAAAACATAAGAAAATATTATTTAAACTTATGACTAAATACTTAATATATATGTGATATGAAAATTATATATAATATAATTATAAAAATATATATAGGAATTTATAAAGAAATATTTATAAACTATGTATAAACGAAAGGTTATATGAAGAATCAAATATAAACTTAGTAAAATATATTTAATAAAACTATAAAAATAAGTATACTTATAAATTAGGGAATATATTTGAAGTCATAAGTTTGAAATTCTTTAATCAAATCATAATAATATAAATAAATATTCTAAAGTGTAAAGTCATATGAAATCATATATATACTCATAAAGTTATAAGGTTTAAAACTATAAAACTATATAACTATATAAACTTACATAATATATAATATAATTTAAAGTTTAAACTTATACATTTGAAATCATAAGTAAAATAATTTAGAATTTGAAATCTGAAAATTAGAATTTTGAAATATGAAATTTTGGAAAAGAGAATTTGAAATTTGAAAAACAGAATTTGAACCTGGAATGCTATTCAGAGTCTTACATAAACTAGACTCTATTGATATATTTATCTTGAGCTCTTGAAGTCTTGAAGTCTTGATTACCCGTGAGTCTTAAATCTTGAATCTCTAAAACTGTGCAGTCTTCAATATTTAAGTCCTGTATACAAATCCTTCATATATATGTCTATATATTCTACGTAGAGATGTTAGTGTACGTATATATATATATATATATATATATATATGTGTGTGTGTGTGTGTGTGTATATATATATATATTAAAATCAATGATAACTGAGACAAGGTTGTTGTCATCAAAACTCCATTCTCCAACAATCTCCCCCTTATCAATGATGACAACCTTGGTTTATAAAATATTCATACTTGATAATCTGATTCTTCAATTACTCCCTCTTTCACCATGAATTCCTTCTAACTCCCCCTTAAACTATATTATACCTATTTTATAATTTCTTCCCCTTCGTCATTATCAAAAAGAAATTCTAAACATACTCCCCATAAATCTTGCATCTATCTATACATTTCCTATGATTATATTATACTATACCTATAGTAGAATATACTAAACTAAACTAAGTTATACTTCCCCTAAATCTATGCTATAAATGATCCTAATAACTATATAATACTCCTTATATTTCCCTTATAATTCTAAACTTAAAATATTATAACTCTCCCTAAAATTATGTCTAAACTAGTCTAATAAACTAAATAAAAGGATAATAAATTAAGCAAACAACTCAATATTTATAATCAATTCAAACAAGAAAATCAATCCAAACAAACTGTAACAACCCAGAAAATACGAGCCAATTTTAAAATTTTAAATTGGTTATTTTAAAGAAATTAGAGCAATTGAAATAAATATTTCAATAAAATAAAGAGTTAGAAATGGTGCGGTAGTTAGAAAATTTGAATTCAAACTTTGACTAACTGTACCGGGTGCAAAATGAAACGGATTTTAGTGAAACCAAAAATATTTAAATATGTTTATGAATAACTTTCTAACGAATCTGAAAAATCGAAGTTTCATAGCGGGAATCAAAAGTTATGGCCAAATGAATTTTCAGAAAGGTCGCTATATAGAATATATAGCCCTTGAAAATAGACATTTTGCAAACGACCTCGGAATTCGACGAAACCACTTTTGTTGGATCCGGGATGACAAATTATTTCTAGGTTTCAAATTCCATAATTTTTGAAGTAAATATGTGAGCGTGGCAAAGGAAAATGTGTTTGGTCAATTTCTGTTAAATTGGGTCGACTAGAAAATGGGCATTTTTCAAACGATCTTAGAATTCGACGAAACTAATTTTGTTGGGACCGTATCGTCAAAACATAGCTAGATTTATTTTTCTGGAATTTTTGAGATCAGTATGTGGCCCAAGCAAATTGAAATGTACGTTCAATTCAAATATTGAATGTTTTACACTTTAATTTGAAGAATAACTAACTGTAGTAGTCGATTGGGCCTACGAAACATATCCCATTGTATTCGGAATAGGGGTATTTAGCTAGGGGCGATAGACGTTGGGTTTGGATTGGAGTTCATATGGAGAAACACTATTTTAAAAATTAAATAAAGCACGGGCCAATCATATTATTCCATCATAATTTAATTTTATAAAAAAATCTCAACTCCCCCCCCCCCGTTACTCGTGCCCTACGGCGGAAGGAGTTCCCCCGTTCCTGACCAGTTTCCGATGAAACCGCTCACCCTTTCACTCGACGCAGTTCAACTTTTTGAAGCCCTCTTCCTCCTCTTCGAATCCATACCTATGGCACCCCTCCTCATCTCGTATTTCGTGAGAACGACCTCCCCAAAGTTTCAGCTTTCCGTTGCCGCCACCATGGCCAGAGGCGATCGAGCCTGACCGTGACCCCACCCCTAGGCGCGCCTCTCGGAGTGCTACGACGTGCTACCCTTCGATTTCAGTGAAGTACTATGGATTGAGCAAGAAATTAAAACCCAATTTGGAAGCTATAAGGCAGGTAACGACCTTTATTACTCTGAACTGATTATAACACTTCTAAGTGTTACAAATCTTGTTTTTCAAATAAAAATCGTATCTTTTTGCTATGTTGACGAAATTCGATGAAACAGGAGACATCGGGACCGTGTCGACGCTCTTTACATTCTAGAAGTGTCCGTGGATTTTTCTGAGCTCACTACTATTTTTAGCAAAGCACCAAACTAGTGTGAGATTTCTAAACTGAAATGTGAATGGAAATGCGTTGTGTTAGTTATATAAGCAAAGTATAAACTATATACGCGTTGTATACCTCGTGTACATTTGTTGTATAAGTTATATAAGCAAAGTATAAATTATACATGCATTGTATAAATCATATATGTGTTGAAATGGAAGTGAAATATACTTATATACATATACATATACATACATACATACATATATATATATATATATATATACACTCCCCTTGTCCATAAACCATGGACGATAATTATTGATTGTGAATTGGTGTGAAATATTTGGTGAATAATGCGAATGGTTGATAGAATTGTTTGTGGTTGATATTGTTTGATTGTGGTTGAAATATACCCGTTTGTGGTTGAAAAATACCCATTTGTGGTTGAAACAAAATTAGAATAGGTTGCGGAAAAGAAAAACATACTCGCCTGCGTGCGAACTAGATATATGAAATTCCTATTGTCAAAAACCGCGAGGTTTTAAGGTAGAGCGAGGAGCCATACTCGGGACAGTGCCGGTTTTAAATACACTGCCGTTATGCTGCCGAAATTTTCAATAATATTCATGTGTTAGAACTATTTTCATGTGTTGAAATTATTTTCATATGTTGAAACTATATTCATGTGTTGAAACTATATTCATGTGTTGAAACCATATTCATGTGTTGAATAGACATTCATGTGTTGAATAGAAATTCATGTGATGAATAAAATTCTTTGAAAGCTAAAAATAACACTTTATCACATATATAGAATTCATGTTTTAAATAAATTGTTTTAACACTAAAAATCACCTTTTTATTATATATATAAACTATAGAAAACATTCATGTGTTAAATAAATGACTAGAACGATAAAAATCATATTTTTATCGTATATGTGAAGTCGAAAATATTCATGTGTTGAATATATGGAGTGAAAAATAAAATCTACATTTTTATTGTGAATATAAAGTGCTAAAAATGTTTATGTGTTGAATAAATATTTTTGATGATAAAAATATCATTTTTATCATGTATATGACACGCTAAAAATACACAAGTGTTGAAATAAATATTTGTTTGCTATGAATATTATTTTTAACATGTATATGAACTAAATAAAATAGTCATGTGTTGAAATATATTTTTATTCGCTAGAAATATTATTTTTAGCTTAGTTTCGCACATATATATATATATATATACACACACACACATATGTTGAACAGGAAAATGGATTAGCTGTTGAGTAAATAATTTATTTGCGTGCCCGACAAATAGGTAAACCTTAATGAGTTGGATGTGCAATATTATTATATCAACTCCTGTGAATGCCATTGGACGTGAAGTGCCGGTTGTTCTGTGTGTAATAATAAACGTCGCCACAGGATAGTAACAATTAATTTTGAACTACACTACATGGCATACTTCTTGAAGATAGGCATACTTCATCATATACCACATAAGCATTTGGAGCTTATGTGACGATGTTGAAGATTTACCATACGAGTGAGAGGCTTGTATGGCGGTGACTATATATTACAGGTTGAACTGATGATTGATATGGACTAGGTAAAATATAACGGTAAATTGCAAGATTAATAAAAACCCCACATGGGTCTGGGGATGATAATAAACACATCTCTCCGGTCATTAAGGCACAAAAACCATTTATAGGGTGATGAGAATTTATTATCTGGAGTTATGATCTATACACACTCCCCTGTGGACACCGGAATATATCACTATAGATATGTGCATGCGTATTAGGATTTATTGGGTACCTAATACGGCCCAATAAATTTCCAAACCCCTTCCCGTACAAAGGAGGTTATGGCGAAATTTTCTGAAATTTAAAGGCGTTAGTGAAATATTTGAAGTGAAAACGATATTGAAATCGTCGAATAATATATATATATATATATATATATATATATATATATATAAATTAAATTAAACGAATCGAGCCCCTGCAGTTCGCACTTTGAAATCGTAACTTTAAACGATTATACCGAAAGATCCGACCATCGGATTTTGAAGAAACTGGAACCGTTGGGTTTGCTTTGGGAATATCTTTCCGACGATAGAAACTTTGTTGAGATCCAACTGTTAGATTTTCAGATATGTGTAAAACAAATTTGGTGAAAAACAGCGCCAGTGCCTCGGCACGACCTGAAACGCCGTTTAATTAAATAGGGCCATTTTAAATAAATAAAAATGGCGATATATCATTATAAAATATTATAGATGATGTGGAATGAAAATAAACTGATTATACTTGGTTTGCTTGTCATTGGATGGTTGAATGTGTTTGACATGAAATTTATACTAAAGAACTGAAATATGAATGTCGAATAATTTGACCATGGGAAGAATTTATTTGAAATCTAAATATACGTGAATTATTTGAAAAGGCCGAGTTAATTCTCATTTCAAATAATTGATCGACAATTGGAAGTCGAAGAGATGAAGACGACTCAAGACCGACGATCTTCACATCGGATGGATGGGCGCTACTTATGCTCATGATTGGAGTAGCTACCTTGAAGGGGCTGAAGTGGTAGCTGTCCTGACGTATTTGTTGATTGTACGGATATGTAAGGAATATGGTGCCTCCGGTTTCGTTCAGATCCAGAACGAACTTGTAAATGGACTGTGTGTCTGACATTGGATTTTGTTCTGTGCTGATTGATCTCTATTAAATATATATCTGTTTGGCGGCGGAGAATTTATTCTCTTGCTTAACGCCCTTCTCTGAGACGTACGAGCTCAGAGGTTATATATCAATAGAAATCAGTCCCATGGAGTGAATTGCCTGTGTGGAACGCCTATGTGGCAGATGATCAAGGCTTCTGTTGAAAAGCAAAGCCTTGTGGTTGATGATCAAAGCATGGCCTGAGTGGCGTAGGTTTGTGTATAGCGATGATTCGCGAGCCTCACACCTCGGTATGAGTCAAAAACGGGATAAGGACCGCTGGGAGAACACGACGTTTCTTTCTAGCTACGGCGGTGTCAGTGACTTACCAGCCCTGACATTGATATTATTTTCACCTATGTGGTTGTTGGAATGCGAGGCGCCTCGATTATAGGTCTGTAAGGACCGGAAAACATGTGTTCAGGAATTGCCAATCCTCAAAAGTAAGAGAGGATCGCCCAACCGATTCCAAGGATCGCTATGTGTGATCCTGAGACATTTGCTAGAGTGTGTCGAACGGAGATGAGCTTGCCCCTTGCCTCAACTCATAATGGAATCCAATTTCCAATACGAAATTACGGATTTGATTGTAACTTATATATGGCGACATAGTGGCATGGGACGCTCATGTCGCCTATGATTGATATTTATGATGGAAGTTTTTTTTTGAAACATATATGCACTAGTAATAATATCAAACACTTTTGTGATATACGTATCAAGCATTTCTTGGCCATTATAAGGTAAAACTCTATCCTTCGGCTTGCGTTGCATTGTGTGATGGGACCTGAGTCCTATAATGGCTTCATTTTTATAAAAGGCATTGCGATGATTTAATAATTTACTTTATTTCATGCACTGGCAATCACTGGAGTAAACCCGTTCCGCGAAAGTGGCATGGTCCTATGATTTGCCTTATTATTGTTGTTTAATTAGTTAAGTAGATTTCTCATACCAGTCCCATGACTGACTCGTAGTTTATTTCACCTTGCAAACTCGGGTGCCTTTATTTTCACATGGGCAGCCTAGTACCAGGTAGCAGGACATATTCTGGCTTTGCACTTCAGCAAGGAGTGCATCTTTTGGGCTTATATGGCGAGGCTTGACTTCTCGGTGTTGTGACTTTTAATATTCCGCCATTATAATCTATGTATATGATTCCGCTTCTGGCGGTATAGACTGATCATGTACTTTTATGCACTAAGTTGTATCTTACACTGTGCTCTTTGATGTTGTGACATATTATGATTCTGCTGTTATATTTATGTAAATTATTTTATTTTCTACTTTTGCTATTATCTGTACTCTTCTAATGATGATTAATGTGTTATATTCCAATGATTATCCTTAACACCGTCGTACGGGGTTTTGGGATCGTCACAGGTGGTACCAGAGCTTTGGTTATTCTTAGTTCTGGAATTAGACACATTAAACACCTCCTCAGAATAGAATCAGTAGTGTTCTAAGGCGAGTAGCTCATTAGAGATAATACTAGTAATGTCCTAGAATGAGCTAAGCATAATAGCAAAAATAATCTGATCGGTACATCATTGTCTTTCCTTAAGTTCTTCTGTTGTACCATATATTAAATTATCGTTTCTGAGGGCTGACTCTTTTCTTTCTTATACAGAACTTGATAGATGGCTACCCGAGCAGCAGCAGCTAGAGGAGGTCGAGGAGGCTAAGGAGGCCGAGGTAAAGGAAGAGGGGATGTCCCCGTTATAGAAGGGCCTTCGATACAACCACAAGCCGCTCAGCCATTCGAGCTAGACCGAGTGGCGAAGAGATACGAAAATCTTGGGGGCAAAACCTTTTCTGGAACAGGCACAGTGATAGAGGCCTTAGCATGGTTGAAAACTTGCGAAAAGATCTTAGGTGGCTTAAGACTAGGAGATCAAGATAAGGCATTTATGGGCGCCTGGCTTTTACCAGATGAGACATAATTGGGAACAAAACTAAACCTAAGCACCGCTTGTCACCCTCAGACAGATGGCCAAACTGAGAGGGTGAACAGAATTCTATAAGATTTACTACGGGCTTGCATTATTGATTTTGGCGGATCGTGGGAAGATCACTTGCATTTGGCAGAATTCTCATACAATAACAGTTATCAAGCAAGTTTGAAAATGTCGCCATTTGAAGCATTATACGGTAGATCGTGCAGATCCCCTGCATGTTGGGTAGAACCTGGCAACAGGCTTGTTTTGGGACCCAATATGATTCGAGAAGCATCAGATAAAGTCGATTTCATCAAGAAACAATTGAAAACCGCGCAAAGCCGCTAGAAAAGTTATGCAGATTCTAGAAGAAGAGATTTAACATTTGTTGTTGGTGATTATGTTTATTTGAAAGTTTCTCCGATGAGAGGAGTAATCCGATTCGGTAAAACTGGGAAGTTGGCACCCAGATTTATTGGTCCCTTTCCTATACTTGAACGAATTGGAACTCTTGCTTATAGGGTTCAATTACCTGATTGGTTGCCTGGAGTACAAAATGTGTTTCACATATCTCAACTTAGTAAACATGTGCATGATCCAGATCTTGTTATAGAAGAAGCAATGCAACAGGACTTGGAAATTACTCCAGAATTAGCAGTCAGAAGAGAGCTGTTAAAAATTATTGGCAAAGAAATTAAAGAGCTAAGTAACAAGAAGGTTCATTTAGTTAAAGTGTAGTGGAGTAGTGATCCTATAGACTATACTTGGAAGACTGAGGAAAGCATTAAGAAAGCTTACCCCAAATGCAAAGTGGACATCTCTGACTAACTCCGGTGCAAGGTACCTTCACAATACTTTGCATTTCCATGTTTGTTTCCTACTGTACTGCTGTTTCCTTTTCGGGGACGAAAAGTTTTAAGTGGGGGAGATTGTAACAACCCAGAAAATACGAGCCAATTTTAAAATTTTAAATTGGTTATTTTGAAGAAATTAGAGCAATTGAAATAGAATATTTCAATAAAATAAAGAGTTAGAAATGGTGCGGCAGTTTGAAAATTTGAATTCAAACTTTGACTGACTGTACCGGGTGCAAAACAAAACGGATTTTAGTTAAACCAAAATTTTTTAAATCTATCTATGAATATCTTTCTAACGAATCTGAAAAATCGAAGTTTCATAGCGGGAATCAAAAGTTATGGCCAAATGAATTTTCAGAAAGGTCGCTATAGAGAATATATAGCCCTTGAAAATAGACATTTTGCAAACGACCTCGAAATTCGACGAAACCACTTTTGTTGGATCTGGGATGTCAAATTATTGCTAGGTTTCAAATTCCATAATTTTTGAAGTTAATATGTGAGCGTGGCAAAGGAAAATTGTGTCTGGTCAATTTTTGTTAAATTGGGTCGACCAGAAAATGGGTATTTTTCAAACGGTCTCAGAATTCGACGAAACTAATTTTGTTGGGACCGTATCGTCAAAACATAGCTAGATTTATTTTTCTGGAATTTTTGAGATCAGTATGTGGCCCTAGCAAATTGAAATGTACGTTCAATTCAAATATTTAATGTTTTATACTTTAATTTGAAGAATAACTGACTGTAGCAGTCGAATGGGCCAACGAAACATATCCCATTGTGTTCGGAATGGGGGTATTTAGCTAGGGGCGACAATCGTTGGGTTTGGATTGGAGTTTGTATGGAGAAACACTATTTTAAAAATTAAATAAAGCACGGGCCAATCATATTTTTCCATCATAATTTAATTTTATAAAAAAATCTCAACCCCCCCCCCCCCCCCCCCGTTACTCGTGCTAGACAGAGGAAGGAGTTCCCCCGTTCCCGACCATTTTCCGGCGAAACCGCTCACCCTTTCATCTCGACCCAGTTCAACTTTTTGGAGCCCTCTTCCTCCTCTTCAAATCCATACATGTGGCACCCCTCCTCATCTCGTATTTTCTGAGAACGACCTCCCCAAAGTTTCAGCCTTTCCGCCGCCGCCACCATCGCCAGAGGCGATCGAGACTGACCACAACCCCATCCATAGGCGCGCCTCTCGGAGTGCTACGACGTGGTACCCTTCGATTTCAGTGAAGTACTACGGATTGAGCAAGAAATTAAAACCTAGTTCGGAAGTTATAAGGCAGGTTACGGCCTTTATTACTCTGAACTGATTATAACACTTCTAAATGTTGCAAATCTTGTTTTTCAAATAAAAATCGTATCTTTTTGCTATGTTGACGAAATTCGATGAAACAGGAGACATCGGGACCGTGTCGACGCTCTCTACATTCTAGAAGTGTCCATGGATTTTTCTGAGCTCGCTACTATTTTTAGCAAAGCACCAAACCAATGTGAGATTTCTAAACTGAAATGTGAATGGAAATGTGTTGTGCAAGTTATACAAGCGAAGTATAAATTATATACGCATTGTATACCTCGTGTACATGTGTTGTATAAGTTATATAAGCAAAATATAAATTATACATGCAATGTATAAATCATATATGTGTTGAAATGGAAGTGAAATATACTTATACATATATATACTCCCCTCGTCCACAAACCATGGATGATAATTATTGATTGTGAATTGGTGTGAAAATTTTGGTGAATAATGCGAATGGTTGATAGAATTGTTTGTGGTTGATATGTTTGATTGTGGTTGAAATATACCCGTTTGTGGTTGAAAAATACCCATTTGTGGTTGAAACAAAATTAAAATAGGTTGTGGAAAAGAAAAACATACTCGCCTGCGTGCGAACTAGATGTATGAAATTCCCATTGTCAAAAACTGCGAGGTTTTAAGGTAGAGCGAGGAGCTATACTCGGGACGGTGCCAGTTTTAAATACCCTGCCGTTATGCTGCCGAAATTTTCAATAATATTCATGTGTTGAAATTATTTTCATGCGTTGAAACTATATTCATGTGTTGAAACTATATTCATGTGTTGAAACCATATTCATGTGTTGAATAGACATTCATGTATTGAATATAAATTCATGTGATGAATAAAATTCTTTGAAAGCTAAAAATAAAACTTTATCACATATATAGAATATATAAAATATTCATGTTTTAAATAAATTGTTTTAACACTAAAAATCACCTTTTTATTATATATATAAACTATAGAAAACATTCATGTGTTGAATAAAGGACTAGAACGATAAAAATCATATGTTTATCGTATGTGTGAAGTCGAAAATATTCATGTGTTGAAAATATAGTGTGAACAATAAAATCTACATTTTTATTGTGAATATGAAGTGCTAAAAATGTTCATGTGTTGAATAAATATTTTTGATGATAAAATATCATTTTTATCATGTATATGACTCGCTAAAAATACACAAGTGTTGAAATAAATATTTGTTTGCTATGAATATTATTTTTAACATGTATGTGAACTAAATAAAATAGTCATGTGTTGAAATATATTTTTGTTCGCTAGAAATATTATTTTTAGCTTAGTTTCGCACATATACATACATGTGTTGAATGGGAAAATGGATTAGCTGTTGAGTACAGAATTTATTTGCGTGCCCGACCAATAGGTAAATCTTAATGAGTTGGATGTGCAATATTATTATATCAATTCCTGTGAATGCCATTGGATGCGGAGTGCTAGTTGTTCTGTGTGTAATAATAAACGTCGCCATAGGATAGTAACAATTAATTTTGAACTACACTACATGGCATACTTCTTGAACATAGGCATACTTCATCATATACCACATAAGCATTTGGTGCTTGTGTGACGAGGTTGAAGATTTACCATACGAGCGAGAGGCTTGTATGGCGGTGACTATATATTACAGGTCGAACTGATGATTGATATGGACTAGTTAAAATGTAACGGTAAATTGCAAAATTAATAAAAAACCCCATATGGGTCTGGAGATGACAATAAACACGTCTCTTTGGCCTTTAAGGCACAAAAACCATTTATAGGGTGACGAAAATATATTCTCTGGAGTTATGATCTATACACACTCCCCTGTGGACACCGGAATATATCACTATAAATATTTGCATGCTTATTAGGATTTATTGGGTACCTAATACGGCCTAATAAATTTCCAAATCCCTTCCCGTACAAAGGAGGTTATGGCGAAATTTTCTGAAATTTAAAGGCGTTACTGAAATATTTGAAGTGAAAACGATATTGAAATCATCGAATAAATTATATTTATATATATATATATAAATTAAATTAAACGAATCGAGCCCCTGAAGTTCGCATTTTGAAATCGTAACTTTAAACGATTATACCGAAAGATCCGACCATCGGATTTTGACGAAACTAGAAGTAGAACCATTGGGTTTGCTTTGGGAATATCTTTCCAGCGATACAAACTTTGTTGAGATCTAACGGTTAGATTTTTAGATATGTGTAAAACAAATTTGGTGAAAAACAGCGCCAGTGCCTCGGCACGACCTGAAACGTCGTTTAATTAAATAGGGCCATTTTTAAATAAATAAAAATGGCGATATATTGTTATAAAATATTATAGACGATGTGGAATGAAAATAAACCGATTATACTTGGTTTGCTTGTCATTGGATGGTTGAATGTGTTTGACATGAAATTTATACTAAAGAACTGAAATGTGAATGTCGAATAATTTAACCATGGGAAGAATTGATTTGAAATCTTAATATACGTGAATTATTTGAAAAGGCCGAGTTAATTCTAATTTCAAATAATTGATCGATGATTGGAAGTCGAAGAGATGAAGACGGTTCAATACCGACGATCTTCACATCAGATGGATAGGCGCTACTGATGCTCATGATTGGAGTAGCTACCTTGAAGGGGCTGAAGTGCTAGCCGTCCGGACGTATTTGTTGATTGTACGGATATGTGAGGAATATGGTGCCTCCGGTTTCGTTCAGACCCAGAACGAACTTGTAAATGGACTGTTTGTCTGACATTGGATTTTGTTCTGTGCTGATTGATCTCTATTAAATATATATCTGTTTGACGGCGGAGAATTTATTCTCTTGCTTAACGCCCTTCTCTGAGACGTACGAGCTCAGAGGTTATATATCGATAGAAATCAGTCGCATGGAGTGAATTGCCTGTATGGCACGCCTAAGTGGCAGATGATCAAGGCTTCTGTTGAAAAGCAAAGTCTTATGGTTGATGATCAAAGCACCGCCTGAGTGGCGTAGCTTTGTGTATAGTGTTGATTCGTGAGCCTCACACCTCGGTATGAGTCAAAAACGGGATAAGGACCGCTACGACGTTTCTTTCTAGCTACGGTGGTGTCAATGACTTACCAGCCCTAACATTGATATTATTTTCACCTATATGGTTGTTGGAATGCGAGGCGCCTCAATTATAGGTCTGTAAGGACCGGGAAACGTGTGTTCAGGAATTGCCAATCCTCAAAAGTAAGAGAGGACTGGCCCAACCGATTCCAAGGATCGTTGTGTGTGATCCTGAGACATTTGCTCGAGTGTCTCGAACGGAGAGGAGCTTACCCCTTGCCTCGGCTCATGATGGAGTCCAATTTCCAATATGAAATTACGGATTTGATTGTAACTTATATATGGCGACATAGTGGCATGGGACGCTCATGTCGCCTATGATTGACATTTATGATGCATTTTTTTTGAAACATATATGCACTAGTAATAATATGAAACACTTTTGTTTTATACGTATCAAGCATTTCTTGGCCATTATAAGGTAAAACTCTATCCTCCGGCTTGCGTTGCATTGTGTGATGGGACCTGAGTCTTATAATGGCTTCATTTTTATAAAAAGCATTGCATTGATTTAATAATTTACTTTATTTCATGGACTGACAATCACTAGAGTAAACCCGTTCAGCGAAAGTGGCGTGGTCCTATGATTTGCCTTATTATTGTTGTTTAATTAGTTAAGTAGATTTCTCATACCAGTCCCATGACTGACTCGTAGTTTGTTTCATCTTGCAAACTCGGGTGCCCTTATTTTCACACGGGCGGCCTAATACCAGGTAGCAGGACATATTTTGGCTTTGGCACTTCTGCAGGGTTTGCATCTTTTGGGCTTATATGGCGAGGCTTGACTTCTCAGTGTTGTGACTATTGATATTCCGCCATTATTATCTATATATATGATTCCGCTTCTGGCGATGTAGACTAATCATGCACTTTTATGGACTAAGTTGTATCCTACACTGTGCTCTCTAATATTGTGACATATTATGATTCCGCTGTCATATTTATGTAAATTATTTTATTTGTTGCTTTTGCTATTACCTGTACTCTGCTAATGATGATTAATGTGTTATATTCCAATGATTATCCTTAACACCGTCGTACGGGGTTTTGGGATTGTCACACAAACAAATCAATCCAAACAAGCAAATCAAACAAACAACCGATATAAGCGTTAATTATATATTTAAGGCTTATACGGGTGTAGTCGCACTCTGATGTGAGTTTGATGTTTAATAGTTGTTTACAACTGTTATGGAATACATATGATGTACGAAATCCATATAAATAAAATTATATGGTATTTGGTTGAATTTCATTTTAATTCAGAATAAATTTGAATATTTTAATAATATAAAATTTAGTGAAAAATCAAAATTTGATTTTGACGTCCGATTTTGGAGGGATACAGAGATATTAAAATATCAATGATTATTCATTACTGTAATGAATGTTTTGAAGTAAATTTAACATATTTATGGCATATCAAAGTTTTATTTTCTAAATGAATAGTAACTTTTGAAAATGAAGTCCGATTAGGTTATGTGGGAAGTGTTTTAAAAGATATTTCTTTTTGAAAGTTTATTATTTATTTTTATAATGAATATAAGGAAAATTTAGATGTAAAATAATGAGTTTAAAAAAATAATATTATTTTAATGATTAAAATAATATTAAAAATGACTTAATGTGGAAATATTTGATTTTGGAAGGAAAATGACCGGAACAGAATTTCCGATGATAACTATATAAATTTTATACAATTTATAAAATATTTTTGGAAACATTTCAATTTATTTTTATTTATAATCGAATTTAGGCTTAAATAGGACGTGTCGCACAACGATAGTTTGCGAAGTTCGACCCGTAACTTCGAATCGGCGTACCGAGAGATCTGACTGTCGAATTCTCCTAAAACGAAAAGCGTTAGATCCGAAATGAAATGAGTTTTCAAATGAAGCAAGAAATTTTGAAATTCAATGGTTTGATTTTAAGATAAGTCCAAATCTGTTTTGGAAAAGGTCGCTATGGGTGCAGTTCGATAACCGAAATTGAAAACTGACTGTAAGGGCCTTAATAAAAATATTAAAAATATGAATAAATTATGTTAAATTATAATAAATGATTTGAAAAGATTTTGGATGAAATATTCCAAGTTTTGGAAAGATACATGATATTTTATCTGAATGAGCTAGTTAACAACTAGAATAAAGAATCCGGTGGTTTAAAAGTAACGTAATGGATTATGAATGGTTTTATCAAAACAAGGGTTTTCCAACATATGGATTATATCGAATTTAAATGGAAATAATCTTCGGATATTTCAGTATTGGATTCCATAATTATATGGATACAGTTGTGCGGAATTCGGAAGATTAGATATCATTATTCCCTATATGGTATCTGTTGATTTTAGAATTTAGTATTAAGTATAAGTCGATACAATTTCTATTCAAAGCCTTATATTTAATATCAAAATCGATTTTGGGTTTGTGGTGAATATTGTCTTTAATAACACTATTTTAAACCTAGTTGTAAATGAAGTTGATGGAATAAATCTTTTAATTAAGATTTAAAGAAATTTTCCAAAGTAAAGTTTTCAAATTTAATAAATTAAACTGAAATTGAATGGGAATCGGTTTAGTGGTAATTGAATTGAACCTCCGTGGAGGAAGACCTTTACTATTTAAGGAATTTAAAAGGCCTTATCATTATTTATCTTATAGTATTAGTCATATGCGGGAATTCATATCGATTATAAACTGATATGATTTCCGTGAAGATTCCATTGAGAATAAAAGTTGATTTTGGGTTTATCGTGAATGATGTTTTAAATGACATTTGTTCTTTAACCCAGTTAAGGACATGATTAATTTCCTAAAGTTGTATAATCATTAAATAATGATTTCTGGAGTTTAAAACTAAGTGGAGTTTTAATGAATCTTTAATTAGATATGAAATGAAAAGAGGTAATTATATTTATCGTAACACGATGGGTGTTAGATATGGAGTACTACCCGTTTTGCTCCATAGGATGAATAGGTTGGGACGGGACAATGATACAAGATATTATCTTTCGTGTAATACTCGATGATCCGAATAAGGGTTATAAATCTTAATTTGAATTAAGTTTGCGAAAAGAGATTATATAATCCTTTGCAATGATTTCCAAGAAAAGATTTAAACAAGAGTATAAATGACATAAATCTTTAATAAGAATTATGGGGTTAATTCCCAACATAAAGAATATTTGAATAAAAGATTATTATGGATTGGAATGAGTGTATGATATCTTTATATATAACTTGATTCTAAAGATGCACGATTTATTCAGGAAGACCGGCTTTTACCTTTCTGAATAATTGATACGACAATTAAAAGTTGAAGATATTGAAGACAGTGGCTGAAGACCAGAGATCTTCACATCGTTTGGATTATTACTGATGTCTTAATTGGGTCATACACCCAAGACAAGGTAATAAGTGGTGACCGACTTGGAGAATGACCGGATATGCGAGTACCTCTCACCTGAATTGGACATATGGGATGAGAAATAAGGTGTCCCCGATTTCTTTCACACCCAGAACGAACTTGCAAATGGATTGTATGTCTGATATTGTATTTTATGTTGTATCAATTGATCTCTACTAAATATATATATGCTTAGTGGAAGAGAATTTATTCTCTTAGCTTAACACCCTTCTTTGAGATGTATGAACTCAGAGGTAATATATTGGTGGACATCAGTTGTATGGTATGAATTAATAATGTGGCATGCTGAGATGTAGTGATCAAAGCTTTTGCTGAAAAACAGAGCTTTGTGGATGATGATTAAAGCATGGCTGATATAGTGTAGCTTTATGTTGAGACGTGTCTTTTCCAAGCTTCACACCCCGGTATGACTGAAAAATGGGATGAAGGACCGTAGGGAGGACATGCGTTTCTTTCTAGCTAGAAGTGTTGCCATGGTATGGAGCCTAGACAATTTACTTATGCAGATGTTGGAATCGAGGGCCCTCGGATGTGTTTGCATAAGGCCATGCTAGTCAACGTACAAACCAAAAGGTCCGATAGGACCAGTAAACATATTGTTCAGGCAATTATCCAATCAACGACGTACTGCTGACAGGCCCTGCTGCTCCAAAGGGACGTGTTGTTACCTGAGACATTTTGCTAGAGATGTTCCGAAGTACGGATTGAGGAAGATCCTTTGCCTCGAATCATGATGGAAACCCAATTTCCAATACGACCTGCATTTCCAGTTGTAAACCTATATGGCGACATAATAGGATGGGTTATTATGCCATCTAATATTGATACATTTATTTTCTAACTTGATTTCATACTATACACTAGTAATAATAAAAGAGAAAATTTGTGTATCAAGCATGTTTGGTTATTATAAGGTAAAACTCTATCCTTCGGCTTGCGCTTGCATTGTGTGATGGGACCTGATTCTTAAAATAGCTTCTTTTTTTATAAAGCATTATGAGTTTTATTTTCTGGTATTCATGTGGAGGAAACCTGTTCCATGTCATACGACGTGGTCCCGTGATTTACCCAACTTTAAAGTAAAATTAATAACTGTTTTGGTTCTCATACCAGTTCCATGACTGACTTGGAGTTTACTGTTTTTCACCTAAAATCTAGGTGCCTATATTCTCTACATAGGTAGTTAGTAGTTTTGTAGATATTTTTAAAACAGGATCCTGAAATATGGCTGGAGCTGCACTTTATATTATTTTGGCAGTCTTCCGCTGTATATATTTATGTTTTTTCGCTGTGTATCGATTAGTTATACTATGATATCTTGTACTCTGATGTAAAATTGCTGTAATAGCAATGAAATGTTCTCTTATGTTGTGTTCGGATGTGTCGTATCCTCATAACAATCCGCCTTTGGGAATATTTCAAGTCGGTTTGGTTACAGTCTTGGGGCGGTCGAAAGGGCGGGTCGTTACAGTGGTATCAGAGCTTTGGTTTACAAAGCTTTGAGGATACGATACATTAGAACGAGATAAAAGAATTCATCAAAGATAGGATTAGTAATATCCTATAAGAGTAACTCATTAGAGATGGGATCATTAGTATCCTAGAATAAGTTTGAAGAGTATTAATTATAAAAATGAATTTAGTTTTGAAAATTATATTTTATTATAAGAATTTGAGTATTTTATTTAATTTTGAGTTTGGACTATCGAGTATAAAAAGATTTTGCATATACGCGCTATAAACGTATTTACAAAGTCTCAAATATACTGGGTAGATATAGAATCATACTATTGTCGCCCGCGGATGATTCTAATGATGATGCATTCATCATCAGTGTTTATTTTCGAGTTTCAAATGTGGGATGCCTATATGTGTAACGACCAGCATTTTACGTATCGAAGGATCGTAAAATATATTTTTTAATTCTCTAAGGGTCGGGTCTCTCTTTTGATATGTTGTTCATGAGAATATTGGACATGTCCATGATTTTTTACTAGTTTTGTTTGTGACCATTTCCCCCCTGTTATTTTTGTTTAGGGAATAACTTTTGAATGAGATCGAGATCGATCTCATTGTATCGGGAATGGTGTTTCCAATTCCGTAGAGTGGTTACATTAAGGATTTGGTTGAGAGGTTGGGAAAAATCGTTGTTTTAGTATTGCTGGTTTTCTAGACATGCTAATTAGTCGTTAGTAGGCTGATTAGTGAGGCCCATTAAGGCTAGAGGTTGTTGGCTATAAATAGGAGGGTAGGGGTAAAGAGAATTGGTTAGTCTCTTCACTTTCTCATTTGGTTGGGTATTGTGATTCTCCGGCCCAATCAAATACATCTCCACTTCCTTTCAATTCATAGATTTGTGAACTAGGATTGAAGATCAACATCGAGGAAGGGTAGATCACTTCAATTGGATTGATTCGGAGGCCATTCTTCGCTGTTCTTCATTGTTCGGAATCATAGATTGTTGTTTTGTGGCTATTTTGTTGATTTGGTAAGTGATAATCATCACTCACACAGATTCAATCAAGTATATGGGGTTTGTTTGATCTTAGATTCATTCATACAAGTTATATTCACCTAGATCTAATCAATATAAGTATATTTTGAATTCAGATCACACCGTTAATCTAATTTAGTTAATCATAATGGTAATTCACATGTTAGTATTGAAATCGCATGTTATATATACAAGTTAGATCCAATTATTGATTCGTTTATCATTGTTTCATGATTTGGTGAATTTGGTATGATTGAATGAAGATTATTCGTCGTGCGAATGATTGTTTGTAGTCCCATCAATTGTTTGGTCGAAAATGGATGTTTAGGATAAATTGTGTACATAGATGTTCATCGTTAAAGCTTAGATTGTTTGGTCGGAGTAACTAAGAGGTTTGGCTAATCAGAATCGAACGAAACTTAGCGGAGGAGCTCTGGAGGATGATTCGAGGAGATCTGGAAAGTCAGAGCTCCAAACTCTAAAATTATGATGGACTGGGTGCGATCCACGATGGACAGGGTGCGATCCACGATGGACAGGGTGCGATCCATAGATGGGTTATGAACACTCCATCAAAAAAGTTGTCAGAATATGTTGATTTTTGGTGGGATCGATGGGCTTGCTTTATGAAGGTTATCTATGACGTTTGATAGCCGTTGGACCTAACATGATGAATTCGTGACTCGATGAATGGTGTGGCTACGATGTTGAATTCAGATGGAATGTTCAAAGCAGAATTGAGTGATCGTTGATTGTGGGATGATGCAATGATGTATTGAAGAAGACTCAAAAGGTGGTTTGAGGTCGTAGATAATGGATTGCTCGAGAAGGTGCTTGAGCCTATGAATATAGTCGTCAGGGAGGATGGCTAGAGTTTTGAAGTGCCAAGGGATCATCGTTAACCGGAGGTTCTAGCGGACTCAAAATATTCGGATGCGTTTTGTAAAGGATGGGGTGGTTGAGTTTATCGATCCGGGAACGTTGAGTTTTCGAAGAGAAGAGCAACGACAAAGAAGATGTCCGATTTCATGGAGTATTGAACCATATCTAAAACATCCCATAAATTTCGACCATTTAAGTTATTGAATTTAAAATGGTTTTAAAATAAAATTTATGATAATAACGAATGATTCAATGTGATTTTTAATAAGAAATTATCACGAAGTTGAGTGTCAACGATATATACGGTACGTGTGATTTGAAAATAATGTGTAGATTCTAAATGAAATAAATTCTCGTAACATACACGTATATTTCTTTGGCTATCGTCTTTAATTCTTTCTCTATTTATTCAAAATGTAACATTTAGGAATTTGGAATGAGGATTAGATGTTCAAACCCTCATTAATTAATTTTGAAATGTGAATAGTTGTAGTAGTTTTCAATGTCCTCCGCTCTTCGTTGTTTCCTTAATGCAACATTCATTCTTTCCTTAATTCTGTTAAATTTTTCCCTTCATTCTATTAATTTATTTCCCTTCATTCTATTTTCACGCATCTTATTTCATTTACGTACTTTCATTTCTTAAAATTACATCCCCTTATTTCTCCTTTCCCCTTTTCCCTTCATTATTTCTCTCCAAGAACAAACCAACTCCATGTATGTATATTTCTTCTATTTGTTATCGCCTGCCCATTGAATAGGTTTCTTAAATTCTGAAATTTTAATATTATGTGTTTTGAAATTTGAAAAGTCACAGATTTTCGAACAATTAGCGTTAAACAATAATCATGCATTCATTTCTTTCCATTTATTCTCTTTCTCTCTATGATTTACTTTAGAAATTTGAAGGAGAAATAAATATTGTAACCTCAGCCTTAATCATCCAGTTTATTTCCTTTGTAGCCTACGATATGTGAAGAGACACCAGTGAGAAATAAATCATGTATCTTTCTCAGTTTCCTTCCTGATTCTTTTCTCTATAATTGTCTTCTGCAAATTTTAGGTCTCTTTCCTCCTCTCCCCAAGAAAAATAAAATAAAAAATTTGCATAGAAATTTCCTTCCTTTTCCACTCTAAATTCACGACCACTTCCTCTTTCCCAAAATATACGTTCTCTCCAAATAATACACACAAGTATACCTTTACTCCTTTTATTTCTTTCTCTCAAAATATTTCACAAATCTCCTTCTATTCCCTTTTCCCCTCATTCATGTCCTTCCCATCCTCTGCTTCTCTATGTAAAAAAGAGAAAGCATAAAACACAAATGAAAAGGCCAATTTATATCTTTCACCACCGAATTTAAGAATGACCGTAAGGTAAGTTCACCTCATGATTAATTTATTTCAAGTATTTTGACATTGATAGAAACTAAAATATAGTGGCCATTTTTTGATGTTGTTGATTGCTTTATGTTGTAGTGTGATTTTGTCCTTTGCTGTTGGATGTTGGAAGCCTTGATTTTATATATACGTGGATACCATGTTGGATGATAGAAACTAAAATATATATTTGTTCCTGTTACTTTTTGTTGTTATTGCAAGTGTCAAACCTGGAAACCTATCTTCATGCTTGTCTAACCCTCGAAAATATGCCATGTTAAATGTATTACCCTTGCCTATTTGTAAACTGGTAATAATGGTTGCCATTTCACGTGCATTTGCGGTATATTTTGGTATTCATAACCTGACCTTGTATGCAATCTAGGATATACATGAGTTACTTACACCCTTGCTGAATGTAAAGCCTGAAAGACACAATTTTCATAGTATAACCAAACTTTATATCATGAAGTATTACTTTGTCATGTTTTGGCTTCCTAGTTGAATTACTTGTTGATATACATTTGTGTATTGCCTGTAACAAACTTCTTAAAGATTTATTCTCATATTGTATTGTTATCTGATCACCATGTGCACTGCTTGTCAAGCCATTCATTTCATTTTGGTACACCATCGTGCATAACTTTGCATATTCTATTTACATTGAAATGTATGAATTAATACCCCTATCCATTGCTTTCACCACTGAACGCATGCTACTGCTTCTGTATTTTATGCGCCTTGAAAGCCTATTTATGTTTCATTTTGAAAAATCTATGTATTTCTTGAAATGTATGTTTGATTTCTATGCCAAATTTATACTAACCATGAACTTTGGCCGTCGACGCATATTCAGAACTTAGAACTGCATAAATACCAGAATTAACTATTATATTTTAGTATTTTATTGAAGTTGATTTACTTGAATTAAGTTAATCCTAACTCGAGTGTTTTGTGTTTTGCATAAACGCTCGGATCGAATCTAGTGTTGTAGCTTAAAGATTCAGCTGATGAAGTTAGAGATTGATGAAGAAGCTTGGTTTTGGTTGAGCTTAAAATTCTCAAATTTTTGGTAAATAAATTTATGTAAATTTTTCCGCTTTATAAAACTTTGTGCAACTCTGAACATTTTGTACATAATTATTCCATTGTAAGAAATTATATTTTGTGATTTTGTGTCTGATTTTGTTTAAACCTCATAAGCAATAACAATCTGTCGTTTTGAATGGTCCGAGTTAGCTACGCCCAATGTTTATACTCTGGCGTCCGTTGTTCCATGCCCCGATAAATAGGGGAGGCTCCTCCCACTTGAAGGATAGGTTCTCTGGCGTCTAGTATAAACATTGACCTCTGTCTATTCCGAATCAGTAGGACCTAGGATAGAGTCGTTGCACTCCTCCACCCTTCCCAACTCATAGCACCCAGGATAGATAGATTCTTCGTCTTATAGGACAATCCCTTACTATGGGATATGAATTGCCTAAGTACAGGGCGGATAGTCATATTTAAACAATTTCCCCTTCCCCGGAATAAATTAAGCGATCGAAAAGGCAGTTCGTTACAGTATCACTATTCGATGATACACGGGTTTTGTGCGTTCCTAGCGCATATACAGGGAGCTGGCATGTTGGGGAAGAAGGGATTAAGAAATAAGAGGTAATTAGTTGAATAAAAATATTAGTTAAGTTATTAAAATTACCATTTAAATCGTGAAACTTATATCACTTATAACTTTCTCATATAAGGTCGGAATTGGACGTCGTTTCTTCCTATGAAATCGTATTAAAGAGATCTACATTCTAGAGCCTATTTGGATTGATTTGGCTACGGTGAGTGATACTATCTCTCACTGAAGTGCATTTGTTCGTATAGTATAGTTTTGACGTTTTATATTGATTTACGATTATAAAACGAAATATCTAGGATTGTGAAACCTGGTAAATAATAATTAAAAATATTAGAAAGTGATTTGAGTAATTTTGACTATAATTATGGCATTTTATCCAGTTGCACGGCGTTGTGTGTGGTTTTTACCCAGTTACGTGCTATTGCGCACTATTTTGATCATATAGCTCGAAATTGGTCATTTGGACATATATTCCACCAGAATTTCCATAGATAGGTTTATTTTGATACATAGTTGCTATTATGGATGCATGTATGATAGTTTAGGAATTTATTTGCCTATTGGGTGCATGGTTGAATCGTTTGCCTAGTTTAGCTTAAAACGTTGTTCGTAGGCAAACTAGTATTAGGATAAATCTTAATCGTTATAGTTGCGGCTCTTATTGAGCAAACACACATGTCGGTGTATATTGATTGAGTGAACAAGGATAATACACTCAAACAGATGGTATAAATTTACGATGGGGATTCATAGCGTTTGGATGGATTCTACGATGAGGTAGCATTGGAGCTCGACATCAGATCTGAAGACCTGGGTGGAGCAAAGAAGTCAAAGGATAGAGTGTTTTCTGGTTTGATCAAGTTCGGATCGACATAGTCGTTCCAGAGCAATTTTGATCAAATCCGGATCGGTTATGTCGATTTGAATCAAGGTTGGCCAGACTAAGCCCGGATCTCTACATAGTCGATCCGGAAATGGGAAACCTAGGGACCAAGCTCGGATCGGCTATGTCGGTCCTGATCCTTATTGACATAGATTAAACAGAGTTAGGTCGACCTGAAGTTAGGCCGACCCGAGGATGGGACAATCCTGGGAAAGGTGACGATGGTAACTTTAGAGATAGGAGTTCTTCATGGTACTATTTCTTCTTGGCGAGGGGCTGGATTTCGTGACGAATGCCAAACATTTTCCTCAAATGTATATTTAGTTGATTTTTGTTTGATGCATGATCCTTGTACTCCTTATCGATTACTATTGAGTGGTCGATATCGATTACTATTGTTGTTGGCCATTATGGCTAATTTGACATCGATGATAATGTGATTACAAGGAGCAGGATGTGATGGTTCATTATCTGATGAGAGTGATTCCAGGATGGGAAGCGAAGCAACGATGGCCTCACCGATGGATAGCGGAACTCCGAGATGCAAAAAAGACGACATTAAGCCATATTGAGATGACTGTTAGATAGAGAGAGACGGGAGAACAGGATGATATCCAATGACATACGATGACCATCAGGGATAATTCCCATATTGAGAGTCTTATGGACAGTCTAGAGATGGATTCTGTTGCGGAGAACGTGTGAAAAAGGTGTTATCAATATTCATGATTTTGGTACACCTTTGAGAGATGGGGCATGTGGATGAATCAGAGCCAGGGTAGTGTCGACTAATTCGGCCTAGACCCTACAGCCAAGGCAGTATGAACTGGCTAGGATCACTGGTTGTAGACCAAGTCAGTTGGTCATAGCAAGATTCGGGCGGAGACAAGGGCAGTTGGTCCCGCCATACCTCAATGGATTTGATGACTAAAGTATCGAGTATCATATACTTTACACACTGAGTGAATGAATATGAGGATATATGATGGATACCATGGATGTTTACTTATTTATCATTGTTAGTACTCAGGAACCTATTACACCAATCTTATAGGATGTTTATCACAGTATGGCATATATCGATTGTTATGTGCTAACTCTATGGATGCAGGAGCAGGGCGTTTATAATTCTCTATACCTTGGGTGCTCACTGACAATGCTGATGAGCAGACCAGGTGGTTGATACAGGTATTGTTCGAAGTTGCGCAGGAGGGCTCACGGGAGGTGACGATTTACGTATTTATACTTGTATCGAATTTGCTTATTTCCTCTATGTAGCACAATGGAATCTTGACAGTGTTGTGTTTTTTTATTAGAGACGGTGTATCAGTTGAATTTATTCATCTCTTATATAAACTCTATTGTTATTATGTATACTATATGAGCATATATACTCTAATTTTCTAGTTTACATAGTTATTACGTTCTCGTCTGTTTTATGTCTGAGATTGTTGTTATTATATGTTATCGATTCGCTGTGATATATACGACAACAAGGGATGTAAATTTTGTACGAATGTACGACGTCCGTTCATGTCCGTGACCGAAAACGTTCGTTCGATTCTCATTTAGGACACGAGTTAGTACAACAAAATTTGTACGAGAAAAAATCACGTTCATTTTGTGTTCGTTCGAATTCGTCTGAATTTCTCGTAATTCGGTATATAGTTGAGAGAAAATCTAATAAAATCTATAAAATATGATATAAATAGTCATGTCCGACCGGGTCCTTATCCGAAAAACATACGTCCGTGTCCGACCAATTTTATTTAGGACACGAATTAGGACAAGGAAATTTGTCCGAGAATTTTTTTTGTCTGCTCCGTGTTCGGTCCGATATTTTTTAGGACAGAAACTGAACACACCTCCGTCCGGTCCGATCCGACCGATTTACACCCCTAACGATAGGTTTTGCGATTGTGTTATGTTCCTTTTCGCTTTCATTACCTTCTTTTTAACTACTTTCTCTACTATTTCTTTCTCTTGACGATCGCCTTTCATCGATCAGGTGATAGCACAAATTTTTAGTTATGACCACCAGTGATATATGGCGGGTCATCACAGAAAGCAAGGTGTTATCTGATAATCTTTTGATACCCTTCATCATATTTAACAAAAACTATTAAAATAATTGCTGATTTGATTAGAGAAGGCATTGACAATATTATTTTGAATAATGCAGATGATTTTAATGGGTCTTGGAAACTACGAAGGGGAAACAAGGATTGTGGATAACATTGTCTACAACAATGTCGGTTCTCTATTAACAAATCCCACACTTCGTACTTGCTTGCATTCACTCACCATTGCCTAATCCCTCCTCAAGCTCTCCTCGATTCCATTACCAAAGTCCATTTTTTTTTCATAGACCTACGGTGTGGCGTCGGTTACATTGTCATCTATGCTAGCATCGGCCAACCGGATGTTATCCTTAATTGTTCTGCAGTTTCAGTTCCCCGAGCTTGTGAGTTGGATACGGAAGTTGCAATGGTTGTCAATATGCCGACCTCGGTTGTGGAATGGATTAATTGCTTTGGAAATCAGAAGTCTTTGTTGATTCATCTTTCAACTGATCTAACTGATCAAGTTTATCAAGGAGTGAAATCGCTCTACAAAGAGCGTAACGAGAAAATACCTGTCATTCTGTCAACATGTAAGGAAAATCTAAATTGGAAGATGAGAATTATATAAAGGAAAATTGTTCAAGCTTAGCTATACTGAGAAGTAGTATCATATATGGACCGCAAATACCATCTCCTATTAAGAAGCCTCTTCATGTACAGTGAATCGATAGCATTCTTGCAGACAGCACACGGAAACTGAGTTTATCCATGATGAGTATTGTTGTTCGGTACTTGTCAAAGACATTGTGAATGTGATATCAGCATTGTTGGTAAAATGGATATATACTATTAAATGTTGGAAGGCCACACAGATTATCACAAGCACAAATGGCCGAGACTGTTGCAGATGATATGGGCTACAATCATTCACTAATCAAATTTGTCTCAGCATCTTCGGTTAACCGTGGAATTATTTCACCAGCAGACATATATATCAATGGACATCTGTTGATTGAATCAAGTGCTTGATTTCACCACAACTTCATATAACGAAGATATTAGATTTCCACTTGATGTTAGTTAATATGCCAACTCTTCATCATTCGTAGAATATGAGCAATTTTACGTTTTTTTTACATTTAAACCTGAGACGACCCGATTTCCCGTTCTCACGGAAACAAGGTTATCTTTGGAATATAACACAGAAACAGATAATAGCAGAACAAAATTAAATAAATACACCAGATAATGAACAACAAAATATACTGGATAAAAGTAATCGTCAGAGTTACACAGTATACAGGATCTTACTTAGTACAAATACAGTTCAGCTATACATAAATGTCTACAGCGGAAATAAACAAAATATGTACAATAGGAGCTGAACAGCATAAAAGAAAATAAATGATAGAATCCATCTTCAGCTCCAGCTATCCAGAAAAAGAACCAGCTAAACCTGAATACAAGGCTGCCCGTGTAGAAAAAGGGGCACCCGAGTTTTAAAGTGAAACAAACTACGAGTCAGTCATGGGACTGGTATGAGAAATCCACTCAACACATATATAATTGGCTAATCACAGGACCACGCCACTTTCGTGGAACGGGTTTACTCCATAGGATCGCCAGTGCTTTAAAACAAATCTTTCTTTTAAACATCGCTATGCTTTTTATAAAAATGAAGCCGTTATAAGACTCAGTTCCCATCACACAATGCAACGCAAACCGGAGGATAGAGTTTTACCTTATAATGGCCAAAATATGTTTGATACGAATAAAACAAAGGCATTTGATATTATTGCTAGTGTCTATATGTTTTGAAAACAATTTCAAATCATAACTATCAATCATAGACGACATGGGTACCATATATCATGTCGTCATATGTATATACAATCAAAACCGCACGATGTCGTATTTGGAAATTGGATTTCCGTCATGAACCAAGGCAAAAGATAGTCCTTACCGAATTCGTGACTCTCTAGCCCGAGCCACAGGCAAGTACTCAGTCAAGCCTTCGGAGCGACAGGGCCGGTCCACCGATGTGGATTAAAATGCCTGAACACTACGTTTCCCCGCCCTTTGGGGCGTAAACGAGCCAACGAATGACTCCATCGGACCCGGATCGTCCGATCAAACCGAGGCGCCTCGCAACAGCAACAACCACATAGGTGAAAAATATATAAATGTCAGGGCTGGTAGGTCACTGACACCACCCTAGCTAGAAAGAAACGCATGCCCTCCCTGAGGTCCTTCTCCCGTTTTAGGTTCATACCGGGGTGTGAGGCTCGCGAATTCACGTTATACACAAAGTTACGCCACACAGGCGGTGCTTTGATCATCACCACAAGACTTTGCTTTTCAACAGAAGCCCTGATCACTGCATCTTAGCATGCCACACAGGCAATTCATGCCATGCGACTGATGTCCATCGATATACAACCTCTGAGCTCGTGCGTCTCAGAGAAGGGCGTTAAGCAAAAGAATAAATTCCCCGCCACCAAACAGATGTATATTTAACAGAAATCAATCAACACAGAATAAACTTCAATGTCAGACACACAGTCCATTTACAAGTCCGTTCTGGGTCTGAACGAAACCTGAGGCACTAAATACCTCGCAAACCCATCGATCACCACGTACGTCTGGACGATCACCACTCATTATCCATATTTCGGGATGCCTCCCAATCAGGACCTCGGTTACCATCCAAACGAGGTGAAGATCTCCGGTCTTCGACCACCGTCTTCATCTTCGAATTTCAATCGTCGGTCAATTATTCGAAATGAGAATTAACTCGGCCTTTTCAAATAATTCACGTATATTTAGAATTTCAAATCGATTTATTTCAATGGTTAAATTATTCGACAACACCAATATTGTTCTTAAATGTAATTTTCACACCAAACACATTCAACCATCAAAAGCCACATAAATCAAGCAAATTCGGTTTATTTCCATTCCATATCGCTTATGATATTTTATAACTATTTATCGCTATTTTTATTTATTTTAAAATAGCCAATTTATTCATAACGACGCTTCGGGCCATAACGTGGCCGTGGCGCTGTTTTTCTTCAGATTTGATTTACACATATCTAAAAATCTAACCGTTGGATCTTCACAAAAGTTACATCATTAGAAAGGTCTTTTCAAAACGAATCCAACGGTTCCAGTTTCGGGAAAATCCGACGGTCGGATCTCCCGGCACAATCGTTTGAAGTTTCGATTTCAAAATACGAACTGCAGTGTCGTTATTCGATTTTAATATATAATTATATTTATATATATATATAAATATAATCGCTTCTGGCGCTGTTTTTCTTCAGATTTGAATTAAACATTCCAGACAATCCAACCGTTGGATTTTTACAAGGTTGGTGCCGTTGGAAATATTATTCCAAGACGAACCCGACGGTTGAGGTTTCGGGAAAATCCAATGGTCGGATTTCCCGCACTAGTCGTTTGAAATCACGGTTTCAAAATACGAACTGCACGGCTTCGTTTCGTTTTAATTTTATTTATATTTATATATTTATATAAATATAGTTCATTCAATGATTTCAATATCGTTTTCACTTCAAAAAATTTTCTAACACCTTAAAATTTTGGAAAATTTCGCCATAACCTCCCCTGCACCGGGAGCATCGGGAAATCGCAAATAGCGTTCCCGGTCCTTCTAATCTCAAAAAGAAAAAGAAAAAGCCAAGCGGCTAGCCAACAGGCTCATAAAATCATCACCCAAACAAAGCAGTAAACGTGTACCTATTTGTCGGGCACAAAATTTTATTCCTCTTCTCTAGCCCCTTTGCTATAACCTGTTCAATGAATATGTATGTACACATCTACACAGTTCATATCATTTATCATTTTCTATTCGACTTCATATTTGATTTCAATTTGGTTTAAAAACACCATTCATTCTAATGTTACATAAATAGGTGCAAATCATTTCATTAGCTAATTAATGAATATTTCAACTCATATATGTTTATTTTGAACAAGTGGCTATTTTTAAAACTTCACATTTCAACGATTACTTACATACAATAAAAATGTGATTTTTATTGTAAAACAATTTATTGTAAAACAATTTATTTCAAAATATGAATACCATTCAACACATGAATTTCTAATCAACGAATGAATATCAATTCAAAACATGAATGTTTTCTATAGTTTCTATATATAGATAAAAATGTGATTTTTATTATCGAACAATTTATTTCAAAATATGAATACCATTCAACACATGAATTTCTAATCAACGAATGAGTATCAATTCAACACATGAATGTTTTCTATAGTTTCTATATATAGATAAAAATGTGATTTTTATTATCGAACAATTTATTTCAAAATATGAATACCATTCAACACATGAATTTCTAATCAACGAATGAGTATCAATTCAACACATGAATGTTTTCTATAGTTTCTATATATAGATAAAAATGTGATTTTTATTATCGAACAATTTATTTCAAAATATGAATACCATTCAACACATGAATTTCTAATCAACGAATGAATATCAATTCAACACATGAATGTTTTCTATTCAATGAATAAATATAGTTTAAGCATATGAAAATCATTCAAACACATGAATATTATTTAAAATTTCGGCAGCATAACGACAGGGTAGTTAAACCGGGACCGTCCCTAGTACGGCTCCTCGCTCTACCTTAAAACCTCGCGGTTTTTGACAATGGGGTTCATGCATCTAGTTCGCACGCAGGCGGCATGTATATATTTATTTCATTTCCACAACCTAATCCTATGTGGTTTCAACCAAATATTTCACAATCACAAACGGGTATTTTTCAACCACAATCAACCAATATCAATCACAAACCATCCCAAACAATCATTCACTATCAACCAATTTTCACAACAATTTCAACCAATAAATATCGTCCATGGTTTGTGGACGAGGGGCGTATATATATATATATATATATATATATATATATATATATATAGCTATTCACTTTCATTTCACACATATGTAATATTTTTAAATCAGAAATCTCACCAATAGCTATCCAACTGCACGACACTTCCTTGCATAAAATCTTCGCCTTTTGTCGCTTTCGCCCGTATTCTCTACATATGTAAAAAAATCGAATTTTTACTATGTTATTCAATATATAAAGATTGCATTTTGACTTCGCTATTAAATATATAAAGATTATATTTTTATTATTCTTATGATGTAAAAATTATATTTTTATTGCTTTAAAAATACAAAAATCATGTCTTGCTCCTTCTACCTAATAAAAATCCCGTCTTTTCTCTTTTTAAAAATATGATCTTTATTTTTGCAAGTTCAAATCTTTTTCTACTAAAAGATTAAACCTTTTTCTATTTCAAAGTTTAAACCTTTTTTCTATTTCAAAGTTTAAACCCTTTTTCTATTTTAAACCTTAAAATAAAATCAGTTTTTATTTTCTTTAAAAATCAGTTTTTAAAATTCTTTTTTAAAAATTCAGTTTTTACATTCTTAAAAAAAAAAGAAACAGTTTTTACATTCTTTAAAAATTCAGTTTTTAAATCTTTTAAAAATTCAGTTTTTGTTACAGAATAAAACAGAACATAGAAGAAATCATTAGAGAGAACAAAAAAGATAAGGGAGAGACATTTATTTCTATTACTTTAAGTATATCATTTCTATTACATTGGCTCATTTATATATAGGTTTCGGAGCTGATGTTAAACTTATACCCATGATGTGGGACTAAATAAAATATCACAAAAGCATATTCACTCTTATATATTACAACACTCCCCCTTGAATATGCGTCTTCAAAATCTTGAATGCTCTGCTAACTTGAAGTTGTCCCTTTTAAAACATATATGATGATTGCTCCCCCTTATTATTATCTTGCTTGCATATATCCGCTCAGTCCATACAACTATTGTTTGTTGCCTTCAAAACACTATCAGGAAAACCCAATGGGAAAAACCTTGAACGAGAAAAATAGTACGCAACATTTGACATTATGAATATCATATTAAAATGATATTCCTTAAAAGATTTTGATGCTTCAGGATCAAAACAATGCCTCACTAAAAACCTTTTTTTATGAAAAACCCTGTGGGAAAAATCATAAATAAGGAAAAGAGTGCAAATTTATTTCATTTTTAGGTAACATGTTTTACAATGTTACCGTAAGGGTTGGTACTTCAGGATCAAGATAATGCCTCATTAAAAACCTTACTAACAAAAACCCAGTGGGAAAAATATTAGTGAAGGAAAAGAGTGCATTACAACATAATTTTAAATGTTCCCCCTTATTTATAACTCATTGTTCAATTAGTTTATTGATGTAGTCGATGCATGCCAATTTTGTACATCATCTTCTGCAATGTTGGTTTGGAAATTGCCTTTGAGAACATATTTATTCGTTTTTCTTGAAACTGGATTTGTTTCTCCGCTTTCTTGTTATCCTTTCATTCATGTATGTAGAGAGATTTAGAAGAAATATGCTCCATCCTATCACCCATGATATAATTCACTTGAATCTGAGTCATGCTAATTGCCTTGTCTTTATAAATAATAGTTTACTGCTTCAAAAGATGTTTGATACTTCTGGATCAAAATATTGTCTCGTCAAAACCTTACTAAGAAAAACCCAATGGGAAAAATCTTAGTGAAGGAAAAAAGTACAATATACAATGTCATATTTACTACGTCAAAAGTAGTATGATACTTCTGGATCAATGTAATGCCTCGTTAAAACCTTAATAAGAAAAACCCAGTGGGAAATATCTTAAATAAGGAAAAAGAGTACATTATAACTTATTTTTGTATGTTGCTTTTGGGTTGATACTTCTGGATCATGACCCATGCCTCGTTAAAACCTTACTAAGAAAACCCAGTGGGGAAAAACTTAGTTAAGGAAAAAGAGTGCATTATATCATACTTATGGATGCTCCCCCTGATTTAATAATTTCCTTTGAATTCGTATTCTTCTTTCCATAACTCAAATTGCTTACAAATACTTCTTAATGAAGTTTTTATTTTAAAACTTCATGTGCATTTCCATGCTTCAGGCATGCTTTCTTATTTAAAACGTCTCCCTTTTGTGATTAGCATGATACTAATATTTATTTATGAATACACTTCAGGTGCTTATAATTTGTGTTTCAATCGGACTTGCATGTTGCAATACATATTTGATGAATAAGACAACTTTCATTACTAAGCAGGAAGTAATCTACTAATCTTGAAGTATATCAATATTTTCATTACAACAATACTTAGAAGAATGAAGCATATCAAGATTTTTATTACAACAACACTAAGCAAGAAGTAATCTACTCACCTTGAAGTATATCAATGTTTTCATTACAACAATACTTAGAAGAATGTTGTAATCTATCATCCATGTTCTTGATATTCTTTATAATAACAAATGTTATTTATGTTCTTCAGGAACTTATATATTATAATAATTTTTGCATATCGCAACTACCACTTCAATGGATATTAAGAGTTTCATTACAACAAGTCTTGAAAGCATGAAGTGATCTACTCATCATGAATTATTTCAAGATTTTCATCACAACAATACTTAAAAGAATGTTGTAATCTACATTTCTTGCTCTTTATCACTACCAAAGTTATTTAAATTCTTCTGGAATTTGTATACTTTCATCGTTTATACCTTCAGGGTATTGTAAGCGTTTTAAACACTTTCACCACTTTAATCAATTCAATTATCTCTGAAAATACAATGCTCATGGCACTTAACATGTTGTTGACACTCTATGGTGCTTCAGTAACTTCCGTGTGCTTTTGTCATTATATGTATTTCTATTTTTATCTTATGAACTACATGTTCATATCTTATGGACTACAGGACCATATATCTTATTTAGGAGAATTTCATGATGACCAATCATATTTCTCTCTAGTATGAGATTTTTAATCCATTTACAAATATAAGCGCTTTATTATTTATTAAATTTATCATCGATGATTATTTCTTGTCAGTTCTATACATGATATATTGAGATCTCAAAAAATATCATGCTTTAGGTACCTAAACCACTTCTGGGGTTATTTTGACAATCATGTCATGAGTTTCTTTCAAAGCACCCTTAAGTGTTTCTTCAGGAACACTCATCTCCTTTATTTTGCATCTTTATGACTTACTCCAAAGATATTTTGAACTGACTTTTACACCACATTTTCAGCTGTGATTTACACCTTTTGATCCTTCATGGATTCAAATGTATATTGGAGAAAGTCTATTAGGGACATAATTGATAATTTATGCAAGTTACTTAATATTTTGCATAAATCTATATGTTAGCAAATATTTAACATCGATGATTCCTTTATCCTCCCCCTCAATGTTGATAAACATTGTCACTTTAAATAATAAACCTACTTTGGATTCAGTTTTGATCCATTATAGCATCATAGCTAGCAAATACATTAGATGTATTTCAATTGTAGGAGGATAATGCTCTTATTAGTTGATAAGATGCATTCATATTGTATTGCTTATTCCCTTTCAATGATCTGATGACATGGAGGAATATTCTATCATTTGAATATGTACATGACTTCAGGTCAATCAGTATTGATGTCAATCGTCTTTCTGAAATATTATATAATATATGCATAATTTATAATATGAGCTCATGACAACTTCAGGTTGTTAATTAAATATTCGCATATATGTGTATATACGTGCGTCCACGTATTCCATATGTAATTCATTTGCATATTCTTTCTCATTCGAGTTACCTATTTTAGAACAAATTGTTCATAAGGTTCCAATCATTAATTTTGTTTATCAAGCAATGTTAATACGAATCTTAAAGATCGTATCATAATATCCAAAATATCTGACTTGGAACTGTATTGAACTTCTGGTTCAAATGAAATATATGAACAACTTCAAGTTGTTAATCTATATTGAATTCTGGTTCAAATAATATATAAACAATTTCAAGTTTGTTAAACTGTATTGAACTTCTTGTTCAATTGTATTGAACTTCTGGTTCCACTGTATTGAACTTATGATTTCACAGTATTGAACTTCTGGTTCCACTGTATTGAACTTCTGGTTCCACTGTGTTGAACTTCTGGTTCAAATAAAATATATAACAACTTCGAGTTGTTAAAATTTATTCTTTAATACAATATGCAAATATAAATATATAAGCAAGATACAGCTCATTTTGAAAATTGTGCAATCTTTGGATGCATTATTATTGTCGCATATGATTTAACTTCTTTAAGAAGTGTATTATTATTTCATACGGTTTGAATAAAGCTTCAGGCTTTTAAATTATGAAGTATTTCAAATTCATTGATTGAGGAACTTCAAATTCCTATGCATATATATACACATACATATGCATATCAATTTTATAAATTTATGATGAACTTCTGGTTCTCAATTTTTTAATATCCTTATAATTTAGAAGCTTTTACTTTTTTTTGCTAATTGACAAGATTTCAAACTTGTATACTTTATCAAAAAATTCTTTTTCATAATTCAGGACTTCAGGTCTCAGACTTTGTGTTATACAACTTCTAGTCTAAAAATTTCTTTGCACAACTTCGGGTTGTGGTTGTAACCATTTTATTTCTTCCATTATACCTCAAATGTTATTTTTTGAACATATTTATCAAAAAAATAAAATAAAAATAATAATACATATTTCGAATCATAATTGGCTTCTCTTCGGGAGAGGTCAAAAGAGAAACATTAACAACAAAGATAAGATTAACTTATGAACACTTGAAATGTTGTACAACACAATATCTTCAGGATATTCGATCGATATGATAAACTTATTATCTAATTTAATGATTTTTCACTAACTACTGATGGTAGCCGTAGAGACAAATATACATTTGTTTTTGTAACTTTGCATAATTGACATCAATTTTTATTTGGTTACCTTTACAACCAATCTTTTATGCCTTTGTAAGATAAAACTTTAAAGAACATTGTGATGGAAATAAAATCACATGCATATTTATTAACTATTACAAGGGATGGATAACTTAAACTCATCTTCAAGCATATATATAATAAGATAGAAACTTAAAACATAAACAAATAACTGCTAGCATTAAAATTGTGAACTTATGTTTCCATTCCAACTACATATTTTTCCGTATTATTATGTATAACGTGTGATATTGTTGTTTTAGGCATGCACAAAAAAAATTAAATAACCAAAATGGGGCATCTTTGTATCACATGTTACATCAGCTACATAAACTACAGCATGTTTTCCCACTTAACTGCTCATTAAAAGGTGCCTCTTCTTGGCTCCAAGAAGAGAAACCCATTTGCAGTATACTAAAACACAAAAATAGAATCTAAATATATTTAGTACATTTATCAATATAATTGATAAAGAATTCAAAACTACTCTTGTAGTACAAGATTTTTCTTGGTCCCGCATTTGTAACCATTTAAGGCTGACTACAGGCTTTCTCTAAACGTATATATCATACCTTAACATAAATAAATATAAACCATTATGAAATAATTTAGGTCTTCCGACATAAAGTTATGAGTAAGAAATCAGTTTTACTAACATTATTTTTTTTAGAACTCAGTTCAAAATTCAAGTTATACATTTAAAGCTAATTTATCACCAAAGATCAAATTTCTCTTGTCAGAAGTTTGCAAATATTACAAGCTACGTACTTAATTAACGTACTAAGACTTGGTCCAGTTTGAAATCCATCCACCTGAAAAACTCATTTGAATATATATGTAACTGTCAAAAGCTTGGTGTATTATAGGCAGTCATGTTTCTCGAAATCAATCCATGTATACATAGTGAAGTAATATATTTCATGGCTTCATTTATAAAGTTAACAAGTCTGCTACTAGCATAGACCCAAAAGTTTGTATATGGAATCACGCCCAAAATTTATGTGTGCATGAACTTGGATAGGCACATCAACATTTGAAATTATTGTATGTTTGGAGATCCAGACTCAAAAATTCAAAATCACAAAATAATACGTATAGAAACCTTATTTTCCACAGAATTTGCATTTTCTCATTCGAACCCATAGATGCATGAAGTGTTTCGAAAGTTTACCTCTTACGCCTGATGCCATAAAACTTGTAGACAGTACTGAACTAAGTTGATACAAGGGAGCGTCGTCATTCTCCAGCAAATTAGGATCTAATTAATGAAATCGGCTTTGGCTTCAAAATGCCAGATTTGACGCCCCGTTTCATCGCTTCGCTCGAGCTGCTTTGGACCTGCATTTCGCGGATCTGAGATCCGAACCTGAATCCAGATTTCGTGGATCTGAGATTCGAATTTAAATCCGCTTTGACTTCTGATAACTTGCTATTATCATCCGAGGATGGAATTTGTAGTTTCTTCCTGATCGAATTCATTTTTTTTTCTCTGGTGTAATTTCAGAAAGTGGATCCGAAATTATTTGCAGTCATACAGATATAACTGCAGATTCTCATGTTTTGTTTGGAATCATTATTAATATAAAATTGTTCATGATTTCAATCCATTCATTTTTGAAACTTCCGGTTCTTAAAATTGAAACTTTGGAACTTCCGGTTCCTATTTTATAATTGAACAATAGAATTTTGGAACTTCCGGTTCCTATTTTATAATTCAACAATATGAATTGAAACACTCATGGCCAGCTCTTTCAAGATTATCTTTATAAATTAAAAATCAATTGAATTGCATTCGTGCTGATAACGTGTTACAGAATAAAACAGAACATAGAAGAAATCATTAGAGAGAACAAAAAAGATAAGGGAGAGACATTTATTTCTATTACTTTAAGTATATCATTTCTATTACATTGGCTCATTTATATATAGGTTTCGGAGCTGATGTTAAACTTATACCCATGATGTGGGACTAAATAAAATATCACAAAAGCATATTCACTCTTATATATTACAACAGTTTTTAAATCTTTTAAAAATTCAGTTTTTTATATTCTTAAAAAAAAACAGTTTATATATCTTAAACAAATCAGTTTTTAAATCTTAAACATTCAGTTTTTAATATTTTAAAAATATCAGTTTTTAACAAAACAAAAAAATAAAAATAAAAATAAAATAGATTCTCACCGATAGCTTGCGAAGTGGAGGGAAGAAGAAGGAGCGTCGGCGGCAGGCTTCGAGGGCTGTTCGGTGGTGTCGGCGGCGATGTGGCTTCAGGGCGGCGGCTTGATTTGATTCGACTGGGGGGTGTTCGAGGATTTCGAGGTGAAGGCGGGGTCGGACGGAGGGGGGGGGGGCGTCGCGAGGGTTCGTCGGCGTCGAGGTGTTGGCGGCGATGCCTGGAGGGAGGAGCGGCTCGATTAGGTTAGGGTTTTTTTTTTTTCGTTTCTGAATAATGAATCGGGGGGGGGGGGGGGGCAAGCAGAAGAAAAGGAGGGAAGAATATTTTTTTTTATATTTAATTATTTAATTTTTGCAAAAAGGTTGACTTTTACATACGACCTCGAAACGAGGCCCACCGCCTGTCGTCCATAGCGTTTTACCCCCATTCCGAACACAATGGGATATGTATCGTAAGCTGATTTGATCGTTACAATCAGTTTCCTTTTGAATTTTCATTTAAATCACTATATTGAAGTTTAAACGCACATTTCAAATTACCGGGGTCACATACTAACTATAAAAATTCCAGAAAAATATTTTATAGCTTCGTATTGACGATACGGTCCTAACAAAACTAGTTTCGTCGAATTCTAAGACCGTTTGAAAAATGGCCAATTTCCAGTCGATTAAAATCAACTGAAATCGGTCAAATGCGTTTTCCTTTGCCACGCTCACATATTGATTCGAAAAATTATGAAATTTGGAATCTAACAATAACTTGACACTGCGGATCTAACAAAAGTGGTTTCATCCAAATCCGAGGTCGTTTGCAAAATGTCCATTTTTAAGGGCCTGAATTCCATAGCGACTATTCAGAATTTTCAACTGGACATATCTTTTGATTCCCGCTATCAAATTTCGATTGGTCGAATTCGTTAGAAAGATATTCACTAACAGATTTAAATATTTTTGGTTTCACTAAAATCCGGATTGTTTTGCACCCGGTATATTCAATTGAAGTTTGAAATCGAATTATCGAACTACCGCGCCATTTTCAATTCTATATATAATTATAATTAATTATATTGGTTTTCAAATGTCGATTTTAACTCAGTTTTCATCGCCATTATCTAAAATATTTATTTTAAATATTTAAAATCCATTATTTTAGCCAATTTAAAATTTTTAAATTGGTTCAGATTTTCTGGGTCGTTACAATCTCCCCCACTTAAAACTTTTCGTCCCCGAAAAGGAACAAAGTCGAAAGTGGTTTGATAAACCCACAATCACACAACACAACAACCAATCCAATTGTTTTTAACCTTTCAAATATATATCTTTTATATATTCAAAAATTATATTTCTAAAACCAGACTATATATATATAATCACAAATACGTTATTTAAAAACATGTTACTCTCGACTTGTTCTGAGGCACTTCTGACCCCATCTCTAACGAGTTGTTCTGATTCTACTATACTCATACTAGGATATTGCTGATCCTATCTGTATAGAGTTACCCGTCCTAGAACACTACTGGTTCTATTTCTGACGAGTTCGTTCAAATGTTATATTCCAGAACTAAGCTTAACCAAAGCTCTGATACCACGTTGAGACGACCCGATTTCCCGTTCTCACGGAAACAAGGTTATCTTTGGAATATAACACAGAAACAGATAATAGCAGAACAGAATTAAATAAATACACCAGATAATGAACAACAAAATATACTGGATAAAAGTAATCGTCAGAGTTACACAGTATACAGGATCTTACTTAGTACAAATACAGTTCAGCTATACATAAATGTCTACAGCGGAAATAAACAAAATATGTACAATAGGAGCTGAACAGCATAAAAGAAAATAAATGATAGAATCCATCTTCAGCTCCAGCTATCCAGAAAAAGAACCAGCTAAACCTGAATACAAGGCTGCCCGTGTAGAAAAAGGGGCACCCGAGTTTGAAAGTGAAACAAACTACGAGTCAGTCATGGGACTGGTATGAGAAATCCACTCAACACATATATAATTGGCTAATCACAGGACCACGCCACTTTCGTGGAACGGGTTTACTCCATAGGATCGCCAGTGCTTTAAAGCAAATCTTTCTTTTAAACATCGCTATGCTTTTTATAAAAATGAAGCCGTTATAAGACTCAGTTCCCATCACACAATGCAACGCAAACCGGAGGATAGAGTTTTACCTTATAATGGCCAAAATATGTTTGATACGAATAAAACAAAGGCATTTGATATTATTGCTAGTGTCTATATGTTTTGAAAACAATTTCAAATCATAACTATCAATCATAGACGACATGGGTACCATATATCATGTCGTCATATGTATATACAATCAAAACCGCACGATGTCGTATTTGGAAATTGGATTTCCGTCATGAACCAAGGCAAAAGATAGACCTTACCGAATTCGTGACTCTCTAGCCCGAGCCACAGGCAAGTACTCAGTCAAGCCTTCGGAGCGACAGGGCCGGTCCACCGATGTGGATTAAAATGCCTGAACACTACGTTTCCCCGCCCTTTGGGGCGTAAACGAGCCAACGAATGACTCCATCGGACCCGGATCGTCCGATCAAACCGAGGCGCCTCGCAACAGCAACAACCACATAGGTGAAAAATATATAAATGTCAGGGCTGGTAGGTCATTGACACCACCCTAGCTAGAAAGAAACGCATGCCCTCCCTGAGGTCCTTCTCCCGTTTTAGGTTCATACCGGGGTGTGAGGCTCGCGAATTCACGTTATACACAAAGTTACGCCACACAGGCGGTGCTTTGATCATCACCACAAGACTTTGCTTTTCAACAGAAGCCCTGATCACTGCATCTTAGCATGCCACACAGGCAATTCATGCCATGCGACTGATGTCCATCGATATACAACCTCTGAGCTCGTGCGTCTCAGAGAAGGGCGTTAAGCAAAAGAATAAATTCCCCGCCGCCAAACAGATGTATATTTAACAGAAATCAATCAACACAGAATAAACTCCAATGTCAGACACACAGTCCATTTACAAGTCCGTTCTGGGTCTGAACGAAACCGAGGCACTAAATACCTCGCAAACCCATCGATCACCACGTACGTCTGGACGATCACCACTCATTATCCATATTTCGGGATGCCTCCCAATCAGGACCTCAGTTACCATCCAAACGAGGTGAAGATCTCCGGTCTTCGACCACCGTCTTCATCTTCGAATTTCAATCGTCGGTCAATTATTCGAAATGAGAATTATCTCGGCCTTTTCAAATAATTCACGTATATTTAGAATTTCAAATCGATTTATTTCAATGGTTAAATTATTCGATAACACCAGTATTGTTCTTAAATGTAATTTTCCCACCAAACACATTCAACCATCAAAAGCCACATAAATCAAGCAAATTCGGTTTATTTCCATTCCATATCGCTTATGATATTTTATAACTATTTATCGCTATTTTTATTTATTTTAAAATAGCCATTTTATTCAAAACGACGCTTCGGGCCATAACGTGGCCGTGGCGCTGTTTTTCTTCAGATTTGATTTACACATATCTGAAAATCTAACCGTTGGATCTTCACAAAATTTACATCTTTAGAAAGGTCTTTTCAAAACGAATCCAACGGTTCCAGTTTCGGGAAAATCCGATGGTCGGATCTCCCGGCACAATCGTTTGAAGTTTCGATTTCAAAATACGAACTGCAGCGTCGTTATTCGATTTTAATATATAATTATATTTATATATATATAAATATAATCGCTTCTGGCGCTGTTTTTCTTCAGATTTGAATTAAACATTCCAGACAATCCAACCGTTGGATTTTTACAAGGTTGGTGCCGTTGGAAAGATTATTCCAAGGCGAACCCGACGGTTGAGGTTTCGGGAAAATCCAATGGTCGGATTTCCCGCACTAGTCGTTTGAAATCACGGTTTCAAAATACGAACTACACGGCTTCGTTTCATTTTAATTTTATTTATATTTATATATTTAAATAAATATAGTTCATTCAATGATTTCAATATCGTTTTCACTTCAAAAAAATTTCTAACACCTTAAAATTTTGGAAAATTTCGCCATAACCTCCCCTGCACCGGGAGCATCTGGAAATCGCAAATAGCGTTCCCGGTCCTTCTAATCTCAAAAAGAAAAAGAAAAAGCCAAGCGGCTAGCCAACAGGCTCATAAAATCATCACCCAAACAAAGCAGTAAATGTGTACCTATTTGTCGGGCACAAAATTTTATTCCTCTTCTCTAGCCCCTTTGCTATAACCTGTTCAATGAATATGTATGTACACATCTACACAGTTCATATCATTTATCATTTTCTATTCGACTTCATATTTGATTTCAATTTGGTTTAAAAACACCATTCATTCTAATGTTACATAAATAGGTGCAAATCATTTCATTAGCTAATTAATGAATATTTCAACTCATATATGTTTATTTTGAACAAGTGGCTATTTTTAACACTTCACATTTCAACGATTACTTACATACAATAAAAATGTGATTTTTATTGTAAAACAATTTATTTCAAAATATGAATACCATTCAACACATGAATTTCTAATCAACGAATGAATATCAATTCAACACATGAATGTTTTCTATAGTTTCTATATATAGATAAAAATGTGATTTTTATTATCGAACAATTTATTTCAAAATATGAATACCATTCAACACATGAATTTCTAATCAACGAATGAGTATCAATTCAACACATGAATGTTTTCTATAGTTTCTATATATAGATAAAAATGTGATTTTTATTATCGAACAATTTATTTCAAAATATGAATACCATTCAACACATGAATTTCTAATCAACGAATGAGTATCAATTCAACACATGAATGTTTTCTATAGTTTCTATATATAGATAAAAATGTGATTTTTATTATCGAACAATTTATTTCAAAATATGAATACCATTCAACACATGAATTTCTAATCAACGAATGAATATCAATTCAACACATGAATGTTTTCTATTCAATGAATAAATATAGTTTAAGCATATGAAAATCATTCAAACACATGAATATTATTTAAAATTTCGGCAGCATAACGGCAGGTTAGTTAAACCGGGACCGTCCCTAGTACGGCTCCTCGCTCTACCTTAAAACCTCGCGGTTTTTGACAATGGGGTTCATGCATCTAGTTCGCACGCAGGCGGCATGTATATATTTATTTCATTTCCACAACCTAATCCTATGTGGTTTCAACCAAATATTTCACAATCACAAACGGGTATTTTTCAACCACAATCAACCAATATCAATCACAAACCATCCCAAACAATCATTCACTATCAACCAATTTTCACAACAATTTCAACCAATAAATATCGTCCATGGTTTGTGGACGAGGGGCGTATATATATATATATATATATATATTTATATATAGCTATTCACTTTCATTTCACACATATGTAATATTTTTAAATCAGAAATCTCACCAATAGCTATCCAACTGCACGACACTTCCTTGCATAAAATCTTCGCCTTTTGTCGCTTTCGCCCGTATTCTCTACATATGTAAAAAAATCGAATTTTTACTATGTTATTCAATATATAAAGATTGCATTTTGAATTCGCTATTAAATATATAAAGATTATATTTTTATTATTCTTATGATGTAAAAATTATATTTTTATTGCTTTAAAAATACAAAAATCATGTCTTGCTCCTTTTACCTAATAAAAATCCCGTCTTTTCTCTTTTTAAAAATATGATCTTTATTTTTGCAAGTTCAAATCTTTTTCTACTAAAAGATTAAACCTTTTTCTATTTCAAAGTTTAAACCTTTTTTCTATTTCAAAGTTTAAACCCTTTTTCTATTTTAAACCTTAAAATAAAATCAGTTTTTATTTTCTTTAAAAATCAGTTTTTAAAATTCTTTTTTAAAAATTCAGTTTTTACATTCTTAAAAAAAAAAGAAACAGTTTTTACATTCTTTAAAAATTCAGTTTTTAAATCTTTTAAAAATTCAGTTTTTAAATCTTTTAAAAATTCAGTTTTTTATATTCTTTAAAAAAAAACAGTTTATATATCTTAAACAAATCAGTTTTTAAATCTTAAACATTCAGTTTTTAATATTTTAAAAATATCAGTTTTTAACAAAACAAAAAAATAAAAATAAAAATAAAAATAAAATAGATTCTCACCGATAGCTTGCGAAGTGGAGGGAAGAAGAAGGAGCGTCGGCGGCAGGCTTCGAGGGCTGTTCGGTGGTGTCGGCGGCGATGTGGCTTCAGGGCGGCGGCTTGATTTGATTCGACTGGGGGGGTGTTCGAGGGTTTCGAGGTGAAGGCGGGGTCGGACGGAGGGGGGGGGGGCGTCGCGAGGGTTCGTCGGCGTCAAGGTGTTGGCGGCGATGTCTGGAGGGAGGAGCGGCTCGATTAGTTTAGGGTTTTTCTTTTTTTCTTTTTTATTTCGTTTCTGAATAATGAATCGGGGGGGCCAAGCAGAAGAAAAGGAGGGAAGAATATATTTTTTTTATATTTAATTATTTAATTTTTGCAAAAAGGTTGACTTTTACATACGACCTCGAAACGAGGCCCACCGCCTGTCGTCCATAGCGTTTTACCCCCATTCCGAACACAATGGGATATGTATCGTAAGCTGATTTGATCGTTACAATCAGTTTCCTTTTGAATTTTCATTTAAATCACTATATTGAATTTTAAACGCACATTTCAAATTACCGGGGTCACATACTAACTAGAAAAATTCCAGAAAAATATTTTCTAGCTTCGTATTGACGATACGGTCCTAACAAAACTAGTTTCGTCGAATTCTGAGACCGCTTGAAAATGGCCAATTTCCAGTCGATTAAAATCAACTGAAATCGGTCAAACGCGTTTTCCTTTGCCACGCTCACATATTGATTCGAAAAATTATGAAATTTGGAATCTAACAATAACTTGACACTGCGGATCTAACAAAAGTGGTTTCATCCAAATCCGAGGTCGTTTGCAAAATGTCCATTTTTAAGGGCCTGAATTCCATAGCGACTATTCAGAATTTTCAACTGGACATATCTTTTGATTCCCGCTATCAAATTTCGATTGGTCGAATTCGTTAGAAAGATATTCACTAACAGATTTAAATATTTTTGGTTTCACTAAAATCTGGATTGTTTTGCACCCGGTATATTCAATTGAAGTTTGAAATCGAATTATCGAACTACCGCGCCATTTTCAATTCTATATATAATTATAATTAATTATATTGGTTTTCAAATGTCGATTTTAACTCAGTTTTCATCGCCATTATCTAAAATATTTATTTTAAATATTTAAAATCCATTATTTTAGCCAATTTAAAAATTTTAAATTGGTTCAGATTTTCTGGGTCGTTACAAAACCATTCTTGATTTTATCTATGTTCCTCTCCGTCTAACTGGCATTAAATTTGTAATACCATATTAGTTAATTTTTTTGGTTGATTAAAGGTGATGCTAATAGACAGAACCATGACTTGATTCTACAATTGAGGATGAGAATATAATTAATATTTCAAGAAAAAAAAAGATTATACTTTGAGTAAGATTTTTAATTAAAGTTCATGTTTGTTTAGCATTTCCCTTCCATGTTAATTTTTGTGTAAATGTCTTCCCCTTGTATGACCATATTTTATTTATTTCAAAGCATATATTTCTCAATATTTAAGCAATTACATATTTTATTTATTTCAAAGCATTCACACATGGCCGTATAGCCTAGTGATGGAAATTTGCACAAGTGACCATGCATTTCTTTCTTTTCAATCATGTGAAGTGGTAGTAGCTGGAACAAGCCTAGAGAAGTAGCTGTGTTGAAAATTTTCATCTTTGTTAAAATGCTTTGTAAAGTTTTAAAGGAAGCAAATATTTTATTCTTAAATTTTTGCTATAAATACGCACATACCCTTCTTGTTTCTTCTCCGAAAAACACATTCGAACCAGTTCAATAAAATCTACAACAAGTTTTAAAACAGAGGAGTGTTGTGCAAAAATTGCATAAATGTGGAAGCGATGCTAAAATGGATCTAGCTTGTCAATTAGTTATCAACCACTAACTCAATATAAATAACCACCGAACAAAAAGAACAAAAATAGAAGAGAAGGGGAAGACACAAAATTTTTAACGTGGTTCGGATATCAATATCCTACGTCCACGGAGACCCAACAACTTCTTTATTTTTTTACAAGAGGAGGTTACAAAAAATGAGAAGAATTACAACAAAACCTCAATACTAATTCTCATCCTATAATAGATACAGAAAATAGGGATCTATTGAGGAATAATATGGAGAGATATCTTTTCTTGTGATGATATAAAAGTGAGCAAATGGCTTCATATATATAGGAAGAATAGAGAATTCTAGAAGATAAGGATGAAGATGTTTAGGAATTTCCTTGATTTGATTCAACACAAATCTTGCGCATTAATTTGGTTTCCACCTATATAAATTCTTGATTGATTCTCCAAATCTATTAATTGTTTCCCGAATTTGACTTGATTATGGGAACAGTTAATGCCTCTCTCACCCCACCAATTCTTGATTGATTCTTTAAATCAATTGCCTTCTCCATATTAATTTGTTTCCCATAATTTACTTGATTATGGAAACAAATAATGTCTTCTCATTAATATATTTTAATCACCAAAATTTAACACTCCACCTCGATTAAATATATTCATCAATCACCAAAAATCAACAAAATTGTTGGGTCTATGCCATCAAGCTCAATGTGAACTACTTTGGGCAATATTACCCAAACAGAGCTTCCAAATCTTTCCCAAGCATAAGAAAGATAATATACACATCGACAAGCAAAATGCATATGAACAAATATCAAAATTCTTCAGAAAATCCGATGAAGAAGACAAACTTGTAGATACAGAAATCTGAGAGACTAATGGAGACATCATAGCGCGCTTCACCTTCTCCATCCTACATTGAGTTAGGACATACTCAATATTATCTACTTCAACCTCCTTTTCAAGAATTTTACTCGATTTCACCAAGTCTTCCTTATCGAACTCAACACCAAGCTCCGCATCATTCAAAGCATAAGACGAATAATCATCACTACAACTATGCATAGCAATAGGGCCAACTGAACTAAAAGGCATTTTCTGCAACTAAGCTCCACCTAGAGTCTGAACCTCTGAAATCTTCTCATCAACCATGGTACCATCGGAAATACCACTTTCTCTCTGAATATGGAAACAATTTGATGACTGCAAATGTGTTTTGGAATTTTGTGTCCTCCTAATGTCATCACTTGATAGAGGCTCCAACTTCAATAAAGACCTCTCATCAAATATTGTATGCCCGCTAGTCACAATTCTCTTGGTTGTTTTGCACCACAACCTATACATCTTTATTCCTTCTCCATAGCCTAACAAAATGTGCTTGCTTCCTCTAAGCATCAACTTTTCAAGTCTCTCATCTTCTAAATAAGCTGAACAACCAAACACTTTAAGGAATGAATAATCAACAGGCTCTCTTTTCCATACTTCTTCTGGGATCTTCATATCTATGGCAATAGAAGGTGTACAGTTGATGAGAAATACTGCCACAGATATCGCTTCTGCCCAAAATCCCTCTTCTAGACTAGCAGTCAGCCTCAAGCGCGTAGCTCTTTCCCATAGTATCCGACACATGCTCTCCGCCACTTCAAAAGAACGTGACTTCGTAGAAAAATCTCTAAGTACATGCTCGGATGCACAATAGTTAGTGAATTCTTGTGACACAAATTCACTACTATTGCCAACTCTAAGAACTTGCAGCCACTTTCCTGACTTCTTTTTAACTAAGGTCTTCCACTTCTGAAATTGGGCAAATATTTCGGATCTAGTCTTCATGAAATAGACGCAAACCATACGCAAGAAATCATCCACAAATATGACGAAGAAACTGGCTCCACCTAAAGATGCAATTGGGGTGGGTCCCCAAACATATGAACGAACATACTCTAGAAACTCTGTAGCTCTAGGTCTTCCAATATCGAATGTGACATGCTTCTTCTTTCCAAAAGAACAATCTTCACAAGAGCTAGGCTTTAATTGAGAATCAACAACAATTATCCTACGCTTCTTCAATACTTCTAGGTTCTCCTCATCAACATGACCTAAACGAAGGTGCCATAACTGACTAGAATCTGGAACACTAGAATCAGTAGAAACTACTGAATTTTCCAAGACTGTCTCTCCACGAAGCATATAAATACCATCGACTCGCACCCCTTTCATCACTACCAAGGAACCCTTCGCCACTCTTAAATTTTCTCCATCTATTATTATCCTCATACCAAGTCTACTCAAAGCTCCAACTGATAACAAACTCTTCTGCAGCATCGGAACATGTCGAACTTCCGTGATAGTTCTAATAATGCCATTATGCATCTTAAACCTCACACTTCCAACATCCACAACATGACAAGATGTGCCATTCTCCAAATGAATTGCTTCGCCATCAATCTTCTCATAACTGACAAAACAGCTCCTATCTGGCGTCATATGATAAGAGCCTCCAGAATCAATCACCCAACTTGTAATCTCTAAAGGTGAAATAGTGGCTGAAAATAATGATGTATCATTATCACATCTATCTGCACCTGATCTAAATGCTTCCTGAATTGAAGCTTTCTCTTTCTTCTCTTTCTTCTTTCTCAGAGCTGAACAATTTCGTATGAAATGTCCCTTCTTCTTACAATAATAGCAAGCACCTCTTTTAGAACCCAAGAAGTGGGATCTATGCATATCTCCACTAAGGCGCTGCTGCATCTTATCTCTTCCTCTAAGTGAATGAATTTGTTGCTGAAGAACACCGTCATTAGTCTTCACTTTGACCTTCCATGTCCCAAAAACTTTTCTTCTAACAAATTTGGTGACGCCATAATTTTTCATACAACTACTAGAAGAATTAGCCATTGGTAACTAATCTAGAACAAGACAACTAGCTCTGATACCAAACTGTTGTGCAAAAATTGCATAAATGCGGAAGTGATGCTAAAATGTATCTAGCTTGTCGATTAGTTATCAACCACTAACTCAATATAAATAACCACCAAACAAAAAGAACAAAAATAGAAGAGGAGGAGAAGACACAAAAGTTTTAACGTGGTTCGGATATGAATATCGTACGTCCACGGAGACCCAACAACTTCTTTATTTCTTTACAAGAGGAGGTTACAAAAAATGAGAAGAATTACAATAAAACGTTAATACTAATTCTCACCCTATAATAGATACAGAAAATAGGGATCTATTGAGGAATAATATGGAGAGATATCTTTTCTTGTGATGATACAAAAGTGAGAAAATGGCTTCATATATATAAGAAGAATAGAGAATTCTAGAAGATAAGGATGAAGATGTTTAGGAATTTCCTTGATTTGATTCACCGCAAATCTTGCGCATTAATTTGGTTTCCACCTATATAAATTCTTGATTGATTCTCCAAATCAATTAATTGTTTCCCATATTTGACTTGGTTATGGGAACAATTAATGCCTCTTTCACCCCACCAATTATTGATTAATTCTTTAAATCAATTGCCTTCTCTATATTAATTTGTTTCCCATAATTGACTTGATTATGGAAACAAATAATGTCTTCTCACTAATATATTTAAATCGCCAAAATTTAACAAGGAGCATTTCTAAAGGATAGGAAAAATAAAACGTTGGATCATTTATACAAACCAGAAAACTAAGGTGAGTAAACACTATTTTTCTCCTACTACTATCTATGCATTTAAAGTTTGGTGATTTAGATGTTTGCTTATATGAATCTAAAGGTGCAATTTAAACATTATACAGTGGTTTAAAATCTAATTACAAAAGCTATAATTTAAACATTATTAATACAGTAATCGCTAAATATATATAAGTTTGTAAGCATAGAATAAGATTGATTTTCAGGCCAAATGTGAAGCTGAAATAACCATATTGAATTTAAACTAAAAATACAAAACAGTGTATGTGTTTATGGTTCAAAAGCAGAGTATATTAGTATGACCAAGGGGAGTGACGGCTGTAAGGTGATTTTTGGAAAGGATAGTTTCTGGGGCTGGAATGAGTGGTAGGCAATGATGCTGGGTAGAGATCGGATTCGCAGGTGGGGCGCGACAGTCGCCGGGTGATCGGACAACCGTGCACGTGCACGATGCACACCGTGCTGTGTGAAAACAGTAAAATAAAGAAAATAAATAGGAGAAGAAATGAGAACTGATACTCCATCGGACTTTATGTATGGGGAAGGTCTCAATATTCATTCATCATTGGTGAAGGAGACTAGAGTATTGCAATGTAAATAAACTAACATCATAAGCAGTATTATCCCATTTTCCAAATTTTGCTGAACTGAGAGAATGTAACAAATATGGTAAAGGTAACATAAGATGCTTAAGTGGACTCTTCCTCCATGGAAATGTTAGGTAGTCAGTGAATATATATATTTCATCATCCATGAGATACGACTTTTTTGTTTGTGCAAATCAATTTAAATAAATATATTCGGTGCCCATTTAGCTGAAACCGTTCCTTATAAGCCAACCCGTATTTTGTTACAACGGCTTGCGTTCGGATTGGGGGAACAAAATGTAAAGAAAGAAAATGGTAAGGGGAAAGAATGAACATGGGTGCAAGCTTCATGTGTTAATACGTGGTTTGTTTGGGAAACAAGAAGGTGAAGAGCAGTAGAAAGAAAGGACAGTAGAAAGAAGTAGAGAATAGGAAAAGAAAAGGAAGTTTGGAAGAAAGTACCGTGAAATAAAAAGATACAAGATAGAACAGCTGTTTCCTTTTTATCTTGTAATGGGAAGAAAGAAATAAAGATGCATTAAATGACCAACTGTAGAATGATATAAAGATGCAAGATAGAACAGCCGTTTCCTTTTTATCTTGTAATGGGAAGACATATTAAAATGTTGTTACTGTGACCCACTTCTATCCATGCAACTTTTAGTGTTATTAATGACACTAATACAATGAACCTTCTTAGAAAACAAAAAGAAATAAAGATACAAGTTAGAATAGGGACCGGTTCATTTCATCCTTTAATATATATATATATATATATATATATATATAACAACAACAGAAGATCACAAAAATGGAAACAAATAAAGAGAAAAAGGAGAGCTAAGTGAGTAAGACGCTGGAAAGCAGAGAAGTGGTTGAGCAAGGCAAATGGAAAGGAAAGTAGAAATGCAAAAGGATAGAAAGGCTAATGAAAAATAAATGGGAATATTTGTTGCCTGGCACTTTTGTTTTGCCTGCATGTTTTAAAACGAATGGGGCTTGTTGCGTCATTTTAATACATGACGCTGGGTTTTGGGCTTGGCCCAAAACCAAAAAAAAAAGTTTTAAGTTTAAACTCTACTGCAAATATTATATTATTATTATTATTTAAATATATATACATACATGGACTTATATTGATAAGTTTAAGATATATGATCGAATAGCTGACTCGTGTTTGGATAGTAGAATCGATCGATGTTAAGTGTAAATTACTCGATATAGTTATCGAGTTCTAGCACTTCAATACAAAATAAATTTATTTTATTAAGCAAGAATAATTGAAATATTAAGCATCATTAAAATTTATCGAACGTAAATTTAATCATTGAACTTAATTAACACGTAAAATAATTGATCAATAATGACCTGTAATTCAGCAAATACTGAATTGGTCATTCAATTGATAAATTTATATATTAAGTTGTGGTGAATTATGTTAATCATAATTATATATTTTTATTACCATCTGTTAGTAGAAATAAACACCTTTTCACGATTGAATTGACCGATTTGTTTGAACACCCTGTTAGCAGAAATAAACACCGTTCTGTTATTTTATCAGTTTGACATATTTTATCAGTTAATATATGTTGAGATATTATCAGTTGAAATATTGAATTGTATTTATATGTTTGTTTATGCAAATTGGGTTAACAACTTGAATATCGTCTATTATAAGAACTGTTATATACCGTTGGAACTGCTAAGCTGTTCTCTGTAAAGTGACTCAAAAATAGAAATAAGTTTTTAACTGGATATAAATTGTTTTAAGAAACAATTAGATAGATTATATTAAATTAATTGCGCTATAAATTTAGTTTAAGAGGAAAGATCAATTGTAATCAGATAATCATGTTATTTAGAGTTGATTTATATCAACGGTTTAAATGGGAATTGTGTTTTTTTTCTTCTAATAAATTGATTTCAATTAATTTAACAAAAAAAGGATTTAATAAATGGTTGTTTTAAAGACTTGATAATATTTAAATTAACAGAATTAGTAGGATAACGGTACGGTTTAAAAGAGAAGTTATAGTGAATGAAATAATGTTTTTAACTTAATTAATATTTTAATTAAGGTTTAAAGATAATTTAATTATCAGCAGATGAAAAAAAAATCAAGTCAAATGTTTGGATTAAAATTCCCTGATTAAATATTTAAGTAGATTAAATTAACTTGATCAATGGTTCAAAACAACAACGTTGTTTTGAAAAAGGTTTGAGATTTGGTAATCAAATTGGATTTACAAATTATTGTTTTGGCAAGTATTCTGGATATCGAACTTCTACGAATCTTGACGATAAGAATGATTTCAACTCAAGGTTTGAGAGGTAACTAAAATACCCCAACTTGATTGATTGCACTATTTTCTAATAGATCGTATTAGTTTGTGTTCAGAATAATTGTTAGGGATGAATATCATTTTCGGTTTTGAAACAGATATTCAAGAGTGAGATTATAACATAAGGTTGATAATAAGAGATTTATAAGTTTAATAATACTTGTGGTTTCAAATATATATATATATATATATATACACACAAAGTTAATATCTTAATTTAAATAATCAAAGATGATTTAAATAAGGCTTAGCAGATCCAATGGAAATAAATCTGTTATTTTATTTTATGTTTGATAGTTAAATCACCGATTATCAAATCTGGACCTTTATCGTTATCGTTTTTGAAGTGACCATAATCTAAATTTCACTTCGATTCGATATAAGTTTTGAGTCAGAGATTATATTGAAGACCATTGAAGACGGAGAATTGCAAGGGCAATTCTGTTTACAAGATAGTGCCTTCGGTTTGTTCAATCCCAGGACAACTTGTATGGACGAATGTCTGACAGAGTATGCCTAACCAATCACGTACGTTGATCCCTTCAAATGTATTTATGTTAGTGGCAGAGGAATTCGTTTCTCTTTCTTTATACCCGTTATATATTTTTGGGGGAGTCAACTAGTGGTTGGCAGTTTTGACGATGTGGCATTCAAAGTGAATAAAGAAATGATTTGACAAAGGTAAGGTTAGCCTCAAGCCTCACAACCAGAAAATGACAAAAATCGGGCAGGCAGCATGGCTATGTGGGTCGCTCCCATTAGGGTATATTGTCATCATCTAGAGAATATTCGTTTGTTACTTCTTTTCGTTTCAGTATCTCCCGGTAAACGGTAGCTGCGCAGCCATAAGGTGACAATATATTCACTACACTCAAGAGAAATGAGTGGTCGGTCATGTGTGGGCCGGGTTGCAAGACGTTCTTGTTGAACCCAGTGTATTCTCCTCTAGAGATACACTATCGGAAGGTGGTTCCATACCTTGTCATATTTGGAAATCCATTATCCAATAAGCGCCTGCGGTTTTGATTGTATTCTATATATGTAGAGCGTAAGATGCAAGCATTCTGCTAGATTGATATTTATTTGTATTTAGACATTATTATAATATCAGAAGAATATCATTTTAAAAATGTTTGTGTTATCGTAAGGTAAAAACCATCCATGTTTATGTGTAGATCGGTATTACGATTATCTTTTCTTTCAAAACGTTTTTGAAAGTTAAACAAGTGTTTGGATTCTCAAAAGGGAAAAACCCGTTCCGTTTTTACGACGTGGTCTTATGAGATATACTTTATAAGAATCGGTTTGTTTTAAAATTGTTTACTCATACCAATTCCATGACTGACCCAGAGTTTATTTTTCTATGTTTTCCCTAAACTCCTGGGGGCCCAAATTTGTACGGGCAGTCAAGTAGCTCAGGATTTTACAAATTTATTTGGAGGAGCTTGGAGCAGGAGGCTTCGACGTTTAGATATTTAGAGTTTATTTCCGCTGTATTTTAGATGTACTCTGATAATGTATGTAAGTTCAAATCCAGTTTGTATTTCAAAAGTGATTTTTATATATTCTATTTTGTTCCACTGCGATTGTGAGGTTCTGTGGTGTTGTTCAGTTCGATCTTCTGTCTACTTTATTTTGTTCTAATTTTCTCTCTTTTTATTTCTCATCCTCTAACTTCTTTCTATTAATGATTTGTATTTTCGTGCAATTTGGGTCGGATGTGAGTTGTATTCAGTCAATTCAAACGGTACGAATTTGCGGGTCGTTACAGTTGGTATCAGAGATGAAGGTTGAGAATAACCTTGGCTCTGTGGCGTGAATCAATAGAGATGGGTTTAGTAATACCCTAGATTGAGTTTGAGTGTATATATATGAGCTTGTATTTGTTAATTGATGTAAAAACGGTTTTATATTGTGTTGATTAGTTTATTGAGTGGTTTATGAATTCAGGTCGACTAGTGGGATGCCATGATATCAATGGGGATTTCTAAACACTTGAATAGAGTAATTCAACACTGTATTGTTTTGAAAGATGGGTGAATGAAATAATTTGGCCCGGAATTTTATTTTAATTATAAAAGAATAATTTTCTACATTTGTTATTATATATAGAGATGTGTCGATCCAACTTATAAGCAAAAGATATACAAGTAAGACAAACTGGAAATTGTTGAGTAAAACAAAATGGTTAGGAAAAATTCAAAGGTTTTGAATTTAAATAAAATCAAGTTATATGATTTCAGATTGGCTTGGAATTAAAAATCGAAAATTTAGATTCTGGTATTTGAAAATTTAACTAGAGTTAAGAGAATGGAACCTAACTGGAGATTGGCTGAGTTAGATGATTTTCGGAGTACTGGTCTGATGTTGATTTCGGTCTTCGGGGTCGATACTTAGAAAATAATTTCTTACTGACATATAGTCAGGAACTGATAAATTAGTAATGGAAATGTTTTCCAACAGTAATAACAGATATTTCTGGTCATAAAGATGGCTATGATTAGTAATTAATTGCTGTACTGAATGTTTTGATTGCTTTGAGTTGTTTGACAATTAACCTGTGTATTTAAGACGGCTTGTTTGTTGTGACTGTTAGAGGTTGACCCATGTATTTGTTTTAAGTACAAGTCTATAACTATAGATATAATTATCACCTCCTCGTTACTGATCAATTTCGAGGATGATTTTTTTTTAAGTGGGGTAGATTGTAATGTCCTAGATTTTTGGCTAAATTTGTTAAAACCATAATTATAGATTTTATTTGTAATTGAAATAAATGAATAATTTATCTTAGAATATTATTGAAAATTTAGATAATCATTTGTTTAGATAATCATATGAGTATATATTTAACTTCTCAGTCTTGTTTAAGCTTGTGTTAAAATTTATGAAAATTTTATTTATGCATCAAATGAGTTTTACATAAAGGAAAATCTAAATTACCTCTCATAGAAGTTTATAAGAACATGACAATTAATGGTAGTGATGTAGCATTTATGTGATTGAACGACAAGATCAAAACAAGTAAATAAAGTTGTTCCTTTGTTGCTAAGTTAAAAATATTTTAAACATTAAGTACTTAGAATTGATAATTAGATGAAGATTTGCCTTTGCAAACACACTTGCACTCGGCTTTGCAAATGATAGATAACCAGACCATGTGGTTATAGAGCAGCTAACCCTTCACATCAAATAGGAGTCTACACCTTCTAGTAGATATGACTGCAATTTACAGTAGGATGTAATACACGCTTAGGTGCCTAGTTTGGTTTTAAGAATACTCTGCACATGGCCATGCATACCATCTACAGGCTATACATGTAGGCACACACCACTAAATAGATTAGAAGTTGCTGAGATACTAAGTAAAATCTTGCAAGATATTTTTACTTGAGTTGTACACAAATACAACTATCTCAATAGCATGAATACGGCAATATTGAGTTTTCTTTTCCTAAGCAACCTAGTCATAACAGTAAGAACATGTCCACACCCTGTCAAAACCTTTCCCATTCCATCAATCTGCAAGAACACCCCTAATGAAGACTAAGGAGTAGCATATATTTCTCAATATTTAAGCAATTACATATTTTATTTATTTCAAAGCATTCACACATGGCTGTATAGCCTAGTGATGGAAATTTTCACAAGTGACCATGCATTTCTTTCTTTTCAATCATGTGAAGTGGTAGTAGCTAGAACAAGCCTAGAGAAGTAGCTGTGTTGAAACATTTCATCTTTATTAAAATGCTCTGCAAAGTTTTAAAGGAAGCAAATATTTTATTCTTAAATTTTTGCTATAAATACGCACATGCGCTTCTTGTTTCTTCACCCAAAAACACATTCGAACCAGTTCAATAAAATCTACAGCAAGTCTTAAAACAGAGGAGCATTTCTAAAGGATCGGAAAAATAAAACGTTGTGATCATTTATACAAACCAGTAAACTAAGGTGAGTAAACATTATTTCTCTCCTACTATTATTTATGCTTTTAAAGTTTGGTGATTTAGATGTTTGCTTATATGAATCTAAAGGTGTGTATAAAAAAATCCTGATGTGGTCATAATCATTACAAATAAATTGGTTTATGCCTGAACTGATTGATCAAACTAAAACAATATTCATATGTGAGTGAACTTCCTCTTTAGTGGTTTTATATGATATATATACATGCATAGCGAGGCTGTTGAGTAGTATTGGTTTTACAAAATATATGTGTCCTCTGAACAACAACATGAATAGTGACTAAACCCCTTTCTTTAGTTATTGTTTCATAATATATGAAGTAGATATATATGTTCTGATGAGTTGTATTAGTTCACAACATATCTATGTTAAACCTGAAAGTAAATAAAACTGAAACAGTCGGCAAACTTCTGGTGATTAAACGTAGATCTAAAATTATTATTTTTAAAACCATATGCTAGTCATTAAGATTGGTTGTGTATTTTCTTGAATATGATTAATCTCCCTTGTGTACGAATTGAATGCTATGGTACTAACTGGGAAGGTAATATGCACCTAAAATGAACACAAAAAGAAGTAAGGAGAAAACAGTAGCAAGTAGAAGAAAAGAAGAAGTGGAATTTACTATTGGTTTATACACAGAATAATGCAAAAATATACATATATGTAATTTGTAAGTGACATACGGGTCATGAATGCATTAGCCAAGAGCATGAGAAATATATCTAAAGATTTAGTATTTATACAGTGGTTTAAAATCTAATTACAAAAACTGTAATTTAAACATTATTAATACAGTATTCGCTATATATATATATATATATATATATATATATATATATATATATATATATATATATAAAGTTTGTAAGCATAGAATAAGATTGATTTTCAGGCCTCATGTGAAGCTGAAATAACCATATTGAATTTAAACTAAAAACATAAAAAATAGTGTATGTGTTTATGGTTCAAAAGCAGAGTATATTAGTATGACCAAGGGGAGTGACGGCTGTAAGGTGATTTTTGGAAAGGATAGTTTCTAGGGCTGGAACGAGTGGTAGGAAATGATGTTGGGTGGAGATCGGATTGGCGGGTGGGGGCGCGACAGTCGCTGGGTGATTGGACCAACCGTGCACGTGCACGGTGCACACCGTGCTGTGTGATAACAGTAGAATAAAGAAAAATAAATAGGAGAAGAAATGAGAACTGATACTCCACCGGACTTTATGTATGGGGAAGGACTCAATATTCATTCATCATTGGTGAAAGAGACTAGAGTATTGCAATGTAAATAAACTAACATCATAAGCAGTCACTACCAAAAATCAAATTAGCAAAGGCATTAACAAGCACCTTTAAAAATTGAAATAGAGGCTGAAAACTATACATTATTGCCTCTACAACTATGAGAGGCAATTGAATATCCCCATCCCCTCCCCAAAAAAATGTAGCTCCTATTGCTAAATAGAGGCATATTTGTCTTTTAATTTGCCTTTACTGTTCGCTGGTCCAAGTCATCAAAAGACTACATTGCAACAAATACATTAGCCCCTAAGGAATTTAAAAACAATAGAGGCGCTGCTACCAATGCAGCTAAAAGTAAAGTAGTTACGGTACCCAAAAAACAACACCATCCAATACAAACGCCCTTATTAAATCTGAATATCATTGCACTGCTGTGTACGAACAGAAATCCACTGCATTTCACATTCAAACCAAAGCCAATTAGCATTGCAGCATAAGCAGACATGAATAAAACCGAAGCCAATTAGCATTGAAGCATATGCAGACATGAATAATACAAAAACCGAATAGAATTATTAACTCATAGACCGTTGTAGCATGTTCAATAATCAAACATATCTACATGAAACATAGGAAAAAACTGCATTTGTCTCTCAATTCAAACAGCAAATAACATGAAATTTTAGAATCCATACAAACATAATTCATAAGTGTCTTGACTAAACCACTTACATAACAAGGAAACAATAATTAACCTGACATCAAGATCGTAAACACTAACGACTTACATGTTGCTGCGGGGACATGAGTTGCTGAAGAAAATCCATATCACTTAGAGTTGCCGTGAAATTTCCTGCATGATGGGAAATCGGTACATATAAAGGTGGCTGGTAAGGATGAGGATAGTAGAAAGGACCGTTCTGAGCATATGCTGACTATTGATGCAGGAGAGACTGATGTGGTGGCGGCAAACTATGTTGTGGAGCCGACTAATGTTGGACTGGTGATTGATGTCGAATGGGAAATTGATGTTAGACTGACGACTGATGTCGAACGGGCGACTGATGTTGGACCGGCGACTGATGTTGCATGGATGTATGATTTGGAGATGAGTGCTGTCTGGAAGATATACCTGGACTAGAAGACTGATGCTGTGAGGATAAAATCATACGTCGCAACTCATCAATCTCCTTCCTTTGATGTTCATACATTTCCCGCAACTCAAGATTTTCCGACTGCAATGATGCATAATCTCTTCCATTTCGTGACTTACGAACAGGTGAAATATGTTGAGTTTGTTGCACCTATGGAACCATGCTTGGTGCTACAGCTTCTCCATAGCCTCGAACTCTTCCACCGGTCTCATGACCTCTTACCGACACATACGCTTGCAACCTCAATTCCGGCGTCTCCCCACCATGAGTATCAACTAGTTGTCTTGGCTTTTCGAATAACAGAGCCTATAAAAATTAACTATTATTAATAAGAAAGGTTTTTAGTGAGGTACAAAGCAAATTAGTTTATGTTTACAATCCTGTCAACTACAAAATGATATTAACAAATCAAATTAACTCACTTAAACAAATGAAGTGATCAAGATAAATAAAATTACAAACCATATAGAATATCTTGATAATTTTATTTATCTTGATCACTTCATTTGTCTAAATGAGTTAATTTTATTTATGTATCAAACATCATGGTTATGTTTCCCTTCATAAATCATCATGACTGGTCCAAGAAAATTCACATGAATTTTAGTGAGGTACACCAATTTGTAATAGAGTGTAACTATATGAGCATTTGAGTTGGATTTGAAAATCATCACTGGCATTATAGAATTTCACTTTGAGTTTATGTTTTACAGTGCTTTCAAAACTTGTTATCAAATAAATGCATCTTTTCAGCTAGAACAGTCTATTATGGTAACTTAACACAATCTATGATAGATTTTATAACCGAGTTAATCCACAGCTGGATTGTATGATCTTTTATTTTCTTTTCTTTTTTCAGATTTTACACAAGGTTTAGAAGAGTACATGATTCCAAAGTTTTGCTAATACACAAGATGTTGTTCTCCAGAACCAACAGAAACCGCACAAACATAAGGGCGCTTTTCTCCCTACTTCGCATAATTCAAAAGAGTCTTGGCTGAGACAAAAAAGTTCCCAGCAAACATTTATCTAGGATTAAAAAGAATCAAAATGAACACTCAAATCTCCACCACGGTTTCCAGATACATGGCCTAAAAACAGTAAATGATATGTGAATAATGTGTCTTTCTTGAAACTCAACCGCGCATATACAAATCCGGTTACTTTGAGCATTGGCATCCTCATTTGGTTGAATTCTGTTTAACTCAAATAAGTCGCGAAATTAATGCAAGGTCAAAATGCCATGCACTTGATCAGCGATTGATAAGAGCATGCATTCGAGTGACAATCTTATCAATAGCATCGCGTGTCTTAGTTCCTGTGTGCAAAACTGTTGAATTTTAAGTGTGATTGGATTCATGGAAGGATCTTGCTGGTTGATATCTACATGATATCCTTATCCTGGAGAGCGTTTTGTTATCCATATTAATGAATGGGCTGCCTTTGTCAGTCATGTAATATCACTATTGGATTTTTTTTGATCTTCGGGCAACTGACATGGAAAGGAAAAGTTACTGCACTAATAACAAAATTAGCAAGCGTTAACGAGAAATCGTAATTGCAATTATTTAAAAACACTTCTCCATTGCACAAATTGTCGTAATCATATTGTTATGTACAGATTTGTGAATTTGTTTGGTGAGAGTATCACTTTTTTACTTCTTGATGCTCATTATACAAAGTTATTACTTTTTTATTTCTCGATGGTCATTATACAAAGTTGACACACAGCTTTGATTAACTGCAAATTTTACTAGGTTATTTTTCTTGGTATTACAATTTCAATTTGCAAGCACAATACAGAGTAGTTATTTCTGCTACCTGAAAGAAACCAACCTTCATTCACTGTCTCAAATGGTCGATAGTGGCTTCTTTTCTTTTCCTTTGATGCAACTGGTTCTTTCATATTCTAGTTCATTCATATTGTAAAATCCTATTCCTATCAGAATGTTAAATTAGTATCTAGATTATCAAGATGCTTTCCTAATATAGATTTCGGAAGCATCTCTTTAGCAGAAACCGAAGCACAATAATAGTCCCCGCTGGAAGTTCTGATGTTGAAGGATGCTACGCATATTCAGACCAATTGATGGCAAAACATTTATGTAGTGGAGGTTTGCAGTGGCAAATTTGAGATTATCATTTACAAGGCCGCCATCCACCAACAGAACCTTCTTTGTGTTCTTCATTTGTGAAACATACTTCACTGTGTTCTTTGTCTTGTGGTTAGGAAGCTCGAGGTCCTCAAATACCATAAGTTTCCCTCTGTTGCTCGAGCTGATAAAGCGATCTTCAGCCCAAGACGTCAGACATTCTTATTAAGTTTGAATGCATGACTGCGTGGCTTAGGCCCATGCACAATAGCACCACATCTAAATTGAGGACCCCGCTCAGACGTCTGACCTGGATTGGTCAGACGTATGTCTCTGCTCTCAGGTTTCAAAACCCTGTAGACACAGACGTCTGACCAAGATCCCTCAGACGTCTGTGCTGAAACATAACACAAAACTGCTCCTTCTTGCCTTCTTTCTGCCGCTGCTCCATCTCCACTATCGCCAAGCACATCCAATCTTCGTCTTCATCAACATATGTGATTTCACGTCACAAATCACAACATTTGTTGGGACTGGTTCTTTATTCTAAAAGTTGAGCAATTAAATAAGGATATAAAAGCAGGTTTATGCTTTTGACTATCGATCAACACCTGTTATGGCTCAATCTGTAGTGTTAATAGCTTTTTTTGTTGCACTTGTTTTCATTAGTAATAGTGTTTTGCACGTTAGTTGTATGTTTGTGTGAGTTTTGTTTACTATTTGGAATATTCTGAGTTTATGGAATCTGCTAAAGCTTAAGTTAAATTTGGGGTATTCTGAGTTTTGTTTACTATTTTTGTAGGGTAATATTGATTTATGAGAAATGATTAAATCTAACGCTATGGCTATTATATCACCAATGGTAGCCAATGGGTATTTCATCCGTATTACATGTCTACTCAGTTCACGGTTTCTAATGAATACTGCGTATTTTGTTATTCAGGGTTTGTTTTCAGGTTACTGGGCGAAGCTACAGGTCAAAAGCTTCTAGGAGTGAAAGTAACGGCTTCAACGTTATGTTTGCTACAGTGTTTGGTGTCTTCATGAGTTACTCGGGTATAGTAGTGCTTCTTCCACTACAAAATAAATACCCTATTGCAACTAGCTATTTGCAACAGGCGACAAATGCCAGTTGCAATAAATGATATTTAGCAACAGACCTATTACAGAAGTTGCAATAGATGAGAATTAGCAACTGGCCTTTTCTTTCTGTTGCGAAAAAACGTAATTTTAGCAACTGCGCTTCCTTTCCTGTTTCAAAAACATATTTTTAGCAACTATGCTTTCAGGATAGTTGCAACAAACATATTATTTGCAACTGTGCTTCCAAGCCAGTTGCGAATAAGTATCTTTAACAACTGTTTTCACCACTTGCAATAACTATATTTTTTTACAACTGGTAAAGCCAGTTGCGAAAAACATGCAAAATATAAGTATCATTAACTACTAGTAAATAATACAATAATTAAGATTAAAATTTAATAATTATTAATTAATAATAAAATTTAAGTAATCTAAAGTGATATTTATAATTGATAATTATAATTTAATACTAATAATTAATAATAAAAAAATAATTATTAGTAACATTTTAAAAATTAAAAAATAAATTTTAAATAAAAATAAATTAATAATAAAAAACTAATGATAATAATTGATAATTAATTTGAAATGAAGAATATGTTTAAGTATTAAATAATTAATAAATTTACAATAAATAAATAAATGGTAATTGTTTCATATTATTATTAAGGAGTAATTAATAGTTAATAATAATTTCTTATATGATTTAATTTACAATTTGTGTTGATAGAGGTATTTTTATGAATTAATTAATAGTTTCTGGTTATCATTGATAATTATTTTTATATATCTAATATTATATTTAATTATTAATGATCAATAAATTATGTTTTTTAACAACTGGTAAAGCTAGTTGCCAAAAAAAGACTTTTAAATATTATTATTTTTCTCCATCTTTGGTAAGCGTAATTATTATTAAATACAAAATTACGAAATAATAGATAATTTTTAGTTATAATTTGATAAGTATTAAGTAATAATAATTAACTAAAATGAACTAATACTATAATAATTTATCATAGTTAGTTATTAATAGTGTGTAAATTATATTTAACAACTATTAATTACATTTAATAATTAATAATTTAATTAACAACAAATGTTAAATAATTAATAAATATTCATCGTATATTGTATCTAACAAGTAATATTCAATTATAATTACGAAGTAAAACTACTAATAACTAAGCGTCATTAAATTTGATAATTAATATTAGTATGTATTTTATTACTTAGTATTTAATAATTATAATTGATACTTCATGTTTCTTATTCATAGTTAGAAAAACCTCAAAGCTAGGTTCTCACTTCAAGAGCCACGTGCCCCAACCACCTGGACTAAGTGACATTTTCGGATTTAGAATCGTTATTACCCGTGTTTACACAAACATGCTACGCACGGGTTGGAAGTAAAAAAAATGGCGGTGTCCTAAAATTTCAGGTCCTGCCTTAGATTTAATTTCACCGCCTACCTCTTCGTCATTTAACCTAAATCCGAAACCTCATTAAATTCAAATCCCTAAAACCATTCATCTCCATTCATCGCTTACTTCTTCGCCATTCATCTCCATACTCCGCCATCGCCCTTTCCTTCTCCCCTTATCTTTCCCTCGCCGCCTAATCACTTCCGCGTCTAGGAACCCTCAGAACCCGAAATCCAGATTTCCCCAAAACCCTAAACCCAAATACCAACAAAACTCCGTTTACCTCAAGCTTCTCCAATTGAAGACTGGATGGAGCCCTAATTCGACGTAACTGCTGAGTATAATCAATCATTGCCATAATCGAGTCTTAATGCTCGAAATTGAGGTATACACTTAGACGGTTTTTTTTTTGGTAATCTTTAATGAAATATCCAATTTGATTTCAAATTTTGACGATTTTGTTCTTCCCTGGTTTGCTGAAGCTTTATCGAACTGAAGCGCATTGAATTATTTGCAGATGTTAAGCAAGTATTGGTTTTTTATTTCGATTTTTTTAGCAGATGTTCGAATTATAAATAGCAAGTGTTTCATTTCCTACTGGATTATGCTGTTGCTTCTGCTTCTACTGTATAGTAATTTGAGAAAATTACTGTACAGATTTCGATTCTCAAGTGCTGGTACAAATTTTGTAGTTCTGTTCTTTCAATTATAAATTATAGCAACAGATTTAAGTTTTGTTCTTTCAATTATACTTAGAGTAATTTGTTCTTTTCTTTTAGATTTCTATTATACTAACAGACTTAAATCATCGAGTATTTTACTATATAACAGTAATTGAAATTAAGTGCTAGATTATGCTGTTGCTTCTGTTTTTTTAGAGTAACTGTACTTAGAGTAATTTGTTCTTTCAATTATAAATTATATTTAGAGCAATTTGTTCCAGCACTTAAATTTGTTCCAGCACTTAACACAAGTATAAACCGCAAAAGAATGGCAGTAGTCTGGTGTCTGTAGACAAGGTGTGCGAAGGAAGATAACATAAGTGTAATCGGCAAAAGAATGGCAGTAATGACTGCATAAACAATTGTTTTTTTTTTGGAAATAGTAAACAATTGGGTTTTTTATTTGGAATCCCTATAGTCAAGTCATAACTGCTTTGGGTGCTCTATAAGGTGAGAGCAATTTGCTGGAACATGTTAGTTCATTTTTGTAACTATAATCATATTTGAACTATAGTAAACAATTCTCTATCATAACTGTTGTAATCATACTTGACTATAGTAATGACAAATATAACAGTTATGGAATCCCTATAGAAACAATTGGTTTTTTTTTTCAATCTGACATTTATGGTTTCTCTCATATGCCTCATCATAGAAATAGCATAGACCCGTGAGCTACTTTTTCTTCTTTTTGCATTAGTGAGATTTAATTGGGATCTTTGAAAGGTTTTCTGAGTTCTATGGGAATTTTGAGGAGCTGGTGAAATGGGTGGTAAATTTATGGTTTGTTGTTTACAAAAGGAATAAAAGGTGTGTGCAAGCTAGTATTAGGTTTGCCGTGATGAGTTGCTAACATATAAGTGGATTCAAGGTTTTATCACCTTCAATCAAATACACATGTTACGCTTGGCTTTTGAGCTTTGACTTTTGTTAGTGATTCTACAACAGAACTTGTCTTAGTTGATGATGCAGCTAAGATCATTCAACCTTGTTATATATCTTTCCTGTTTTATACTAGTGTTGGAAATATTTTTTAAGCTTTTTACATTTGTGTACTGCAGAAAAAGTGTTAATGTAATACTTATCATACTTATCATTTGTTAGTTTATTTATTATATGTAGTTGAATATATATATGTTTGCTTGTTATATGATTCACTAGTTCATGCGTTATGGGTTCTCAGCATCTCATTCTGGCTTTGATTCTTTTTCAGGTAAGGCTAGACCAGTGAGAGAAGCGCTCGTCGTATTTCTTGCTCGAGTGGTTCTTTATTGAGTAAGGCTCTGATTCTATTTTAAATATATTCCATTTTAAATATTCCTAATATTTATAGATATAATTCTTATAGTTTGACCGTAAGGTTCTTTGGAGTGAGTGTTTGAAATTTAGAATACTCTCCTGGACCATGGATTATAGGTGCTACTTTAATGTTACTACATTTTTTTGGTCTGAGATCCCTAATAAAGGAGATTTCTCAACCATGGGAGAATTTGACCAGTTTATATTAATTGTAATATAATGGAAATTAAATTAACTAATAGATAATTTATTTTCTCAAATGACAGAGAATTATTGTAAAAAGAAACTGCATTAATTCATTTCAAATGAATGACTACTTATTCTTCATATGTTACAGGGAAAAAATGTCAGGAGATTACTCAAAGAGCAGTCTAAACACTGGTATGGACCTAGCCAGTACGGTGAAGCAAGCTGAGTGTCTTTTGCTGATGTCCCAGATATACACTAGGTGATATAGTAGAAATATGATTAGAAAATATTTTATTAAAAAAAAATGTGTTGTGTGAGAGAAGAAATTGTTATACATGAGTGATGTATGAAAATTGTAGAAATTTTTGTTGTAATTGTTCGTAGTATTAAAACTTTGTTAAAATAAAATTTTTATATTTTATTTTAATATGTGATATACACTATTACTAAAACGAATACATTTAATATGTAATATCTATAAATTGTAATTTTTTTTTATAGATTTATGGATCTATTGCAACAGGCATATACTGTTGCAAAATGATATGTTGCAACAGCAAAAGCCTGTTGCAAAAAAGGATATCGCAACATCTTATTGCAACATGCCGAAAATGTTGCAGACTTTTAGCAACTTCGGCTATACCAACAGGCGCAGGCCTGTTGCAATAGGTCTACTGCAACAGATATTGCCTGTTGCGAAAAGTGTTTTTTGTTGTAGTGTTCTATGTGGTTTTTTTGTATGGGTATAGCACTAGCTGAATAGTTTTGTTAATTTTAATTCGGTCTAGTATATATGAATTGATGGATGATTGTGGACGGTATTGTTTTTTGTAAGGAATATTAGCTTTAATAAAAAAATATTGTTGTGATAAAAAAACTAACAATTGCATTTTTTTTTTGTTAATATCGCTCATTTTATGTGCATGTATATGTATGTATATATATATATATATATATATTGGTAGTGATGGCAAAAAAAAACAATATATAACTAGAATAGCAAGGGAATACCGACGGAATTTTTACCAAAATCGACACTAAAACATCACTAAGCAGAAACTGATATTTTAAAGATAGCGACGGTTTACCGACGGATAACTGGAAAGCAAAATGTTACTATATATTTTCGTCGGTAATCCCTCGCTAAATAGCGTGCATTTAGTGACAGAAAAATATTTCTTGATTTTATTATGTTATATATATATATATCGGTAAAACATCGGTGAAATATTTTAAAATGAAATGATAATATATTAGAAAACGACGGTGAAGTGACGGAGAATCGATGTTAATTTCCGTCGCAAAATTGTGCCTAAAATACCGACGTGTTTTTTAGCGACAGCCGTATTCTGTTGCAAATCCGTCGCTACTAGGCTTTTAGCGAGGGTATAGCAACGGATTTTTCCGCTGCAAAATCAGTGTTTTCTTGTAGTGTATATACATGCATAGCGAGGATGTTGAGTAGTATTGGTTTTACAAAATATATGTGTCCTCTGAACAACAACATGAATAGTGACTAAACCCCTTTCTTTAGTTATTGTTTCATAACATATGAAGTAGATATATATGTTCTGATGAGTTGTATTAGTTCAAAACATATCTGTGTTAAACCTGAAAGTAAATAAAACAAATACAGTCGGCAAACTTTTGGTGATTAAACGTAGATCTAAAATTATTATTTTTAAAACCATGTGCTAGTCATTAAGATTGGGTGTATATTTTCTTGAATATGATTAATCTCCCTTGTGTACAAATTGAATGCTATGGTACTAACTGGGAAGGTAATATGTACCTAAAATGAACACAAAAAGAAGTAAGGAGAAAACAGTAGCAAGTAGAAGAAAAGAAGAAGTGGAATTTTCTATTGGTTTATATACAGAATAATGCAAAAATATACATATATGTAATTAGTAAGTAATATACGGATCATGAATGCATTAGTCAAGAGCATGAAAAATATTTCTAAAGATTTAGTATTTATACAGTGGTTTCAAATCTAATTACAAAAACAGTAATTTAAACATTATTAATACAGTAATCGCTAAATATATATAAGTTTGTAAGCATAGAATAAGATTGATTTTCAGGCCTCTTGTGAAGCTAAAATAACCGTACTGAATTTAAACTAAAAATACAAAACAGTGTATGCGTTTATGGTTCAAAAGCATAGTATATTAGTATGACCAAGGGGAGTGACAGCTGTAAGGTGATTTTTGGAAAGGATAGTTTCTGGGGCTGGAACGAGTGGTAGGCAACGATGCTGGGTAGAGATCGGATTCGCGGGTGGGGGCGCGACAGTCGTCGGGTGATTGGACCAACGGTGCACGTGCACGGTGCACACCGTGCTGTGTGAAAATGGTAGAATAAAGAAAATAAATAGGAGAAGAAATGAGAACTGATACTCTACCGGACTTTATGTTTGGGGAAGGACTCAATATTCATTCATCATTGGTGAAGGAGACTAGAGTATTGCAATGTAAATAAACTAACATCATAAGCAGTATTATCCCATTTTCCAAATATTGCTGAACCGAGAGAATGTAACAAATATGGTAAAGGTAACATAAGATGCTTAAGTGGACTCTTCCTCCATGGCAATGTGAAGTAGTCAGTGAATATATATATATATATATATATATTTCATCATCCATGATATACGACTTTTTTGTTTGTGCAAATCAATTTAAATAAATATATTCGGTGCCCTTTTAGCTGAAACCGTTCCTTATAAGCCAACCCGTATTTTGTTACAACGACTTGCATTCGGATTGGGGAACAAAATGTAAAGAAAGAAAATGGTAAGAGGAAAGAATGAACATGGGTGCAAGCTTCATGTGTTAATACGTGGTTTGTTTGGGAAACAAGAAGGTGAAGAGCTGTAGAAAGAAAGGACAGTAGAAAGAAGTAGAGAATAGGAAAAGAAAAGGAAGTCTGGAAGAAAGTACTGTGAAAATAAAAGGATACAAGATAGAATAGCCGTTTCCTTTTTATCTTGTAATGGGAAGAAAGAAATAAAGATGCATTAAATGACCAACTGTAGAATGATATAAAGATGCAAGATAGAACAACCGTTTCCTTTTTATCTTGTAACGGGAAGACGTATTAAAATGTTGTTACGGTGACCCACTTCTATCCATGCAACTTTTAGTGTTATTAATGACACTAATACAATGAACCTTCTTAGAAAACAAAAAGAAATAAAGATACAAGTTAGAGCAGGGACCGTTTCATTTCATCCTTTAATACACACACACACACACACACACACACACACACATATATATATATATATATATATATATATATATATATAACAACAACAGAAGATCACAAAACTGGAAACAAATAAAGAGAAGAAGGAGAGCTAAGTGAGTAAGACGCTGGAAAGCAGAGAAATGGTTGGGCAAGGCAAATGGAAAGGAAAGTAGAAATGCAAAAGGAAAGAAAGGCTAATGAAAAATAAATGGGAATATTTGTTGCCTGGCACTTTTGTTTTGCCTGCATGTATTAAAACGAATGGGGGTTGTTGCATCATTTTATTACATGACGCTGGGTTTTGGGCTTGGCCCAAAACCCAAAAAAAGGTTTAAGTTTAAACTCTAATGCAAATATTATATTATTATTATTATTTAAATATATATACAAATATGGACTTATATTGATAAGTTTAAGATATATGATCGAATAGCTGACTCGTGTTTGGATAGTAGAATCGATCGATGTTATGTGTAAATAACTCGATATAGTTATCGAGTTCTAGCACTTCAAATTAAAATAAATTTATTTTATTAAGCAAGAATAATTGAAATATCAAGCATCATTAAAATTTATCGAACATAAATTTAATCATTGAACTTAATTAACACGTAAAATAATTGATCAATAATGACTTGTAATTCAGCAAATACTGAATTGGTCATTCAATTGATAAATTTATAAATTAAGTTGTGGTGAATTATGTTAATCATAATTATATATTTTTATTACCATATATAGTAGAAATAAACACCTTTTCAAGATTGAATTGACTGGATTGTTTGAACACCCTGTTAGCAGAAATAAACACCATTCTGTTATTTTATCAATTTGACATATTTTATCAGTTAATATATGTTGAGATATTATCAGTTGAAGTATTGAATTGTATTTATATGTTTGTCTGTGCAAATTGGGTTAACAACTGAATATTGTCTATTATAAGAACTGTTATATACTGTTGAAACTACTAAGTTATTCTCTGTAAAGTGACTCAGAAATAGACATAAGTTTTTAACTGGATATAAATTGTTTTATGAAACAATTAGATAGATTATATTAAATTGATTGCGCTATAAATTTAATTAAAGAGGAAAGATCAATTGTAATCAGATAATCATGTTATTTAGAGCTGATTTATATCAATGGTTTAAATGGGAATTGTTTTTTTTCAATAAATTGATTTCAACTAATTTTATAAAAAAGGATTTAATAAATGGTTGTTTTAAAGACTTGATAATATTTAAATTAACAGAATTAGTAGGATAACGGTACGGCTTAAAAGAGAAGTTATAGTGAATGAAATAATGTTTTTAACTTAATTAATATTTTAATTAAGGTTTAAAGATAATTTAATTATCAGGAGATGAAAAAAAATCAAGTCAAATGTTTGGATTAAAATTCCCTGATTAAATATTTAAGTAGATTAAATTAACTTGATCAATGGTTCAAAACAACAGCGTTGTTTTGAAAATGGTTTGAGATTTGGAAATCAAATTGGATTTACAAATTCTTGTTTTAGCAAGTATTCTGGATATCGAACTTCTACGAATCTTGACGATAAGAATGATTTCAACTCAAGATCTGAGAGGTAACTAAAATACCCCAACTTGATCGATTTCACTATTTTCTAAAAGATCGTATTAGTTTGTGTTCAGAATAATTGTTAGAGATGAATATCATTTTCGGTTTTGAAACAGATATTCAAGAGTGAGATTATCACGTAAGGTTGATAATAAGAGATTTATAGGTTAAATAATACTTGTGGTTTCAAATATATATATATATACACACACACACACACACACAAAGTTAATATTTGAATTTAAATAATCAAAGATGATTTAAATAAGGCTTAGCAGATCCGATGGAAATAAATCTGTTATTTTATTTTATGTTTGATAGTTAAATCACCGATTATCAAATCTGGACCTTTATCGTTATCGTTTTCGAAGTGACCGGAATCTAAATTCCACTTTGATTCGATATACGTTTTGAGTCAGAGATCATATTGAAGACCATTGAAGACGGAGAATTGCAAGGGCTATTATGTTTACAAGATAGTGCCTTCGGTTTGTTCAATCCCAGGACAACTTGTATGGACGAATGTCTGACAGAGTATGCCTAACCAATCACGTACGTTGATCTCTTCAAACGTATTTATGTTGGTGGCAGAGGAATTTGTTTCTCTTGCTTTATACCCGTAATATATTTTTGGGTCAGTCAATTAGTGGTTGGTGGTTTTGACGATGTTGCATTCAAAGTGAATAAAGAAATGATTTGACAAAGGTAAGCTCAGCCTCCAGCCACACAACCCGAAAATGAAAAAAATCGGGCAGGCAGCATGGCTATGTGGGTCGCTCCCATTAGGGTATATTGTAATCATCTAGAGAATATTCATTTGTTGCTTCTTTTCATTTCTGTATCTCCTGGTAAACGGTAGCTGCATAGCCATAAGGTGACAATATATTCGATACACTCAAGAGAAATGAGTGGTCGGTCATGTGTGGGCCGGGTCGCAAGACATTCTTGTTGAACCCAGTGTATTCCCCTCTAGAGATACACTATCGGAAGGTGGTTCCATACCTTGTCATAGTTGGAAATCCATTATCCAATAAGCGCCCGCGGTTTTGATTGTATTCTATATATGTAGAGCGTGAGATGCAAGCGTTCTGCTAGATTGATATTTATTTGTATTTAGGCATTATTATAATATCATAAGAATATCATTTTAAAAATGTTTGGGTTATCGTAAGGTAAAACCATCCATGTTTATGTGTGGATCGGTTTTACGATTATCTTTTCTTTCAAAACGTTTTTGAAAGTTAAACAAGTGTTTGGATTCTCAATAGGGGAAAACCCATTCCATTTTTACGGCATGGTCTTATGAGATAGCCTTTATTAGAATCAGTTTGTTTTAAGATCGTTTACTCATACCAGTCCCATGACTGACCCAGAGTTTATTTTTCTATGTTTTCCATAAACTCTTGGGTGCCCAAATTTGTACGGGCAGTCAAGTAGTTCGGAATTTTACTGATTTATTTAGAGGAGCTTGGAGCAGGAGGCTTCGACGTTTAGATATTTAGAGTTTATTTCCACTGTATTTTATATGTGATGTACTCTGATAATGTATGTAAGTTCAAATCCAGTTTGTATTTCAAAAGTGATTTTTATATATTATATTTTGTTCTGCTACGATTGTGAGGTTCTGTGGTGTTGTTCAGTCTGATCTTCTATCTACTTTCTTTTGTTCTAATTTTCTCTCTTTTTATTTCGCATCCTCTAACTTCTTTCTGTTAATGATTCGTATTTTCGTGCAATTTGGGTTGGATGTGAGTAGTATCAGTCGATTCAAACGATACGGATTTGCGGGTTGTTACAAAAACAAATACTAGAGGGGGGTGAATAGTATTGTTTATAAGGAATTTTTGAAAATCTTAAACTTAATTGATCTACTATATGAATCACACAATGCTTATCTCACCAGAGATGATCACAAACACAAAATCAAAAACAGATACAGAAATAGAGAAATATAAAATGCAGAAAAGGAAATAACACACCGAATTTTATATTGGTTTGGATTACTCCTACGTCCAGTACCACGCAACATTGGATTCCGCAGAGTTTTATTATTATCAATATTTTAGTACAACCTCTTGATTCCATGGCTGCAAGGTTAACACAGCTCCAAACATCATTGATTTCACGGCTATAAGGTTAACACCGCTCTCTTTCCTCGATTTCAGGGCTACAAGGAATACATCCTTTCCCAAACATTTCCCACACGATTACAACAACCATATAATTCTTCAATAGTACTTCCAAACTGATAGTAGTAGATAGGGATTGAGAAAAGATGAAGTTTTATATAATTTGAGTAGAAATCGGCAAAGTACAAGTGTAGAAATCAAGAAAATGATAAATATTAATGGTGGTATGAAAAGGGGTGAAGATGGTGAAGAAGAATTATGAAAAAAATTCGAAATTAGCCCCTATTTATAGCATTTCAATGGTTGCAACATTTTAGAAATGTTAGAAATAGTGAAAAGACACTTCCTTTGAAAATTGAAAAAGTGACAGTTGTATGTCGACATAGCCATCTATATATATATATATATATATATATATATATATATGTCGACATATGTCCTATATTTTTATTTTTAAAACTATTTTACTATTCTGGAAATTCTTGAATCAAAACTTAGTAATATAAATGAATATCCTATAGTGTAAAATCATATGAAATCATAATAATATATTATATAAACATATTTATAAGTTTAAAAAATTTAAAACTATAAAATTATATAACTCTATAAACTTATATATATGTATATTGTAACACCCCACATCCGTTGGTGTCACTCACAAAGGGAGTGCACTAAGTTCTGTGGAGCATTTGAGGGTAAAAGATGCAGATAAATTACAAGACAGACAAAATTAAAACAGCGGAAAATAAAACTTCACTTTATTGATAAAATAATTGGTACAACAATTGTTTTCCAATATCAGAGTATCATCTGTCTTACAAAATAAAGAAGCATAAAAATACATTTATATTCCCCAATGTAACATAAGCCAGCCATAGCAATCCAAAGCCGATGTATCCAAGAATCTTCAAGCTTGAAAAGAGCAACCGTCCCAAAACTAATCTGAGCTATACTATCCCCTCCTTAACTACCCGGGGGGGAACAGAAGAAAAGAAGACGAAAGAAAACTGGGTCAGACATAAAGTCTGGTAAGTTCAGTTACTTCTATCATGTGAACAGGGAAAAACAAAACGACATGAATTAACTGAATACAAGACAATACCATGATGATAGGGTCAACAAGATAAGATAAGATTAACACAAGATATGCTAAGACAAGATAAACTGGATATGCTTTAATACTTTCTCCGCTTCGCTATTAACTTGTTATTATGGTTTCTCTGTCTCCGCACCACCTAACTAGTGTCCCGACTAGTAATGTTAACTTGATCCCAATCCTGGTTGTTTCGGTTGCCTTCAAGCATACATTTATTGTTTATTAGCTAGATTTAATCTAGGGTTCATGCTATCTACTGAACGTTGCCCTTTAGTCCAGGATACACTACCTAGAGTGGTATATGTTCCTAAACTTTCCCCATGCATGTATCGCGAATCGATATCGCTTGTCTAGATGCACATGTCCTGTAATGTGCTACCCGAGTTCCGTGTCAGGGCTACTCTAGAAATACGGAACTCGGTAGGGAGCTTTCAGATATCTTCTGATGCAGATGCTAAGGTCTGTTTTTATTCCAGTGGCTATGGTCCTACTTGACCCCTCCCTCAACTAATGAAAGGCACACCTTGAAAAATGAGAACTATATGCAGGCCCCTTATGCCCCCACTAACCTATGGCCATCCGCAATCATAACTAGATAGCAAGTATATGGTCTGTAGGAGTTCTCCGCCTTCCCGCTTCACGTATCTCGATTGACTGAAGATGAATAGTAGACGACGAGTTGCTATCACAGGGCTACCGTTTTCTCGTCGAATCACGCTGGTCCATCCTAGTCTTTAGGTTGCCATATATTGCAACCAAGGCATACCCTCGGTTCTTCTAACGCAGACCTTAACCTCTGTGAGCCCAGGAGAAACTTCTGCAGCCTCACAGAGGGATACCAAGAGTACCCTCACGTCCCCTCGAAGCCTCGGGCCTCGTAACCCAATTCGTTGGAGCCTTCTTTAAAATTAGATGGACGTTCGCTCCTTCTCGTGTTATACTAAGAATTACTACTTAGTTCTCTTTTTCGTCAAGTTGGATTGGTTAAGTTTCATTAGTCAAGCTAACTTAACCCTCTTTATTTATCTTGTTAAACTGGTTAAGTGTTATCAGTAATTCATGTTGACTTAACCTCACCACAAACCAAGTTATATTGGTTAAGTAATTCTTATTACTTAACCCTACCCATTCATCCTGTATTGGTTAAGTGTTCCTTTTTAACTTAACCTTGCCCATCTGTTTTAACTAACATGATATTAATGGTTAAGTATTATCCCTTCATGTTTTAAACTTAACCTTATTCATTTGTCACACTCTGATGGTTAAGTGTTCAAGTTTACTTAACCCTACGCTCTAGTTCAACTAACACATCAGATTGGCTAAGTGTATTAAATTTACATAACCCCAACCTCTAGTCTAGTTAACATGTTAAATTGGCTAAGTGTATTAACTTTACTTAACCCCAACCTCTAGTCTAGTTAACATGTTAAATTTGGTTAAGTGTTCCTATGGACTTAACCCTCCATTCTAGCTTAACTGTGTTAAGTTGGTTAAGTGTTCCTATGGACTTAACCGTCCCATTCTAGCTTAACTGTGTTAAGTGTCTGTATGAACCTAACCCCACCCATCGGTTTAGTTATCATGTTGAATTGGTTAAGTGTTTTAGTTAACTTAACCCTACCATTCTTGTTCTAGCTTTAATTAAATAAATTAAAGCCGCTACCACTCACATTAGACAGATATTGTTGCGATTACTGGATGTGCCGGTTGGTTCCGGGCAGGTTTACATCGCAACTCAGTCTAACCTCGGGTTAGGTGTATTCGTGTTTTCTAAGTTCAAAAGGGTTTTGATTAATTTCCAAATCCGGTTTTGAAAGTAACCATCCCGTCCGTCGGATCAGTTAGGGATAGCCAGGGAGAGCAGGAAACTTGTATTTTCCAAACCCAAGCCTAGACACTATCCTCTCTGTCACCCTAGAACTTTCTGGTGTATTTATTAAAAGAGATGTCATTAATAAACCTTTCTTTTGTCTATAAATAAATTGTTAACAATTTATCCTCAAAGTCCAATTTCTTTTCTTTTTTTTAAAATAAATTTGGCCTATACTATATTCATTTGCCATGCCCATTAGTATACTTATATTCTAGGCCCAAGTCTTGACTTACCTATTATTTAACCCAACTTGCAGTTTTAGGCCAACTTAGGTCTAATATTCTTATTTCATTGTCAAAACTAGATTTAATATTCTAGTTTATAATTTATGGCCAAAACTTAGTCTATGAACAATTTATCGTTTGTGACAAATTCTATAAGTAAATTACTCCTAATTTACTTATTCCATTATTACTCTTTTAATGTACATTGTCACATTTATTATTATGGCCCCTTTTTCCTATTTATCATATTTATATTTTTTGGTATGTAAATTATACCAGATTAAGTGTCACTAACCATAATTATTCTAAACATGACAATTACTCACAATTATGACTAAATTCAAAATTGTGCTAATATACTTATTATGCCAAATTAACTTTAATTTAGCCAATTCTGACCTAACAACCTAATTCACAATTTATGGCAAAACTAGAATTATTATTCTAGTTTACAGTTTTATGCCTAAAATTTAGCTTACTTGAAATTACTAAATTTAATATGTCATATTCCATCATTTATGTCAAATTTTCCAACTTGCGTTTTAATAGGCATGTCATAACACACATTCCGAATTATGCCAATTAATATGAATTTCATGTTGTACCCAAATCGTATTCCCATCGTTCGTATAATCGTGATTCATCCTAGATTATAGATAAATCTAGGTTCGTGGAAAAAAAGGGAATGAACCAAAATGCCATGAAAAGATAAATATAATAACTGGCATAGGATGATAATTTACTAATTTCAGATATAACAAATTACACTGAATCAATTGATTTTAAGCATCGAAGGCCTATAGATCTGATAATATTATGACATGGAAAGGGTTGAATAAATAACATAGGTTCATGTATATGGGTACATCTAACTTAATAGACAAATTCCCATAACCAAGATCCAAGGATAATTAAGAATAGATTGAATCGATAATCAGGTTTAGATCCAATATCACAGTCATAATCCAAGGCAATAATATCATGTTCATGAATCATAGGTAATTATCCACAATTGTCTTTGTCATAGTCATAGGCATTTGTTTATGTTCAAAGGCTTATGTTCATAGTCAAAGGCATATGGTTTCAACGCCCATAGTTTCATAGTCATAGTCTTAGGCATTGGAAATTTAGTCACAATATGTTCTAGGCCAAAATCAAGAATCAGATCCAAAGGTATGTACAAGCACAGATTCAATGAAATGATAAGGCATATTTCTTATATCCATTAATTTCATGTCACAAATAGAAAAAGGCGTTCAGATCTAAAAAGTAACCAACTTACAGAGATTAGATTCGTAGAAAAACAGTCGTTGAAGTCGTTTGAATATTCACTTGAATCCTAGCTTGTTTTGAATCTTCTCTTGAAAGATTTGAGCAGCATTTCCTCGTCTTAGATTTATATTATATTTTATTTATTTATTTTAGAGGAGGAGAAGAAGCCATGTCCACCGAGAATTTATGCATCATAAGTTAGAGAAGAATGGTGTAAAGAGAATGAGGCTAGGGGCTGTTTATATAGAGTTGCAAGTAAATGAGAGCCGTCGATGAAGCCAAGATTAATTCTAGCCGTTCGTTCTAAAGAGGAACCAATTATGTTCACCATTTCTTTCTTAATGTACATTTACTATTATTTGTCAATCCATATAAATACGTACACATTAGATACATCCCCCCTTTTCACACTTATTATTATTTTTGTATGCACATTAGATACATCCCCCCTTTACACACTTATTATTATTTTTATATGCACATTAGATACATCCCCCCTTTACACACTTATTATTATTTTTGTATGCACATTAGATACATCCCCCATTTACACACTTATTATTATTTTTGTATGCACATTAGATACATTCCCCCTTTACACACTTATTATTATTTTTGTATGCACATTAGATACATCCCCCTTTACACACTTATTATTATTTTTGTATGCACATTAGATACATCCCCCCTTTACACGCTTATTATTATTTTTGCAACTTTAGTGTTAACAGAAAATTCGGGGTGTTACATTCTCCCCTCCTTTTAGGATTTCGTCCCCGAAATCTTCAAGTTAGGAAGAATGTGTCCTGCCTTCCAATCATCCAACTACTCAACCATTCAATCACAGACATCCATTGTCCTTAAAAAAGACTTCTAATGCTTCATGATCATATGCATAGTGTGTGTACATGTCCTTATCTAATACAAAATCAGGCGGTCTACTGATTCAGTTGACCTCCTTAATGCAATCCATGATAGTGTCATGCATCCATTATGTATGCAAAAGAACCCTAATGATACATATTATTTCTACATGCGTGCACAACCATTCATCCGAATGCAACATCCATATGATAACATAACCATCATACATCCATTAACGAAAAATAAACACGCATATATATGCAACATGAGGTGATTGAGCCGATCTAGTGCCTATGGTGTGTATATGCATCCACGAGCAACCACTTGCAACCATCAATCATAACATGTTTCAAATACATATTTTCGTCTATTGGCTTCTACATAAGGATCGATGATACGTCCTAGAGGATATACTTTGGAAAGAGGGAAACAAGTATGCGTAAAGCTCCTACAAAAAGAAATCAAGGATGTACCCTAAAGAAAAAGGGTATGATGCGCGTATCTAGTCTTCAGTCTTCTAAGTCAAATCTTCTTGAGCTTCACTATTCTGTACCTTATCTAATTTAACTTCACGATTGTGAAGTTTCTGACCTCCATTTCCAAAATAAACAGATGTCAACCATGGTACCAAGTGTATATATACTAGGATGATCAGAGGTCTCTCCTCCTAGCTTATCCATCGTGCCATAACTATGAGGGTCAAAAGGTCACTACGTACTTTTTACCTCTCTTAAGGTTAGTCTTTTTTTTTTCTATTTAGAGCGCCTGCCACAACTATCCATCTTTCACGCAAACCATCCTAGTCGAACTCGACATTCCTCAAGTACAAGCCCCAAAGGCCTAAACCAATATCAGACAAGCACCCAAGGAATATCTCCTCCGAATTTAGATGATCTACGTGAGATGATATAAGCAAACTCGATAACTACTCTCAAATCCCTACTAACCAAAAATAAATTGGTCGAACCACCAATTGGATTTGAGACTCTAGTGGGATCTTTCTACTATACAAGTACGAAGGTGCAGAGACTCAACTATGGAAGTAGACATGAACAAATGCGAAGCGCTAAAACCGAAAGAGTACGAACAGAAAAACTAGACTCTTCCAATAGAACTTTACTACCTTTCTCCTAGGTACGCTTAGAGGTGAAAGTATGTACTTGCCCATCTAAAAATCTTGTTCCTCGTTCTTGTCCTTGTCCTTAATTATATGCCCTATTATACCCTAGTAAAGATACTTCCTCTTGTCTTAGGTTTTATAATTCCTCATCCTTGGGTTATGCTCCTTAGCCAAACTCCTCATCCTCTTCCGTGTGTAATCACGTTGACAAATCTCTCGAAAGCTGCCTCCATCGTACAGAATCCCCTACAAAGCTTGAAAGAAAACTGGCCATAGGTGAAACTACTACGGCTATAGATGGAAGTCGGGCACTACTTTGCCCTTCGATGAGGTTACCTCCCAGAAAGCCAGGAGCCCCAGAGACTCAAGAAAGAAGGAAACGAGGACTCAAACATAGAATCAAAAGATAGTGCTTATGGCTTTGGGGAATATGCCTTTTAAAACAAAACTTTTCTTTTGAAAATTCTTCTTTAAAAACTATTTTGAAAAATAATTTTTCAAATCTTTATCTGATCCGGTAACCTTCAGCTCTGATACCACGAGTAACACCCCACATCCGTTAGTGTCACTCACAAAGGGAATGCACTAAGTTCTGTGGAGCATTTGAGGGTAAAAGATGCAGATAAATTACAAGACAGACAAAATTAAAACAGCGGAAAATAAAACTTCACTTTATTGATAAAATAATTGGTACAACAATTGTTTTCCAATATTAGAGTATCATCTGTCTTACAAAATAAAGAAGCATAAAAATACATTTATATTCCCCAATGTAACATAAGCTAGTAGTAGCAATCCAAAGCCGATGTATCCAAGAATCTTCAAGCTTGAAAAGAGCAACCGTCCCAAAACTAATCTAAGCTATACTATCCCCTCCATAACTACCTTGGGGGGGGGGGAATGGAAGAAAAGAAGACGAAAGAAAACTAGGTCAGACATAAAGTCTGGTAAGTTCATTTACTTCTATCATATGAACAGGGAAAAACAAAACGACATGAATTAAATGAATACAAGACAATACCATGATGATAGGGTCAACAAGATAAGATAAGATTAACACAAGATATGCTAAGACAAGATAAACTGGATATGCTTTAATACTTTCTCCGCTTCGCTATTAACTTGTTATTATGGTTTCTATGTCTCTGCACCACCTAACTAGTGTCCCGACTAGTAATGTTAACGTGATCCCAATCCTGGTTGTTTCGGTTGCCTTCAGGCATACATTTATTGTTTATTACCTAGATTTAATCTAGTGTTCATGCTATCTACTGAACGTTGCCCTTTAGTCTAGGATACACTACCTAGAGTGGTATATGTTCCTAAACTTTCCCCATGCATGTATCGTGAATCGTTATCGCTTGTCTAGATGCACATGTCCTGTAATGTGCTACCCGAGTTCCGTGTCAGGGCTACTCTAGAAATACGGAACTCGGTCGGGAGCTTTCAGATATCTGCTGATGCAGATGCTAAGGTCTGTTTTTATTCCAGTGGCTATGGTCCCACTTGACCCCTCCCTCAACTAATGAAAGGCACACCTTGAAAAATGAGAACTATACGCAGGCCCCTTATGCCCCACTAACCTATTGCCATCCGCAACCATAACTAGATAGCAAGTATATGGTCTGTAGGAGTTCTCCGCCTTCCCGCTTCACGTATCTCGATTGACTGAAGATGGATAGTAGACGACGAGTTGCTATCACAGGGCTATCGTTTTCTCGTCGAATCACGCTGGTCCATCCTAGTCTTTAGGTTGCCATATATTGCAACGAAGGCATACCCTCGGTTCTTCTAACGCAGACCTTAACCTCTGTGAGCCCAGGAGAAACTTCTGCAGCCTCACATAGGGATACCAAGAGTACCCTCACGTCCCCTCGAAGCCTTGGGCTTCGTAACCCAATTTGTTAGAGCCTTCTTTAAATTTAGATGGACGTTCGCTCCTTCTCGTGTTATACTAAGAATTACTACTTAGTTCTCTTTTTCGTCAAGTTGGATTGGTTAAGTGTCATTAGTCAAGCTAACTTAACCCTCTTTATTTACCTTGTTAAACTGGTTAAGTGTTATCAGTCATTCATGTTGACTTAACCTCACCACAAACCAAGTTATACTGGTTAAGTAATTCTTATTACTTAACCCTACCCATTCATCCTGTATTGGTTAAGTGTTCCTTTTTAACTTAACCTTGCCCATCTGTTTTAACTAACATGATATTAATGGTTAAGTATTATCCCTTCATGTTTTAAACTTAACCTTATTCATTTACCACACTCTGATGGTTAAGTTTTCAAGTTTACTTAACCCTACGGTCTAGTTCAACTAACACATCAAATTGGCTAAGTGTATTAAATTTACATAACCCCAACCTCTAGTCTAGTTAACATGTTAAATTGGCTAAGTGTATTAACTTTACTTAACCCCAACCTCTAGTCTAGTTAACATGTTAAATTTGGTTAAGTGTTCCTATGGACTTAACCCTCCCATTCTAGCTTAACTGTGTTAAGTTGGTTAAGTGTTCCTATGGACTTAACCCTCCCATTCTAGCTTAACTGTGTTAAGTGTCTGTATGAACCTAACCCCACCCATCGGTTTAGTTATCATGTTGAATTGGTTAAGTGTTTTAGTTAACTTAACCCTACCATTCTTGTTCTAGCTTTAATTAAATAAATTAAAGCCGCTACCACTCACATTAGACAGATATTGTTGCGATTACTAGATGTGCTGGTTGGTTCCGGGCAGGTTTACATCGCAACTCAGTCTAACCTCGGGTTAGGTGTATTCGTGTTTTCTAGTTCAAAAGGGTTTTGATTAATTTCCAAATCCGGTTTTGAAAGTAACCATCCCGTCCGTCGGATCAGTTAGGGATAGCCAGGGAGAGCAGGAAACTTGTATTTTCCAAACCCAAGCCTAGACACTATCCTCTCTGTCCCCCTAGAATTTTCTGGTGTATTTATTAAAAGAGATGTCATTAATAAACCTTTCTTCTGTCTATAAATAAATTGTTAACAATTTATCCTCAAAGTCCAGTTTCTTTTCTTTTTTTCAAAATAAATTTGGCCTATACTATATTCATTTGCCATGCCAATTAGTATACTTATATTCTAGGCCCAAGTCTTGACTTACCTATTATTTAACCCAACTTGCAGTTTTAGGCCAACTTAGGTCTAATATTCTTATTTCATTGTCAAAACTAGATTTAATATTCTAGTTTATAATTTATGGCCAAAACTTAGTCTATGAACAATTTATCGTTTGTGACAAATTCTATAAGTAAATTACTCCTAATTTACTTATTCCATTATTACTCTTTTAATGTACATTGTCACATTTATTATTATGGCCCCTTTTTCCTATTTATCATATTTATATTTTTTGGTATGTAAATTATACCAGATTAAGTGTCACTAACCATAATTATTCTAAACATGACAATTACTCACAATTATGACTAAATTCAAAATTGTGAATTAACTTTAATTTAGCCAATTCTGATTTAACAACCTAATTCACAGTTTATGGCAAAACTAGAATTATTATTCTAGTTTACAGTTTTATGCCTAAAATTTAGCTTACTTGAAATTACTAAATTTAATATGTCATATTCCATCATTTATGTCAAATTTCCCAACTTGCGTTTTAATAGGCATGTCATAATACACATTCCAAATTATGCCAATTAATATGAATTTCATGTTGTACCCAAATCGTATTCCCATCGTTCGTATAATCGTGATTCATCCTAGATTATAGATAAATCTAGGTTCGTGGAAAAAAAGGGAATGAACCAAAATGCCATGAAATGATAAATATAATAACTGGCATAGGATGATAATTTACTAATTTCAGATCTAACAAATTACACTGAATCAATTGATTTTAAGCATCGAACGCCTATAGATCTAATAATATTATGACATGGAAAGGGTTGAATAAATAACATAGGTTCATGTATATGGGTACATCTAACTTAATAGACAAATTCTCATAATCAAGATCCAAGGATAATTAAGAATAGATTGAATCGATAATCAGGTTTAGATCCAATATCACAGTCATAATCCTAGGCAATAATATCATGTTCATGAATCATAGGTAATTATCCACAATTGTCTTTGTCATAGTCATAGGCATTGGTTTATGTTCAAAGGCTTATGTTCGTAGTCAAAGGCATATAGTTTCAACATCCATAGTTTCACAGTCATAGTCTTAGGCATTGGAAATTTAGTCACAATATGTTCTAGGCCAAAATCAAGAATCAGATCCAAAGGTATGTACAAGCACAGATTCAATGAAATGATAAGGTATATTTCTTATATCCATTAATTTCATGTCACAAATAGAAAAAGGCGTTCAGATCTAAAAAGTAACCAACTTACAGAGATTAGATTCGTAGAAAAACAGTCGTTGAAGTCGTTTGAATATTCACTTGAATCCTAGCTTGTTTTGAATCTTCTCTTGAAAGATTTGAGCAGCATTTCCTCGTCTTAGATTTATATTATATTTTATTTATTTATTTTAGAGGAGGAGAAGAAGCCATGTCCACCGAGAATTTATGCATCATAAGGTTAGAGAAGAATGGTGTAAAGAGAATGAGGCTAGGGGCTGTTTATATAGAGTTGCAAGTATATGAGAGTCGTCGATGAAGCCAAGATTAATTCTAGCCGTTCGTTCTAAAGAGAAACCAATTATGTTCACCATTTCTTTCTTAATGTACATTTACTATTATTTGTCAATCCATATAAATACGTACACATTAGATACATCCCCCCTTTTCACACTTATTATTATTTTTGTATGCACATTAGATACATCCCCCCTTTACACACTTATTATTATTTTTATATGCACATTAGATACATTCCCCTTTACACACTTATTATTATTTTTGTATGCACATTAGATACATCCCTCCTTTACACACTTATTATTATTTTTGTATGCACATTAGATACATCCCCCCTTTACACACTTATTATTATTTTTGCAACTTTAGTGTTAACAGAAAATTTGGGGTGTTACATATATATATATATATATATATATATATATATAAAGACTTTAAACTTATATGTTTGAAATCATAAGTAAAATAAAATAATTTGAAATCAGAATTTGAGTTTTGAAAATAGAATTTAAAATTTGTAAATTAGAATTTGAACCTGGAGTGTTATTCAGAGTCTTACATTTAAACTGGACTCTATTACTATATTTTTCTTGAACTCCTGAAATCTTAATATCTTGATAACTTGATTACTCATGAGTCTTGGATCTCTTCTGAAACCTGAATCTCTTGAAACTCTTAAAACTGTACAGTCTTCGGTATTTAAGTCCTGTATACAAACCCTGCATATATATATATATATATATATATATTCTAGACAGAGATGTTAGTATATATTTTATAATCAATTAATAATGATAATTGAAATAAGGTTGTTGTCATCAAAACTCCATTCTCCAACAATCTCCCCCTTTTTGATGATGACAACCTTGATTTAATTCAGACATGTTCATTACCTGTTGATACTTTTTGATCTGGTCCTTCTAATACTCCCCCTTTCACCATGAATCCTAGACACTCCCTCTTAAACTAAGCCTAACTTATCCTTATTTTATAATTTCTCCCCCTTGTCATCCACAAAAAGAACATCTAAATATACTCCACCAAAATCTATACCATAAACAACTACAACCTATATCTGTCTATATATTCTAAGATTATAATACTTAATTCTATACTAGTACACATGACTCCCCCTAAATTTATGCCTATATTATCCTAATTCTAAAAGTATATACAAATCCAAAATTCAATTCAAACAATCAATAATCTAAACAATCTAAACCAAATCAACCAAATCAAAATAATGTATGTCAATTTAAAAACACTTCTTGAACCTTCAGCTAATCCTAGAAACTAAAAATCTCCCCCTTAATATGATATAAGGCTAAACCTAGCCTAAACTCTAATTCCCTTAAAACTATAATAAGACTTTAATCTAGACTAAGAAATAATCCTGATAAGATATCCTTAAAATTATGCTACAACTTAAATTAATAAAAGTCAAGTGATGACAAGTCAATATTTAAACAATTTAGTCCAAACAATCAACCCATTTAAGTATTGTTGTCACAAAACATCAATTCAAATAAATTCAAAACTAAAGCCAAACATTTCTTGTAACTTCTATTTATCCTAAAAACCTATAAAACTCCTATCAACCACAAATGAAATTCAACCATGTCAAACAAGTCAATCAAGTTATTCAGGTCAAACAAATCAAACAAGTCAATTAAGTCAAACAATTCAATCAAGTTAAACAAATATGTTAGTATTTATTTCTAATTAGATAAAAACTCCCCATACAGTATACTTGTTGTGTAGAGTAAAAAGTTAACATGTAATGCAGTGTGTGCAGTATGTTGGTTATAATGCAGTGTGAACTACATGTCATATGCAAAGCAATATGAGATGATATATTAAATGAAATGCAACTTGTGATGTAAACGATTTTAGTTTGAGATGCACTGTAATTTGTAATGATGATGTATGATATGAAATAAGATGTATAATGATAATATGTAGAATGATTTGGTGATGATTTCTATTTTGGTAAAAGATATTCAAGGTACTATCTAACTATTATGCATATATATATATACATATTGAAAATTAATTATGCATATATATATATGTATATATGTATATATATTTATATCATTATTTCAATCAAACAAAGGTAATAGTAGTTTCTAGACTTAGGTTAATGATACTAATGAAAGAAATCAAGAGTTTAGTCGTAATTAAAAATATGTTCATGATAGGTAGTAAAATATATTTTATGAGAAATATGGAGTTAAATAATCTTAGTAAGGTGCTTCTTTAATTATAGTAAATGTTTAAGAACATTTTAAAGGGAATATAAAATTTATCATATGAAGTAAACTATTTTGATATAAAGATATATTCAAAATTGTATTAACAAAAATTAATGTATTGTTAAATACACATCAATCTTTTAGTACAAATTAACATTAGATTTATACTATAGAATAAATTAATTTATTAAAGAACCATTAAAATGTTGAAACTTAAAATTAGAAAATTATTATAATATAAAATCTATAATTATAACAAAATTAATTTTTTGATAAAATCTGGTAATATAGAGTAAAATATGTTTTATATACCAAAGTTTAAATATGCAAGTTTTATAAAAATAAGATAAAGTTAGTATTCAATTTACAACGGTGAAAAATATAAATAAGTTAAACTATGTATGTTTAAGTTATATAAAAGGTGTACAAATTTATATTTTATAACAATATCAAATGTTTGAAAATTTTAAAATATTTCAAGCATATATCTGTGTACAATATATAATTTTATTGATTAATATAATTTCAATATATATATTTCTGAAACAAAATATATGGAACAAAATTGATAATTAGTGTTTGAACAGGCATTTTCATAATGAAAAGATGTCCTTTTAATTTTTCAAATCCGAATCAAATAGTAATGAAAAATAAATTTAGAATAAAAAAAGATTTTTAATTAGATTTGTATACTGATAAGTATACTATGGTGTACTGACATATGAACCAAATTATCTAAAATTATAAAAGAGATAATTTCTGTACCTAACTATGTGCATACATGTATATTCCTAAATATAATGATAATTATGAAATTATTGTTAAGCGTACCTCTTTTTGCAATTCTCTACTTTATTGTTCTTCCTTTATCATTAACCACACATTCACATCTTTTAGAATTTGATGACAAGATCTGCTTTATTGCGACGGGGTTATTTTTCTGATCAGCATATTATATTCATTTGCTGAGTTTGAAGACCGTATGAGAAAGATACTGATGATTTAGTAGTTTAACCAACTTGGCGCCAAAATTTTGAATTTTAATTGGAATGAACGGACACTTCAACTACTATAAATAGGCCCAAAAGTCATGTCTCTTCACATAAATTTCTCTTCTTCTTCTTCTTCCCGTTTTTCCACTTACAATAAATCTTTCGGAGGGCATAACTTCTTCATTTCTTAACGGAATTGAATAAACCAACGGTAAATCGAAGAGGAAGGCAAGGGCTATGTTGGAGGGAAGTTTGAAAGTTCAAACTCTTGAAATTCGAATTTTGAATTTCATTTTCTGGCCTATACTATACGTCGACATGTCGATTTATTATGTCGACATACATGTTGAATTTCAAAAGCCATTGACTTTTGTTTTATTATATTAATGTTTTATATTTTAGATTTATTATTTCCTGAAATAATACTATACCTAAGAAACATCTAAAATTAATTTTTTATTATTATTTTGAATCTCGAAATTCAAATTTCAAATTTGAATTTTAAAGTTATATTTTAAAAATAAATAAGGCAAACGTACAAAACATCCATTCATTCAAACCAACCAAAAAATCAAAACATTAAAAATTAATTAAGGTGTACCTAGTTTTTAGATCCATTTCTTCGACATTTTCTGAATTCAAAATTGTTGTGAAACACATATTTGAATTTCTGGTTTCTGGCTCTTCATCAATTGATGATGAATCTGGATTGTCTAAAGTTATTGCATATGCCCTCTTTCTCTTCTTTGACGAATTACTATTGTGTGTATGTTGATTTGATTTATCTAGATATGGATACATTCTCTTTTTATGGCCTGGTTTGTTGCTGTTACAACATCTATCATCATTTCTTCCCGAAATCCATTGATTATTTCTTTGAAAATTATTTCTCTTTTTATATCTCAAAAATTTTCTAAAATTTCTTGTCATTAAAGAAATTTCTTCATCACCCCAACTGCTTGAATCAGAACCATTTGTTGTCGCTTTGAATTCTATAGATTTCTTTTCTATAGGCTTATTTTCTTTTCTTTTTTGTAATTGAACTTCTAATGACATCAAATTTCCAATTAACTCTTCAATCTTCATTTCGCTGACATTATTGGTTACTTCAATTGCCAATGTTTTTTTATCCCATTTTGGAGTTAATGAACTAAGTATTTTTCTGACTTGGTCTTCTTTTGAATAAGATTTTCCCAATGCTATTATTGAATGCGTGATCTCCTGGAATCTGCAATACATATCGGAGATGATTCATTCTCATTCATTTTAAATAACTCAAACTGATTAATTAGCATTGATATCTTTGTCTATTTAACTTTATTGGTTCCTTCATGAGTAACTTGTAATGTTCTCCATATTTCATAAGCAGATTTACAAATTGACACTCTATTAAATTCATTTCTATCTAATGAACAGAATAAACATATTCATGGCTTTAGAATTGCTTTGTGCAGCAGTCTATTGTTAGTCCATTGTGCAAAATTAGTAGTGGGTTCAACATATTCAGTTTGTGTACTATTCTATGTGTCTAATCCTACTGATTGTAAATATATTTTCATTCTACATGCCCAATATAAATAATTTCTTCCATTAAATAGTGGTGGTCTAACAGTGGACTGACCCTCTATAAAAGAACTATTATTACCAATGTTGGTTGCCATTTAATATTTTCAAAAATCAGATTATGAACTATTTATAAACCTACGCTCTGATACAATTGTTAGGAAATGCGGAATGCAGATCTTAAGGCAAAACAATCATTAGAGGGGGGGGGGTGAATAGTGTTTATAAGGAATTTATGAAAATCTTAAACTTAGTTGATCTACTATATGAATCACATAATGATTAGCACACCAGAGATGATCACTAACACAAAATCAAACATAAACACAGATATAAAATGCAGAAAAGGAAAGAATACACCAAATTTTATACTGATTCAGATTACTCCTACGTCCAGTCCCACGCAGCGTTGGATTACGCATAGTTTTATTATTATCAGTTTCCAAGTACAACCCCTTGATTTCACGGCTACAAGGTTAACACCGCTCTCTTTCCTTGGTTTCAGGGCTACAAGAACGGACTCTTTCCCAAACACTTCCCAAATGATTACAACAGCCCTATAACCCTTCAGTAGCACTTCGAAATTGGTAGTAGTAGATAGAGATTGAGAAGAGATGAAGTTTTATATAATTTGAGTAGAAATCGACAAAGTATAAGTGTAGAAATCAAGAAAATGATAAATATTAATGGTGGTATAAAAAGGGGTGAAGAAGGAGAAGAAGAATTATGAAAAAGTCCGAAATCAGTCCCTATTTGTAGCATTTAAATGGTTGCAACGTTTCGAAAACGTAACAAATAGTGAAAAGACACTTCCTTTGAAAATTGAAAAAGTGACAGTTGTCTGTCAACATAACCATCTATGTATGTCGACATATGTCCTATATTTTTATTTTTAAAACTATTTTTCAAATGTTTAAACATATATATTATTCTGTAAATTCTTAAATCAAAACTTAGTAATATAAATGAATACTCTAAAGTGTAAAATTATATGAAATCATAATAATATATTATATAAACATATTTATAAAGTTATAGGATTTAAACTATTAAATTATAAAATTATATAACAGTATAACTCTGTAAACTTATATATATTAAAATCTTAGACTTATATGTTTGAAATCATAAGTAAGATAAAATAATTTGAAATTAGAATTTGAATTTTGAAAATAGAATTTGAAAATTAGAATTTGAAAAACATAATTTGAACCTAGAGTGTTATTCAGAGTCTTACATATAAACTAGACTCTATTACTATATTTTTCTTGAAATATTGATATGTTGATAACTTGATTACTCATGAGTCTTGAATCTCTTCTGAATCCTAAATCTCTTGAAACTCTAAAACTGTACAGTCTTCAGTATTAAGTCCTGTATACAAACCATGCATATATATATATATTCTAGATAGAGATGTTAGTATATATTTTTTAATCAATTAGTAATGATAATTAAAGTAAGGTTGTTGTCATCAAAACTCCACTCTCCAACAGCAAGTTCACTATTTCCTATGTTTCTAAAATCAGCATATTCTTCAGCATACTCATTTTGAATAAGATCTGGATCATCATTATACGCCATAAAAATCTAGATCATCCATGTTGTATCACGACACCAAACAGTCCATTTTGTAACATTTTTCCTGTCTCATTTAGTTAGAACAGTAATATCCATGACTAAGTAGTCACGTTTATTACCATTATAATTGTTTATAATGTTTATTACCGTTACTTTGAGTATGCAGGGTGGATAAGATAATAATTTTACCTTCCCCTTCATTATTTTTGATGCTTTCCTTTTTCATTTCGAACCATAACACTTAGAAATTTCCCATTGTTCCAACATCGCCGCTTAGGGTTACTACTATGTAATAACAGTATCGAATTAGTCAAGTAATTAGTAGTGGTTATTATCAAAATTTTCCAAGTAATTTAATAATATATTTTAGCCTACATATATGTTCTGACCATTTCATGTTCTTAATCTTTGATTATTCATTTTCATTTTCAATAATTAAATATTCGATAATTTAAATTATGTAAGGAAATCAATTTACTAAGCCTAGCCTCAGTATACATTTTCTAAGCCTCGGTTAATGGGATAGATTTAGGGGAAGTTTGGCATGGATCATTGATTAGAAATGAAATTTTTTACGATGTTATTTTTGGTATTCAAGTGTCTTTACTTCTTCATTGTTTCATAGTTGTATTTAAGTATTAGTGAACCTAAGGAAAAATTCCTGCTATATCATTCTATAACTTCCTGGGATATATTAGTTAGTAACACTAAAGGACATTAAAGAATAAATTAGCTATTTTGTTGGTTGGTTTTAGAACTACCTTGTAATTTGAATGGAATATGATTTCGATATTTCAATTGACTTTTTACAAGTGTATGAATACTTAATAGTATTTTAGCACCCTGAAAATAAATTAAACAGTTGGCATAAGTCTCAACATTTTGATGGGTATGTAATGTGAGTTAACATCTAAACTCATCAATATAAATAGGTCTAGTAGTTTGATTACATACTGTGATATTTTTGCAGTTGAGATGTATACCATATGAGGTGAGTATAATACCATGTGTATTGTTTCGGTTTTTCCATGAAAGTTGCTTTTTCAACTGCTGCTATAAATTAAAAGATACCAGTAAGTATTAACAGAAGTAAGTAAACATTAATAGAGTTGCTGTTGTTTTAGAAACTCTATAACTGGTTTTAGCAGCCTATAAAGAAAATATAGTTTTCTCTGCATTAAATTTATTACGATTATCTTGAAGTATGTCATGCATGTGTTTATTCTTGAATGTAGACACAGTATAATAATGTTAGGTTTTCTATGATACAACATTCCATATTTATGTAGATCTTGGATATATTTGAGTCTATATGGAATTATGATTCGAATTCATTGCTTATTTATAGGTTTCCTAGATTTTTGAAGATTGATTAATAGCATCTTTTAAAGATTTGGTGGATTTTATGGAGTAATTAGTTGTCTCTTTTATTGCATTAGAAAAGGCAACAAATTATCTGCATGGGAAGACTTATGGAAAGATTTATTTTGACCAAGTTTTATGGGGGATTTATTTTTAAGAGATTTTAGGGCCCAATAAGAGTATTGACCTAGTCTTTCTATTTGCATATATAAACATCTGAGATAGATTTACTTGTACTTTGAAGGGAGAAAAAACTTGTTTTTGTTTTTAGGGATTGAGATATTCTCTCAATTTTAGGTCTTTCTTTGTAATAAGTTGGTGGAATAATAAATGTTTGTTTGGAGCAATTTGTTTGTATTGTTTTCTTCTTCTCTCTTTTAAAATCTGATTGTGTAGAGATCCTGGGGAAACCCTACCAAATAATATTGTTTTTTTCGAGGGAAATAACATGTTAGCTTACTTAAATAAATGCAGTTACATGTAATCACAACATCATTTTTCATGTTTTAGATCACATAGTAGCATATTTTCTTGCTTTAAATGGACTGTGTGATATGGATTAGGAATATACATAATATATTTGTAAATATATTATTGATCTGAGTTATATGGTTTCTATTTTCACATGGAAGTTGCTATTTCAACTATTTTTTAAATTAACAGATACCAGTAAATATAATAGATGCAAGTAAACATTAATAGATTTGACATTGTTTTAGAGGCTCAATTGGCTTTAGAAGCTCGCAAGCAAATATAGTCTGCTCTACAACAAATTTACTACAATTATCCTGAAGTATACCATGCATGTGTTTATTCCTGAATGTAAACATAGTATTAATAATATTGATTTTCCGGGAGCAACAACATGTTAGCTTACTAAATATATGCATGTACCTCTTATATTAGAAGCATTTTTTCAATCTTTAAGTCACATAGTAGCATGTTTTCTTGCTTCAAAATGATTGTGTGATATGGATTAGGAATAATACATAATATATTTATAAATATATCATCGATCTGAGTTGCATGTGTTCGGGTTTGAGTGACTCTCTCTGTGTGTGTATAACTGAGAAAAGTAGTTACAGTTTATGATCTTTGGCCTAATATTTACATCAAATGAAGCAATATAAATTAGCAATTTATTTATGGTGTTTATTATTGTTTTCGGCTTGAATATTTAGTTTATATCATATACACTCTAAGATTTGGGTTGGAAGTTATTTCTTTGTTGTAATGAGTTAGAGCACCTTAATGAAATTCAACTCTATAGTTTGCATTTTGGTTTGAAAAAAGCTTAGCTCATTACAAAATCATATGTGAAATTAGTCTTATTACATAAGATGAACAACCAAAAAGCTATGTGCTTTTTGTTATATGCTTCTTTTACTATTATCTGATATGGCTTCTTCAAACAAAATCTTTTATGGCCATTTTTAACAAACAGTTGCCATAAACTCCCTTTATCATATTCAACAAAAAGCAGTAAACTTTTCTCCCCGTTGTAGCAATAATATATACTAACTATAAATGTGCTACCCTTTTCAATTACAACACTGAATACTTCTATCATTTGTTTTTCATGGTGTGTGCTAATATGATATTTTGTGATGTATAGCTCAAAATTTATGTTAAGATTTTGGATATATTTAGATGGAAAAGGCAATTATACAAACCACTCTTAACTGTGATTGAATCTTAGTTTATTACATGCTATAATACGAGTTCACTTAATTTATTGATTTTATTGTTGTATACGTTTAACATGATAGTTATTTTTATGTATTTAAAGCATTTAGGAATGAGTTTAAAGGGAAAAAAATCTGATTTATTGCTCTAACTCTTACAAAACGGGAATATAAATCTGATTTATTACTCCCATTCTTACAAAACTGACATATATGACTGGTTTTTTTGGCAAGACCGACCGATTTTTAAAGTGATCTGTAACACTTATTTATAAAAGATAAAGGTACTGGTACTCTGTACATGCACAGAGTAACATTTCTATTTTAAAGTGTCCAGTCACTATCAAGAGAACAAATTAATTAAGTTTACCACATAGTCTATGAACATAAAGATAATTCACGGTAAGCTACACGGCATCATAGCCAAAGTCGTCCTCTTCAAAAGTCCCCGTGTATGGTGTCATATTTCTTTCAAAGACCCAAAAGCGATATGCCAAATCATCCATATAGGATGGAGATGACGAGCTAAAAATAAAGTTCCTGTCCCATGACATGTGACGACCGCCTACAACCCCTGCACTTAACAAGAGGAATAATGCGCTGAAAGGTGTGCAAGACAGCTATGGACGATCATCATAGTAGGTAGACACAAACGAAACCTGTCGTAACTTACAGCACAAGGATAAAATATAATAGAACATATACAACAGGTATTAATAGTGAAAAAGAAAATACTAAAATTCCATAACAACTAGAAAGTGATATCCATACACGTGGATAACAACAATAGTGTTTATACAGCTTTACCTTACTACAACACTCAGAGAAGAACAACAAACAACGGAAATCTGAATACTATATAGTAGGTAGGATAATATGCCAACCTCCTGCTCGCCTCCAAACTGCAACGTCGTCCTCACTAAGCTATCACCTGTCACCTGCCACCTAGTCTTCCCATCCAACAACCGGATGAACAACCCAAGGTAATAAGAGGGAAACATAAAACCTTGAGTCAGACAACAGTCTTAGTGAGATAAAACATCTAACTAACATCATCAATAAAGTATATGAGAATGGGTAAATAAACGAACAAATCCACCCACAACACCAAGGAAGAACTCAACTCCTGTCTTTCCCACATCAGACAGTGATAGACTTTGCATCAAACATTCAACCATTCATCCATGGAAACCAGAACAACCATTTATTCATGGCAATTGGAAACAACCATCAATAGCACTTATAACATCCAGATTATAGATCTCTCGTAAACCATCCTAATCAAATTCAACATCCCTCTAGCGCAAGCCCCATTGGCCTAAACCAATATCAGATAAGCACCCAAGGAACATCTCCTTCAATATTGGATAATCTACGTGAGACGGTACAAACAAAACATCCTCCATGCATGACAAACTCTGGCTATTACTGCCAATCCTGCTTCGAAACTATCGTTAAGCGTATCACAGCCAACCTAGCCATATGTCAAGGGCTAATGGTAACCCCAGTTCTAGCTAAACTCCATACGCCTTTAAACGGTACGTATGTTTGTCCAACCTTGATAACTATGCCTTTCAACGATATCCAGGGTACTCGACCAACAACCTATAGGTCTTTTAGGTGCCCCTATTGTACCCTTGCTTTGAGCTTGCTATAACTTACGACAGTGATAACTTCCCGGCCTTCACATCTCTAGTCATCCAACCCAACGATTTTTCATAGCTCAAGCAACCTTCTCAAGCAACCATTATCCACCAACTCACGACCTTTGAGTTGTCATCTAATTCGTTATTCCACACCGATCAATGAAAACATTCAACACTTTGAATATTCCCACTTGAATTCCCCTCAAAGTCACAACGTCCTTCAACCACAGCGTCCATGCCACCAACCACAACGTTTAGACTACACTGCGCTGCGGCATGGGTTGAAGTTCTACCCAAATTTTTTTCAAGCCCTTTTGTTTAAATCCGGGTCGTACCCGAAAAATAAAATTTTTAGAAATGACCTTGTGCGACCGATCAGATCTTACTCGACCGACCTGCATGACCGACCCAACTATGCTCGACCGACCACACAGCGATTGACCCCTCCTTCTGTAACATGTTCGACCGACCACCCTTTTCCAGAACATGACCGACCCTATGCTCTACTGACCGACTGACCACCCTACGTTCGACCCCATGCTCTGCTCGACCCGTACACAAGCTGCATTAAAACATGACCGAATCCATTATTGTTGCTCGACCCATGTTCGATCATCCCGGGGTTATGCACGACCGACCATAACACATGCTCGACCGACCGCCTTGCCTGAGCCGAACCAATCATGCACGACCGATTAGAAACCGTGCTCGCCCCATGGCCTGTACAACCCCAATCCAAGCCCAATTTCGACCAAAACTCCACCAATTGACATGATTGACAAAATATACTCATCCAATTCATCCAACACAACCATAAGCATGTTATGAAATCACTAACAACATGAATATGACGATTTTCATTAAAGTTATGTAGTCTTCATCAAAATCATAATAAATGAACATAATTATGGATCTAACTTGCATAAACATATGAAATATCATAGAAATTATAGGTTTTAAGTTACTAAATTAGATCCTATGGAGACTCATATGGAACAAAACTTACCATTATGTAGATCTAAGGAAAACGACTTGAATTTGATGAAAAACAAGATCAAACACTCATATACTTGATTGAATCCGTGTGAGAGAGGCATATCACTCACCAATTCTCCAAAAACAACCCAAAATGATTGAAATATGATTTCAGATAGTGAAGAATTTGATCCTAACTCTTCAATTCGATGATCTCTCCCTTGGAATGATGTAGATCTAGCTTCCAACGATGTAGATCTTCAATTCTCTAATGTAGATTTCGAATTTTAATGGTGGAAAGGTGTAGAAGAATGAAGAAATCGGGGATCACAAGCTCCTCCAAATGAGAGAATGGAGAAAGTAAGCTATTCTCCATGCCTCCCACCCCCATTTATAGCCTCCCACCAGCCCACTAATGGGCCTTCCTAAATCAGCCTATTATGGCTTACAAAACCTGAACAACCAACTGAAAAACCTTAAAATAGCAATTCCTCTCAAACCGCTGAACCAAATCTTTAATGTGACCACTCTACGGAAAGGGAAACTTCACTTCCTTTCCAATAGCACAGGTCTCAACGCCTGATTTGACCTGAGTCAAAAGTTATCCCGTGTACAAGATTGACAAGGGTAAAATGGTCACAAACAAAATTGGTAAAAATTATGTACATATCTCACATCCCTATAAATAACATATTAAAATATGAGAATGATCCAACCCTCAGGGAATAAAATAAAAATATTTTACGATCCTCCGATACGTAAAATGCGGGCTGTTACATTCTCCCCACCTTTAGGATTTTCGCCCTCGAAATCCCAACAAATATAGGCAACCAAAGCAATTCCGCATGTCTATCATTCATAAGCAACCAATTCTATTACTCAAACTAGCAGCCATCCTGCCGTGTATCCATAGCCTTATCCTAGCACGCGTAATTCTAACACAAACATAATAGTACAAGTTATAATGATGTAAGGTGACACAGTACTAATGGATCATACCGACGAAGAGTTCCGGATGGGTCGCCTTCGTGCTCATTTCCGTCTCCCACATACAATCATCGCCATCCCCACTCCATTGTACCTTGACTAACTTAATCGTCTTCCTCTTAAGCTGTTTCGTGTCATTCCCCACAACACGAAGTGGCATACGAGGTTTCGCAATTTCGGTCTCTACTTCTAGATCTTCGTAGTACTCTGGAGATACTACCACCTTTGAATCATGCACGAATTTCCATAGAAATGACACATGGAAAACATTATGCACACTCGACATTTTCGCGGGTAACCCCAATCTATATGCGAGCTTACCAATCTGCTCGACTGTTGGAAATGGTCAAACGAACCTAAGATCTAGCTTTCCTTTATTTCGGAATCTAACCATATGCTTTAATGGTGAAATCTTGATGAAAACCATATAGCCCATGTCGAATTCCAAATCTTTTCGACACTTATAAGCATAACTCTTCTGACGATTTTGGGCTGCCTTCATTCGTTGTCGAATGATCTCGATACAATCTGAGGTCTCCCTGATCATCTTTGGCCCAAGTATCAACTTATCTCCAGTTCTAACCAACATGATGGAGAATTGCATGGCCTCCCATACAATGCCTCATATGGTGCCATCTCAATGCTAGACTGGTAGCAACTATTAGACGCAAACTCAATTAGATGTAAATGGTCTTCCCATGATCCCCCAAAATCCAACACACAAGCTCTTAGGAGATTTTCCAAAACTCGGTTAACCCACCCGGTTCGACCATCAGTTTGGGGATGATAACCCGTATTAAACACAATTCAGTTCCCAAAGCTTTTTGCAAACTCTTCCAAAATCCACTCGTAAACAATGAATCTCGTTCACTCACTATACTCTTTGGGATACCATGAAATCGAGCTATCCATTTCACATAAAGTTCATCCAACTTAGATGTTGTCTTAATCGACTTGAGAGGAATGAATCTTGCGCTTTTGGTCAAGCGATCCACGATGACTTATATCCCTTCATTTCCTACCTTGGTTCTAGGTAGTCCATCAATACTTGCTCCCACTTCCACTTAGGAACTTCCAATGGCTGAAGCAAACCACCCGGCTTCTTCTGTTCAACTTTCACCAACTGACAGTTCATGCACTTGGAAATGAACTTTCCGATATTCCTCTTCATCCCCTCGCAGTAGTAGATTCGCTTCATGTCCTGATACATCTTATTACCACACGTATGAATCGTCAACTTTGAGTGATGACATTCCCTCAGATTCTCATCTCTTAATCTGTCGATATCAGGAACAACTAGTTGCCCTTGCTTTCGAAGCCAACCTTCTCGATCGACTTCGAACTCTTTATTCTCTGGTTCCAACCTCTGGATAAACTCGACAAGCTTCACATCTCGCTTTTGGCTCTTGCCAATCCTTTCGATAAGAGTAGATCTTACTGATAATCTTGCCAACATTTCAGGTTCTAGCCCACACCTTGGCCTGAAATCAAACCTTGCCAAATACTCGAGGCTCTTCCATTCCGAAAACATCGCCCCCAAATATGCGTATCTTCAACTCAACGCATCTGCAACCGCGTTACCTTTACCAAGAGTATAGGCTATATCAAAATCATACGATGCCATAAACTCCAACCATCTTTGCTATCGAAGATTCAAATCCTTTTGGAAGAAAAGATACTTTAACGACTTGTGATGCGTAAACAACTCGAATCGAACTCCAAATAGGCAATGCCTCCACATCTTCAGAGCAAACATAATCGCTGCCAACTCCAAATCATGAGTTGGATAATTCCTTTCATGTGGCTTCAGCTATTGACTTGCGTAGTCCACAACTTTATCCTTATGCACCAGTACTGCTCCAAGCCCAGTACTACATGCATCGGTGTATACCACCATCTCTTCATTCCCACTTGGAATGGTCAACATAGGAGCACTCGTCAGTCTCTCCTTCAGAATTCCAAACGTTTTCACACACTTTGCATCCCACGTGAACACTTAGTTCTTCTTCGTCAATCCTGTCAATGGTACAACTATCTTCGAGAAATCCTTGATAAACCGTCGGTAATATCTGGCCAACCCATGGAAGCTTCAAACATCTGACGCATTCTTAGGTCGATCCCAGTCCTGGATTGGCACCACCATAGCAGGGTCAACTGCTACCCCTTTTCCAGAAATAACATGGCCTAAGAACCCTACTTCCTTCTATAGAAGTGACACTTCGAAAACTTGGCTCTTAACTGATGCTTTCGCAAGATTTCCAACACAACTCTCAAGTGCATCTTCTGTTCTTCCCCATTCCGGGAGTAAACCAGAATATCATTCATAAACACAAGCACAAACTTGTTCAACTGATCTCTAAAAACCCTATTCATTAGATCCACAAAATATGTTGGTGCGTCAGTCAACCCGAATGGCATCACCAACCATTCGAAGAAACAGTATGGTGTCCTAAAAGTAGTTTTCGATACACTATCCTTCACCACCCAAAACTGGTGAAATCCAGTTGTCAGATCCATCTAAGAAAACACTTTGGCTTCGTGAAGCTGATCGAACAAGTCATCAATCCTTGGCAATGGATACTTGTTCTTCTTGGTTACCTTGTTCTGCTCACGATAGTCCACACACAATCTTAACGAGCCATCTTCCTTGGTTGCAAACATGACTGGTGCACCCAATTTCGGAAACACTTCTCCGAATGAATCCCTTTCCTAGAAGGTCACGAACTTGCACCCCCAACTCTCGCTGTTCCTTAGGTGCCATCCGCCTAAGAGGCATAACGATTGGTCTAACACCCTTGACCAAATCGATCCTAAACTCGATCTCATGATGCGACAACAATCCTTTGACGTCGTCAAAAACATCCTCAAACTCCTTTGCGATCAGCACTGATGACAATTCTTCCTATGGAATCACAAGCGAATATAGATAACTTATGAAAGTACCGTCTTCGGGCTTGCATCCAATCAACACCTTTCGCCCTTCCACATCCCCGACTCTTACCTCTAGCTTCTCGCAATTCACCCTTGTTGCATACCTCTTGAGCCAATCCATGCCCAAGACGATCCCAAACCCAATGAAGTTAAGAACAAAACAATCACACACAAAAGAGCAACCACGACTCGACAACACTAGACCACGACACAACATGCACAAACTGGACGAACCCCCAACTGGATTAGTCACGATTAATCTTCTATCACAAATCTCGGGTTCCAAACCCAAGCGGTACACAAGCTCATTACAGATGAATGAATGTGATGCTCTAGTATCGAACAACACATGAACCGAAACACCATTAACTGAAAGAGTACCTTGAACGATGATACCCTTTCCATTCACCTCTGCAGTAGGAGCTTTTGAAGAAGATTGCACGACTTCCAAAGCATATGCCTTCACAACCTGCTTGCCCTCATTTGATTCTGGATAATCTTTCTTCTCATGCCCAGGCTTTCCACACTTGAAGCACTTCTTCTCAGCTTTGGGATTCTTGCATTCATTCGAGTAGTGACTCTTCTATTGGCAGTTAAAGTAAACCACCTCATTCTTAGGCTTCATCTGACCATCCTTTCCTTTCTGTTGTTGCTACTTCCTCTTCTTATTATTACCACCTTGCTGTGGTTTCTGAACTTCCTTGGTTGCAACGACAATATTTGCTTCCTTAGGAAACAAGTTCTTATGGCGAACAACTTTTTCCACAATCTTCTCAAATGGATCATCAAAATGATCCACCAACGGCTTTCCAGTATAGGTATCTAGACACATATGTAACTTCTCGTTCTTCTGATAGGGCATGTCAATGTATGAACGAGCATATCTGGATAAGGCCTCGAAATCAGAAACATAATCAAGCACAAAATGACCATTCTGTTTCAACTCAACGAACTTATTGAACAAAGCAGACTTCTGAGCAGTGGAGATGAACTTCGTCTCAAATTTAACTTAGAACTGCTCCCAGGTTATTTCCTCTTCTGGAGTCTCACGTGTAACTGAATTCCACCATTTCATGGCCCTGCCCTGCAATAGCCTTGACGCAAGCTTTCTCTTAGTTGCGCCATCCAACCCCAAGTTTCCAAAAATACGAACACAAGAACCCATTCACCTTTGAACCACTTCAGATGGTTCCTTTCCTTTAAATGGCTTTCCTCTTATAGATGTATAATCTTTGCACAACTTCGTAAAATCCACAACTCTAGGCAACTGAACAACTACATCTACTGTGGCTGCCACTGGAGCGGATACGCTTCGCGTGAATGCTTCCATCATGGACTCAAATATGGCTGGGTAGTCTGGTGTACCGCCATTACCCCTTCCAGGCACAACCCCCTCCCTAACATTATGTCTTGAAGCACGTCGACTCATTCTAAATCTGCAAATTAGAATGATTAGCCACTTGCAAGAAAAAACTGCTAAAGAAGTACAAACGCTACTATAATATATAGTATTATATAGTATACATCCAACTGAAATCTACAAATACGTCTCTCATACGTAATTACGTCCTCGAACTTTTTTTAAAACCGTTAACCAAAGCCCTGATACCAAATGTGACGACCGACCACAACCCCTACACTTAACAAGAGGAATAATGAATTGAAAGGTGTGCATGGCAGCTATAGACGATCATCAGAGTAAGTAAACACAAGCAGAACCTGTCGTAACTCACAATAAAAGGATAAAATATAATAGAACATATACAACATGTATTAATAGTGAAGCAAAAAACACCGAACTTCCATAACAACTAGAAAGTAATATCCATACATGTGATAACAACAATAGCGTTTATATAACTTTGCCTTACTACAGCACTCAGAGAAGAATAACAAACAACGGAAATCCAAATACTATATAGTACGTAAGATAATATGCCAGCCTCCTTCTCGCCTCCGAACTGCAAAATCGTCCTCACTAAGTTATCACCTATCACATGCCACCTAGTCTGCCCAACAATCGGATGAACAACCCAAGGTAATAAGAGGGAAACATAAAACCTTAAGTCAAACAACAGTCTTAGTAAGCGATAAAACAGCTAACTAACATCATCAATAAACACTACTACAAAACAGATCATTTGCTTCGGTTGTTTACCCCTTGTTGCTTTGCTTCAGCAACTGAAACAAATGCAGTAGACACAACAGACCAAAATCTGTTACTTCGGTTGTTCGACCGAAGTAAGAAACCATAATTTTGCTTTTGTTGTGCTAACAACCGAAGCAAAAAGTGCACCATTAGCCAAAAAACAACCATACATTGTTGTTTTAGTTATGGTTACAACGGAGGCAAAAAAATCTCATTTGAACCAAAAAAAACATTATTGCATATCACTATAATTCTCAGACATACCGCAAAAGAAATATCAAACAAATAACGATTGCTTTCAAATATTAATTAAACCAAATGACAATATAGATAAAACAACACAACACACATATAAATATAATTCATTAACAGTGTTAATAATTTACACATCTAAGAGGAACAACACAATAGAAAATAATATAATTCATTAATAGTGTTAATAATCCTGTCTTAGTACAATAAATGGAACATCCAGTAGCATAAATGTTCTCAAACTAAATGCATTGACAATTTACAAGGAAAAAACCAAATACAAAATAAGAATTTTAACTTACTAACAAAATCAATGCTTCAAGAAGATGAACATATTGTGTTTACAAAATGCATCTTCCATTAAGGCAAACCAAGCTCCCACTTATTATAGTGCTCAGGCTCTTTCGTGCATTAGAGTATCTCTGAGAAAATAAACAAATATAAATTATCAGTTCTCAAACTAAGTGGTGTTAGAAGACTGAATCAATATTAAGAAAAATGAAAAATAAAGCCACTTCAATCACCTATACATTAAATGTCAGGACCACAAACATAATGCAAGCATAACTAATACTGGAAGATCAATTCAAAACTGATGTCAACACTTGGTAAAAAAAAAAACATGTCATTGACGTGCACAATTTAATTTTGACATTTGCATACTTTTTTGGCTTTATTTTTCTGTGAATTATATATGTTTTTTCAATGGTTTAATTCTCAAATTATGTGCATTCCCCCAGGTGTTGCACAACCAGGGTCGGTCCTATGACTTTTGGTACCTAAAGCGAAAAGCTAAAAAAAAGGCCCTTTTAAATGCACTAATTATGTATGACAACAAAACAAAGGTCAGTGCACATATCATAAAATATGTATGAGTGCAAACCACTCAAATCAGTTTATATAAAAGGGGCAGTGTACATACCGAAGTACGCACACAACACTACAACAAAAAGATCCACTTAAGACCAAAATTTGAAACCCCGTCCTTTTTTGTCTCTATGGAAGGACTTGTTAGGGACAAAATATTTATGTCATAAATAATTTTGCATTTAAGAAAATAAGCATGACTAACCATGACTAGTAGGTCTTACTACACGAAGTCCCAATATTTATGCATCCACTTTTCTCATATCCCTTTGTCTCGCGCGTAAATGGCCACTCTTCCAGCAAAACAAGGTACTCAAATTCGAATTAACCCTCAATAACTCTTCATTTTAATTTCTTAAATCTATCGGCCATTCTTATTTTTTCTAAAGCTTCAAAGTTCCACATACCGATAACTCATACCTGCGCAAGTGGAAGGCTACTCGAAACAAAGGTTAGTTTCTCAATCTAATTATACAAAGGTGTGAATATCCTACAATTGACATTAATTTAATTGTGACTTTCGATTGACAGAGATGTGTTTTTTCATAGGAAAAAAAAGAGGGAAAATATGAGCTATGGATAATCGACTGTGAAGGAGGAAGAACGAGGTATGCTATTTTGAAATTTATTTTGATATCTGCTTAAGCTACAATTCTCTTGATTTATTATAGAAATTACAATGGCCAGCAGTCAAGCATTAAAGTTGTGTTGTTTCAAAATTCTCTTATACCTATTATATCCTTATTTATAATCCTCTTCAAACTTCTGTCCGAAAACAACCCATACTTTTTTTTACTGTGTGCGTAAGTCTACTATATGATGAAATTAGTACTAGTATTTATAGCTAGTAGGTACAGTTTGTATGTAGTCTACAAAGCATCATTTTTTATGTGTTTCTAATAAATTGATGAAATATGTATGCATGAAATGATGAATTAATCAATCTTGTTTTTGTTAATTTGCATAGGCTGAACCCAATTAGGGTAGAAAATATACATATGAACAGAAAAAAGTAAGCACATGTTAGATGCTGTATCATTAGAAGCAGTAGGTTAGGTAACCATGTCAGTTGCTATTTTGAATCCTGGTTCGTTTGGATAGACTCTCTTTTTTACAATAAAAAAATATTTTTTTAAATAGATAGATGATGATACAATGGATTGAACACACAGGCATTGTTGGTTAATATGTTGATATTAAACTTTGTAGACTATAATCTATGTAAAATAAATAATTTTACATAGGATATACGAGTTTATCTATGATACATTTCAAGTTTGTGCGCAAATATAACGAATATGTTGTTTTACTAATATAGTAGGGTAAAATTGGGTCTTCATTCTCTTTACATAACCCTCATTCAAAGTATAGAGAAATGTAGAAAGGATAATACAAAATGAAAATAACCAAAAAATAAATTTTGACCAATAATTTTACATTAAACAATAATCAAATTTGCATATATTTTTCCTTTCTGAAAAAGACCCAAACTATGTTAAGGTGAACATATAGCTAGTTCCAATATTTTTTTTATTGGCCGTTATTAATGAAGAATTGAAATGAATTGTATGAGTCAGCTACATACATACATGCATGTGTATATACGGATAAATACACACACACACACATACACATATATATGTAAATGAATCACTTATTTTCATAAATCTATGAATCGTTTATTTTCATATGTATATATATATGTATATATGTGTACACATATGTACATGTATATATATACACATATATACATGTGTGTGTATATGTGTGTATATGATCGTTAATTGTAGCCCATAAATTGTAGATAGTTGAAATAATGAAGAAGAAAAAATGAATCACGTAGATATTACATGTAAACAAAACAGGATGGAACTTTTCTCCTATTATCATACATGGTATGTAGTGAGATTATCTAATGTTGATTATTCTAGATAGCACTGGCATGAAGATAATACATGATACGTTTAATTTTATGATGTCAAAAACAATTTGAGGTTATCAAAAAGAAGTTTTTAATGAAAATATATCCATTTGCGATGCTATATATATGAAATGTTAATACCCTTTAACAACAACAACTACTTCAAGAAAAAATATATTAAGCAATCAATTAACAATGTAAAGGTTTCCCAAATCTATTCAACAATGGTGTTGAGCACCTCAATTCGTACAATTTTTACCAATATCACAAAAAATTAATTGGCCCAAAAAATTCAGATAATTTTATTCTCTCTTACCTATATGTATATAGCTACCATTGGATTAGGAACCTATTGTTATGTAAATGTAAACTGGACTACCTGAATGTTCAGATTGTTAGGTCTTATATAGTTTATTTCATTATTTTGTATCTTTGGAATAGTTATAGTTACATGATTGCTAATCTATTGACCTTTTTTCTATGAATTTTTTTTGTTATAGAATCTGCTGGAAATGAATGAGCAAAGAAAGGGGAAAGTAGGAAGAAGAAGAGATAGCAACATTTAAAGTCCCACATCATAGAAATATTAGCACAATCTCTCCTAATATATTAGAAGCCAAACATGCTTATGTGAAATAGAAAGGAGAGGGATGATATGAGGATGTGGGCTTGGCCATGACATAATAATACATTAAAATGTCAAAGATAAGGGCCTTGGGGCTATTGGGGTCTCTTGATTGGATATGGTAGACGGTTGCTGATTGGGCTAGTGCACTAACATAAGAATATTTTTTCTTAGAATTTTAAAGGTGTGTCCGTTCAGTCCAGAATTCGAAAGGAATGTCTGTTAGCTGAGTAAAGACAACCATTTGAATTCTCAATAGACGCATATTAATAATCGGGCGGTTAAAGGGTAGCAACCTTTCCTATTCTGATGGTTACTAATGCATTCGAACAGGCACTCCTCCTTGCCTATATATACACTGCCCAAAACAAGACAGTTTTCACCTTTTTTCTGCTTGCATTACTTCTTCTTCTTCAAAGTAATCCTCTGATCTGGTTTATATAATCAACTTCAGTTCGTCAGAGCTCCATTCGCTGGCACTACGCAACGGAGTTGGTCCGTTTTATCCTGGGAAACAAATTGCAACAACGTCGATTGGTGCATACAATGGCAATATTGTTTCAAGGAAACAGAAAACTTCTGGACTCGGACATTATTGAAACAGAATATTTTCTGTTTATCTTCAATCTTGTGCACGAATCGGTTATGCTTTCTGTGATTATTGTATACACAGTTTGACGTGACAATTGTGGCATAATTGATTGACGTTGATTGTTGTTACTGTCTGTTTGTAATACAATTGTGTAATCACAAAAGTACTAACAGTCTTGAAACAATATTTTTGTTGCAGATGACGAAAAACAGCAGCACTGATTCTGCACCGATTCAAACGGTGAAAACTGCTCAGCCAGCGCCTGTGCTACCAACAATGGCTCTGTCTCATGGCGAAAGGCTAGAGAAATTCAATGGAATCAATTTCAAGCACTGGCAACAGAAAATGTTGTTTTATTTAACAACATTAAGCCTTGCCAAGTTTCTGACTGAAGAGGCTCATGTGGTAGACGAACTCGAACCTGACGCTACTAAAGCAGAGGCACTCAATATCTGGACAAACTTAGATTTCATGTGCAGAAATTATATTCTGAATGGTCTGGATGATAGCCTCTACAATGTCTACTGTACTTTTGCAACGTCCAAACAACTCTGGTTGGCTCTGGAGAAAAAGTACAAAACTGAATATGCAGGCATAAAGAAATTCATTGTTGGAAAATTTCTAGACTTCAAAATGGTTAACTCAAAGACGGTAGTAAGTCAAGCTCAAGAACTGCAACTTATCATCCGTCAACTAGAAGATGAAAAGATGACTCTTAGCGAGATTTTTCAAGTTGCTGCAACAATTGAGAAATTGCCTCCTTCTTGGAAGGACTTCAAAAATTACCTTAAGCATAAACGTAAGGAAATGACAAAGGAAGATCTCATAGTTCGGTTATGCATTGAGCAAGATAACAGAAATTCTGAGAAAAAGATTTCTCAGAATATTGCTGCCAAAGCAAATGTTGTTGAGTCAGACAAGACTAACAAAAGAAAAAGGGAGAATGCTCCTAAGAAGTCAAAGAAATTTCTGGGTTCTTGCCACAACTGTGGAAAGAAGGGGCACAAAGCAGCCGAATGTCGTGCACCTAAAAAGAAGAAATTAGAAGCAAATACGGCTGATGTTTCGAAAGGCATTTCTGATCTTGATTTATGTGCAGTAACATCAGAATGCAACCTTGTTGGTAACTCAAAGGAATGGTTTGTAGACACTGGAGCCAGTCGACACATATGTGCTAATAAGTGGATGTTTACAACCTATAAAACTGCAACTGATGTTGAACAACTTTTTATGGGCAATTCTTCTACTTCAAAGGTCGAAGGCAAAGGAAAAGTTGTGTTGAAACTGACTTCTAGAAAGGAACTAACTTTAAATGATGTTCTCCATGTTCCAGAAATTCGCAAGAACCTGATTTCAGGATCATTACTGAGCAAACATGGCTTCAAATTGACCTTTGAAGCTGATAAATTTGTGTTTTCCAGGAATGGAGTGTATGTTGGAAGAGGATATGTGTGTGATGGTTTGTTTAAAGCAAATGTAACCACTATTGTACCACGCACTGAAATGAATGAAAGCGAATCTTCTGCTTATATTGTTGAATCTTCTAACATATGGCATTCTAGATTAGGGCATGAAAATTTTGATACATTGCAAAAATTGATTAATCTAGAATTTATACCAAAATGCAATATAGATTAAAACTATAAATGTCAAGTTTGTGCAGAAGCAAAATTGAAAAGAACCTCGTTTCATCATGTTAAACGAGATACTGAACCTCTAGACTTAATACATACCGATGTATGCGATTTAAAAATGTGTCAAACTAGAGGTGGAAAAAGGTACTGTAACACCCCACCTCCACTAGGATCACTCCTTGGAATGTACTAGCTTTGGAGGGGCGTTATTGTGAAGGTAAACATGCACAGAGATATCGCAAGACAGAATATATAAAAATAAATATAAGTAAAGCAGCGGTAGCAGATAAAAACCCATCATCATCTCTCAAAAACCCACATAGTCAAGTACATAATATCAAAATGTCATGATCCAAAATACAACATAAGTCTAGATACGTGATAACAAAATACATGGTAAAACATCAGTACTAATCCCCAGAAATAAAAGATAAGCCACAGCTAGCTCAGATCCATACATGAGCTATCCAACAAGCAAGCCAAAGATCCACTAAGCAGATGTAGCCCCTCCCTGAGAACCTGTGGGGGGGGGGGGGGAAACGGAAGAAAAGAAGCGAAAGAAAACAGGTCAGTCAAAAAGACTGGTAAGCCCTACTACGATCAATCTATAAACTAATAAAGTTAACAATATAATGGAAACTGAGATGAACATACTGGCAATAGATAAAGGTGACATCACATAGATGAGATTAAACTTTGCACCGCAATGTACTAGTAAACCCACTAAACAGATCCTGATCCCTTAGCCCAAACTTTGGCCCAATACCCGGAAGTGACCTTAGTACAAGGTCCAGCCCCACGGTCTAGTCGATCGGCTCCCTATAAACCTAACACGTCCAGTGTTGGTGTCCATACGGCCCACATGGATGTAGTCAGACTGCGCTGGGTCCACCTTTGGGTGTATCAAGCCCTCGGGTGTCAACCCCAGACACCTAAGCAATAATGCACAGTCTAAACCTACTGGTACCCGTGCCTCGAGTTTGTCCAACATCGGACTACGTGCACGTCCGTAGCCCGCCGGACCCGCACCGCTGTACCACTCAGCCGTCGCTTTGGTCGCTTACATCCGTCCAGTAATCGTGCCCCGCCCTAACCTAGCTATAGGGTTGTGGTGATACCAAACTGGGATTACTGCTGGAACAGACCACGTTGCTAGGGTTTCTAAGAGGGTTAAGTGTGGTTTTAACCCCTCACTAATCATGGATTAAATTAGTTAAGTGTAACTACTTAACCCCATCTAATCCTCGCATCCCCATTATTGGTTAAGTATTAGTGGGCCATGACTTAACCCTAATCATGAGGCATTAATTACTTAACGCACCCGACCTCTCACATTAGACATCCGTGGTTACTTGGGAAGATTTACACCACGTCTAGGTCTAACCTCGGGTCTTATGGTGCAACATGACCAACTACCCACATTAGACCCCATGTTGTGGCTACCTAGGAAGATTTACACCACAACTAGGTCTAACCTCGAGTTGGCCATATCATGTTATCTAACGTCATGTCCACTTTGAAACATATTTACAAGTTAACAAATACTTGGGTAGACCTAACTTAATAGGTAAATTCCCAAGGGGTAGACCTAACTTAATAGGTAAATTCCCAATCTTTTAGTTTCATGTATTTTTAAGTTTACCCAAACCCCCCAACGTCATTATATCGCTTACATATTCGTCATGACGCATAAGGGTATAAATTTGGCATAACATACATGATGAACTTCATATATCATAATAATGATGCATAACATGTTAGACTTGCAAATCATGTCATAGTGAACTCGCATAAGCATGCATAATCCATAAAACTTGCATAACATGGTAAGGTGAACTTGCATAAACATGCATAACCCATAAAACTTGCATAACATGGTAAGGTGAACTTGCATAGACATGCATAACTTATGAAACATGTAAAACATGGCATAGTGAATTCGCATAAGCATGCATAACTTGTGAAACATGTAAAACATGACATGGTAGTCTCGCATAAGTATGCATAACTTATGAAACATGTAAAACATGACATGGTGAGTTCGCATAAGCATGCATAATCAAATAAACTCACATAAATCCCAACTTTCACCACATGATAACTTTAGAGTTTGTAAAGTGAAGGTAAGAGGGCTTACAAATATAAACAAGCCACAAATCCACCAAATAAGATGAAGAAGCCCTTTGAAAACCCAAAACAAAGCTTTTAAATAAGAAAACCCTTTTGCAAAATCCCAAAAACACAAACTTAGCAAATCAAACTTGCAACTCAATGAAGTATGCAAGTTATTAAGCATTCATACAACATAGAAAAGGTTGCATGATCATCATATCTTCATAGGATTAAACTTTGAGGAAGGTGGAGGCTAGGGATTTTAGGTGGAGGCCATTTGAGGATTCAATTTGACATAGTTTAGTTGCTAGATTGATTAATGAGGCTTTAGGGTAGGATTAGGGGTATATTTATAGAGAATTAGAGTGTTTTAAGCCCTAGGATTAACCCTAGAATAGTTTAGGCCCGTCAGATCTCGGAACTCTCTAGAACCAAGCCACAAGACCCAACCCAAATCAGAAATGGTGCACCAGGCTAAACTGCCTGGGCACCCCCTGTCGACAGGGCTGTCGACAGGGCAGTCGACATGCCCAGGGACCCTGTCGACAGGCCTGTCCTGGCGGGATTTTTCCCGCCTCGGCCCAGCTGGCCCAAATCCTTGTTTTTAATTTCAAATTTAAATCTGTTTTTACTTAGAAATTCTCTGCAACTTCAATGGGCCTTAACTGGGTCATACGGTCTCCGATTTTCGAAAACTCGGACTCTATTTCGCGTATTTTTCCGAGACGAACGCAATGGCATAGCCCGTTTCCCTTGATTCCCATTATATAATTTAATTCTGCCTCAATTTATGTTATAACAGATTATTGAAAATACGGGTTGTTACATTCTCCCCTCCTTAAAGGATTTCGTCCCCGAAATCTTCAAGTTAGGAAGAACGTATCCTACCATCCAATCATCCATCTACTCAAAGCATCATCCACGAGCAACCATTGTCCTTAAAAGATTCTAAATGCCGTATGAACATATGCAGAAGTGTGTGTATATGTACCTATCTAATGCAGAGATCAATGCAAAATATGTTAGTGAAATGTATCCATATGTATGCAAATCCCTAACATAATGTATAATATCTACATGCGTGCTCAATCATACATCCATATGCAACATCCATGTGATTGTATACAAATTCCATCCAAGGATAAGCATAAACACTCATGCACATGCAATATGAGGAGTGTGCGAGCCGATCTAGTGCCTAATGTGTATCATGCATCCATGAGTAACCACTTGCAAACACTTGTAACCACTTGCAACCATCAAACATAACATGTCTCAAGCACATGTTTCATCCAAAGGGTTTCTACCTAAGGTTCTCATGATAAGATAGACACGATGAACTAGATAAACTAGATAGACATGGATAGCAAAAGAAAGATATACTAATAAAGGAAAGAGATTGAGAGTGTACCCTCAAAAAGGAATGGATAAAGCCCACGCATCTTCTCCTCGGTTTCCCAAGTTGCGTCTTCTTTGGCTTCACCCCATTGAACTTTCACCAATCTGACCTCACGATTCCTTAGCTTCTTGGTCTCTGTCCCCAAGATACGAATCAGAGCTCTCCTTAAAGTTGCTTCTTTCTCTACTTCCACGTCTTCAAGAATGCTAGGTTCAACCACCTCAGCGGACTCATGCAGACACTTTCGGAGATGCGAGACATGAAAGACATTATGCACTCCAGACAACTTTTCGGGCAATTGCACTCTATAAGCCATCTTCCCTATTCTCTCTATGATAGGGAAGGGTCCAACAAATCTTGGTGCTAGCTTCCCAACAGCTCCAAAACGGACCACATTCCGCAAAGGAGAAACCTTTACGAAAACCTTGTCCCCAACCTCAAACTCCAAATCAGACCTCCGCTTATCAGCATAAGATTTTTGTCTGTCTTGGGCTGCCTTCATTCGTCTTCTGATCAACTCGACCTTCTCGGACGTATCTCTAATCATGTCAGGTCCAAGTATAAGCTTGTCTGTAGTCTCCCACCAACATGTAGGTGACTTGCATGGTCTCCCATATAAAGCCTCAAACGGTGCCATACCAATGCTCGCCTGATAACTGTTATTATAAGCAAATTCTACAAGAGGAAGGTGGTCTTCCCAAGTACCACCAAAATCCAAGATGCAAAGTCTCAACAAGTCCTCAAGCACTCGATTCACCCTTTCGGTCTGGCCATCCGTCTGTGGGTGATAAGCTGTACTCAGATTCAACCTTGTGCCCATAGCTTCCTGCAAACTGTTCCAGAACTGACTAGTAAAGATGGGGTCTCGGTCACTGACTATGCTGGAAGGGACTCCATGTAGTCGCACTATCTCTCGAAGATATACTGATGCTAGTCCAGATGCGGTCCTTTTGCTCTTTACTGGGATAAAATGAGCACTCTTCGTAAGCCTATCCACAATGACCCATATGCTCGTATTCCCTCTCCTTGACCTTGGAAGCCCATCAATAAAGTCCATAGAAATGCTCTCCCACTTCCATAGCGGGACCTCTAGCGGATGTAATAGCCCACCGGGCTTCCTTGACTCAGCTTTTACTCTCTGACAAATAACACATCTCGCGACAAACTCCGCCACATCCTTCTTCATTCCAGGCCAGAAGAAAACGCGCTTCATGTCCTTGTACATTTTATCACCACCTGGATGTATAGTCATCTTGGAGCGATGTGCTTCCTCAAGAACTTTCCTCACCAAGTCTTCTACCATCGGAACACAAAGCCTTCCATCTCTCCTCAGCCAACCCTTATCGTCTATAGAATACCGAGCAAGGTGACTAGATGTCTCCCCTCGAACCAGCTTGTCCATGATCTCAGTTATCTGAGGGTCTTCCTTCTGTGAAGCCCCGACTTGATCCAGAAGGGTAGGCCTGAGCTCTAGAGATGCCAAAGAACCGGTCATCGTCTCAACTGTCAAGGAAAAATCAAAGGTTGCCAAGAACTCTAAATTCTTCATCTCAACAAATAGAGGACTTAGTGTCAACCTTTTCCTACTCAACGCATCCGCTACAACATTCCCCTTGCCAGGGGTATAGGCTATGTCAAAATCATAGGAAGCCAGGAATTCCATCCATCTCTGCTGCCTCAAGTTCAGATCCTTCTGCGAAAAGAGATACTTCAAAGACTTATGATCAGTATACAGCTCAAATCTCTCTCCCAGAAGATAATGACGCCAAGCTTTGAGTGCATATACAATCGCTGCCAGCTCTAGATCATGAGTAGGATAATTCCTCTCATGCACCTTAAGTTGCCTCCCACCAAAACATATAACTCTGCCCTCTTGCATCAGAACGGCGCCCAATCCCGTGCCACAAGCATCAGTGTACACGGTAAATATCTTACCGCCATCGGGTAAAGCTAAAACGGGTGCGGAGGTAAGGGCTCTCTTGAGTCTCTGAAAAGCAAGCTCACAATCCATATCCCAAGCAAAGACTAAGTTCTTCTTCGTCAACTTAGTAAGAGGAGCGGATATCTTCGCGAAGTCCTTGATGAACTTCCGGTAAAAACCCGCAAGACCCAAAAAGCTTCTCACCTCGGTTGCATTCCTTGGAGTCTTCCAATCCTGAACTGCAACCACCTTAGCGGGATCCACCGCCAAGCCTTGCTTGGATACGATATGCCCAAGGAATCTGACTTCCCTTCTCCAAAAGTGGCACTTGGAGAACTTGGCCTTTAACTGGTGTGCTCTGAGCGTATCCATCACCTCTACCAGGTGCCTCGCATGCTCTTCTTCATCCTTGGAGAAGACCAGAATATCATCCACAAAGACCACGACAAACTTATTCAAGAACTCCCGAAACACCCTACTCATCAAATCCACAAAATACGCGGGTGCATTTGTCAAACCGAACGGCATAACAAGCCATTCAAAGAATCCGTCTGGAGTTCTGAATGCAGTCTTGTCTATACTATCTTCAGCCACTCTGAGCTGATGAAAACCCGTAGCAAGATCAAGCTGAGAGAAAACAGAGGCACCAACAAGCTGATCAAAGAGATCGTCGATCCTCGGTAACGGGTGTCTGTTCTTCTTAGTCAGCTTATTCAATTCTCTATAATCCACACAGAGCCGAAGAGAACCATCTGCCTTAGTTGCAAACACCACAGGCGCTCCCCATTCGGATATACTCCTTCTGATGAAGTTCTTCTCAAGCAATTCTTTCACTTGCTTGCTCAGCTCCCGTCTCCCACGCGGAGCCATATGCCGAACGGGCAAAGAAACAGGCTTAGCATTATCCACTAGATAGATGCGAAAATCAATCTCTCGTTTAGGGGGCAACCCCTTAACTTCTTCAAAAACATCTGGATAATCTCGGACCACCCTTACAGACTGAAGGGCCTCCTCTGATGAGTCGAGAGATTCTAGATAGCATAACATAACGGGATTCTTCGGATTGCATGAAATCTCTAAGGTGTTGCCCAGGCGAGTCACAAGCCTTACAACCCTATGCTCACAATCCAGAATGGCTCCATATCTAGACAGCCAATCCATGCCCAAGATCAATCCGTATCCCCTGAAACCTAGAACATACGCACTACACAAGAACTCTACGCTGAGTATAGAGATCCTCAGATCCTCACATATCATAGATAGATGAGCAGAACCCCCAATGGGATTCGAAACACAAACGGGATCATCCGCTAAGCTAGTACTAAGGTGCAAGTTATCAACAAGATCAGATGAAATAAAGCTATGTGAAGCACCAGAATCAAACAAGGTACGTACTGGAAGATCAGAGATATAAACAAGGTTCTCAACAGAAACACTACCTCGCTCGGGAACTGAAGCGGCATTGAGGGCATGAACTTGCCCTCCTGAAGGCCCAGCCTGTCCTTTCTTCTTTGGGCATTCTTTGCTAAAGTGCCCAGTCTCTCCACAAGAAAAGCATCCACCACTAAGCTTCCTTTTCTTCTTCCTGCAATCCTTAGCAAAATGCCCAGCTATGCCACAGTAATTGCACTTTCCCTTGCCTTTGTTGTTGTTGTTCCCCTTCTTGTTCTTGCCCTGATTCCCCTGGCTGCTTTGACCCCCTTGATTGCCTTTGCCTTGAGAATCAGCCTTCTTTGCCTGAGTATCACTCGCTTTGACTTCTTTCTTTCCATCTCCCTGAAGCAGAGCCATATTGACCAAACTCTCAAAAGTAGCTCCATGCGGAATATGTGACATCGCCAAGCCCTGTAGCGGCTCATTCAACCCTCTAGCAAATCGAAGAGCCTTCTTCTCCGGGGTGTTTACCATATCCAAACCAAAACGGGCTAGATGATTAAACTTGTTCACATACTCCTTGACAGACATATCACCTTGCTTTAATGCAATGAACTTCTCCATTTGTAAATTTGCCTCAGCCGAAGATAGAAACTTGGTCACAAATCTAGCCCTCAAATCGGTCCAAGTCTCAACGGGCCTCGTCCCATTGGTGACCTCCCACCAATAGGCCGCCTCATCCTTCAAAAGCCACACCGTCAATAAGATTTTCCTCTCGTCATCAATCCCAAAGATAGCAAACAAGTCCTCCGTGTCTTTCAGCCAATTCCTAGCTTCAACAAAAGATTCCGTGCCTAGGAAATTCTTGCCTCCCATTGCCTTGAAGTCTTTACAAACCTTCGTAAATTCAACCTGAGGATGCTGAGGGGGAGGAGGAGGAAGAGGAGCCTCAGCAACGGGAGGAGGAGGAACATTAACAACGGGAGGGGGAATATTAACCGCTGGAGGAGGGGGAACAGGAATCACCGGAGGAGGGATATTAGGGATAGGATTCTCAACCACAGGAGGAGGAGTGGGAGTAGGGATGGCGGGACCAGCTGCCGCCCTGGCTTCTAGAAGCCTCCTATACCAGAGTGGTACGTTCACTCCATCTGGGATGTCAAGATTCTCAGTCATACTGAAACGAAAGATAAGATAAGATCAGGTCAAGGGAACGAAGGATAACGCTAATGGCTTTTGGGGATTAGCCTTAAAATAATCTAGACTTTATTTTTGGCAAATACTTAGTAGGTTTTTTGAAAATAGTTTTTCAAAAAGGTTTTTTTTTTCAAAAGTTTTGTTCAATCTTGTTAACCTGGCTCTGATACCAAATGTAACACCCCACCTCCACTAGGATCACTCCTTGGAATGTACTAGCTTTGGAGGGGCGTTATTGTGAAGGTAAACATGCACAGAGATATCGCAAGACAGAATATATAAAAATAAATATAAGTAAAGCAGCGGTAGCAGATAAAAACCCATCATCATCTCTCAAAAACCCACATAGTCAAGTACATAATATCAAAATGTCATGATCCAAAATACAACATAAGTCTAGATACGTGATAACAAAATACATGGTAAAACATCAGTACTAATCCCCAGAAATAAAAGATAAGCCACAGCTAGCTCAGATCCATACATGAGCTATCCAACAAGCAAGCCAAAGATCCACTAAGCAGATGTAGCCCCTCCCTGAGAACCTGTGGGGGGGGGGGAACGGAAGAAAAGAAGCGAAAGAAAACAGGTCAGTCAAAAAGACTGGTAAGCCCTACTACGATCAATCTATAAACTAATAAAGTTAACAATATAATGGAAACTGAGATGAACATACTGGCAATAGATAAAGGTGACATCACATAGATGAGATTAAACTTTGCACCGCAATGTACTAGCAAACCCACTAAACAGATCCTGATCCCTTAGCCCAAACTTTGGCCCAATACCCGGAAGTGACCTTAGTACAAGGTCCAGCCCCACGGTCTAGTCGATCGGCTCCCTATAAACCTAACACGTCCAGTGTTGGTGTCCATACGGCCCACATGGATGTAGTCAGACTGCGCTGGGTCCACCTTTGGGTGTATCAAGCCCTCGGGTGTCAACCCCAGACACCTAAGCAATAATGCACAGTCTAAACCTACTGGTACCCGTGCCTCGAGTTTGTCCAACATCGGACTACGTGCACGTCCGTAGCCCGCCGGACCCGCACCGCTGTACCACTCAGCCGTCGCTTTGGTCGCTTACATCCGTCCAGTAATCGTGCCCCGCCCTAACCTAGCTATAGGGTTGTGGTGATACCAAACTGGGATTACTGCTGGAACAGACCACGTTGCTAGGGTTTCTAAGAGGGTTAAGTGTGGTTTTAACCCCTCACTAATCATTGATTAAATTAGTTAAGTGTAACTACTTAACCCCATCTAATCCTCGCATCCCCATTATTGGTTAAGTATTAGTGGGCCATGACTTAACCCTAATCATGAGGCATTAATTACTTAACGCACCCGACCTCTCACATTAGACATCCGTGGTTACCTGGGAAGATTTACACCACGTCTAGGTCTAACCTCGGGTCTTATGGTGCAACATGACCAACTACCCACATTAGACCCCATGTTGTGGCTACCTAGGAAGATTTACACCACAACTAGGTCTAACCTCGAGTTGGCCATATCATGTTATCTAACGTCATGTCCACTTTGAAACATATTTACAAGTTAACAAATACTTGGGTAGACCTAACTTAATAGGTAAATTCCCAAGGGGTAGACCTAACTTAATAGGTAAATTCCCAATCTTTTAGTTTCATGTATTTTTAAGTTTACCCAAACCCCCCAACGTCATTATATCGCTTACATATTCATCATGACGCATAAGGGTATAAATTTGGCATAACATACATGATGAACTTCATATATCATAATAATGATGCATAACATGTTAGACTTGCAAATCATGTCATAGTGAACTCGCATAAGCATGCATAATCCATAAAACTTGCATAACATGGTAAGGTGAACTTGCATAAACATGCATAACCCATAAAACTTGCATAACATGGTAAGGTGAACTTGCATAGACATGCATAACTTATGAAACATGTAAAACATGGCATAGTGAATTCGCATAAGCATGCATAACTTGTGAAACATGTAAAACATGACATGGTAGTCTCGCATAAGTATGCATAACTTATGAAACATGTAAAACATGACATGGTGAGTTCGCATAAGCATGCATAATCAAATAAACTCACATAAATCCCAACTTTCACCACATGATAACTTTAGAGTTTGTAAAGTGAAGGTAAGAGGGCTTACAAATATAAACAAGCCACAAATCCACCAAATAAGATGAAGAAGCCCTTTGAAAACCCAAAACAAAGCTTTTAAATAAGAAAACCCTTTTGCAAAATCCCAAAAACACAAACTTAGCAAATCAAACTTGCAACTCAATGAAGTATGCAAGTTATTAAGCATTCATACAACATAGAAAAGGTTGCATGATCATCATATCTTCATAGGATTAAACTTTGAGGAAGGTGGAGGCTAGGGATTTTAGGTGGAGGCCATTTGAGGATTCAATTTGACATAGTTTAGTTGCTAGATTGATTAATGAGGCTTTAGGGTAGGATTAGGGGTATATTTATAGAGAATTAGAGTGTTTTAAGCCCTAGGATTAACCCTAGAATAGTTTAGGCCCGTCAGATCTCGGAACTCTCTAGAACCAAGCCACAAGACCCAGCCCAAATCAGAAATGGTGCACCAGGCTAAACTGCCTGGGCACCCCCTGTCGACAGGGCTGTCGACAGGGCAGTCGACATGCCCAGGGACCCTGTCGACATGCTGGTCCTGGCGGGATTTTTCCCGCCTCGGCCCAGCTGGCCCAAATCCTTGTTTTTAATTTCAAATTTAAATCTGTTTTTACTTAGAAATTCTCTGCAACTTCAATGGGCCTTAACTGGGTCATACGGTCTCCGATTTTCGAAAACTCGGACTCTATTTCGCGTATTTTTCCGAGACGAACGCAATGGAATAGCCCGTTTCCCTTGATTCCCATTATATAATTTAATTCTGCCTCAATTTATGTTATAACAGATTATTGAAAATACGGGTTGTTACAGGTACTTTATTACATTCATTGATGATTGTACCAGATACTGTCATATATATCTCCTCAGAAGTAAGGACGAAGCATTTGAAATGTTTAAACAGTATAAGGCAGAAGTTGAGAATCAACTCAACAAGAAAATCAAATCTTTAAGAAGTGATAGAGGAGGAGAATACGAGTCTCCATTTGAAGAATTCTGTGCTGAGCATGGAATTATACATCAAACTACAGCTCCGTATTCACCTCAATCCAACGGTATAGTTGAACGGAAAAATAGAACTCTTAAAGAAATGATGAATGCCTTACTGATTAGCTCTGGTTTGCCAGATAATTTTTGGGGAGAAGCTATTCTTTCGGCAAATCATATTTTAAATAAAATACCCCGAAATAAAACATCTAAAACTCCTCATGAACTTTGGAAAAATAGACCACCATCATATAAATACCTAAAAGTGTGGGGGTGTCTTGCCAAAGTAGAGGTACCAAAACCAAAGAAGGTCAAAATTGGACCAAAAACTATTGATTGTGTATTCATTGGATATGCACAAAATAGTGCTGCATATCGATTTTTGGTACACAAATCTAAAATTGATGATATTCATGAAAATACCATCATTGAGTCGAGAAATGCTAGATTTTTCGAACATGTATTTCCCTTGAAACATGGTACTGAAAATCATGCACCTAAGAGACCAAGGAAAGATGAAGTTCCTTATTCTATTGAGGATGTTAAACAAAATAACACTCAACAAATTAGTGTTGAGAAGCAAATGGAGGAACCAAGAAAAAGTAAAAGGTCAAGGACTTTAAAAACCTTTGGACCGGACTTCTATACATTTATGTTAGAAGATGGTCCACTGACATATAAACAAGCTATGTCTTCTAGTGATGCCCCTTATTAGAAGGAGGCAATTAACAATGAGATTGAATCCATTATTTCCAATCATACATGGGAATTGGTTGATTTACCTAAGGATGTAAGGCCTTAGGTAATAAATGGATATTTAAAAGGAAATTGAAACCTGATGGTTCAATAGACAAGTACAAAGCTCGTCTGGTAGTCCAAGGATTTAGACAAAAAGAAGACCTGGACTATTTTGATACATATTCACCTGTAACGAGGATCACGTCAATTAGAATGCTCATTGCAATTGCATCCATACATGACTTGGAAATACATCAAATGAATGTTAAAAATGCATTCTTGAATGGTGAACTAGAGGAGGAAATCTATATGAAACAACCTGAAGGATTTCTAAGCTCAGAAAATGAGCATAAAGTTTGCAAACTGGTAAAATCACTTTATGGCCTTAAGCAAGCTCCAAAACAGTGGCATGAGAAGTTTGATAATACTATGTTATCAAATGGATTCATGATAAATGAATCAGATAAATGTGTGTACATAAAACATACACATATTGGATATGTCATTGTTTGTCTTTATGTTGATGACCCATTGATCCTAGGCAATTACAAGGCCATAGTAACATCTACGAAGGATATGTTATCCTCTAGATTTGATATGAAAGACCTAGGACTGGCTGATGTGATATTGGGTTTAAAAATTCTGAGAACACCACAGGGATATGCGTTATCCCAATCGCATTACATCACCAAAATACTTGAGAAATTCAAGCAATATAATGTAACTATTGCAAAATCACCAGTAGATATGAACCAAAATTGGGTAAAGAACACTGGTGATGGTATTTACCAATTGGAGTACTCTCGTATACTAGGAAGTATCATGTATGTTATGAACTGTACTAGGCCTGATATCGCTTATGCTATAAGCAAACTAAGTAGATTTACCAGCAATCCTGGTAAACATCATTGGAAAGCAATAATCAGAGTTCTAGGATATCTAAAGTATACACAGAGTTATGGTCTATACTATACAAACTATCCTTCAATAGTGGAAGGATACAGTGATGCAAATTGGATCACTGGATCAAATGATACAAAGTCTACAAATGGATACGTGTTCACATTAGGAAATTGAGCAATTTCATGGAAATCATCCAAACAGACTTGTATCGCTAGATCTACGATGGAATCATAGTTTATTGCACTAGATAAGACTGCAGAAGAAGCAGAATGGATCCGAAGCTTCTTGGAAGACATTCCTAGTTGGAGCAAACCTATGCCTCCAATATGTATACATTGTGATAGTCAATCGGCTATTGGAAGGGCTAATAGTACACTATACAATGGTAAATCTAGGCATATTCGTCGTAGACATAAAATGATAAGACAACTTCTCTCTAATGGTGTTATCACAATAGATTACATTCGATCTAAAGATAACTTAGCGGATCCACTTAAAAAAGGCTTGCCAAGAGAGAAAGTTCAAACCTTATCGAACGGAATGGGGCTAAGGCCTACAGACTAAAGGTTTTTCTAAAATGGAAACCCTACCTAGTTGACTGGAGATCCCAAGATCTAGGTTCAAAGGGACAACGAAGTTTAAGAGAAACTTGATGGCACTGTTACACACAAACCATTCCTATGATAAGTCAGTGCATTATATGTTGAATAAGGATAAGTATGAGTACTTTTAATGATGTCTGTATTTGAGAAATTAGAGAATGCCCTTTACAGAATCACCTACGTAAGTGCGAAGGCGCCACTTCAAAGAGAATTATGAGGCCAAATTCTCTAAGCACTTATGAGACCAGGCAGGTGTTCAAGGCAAAAAACGAACACATACAGAGAATGAAGGGTTATAAGAAACATTTATTGCGTGTTATCTACTTTGGAATTACACAAAAGGCTTACAGTTCAAGGACAGTCTATGTCTACTGATTCGCCGGTGATTCAAATAGGTAATCACTAGGAAACTTCAAGGCCTATGTGGTACTTTAACCGATGCGATAAATGATTCGTGAAACTAAGATCAACTGCTCATTCATGTGGGGGATTGTAGGAAATGAATGAGTAAAGAAAGGGGAAAGTAGGATGAAGAAGAGATAAGGAAGAAGAAGAAATAGCAACATTTAAAGTCCCACATCATAGAATTATTAGCACAATCTCTCCTAATATATTAGAAGCCAAATAGGCTTATGTAAAATAGAAAGGAGATGGCTTGGCCATGACATAATAATACAACAAAATGTCAAAGATAAGGGCCTTGGGCCTTGGTGCTATTGGGATCTCTTGATTGGATATGGCAGACGGTTGCTGATTGGGCTAGTGCACTGACATGAGAATATTTTTTCTCATAATTTTAAAGGTGTGTCCGTTCAGTCCAGAATTCGAAAGGAAAGCCTGTTAGCTGAATAAAGACAACCATTTGAATTCTCAACAGACGCATATTAATAACCGGGCGGTTAAAGGGTCGCAACCTTTCCTATTCTGATGGTTACTAGTGCATGCGAACAGGCACTCCTCCCTACCTATATATACACTGCCCAAAACAAGACAGTTTTCACCTTTTTTCTGCTTGCATTACTTCTTCTTCTTCAAAGTAATCCTCTGATCTGGTTTCTATAATTAACTTCAGTTCGACAGAGCTCTGTTCGCTGGCACTACGCAATGGAGTTGGTCCGTTTTATCCTGGGAAACAAATTGCAACAACGTCGATTGGTGTATACGACGACAATATTGTTTCAAGGAAACATAAAACTTATGGACTCGGACATTACTGAAACAGAATATTTTCTGTTTGTCTTCAATCTTGTGCACAAATCGGTTACGCTTTCTGTGATTATTGTATACATAGTTTGACGTGACAATTGTGACATAATTGATTAACGTTGATTGTTGTTGCTGTCTGTTTGTAATACAATTGTATAATTACAAAAGTACTAACAGAATCTCCAACAAGAGGGATCTAATTGGAAGCATTATTTATCTCATTTTCTCATGCTATGGTACTGTCGATTTGAGCGTGGTGAAAGAAATGGATAGGACTTTGCCTCATTTCTGTAAATATTGATTTACGGATGGATTTCTGAAAGCTTATTTATGTTTAAACACTTTTACCGACCCCTATTTTTCTTAGTTTTAGGTCTTTTGTCATAGCATAAAATGGATTTCAAAAAATCTTTTTCAACACTAAGCGATTTTCAAAAATTAGTTTTATGTTTTTTTAAAATTATGGTGTACTACTGGTGGCGATATAGGAATTTCCCATGTTTTTTTCAATTGCTCGTGCCAAATGTCATTTCCTGCTATAGATGCTCATATAATTGGACAACTTCAATTTTTCTTAACATGAGCTGAAGTTGTGCATACTTGAGTTGATTTAGAGTGAGATGCTCCAGCTATGTTTTCTCTTACATGCAAGTGATTTGGAATGTACTATAATAATATCACGCCAAATAACAAAATTACAATTTTTCTACATCTATCATTAATTTTCTAAATTGACATGCTACATTTGTCATCTGTTTACAAAAAGTTAGACATATATAAATTATAATTACCATAAAAAATTGTTCAGCAGGAAAACATCTAACTTTTGGTAATTTCGAAATTGATATACATATTACTGTTTGAATCTTTTCAATATTGTTTATGATATTTTACCATTTTAGGAAAAAAATTAACTAGTGGTACTCATATTTAAAAAAATTTGTTTGTTTGTACATGTAAAGAATCAATTCATTTAGACAACTGAAATGAATGATTTCAAAACTGGTTACATATCCAACAGTTAAAGTGCATAATATTTATTACAAATAAAGTATTGCGTAAGATGTTGCTGGATAATATTTTAAGAAATCCTTTATTTAAGTGCCAATTTCGTCAGCGTAAGTATTATTGTAGTAGGAGATGGTTACAGTCGACATAAAACTAAGGAAATCAACTATACCAATGGAGAATAAAATTTATATATAGATTAACCGTAGATATGAAGTATGAACTGAGTGAACTTATAAGAATTTTTTTATGTTTCTTCTAAAAGAGTTAAGCTTTAAAGTAAAAGCATAACTACTCAGATGCTTTAGCTTTCCATAGCCTAGGATTGGTATCATCAATGCCAGATATCACATATGTCCCATCATAGCTGAACTTCACGCAAAATACCTTTGCATTCTATTTGTATGGTAAAATTTTCTACTGTGGTCACTGTAGTATGAAAAAATCCTCGTTGTTCTATCATAAGATCCAGTAACAAATTTGTTGCCTGTTGGAGAATAGCCTATATCCATCACTACAAAAACATGATCTACGTGAACACACTTGGCTTCTTGCAATTTTCTAGCATCACAACTATAACAGTCGCTATCTTCATTTGCAGCTGTAAAATTTATTGGTTCAATTGGATTCCATGATATTGGATTTGTTTTTGTCCTAATGATTAATTTCCTAGTTGGAGTTGACATGAGTAAATCATATAGCGTTATGCTGCAATCATTCCCTGACGTCGCTAGTATGTCGGGTTCCCTTGGTTTAAACTGATGTGATGTATGCATAAAAAATAGAGAAATGATAAAGTATGAAAACGGTAGCACATGTAGTAAAGCTTGTCTATTTGAATTAACTAATTTTGATTTTTTGTAATTAATAGTGATACGAAACGTAGGATGTTGTGTTTTGAGTAAGCGAAAGAAACACTAATTAGTGCAGTGGTAAAAATAAAAGGGCAATTTTGAATGCTATTTAATATTTAATTGCAATTAAATATGCCAAGGTGATATTTTCATTAAAAATTTTAATTGAAGATTGCAATTAATTGTAGAAAAAATTGTATTTGGTTGCTTACATGAAAAGTCGCCTGACATATTACTGTGACCTAGAAGGAGAAAATTAATGTGTCATGTGTGTGCAGCATATTATAGCAACGATGTGAGGACTTGATTGTTTGTATGGTATTATATTTTTTTACTACAAAAAAGTATTCGTGTTCGATAGCAGATGACAGTTTCCAAACCAAATAAACTTCTTAATATATCAGCTAATATAGAGGTCTTGATTACCATAACATTGCTAGCGATCAGTCCCACTATTTTTGTAATGACCATACTGATTTGCAAATGTTTTTTTTAATTTTTAATCTTGTGATAAAAGACATGAAAATGCATGAAGTTATATTGTCTATAAGCTTGTGACAAATTGTAATCTTGTGATATGTTCAATTCTTCACGTTGGATATCATTTGTAGTTTTAAATCAGCGTTTTTGTCTCATACAAAACCAATGCTTTTTTGTTTTAGGATTGATATCAAAATGAGCTATCGATCATGGATGTATCATAGACTTAAAGATGGATATATAAAAATAGAGTTTGTCGATAGTGTCAAAATTTTTGTTGATTTTGCATTTCTACATGTAAAATACGGCGAAACGGTTAGACGTCCATGTTCTATGTGCGAAAATAAAAAATTTCAGATAAAAGAAGAAATCTCTAAGCATTTGCTACAAAAAGGGTTTGTTCCACTTTATTCTACTTGGATTTTTCATGGGGAGGAAGAAGTTGATGAGTCAGCAATGTCTGAATCACAAAATAGTGATTTGAATGATGAGAACCCATATAGGGATTTGGTCTTAATGCAATGGGTATTGATCACAATACAGAAGAGCAACTGCCCAATCTCGAAGCTCAAAATTTTTTAGACATACTAAAAGCCGCTGATGAACCCTTATGGGACGGATGCAAAAAAGAGACGAAATTATCTGTATGTGCAAAGATGATGGCCCTTAAATCTCGAAGAGGGTTAACTGAGGCAAGTTTTAAAAATATGAGTACATTGATTGGTAATATGTTGCCAGAGGGGCATAAGCTAGTTCATAATTTTTATGAAGCTAAACGGTTGTTGAAACCTCTTGGGCTTGATTATGAGAAAATTGATGTTTGTCCCAATTTCTGCCTGTTGTATTACAAAGAAAATAGTGCAAAGGCTTCTTGTGATATTTGTAGTAGTTCCCGTTATAAACCTTGTCAAAACAACATGAAAAATATTGTTGAAAAACAAGTTCGTTACTTTCCAATCATCCCAAGGTTGAAAAGGTTATATATGTCACCAAATCATGCTAAAGACATGACTTGGCACTATTATAATCAATCCAATGATGGTGCAATGGCTCATCTAGTTGAAGGTGAGGCATGGAAGGATTTTGATCATCGACATCCAGAGTTCGCTTCTTCTGAAAGAAATGTTTGATTAGGCTTATGCACTGATGGTTTTAGCCCATTTGGAGTTTCTGCAAAAGTTTATTCATGTTGGCCTGTAATTTTAACAGTTTATAATTTACCGCCTTGGAAATGCATGAAACAACCATTTCTATTCCTAAACACGATTATCCCGGGACCTAAAAATCCTAAAAAGAATTTAGAATTTTTTTTACGACCATTGATTGATGAACTACTAGATCTATGGAATGGTGTTTTAGCGTATGATGTGCATAAAAAGGATAACTTTATTCTAAAAGCACCTTTGCTATGGACTATAAGTGATTTTCCTACATATGGTATGTTGTATGTTGGAGCACTCATGGAAGATTAGTGTGCCCTTACTGTATGGAGAGAATAAAGTCCTTCACTATTGAATATAGTGGAAAAGCATGTTTTTTTTGTCATCGACAGTTCTTGCCATTGGATCATTCATATAGAAGATAGAGGGACAAGTTTAGAAGGAATAACATTGAAAATGATATATTACCCTCTCGATGTTCTGGTGCTGAAATGAAAAATATAGTGTCTAGCTTGCCTAATGTTGTATTTGGATTTAAAAGTGGAAATCAAAATATAGCAGGATTCGGTGAATCACACAACTGGGTACATAGGAGTATTTTTTGGGATCTTCTGTATTGGGATTCAAATTTTATTCGTCATAATTTAGATGTCATGCATGTTGAGAAGAACTTTTTTGACAACATATTCCACACATTAATGGACACTGACAAGACAAAACACAATTTAAAAGCTAAACTTGATCTTGAAAAATCTGCAGCAAATCACGATGGATGAGTTTAATTCAACGGTCGAATGGTAATTATTACAAACCATAAGCTGCTTATTGTCTCTCAAAAAATGAATAGAAAATGGTTTGTAAGTGGGTAAAAGGTTTAAGTTTCCCGATGGTTATGCCTCAAAAAAAGATGTGTTAATGAGCGTGAAAATTAATTAGCGGGTTTAAGAGTCATGATTGTCATGTGTTCATGCAAAGACTTATTCCCATTGCATTTCATCCGTTTTTACCAAAAAATATATGGGAAACTTTAATTGAACTCAGTAGTTTCTTCCATGATCTTTGTGCAAAAAATCTAAGTGTTGAAAATATGAATTCACTAGAAAAAAACATCGTTGAAATAATTTGTAAACTAGAAAAATATTTCCTCCTTCTTTTTTTGATTCTATTGAGCATTTGTCCATTCATCTTCCTTTTGAAGCCAAAGTAGGCGGCCCAGTTCAGTACCGATGGATGTACCCTTTTGAAAGGTATGTTTAATTAATATTTTTATTTTGTATCGATCAATTTTCAACCATTTATAAGTTATGTAGGTACTTGTTTTATTTAAAAAAGAAAGTGGGTAATAAGGCGCATGTAGAAGGTTCGATAGCTAAAGCATATCTTATTGATGAGATTTCAAATTTTACATCATGTTATTTTGGTACAAACGTTGAAAGAATATGGAATCAAGCACCAAGAAATGATGATGGCAGAGAAGTTGCACTTGATGAACAATTATCAATTTTTCGACATCCGGGTAGAGTACTATCAAATGCGTTCACTAAAAGGAAGCTCACCGCAAAAGCTGTACATAAATACGTGTTATTCAATTGCTTTGAACTTAAGGATTTAATGATGTAAGCAATGCTAACTTTTATTGTAGCTAAATATATAGTTGCATAACTATGTTAACAAAATTATTTCTTATATATAGCAAGTGAAAAGAAGAACTATGAGGACAATATCCCCATAAAGATGAAAATTTCATTAATACATTATTGGAAAACATTATTTTGTGATTGGTTAAAATCAAATGTAAGTTTATTGTCTTTATGGAAAAATAAATTATATCATATAGTTTCTGAATTTTTAATTGCTAATGTTAAGAATAATTTTCTACTTTTATTCTATAGGTTCCAGTTCACCCTGATGGTATTCAGCATCAATTATATTTGCTTGCACAAGGACCAAATTTTGTAGTCGAGTGTTACAATGGGTTTTTCATAAATGGGTATAAATTTCACATAATCACTATGGAAAGAACAAAAAACAATGAATAGTGGTGTATGTGTGAAAGGAAGTTGTTACGATGATTTGGAAAGTGATTATTATGGGATGATTAAAGAAGTTATCAAGCTGACATACCTTGGAGACAAATATGAAATATTTTTATTTAATTGTGACTGGTTTGACACTGTAACAAAAGACGGAATAAGAGTGCACTATACAAATGGATTGATTGAACTAAAGAAAAAATCCAGACTTCGAACAAATGATGTTTTTGTGTTTGCTCAACAGTGCCAGCAGGTTTATTTCACTTGTCAACCTGATACATCAAGTAAATGGTTAATAGTTATTAAAACTACCGCGAGAAGCCGTTTTTCACTTAATGCACCTAACTTAGAGGAGGATGTAGATGTGGATCAAGTAGATGAGATGTGTCAACAATCTACAGTTCACCTTGACGACAGTTTTGATCAACCAATATCATTTGACCATTATGACGATGTTGAAAACGAAGAACTAGAGCTGGCAATGGAAAATAATGACGAAAGCAATGAATCAGAAGAGGATATAGAAGTTGATGACGACGACGACGATGAATTTGGAGAGAGTGATAATGATGTGGTAGAAATGGATGAAGAAGTTGCTATTGAAGATGATTATTCTCTTTATTAGTTCAAGAACACTATTGGACGATGTCATGAGTATCATTTTGTAATTTGTTGGAATCTAATAAAAAACATGTCAGACTTTGTAGCTTTGTTTTTGAATCCATTAATAATTTATGCAGTTATTTTAACGTAACATTTGAGTTCACATTATATATGGTCATGTGCATCACTAGAATTCAACCTTACTAGGTATGTATTCATTTTCCACCGCTCATGCATATTTATGTATTACAATGGAATGCACATTACAAAGTGTCACTTTCATACTAATTTGTGATCAAGTTTCCTTATCTCTTCAATATAATATGCACTTGAGGCTTTTTTATCCATATATTATATTATAATTATTTGACTGTTTTTTAATTTCAGTTTCCTGAAGTGGATTTGAAGCTTATTGAAGAGCTAGGAAAATATTGGATATCAGCACAGTTGAAGAGGGCAGTGAGGAAGAGGAAGAGGAAGACGATCCAGAGGCGAGTAAGAGGAGCTATATTCCAGTTGGAGGATATGACACTCCAATCGACCCTGCTACACAAAAAAGACCACTTGAGTGGACGGGAAATCAGTAAGAATTCATGACACTTCTTTTATATATTTCTTCGTATGAATATTCTATGAGTTATTTCAATATGTTGTTTAGATTTAAGAACAAATCCGCCTCTCGTCTTATTGGACGTATCTGGAACTTACGGGTTTATGGAGCCATGGTATATATTTCCTAAAGTGCCTCATGAAAAAAGAGCAATACTGTTTAATGAGTTTAAGATATATTTATGTTCTTTTGATTTGAATTACTGATTTTTCTCTAGTGAAATTTATTTACAATACATTTCAATGTATGGCGGGCATATACATATGATGTTGTTTATGAGCAAAAAGTTTATGAGATTTGGACCAAAACCGCTTGGTTGTCGAGATACGCAACCGAGTTGGATTCAAAAAAATATTTGGAATCAAATGATTGATATAGAATGGCATAAGAGTACGTATGATGACGAAGGAAATAAGATGAGAAATAATCGTTTGACACCAAAGAAAGGACTCACTCGCGTCATACTACTGGTTCGGTGTCTATTGTGTCACATGATGCTCAAGTGGTAAGCTAGTATCATTTTTCATGCTCATTACATAAGAATAACGACATATGTTTCGTCAAATTTGTTTTTTTATAAATAAAAAAATCAATGCATAAGAATAATGAAATATATAAACAACTGAAAATTACTTGCTATTCCCCCTTTTTATCAGTGCAAAAAACTATTAGTCGACTTCCTCTTGGTTATCACAAATCTTAATTGGAACATAAATTACTTGTACAGTAGTTTCCGATTTTATAAACTTTGACCGGTCTTGCATGTTTACATGTATTAAATATATAAATGCTTACTATTTATACTAATTGTTTTTAATATCCAATTTTGAAGGAACTTGAGATAGGCCATCCCGTATCATTTGCTGATAGCTTATGTTACTGGCATACTAAAAGAGAGAAAGGAAAAGGCAAAGTAAAAGGATCGTTGATGCCAAGCAACTCATTTGTTGACAACAAATCAAAAAAAGTTTATGTAAGTTTTTCTGCTGGAATTGTTGACTATCTTTTATTGATCATCTACTTCATTTTAATTTATAAGTGTTAGGGTATTATAATCTACCATTGAGTACAACAACGGTTACAAACTGTGTGAATAACCTAGTTCAAAAGCTGAGCCTCTGCTTAGTTAAAATCTGCGCGAATTTGCTTAGTTAAAAACTGAGCATAGGCTAAATTTACAATTAAGTGTTTGCACTGTTAAAAACTGAGCCTATGTATGCACTGTAAAAAACTGAGTGAGGTTGTATTTTGAGGAGCTTGTCTACCCATTAGCTGTAACATTCATACTACAGTAATAGCACATTCTCTAGCTTTTAGAATTTATTTCATAGTACATGAAAATTTATTATTGACAGCCATCACCCAGAATGTTCGCGATGAAGATACCTGCTGGACATCTACGCACATCACTACTAGTCTTTAATTTATGGAGTCCTTATTAATTTTACCACCGCTATTTTTCTTAAATTAATCAATTTTTTAAGGCCAATTCCACCTTCATATTTTGACCTACATAATAATTTCCATGCTATTTAATGATTTTTGCCTCCCTAAAAAATGTTTGCATGCATTTTATCTATTTTCAGTAAAAAGGAAATAGGGAGGTGATAAATATATCTGAAAACCTATTCATTCATACAACAAATTCATGTCCTAAACTTTCGACCGAAACCTACTCATATATATATATATATATATATATATATATATATATATATATATATATATATATATATATATATATATATATATATATATATATATATATATATGCCATGTAATAGAGCGACTTGCACAGCTGCTCTTATATCTATGTAATAAATTACAACAACAAAAGAGATCCTATGCTGATGAAGGCAGGAACTCCCAGACCAATACTTATTACTAGCTACCAGATTTATGTATTAAGGAAGCAAAGGTGGATTTTATATCCAATCTACCTTGGGCTTAAAACTTGGTCAAAAATCTTAATATGGACTATCCGTAAACTACGCTTTCAGCACTGGTGGAGAATCTTGTAGCTGAATATAGAATTTATGGCTCCATAAGCATCAAAAAACTGTGTTATCTTTTCTTCCCTTGATTTATAATCTTCTACCACTAGTAATTATTAGACTCGGGTAATGTCCTTGCATTGACGTCGTCTATGAAAGAAGTTGAATGCCTAATATCTATGTTTTTCCCAGGCGATTCGTTCTTTACTCCATTTGCTTGTTTCCATGGATAGTATCAGGGTTAAGATCATTGATTGTTTCTTTAAAGTCATCTTCTTGAAGGGCACTAGCTGCTTTATTGCTTTGATACGGCATTTTTTCTTGATTGTATGTCTCTAATAATTCAACCACTTCCTTCATTAAAGGCCTAATTTTTGGGTTTTTCGTCAAGGCATCTATGAGATAAACTAGCAATTCTGACTGCAGCTTTACTAGAATACCATCCTTGCATTTTGGGATCTATTATTTTCAATAATTTCGTGGTTCGGATTAAAAGAGGGCGAGCCCAGTCAGCCAGATAATGTTCGGGGTTCGGGTATCGCTTGTCAACCGCTCTTTTTCTGACCATGATTTCCAGCACTACTCCAAAGCCATATACATCACTTTTAGCAGTAAGATGACATGTTTTAACATATTAAGGATCAGCATAATTGTAAGTACCCATGATCCTTGTAGAAACATGTGTATGATCACCCGTAGGTCCGTCCTTTGCAAGCCCAAAATCTGAAAGCTTGGCATTGAACTCCCCGTCTAACAAAATATTCGATGTTTTTAAATCACAATAAATGATGGGTCTTTCTGCTCCATAAAAATAGCAAGTCATTTTGCTGCATCCAGTTAAATCTTCATCCTCATAATAGGCCATGTCAATATATTATGTCTTCGAAAAAGGTGTCTCTAAGCTTCCATATGCCTTATACTCATAGACTAATAAAAGGCGTGTATCTTCACAGCAATAACCAACAGTTTTACTAGATTAGGATGACTAAAACTTCCCTACATAGTTGATTTCAGCCAGCCACACCCTGCCTCCTTGAGACCCATCTGGGTTGAGCTCTTCAACAGCAACTTTAGTAGACTTAAAACCCAGTCTTATTTTTTCGTCTATAACACCTTTATATACAAGCCCAAAACCATCTTCACCGAGTATTAGATCTCGACTGAAATGGTTAGTTGCTATCATCAATTCTTTATAGGAAAATATGCTGACATTTATCAAATTATTAATTTCGTTCAGTTTTACCATCTCTTTCGGGCCCTCAACCGCAGTTACAAAATATCCAGACGCTGGCACACTACCTATAGCACTTATAATGGTTGATTTATTTAAATCACTGGTATTTGTGCTTGGTTGTACATTTTCCTTGTCAGAACTGTTTTTTGCCTTAATTCTTGAGCTTTTTTTTGGAAGATTGGGCAACTTTTTTTTCCCAATAAATTGAACATGTTTGAAGCAACTCCAGGGATCGTTGTGAGAGAGCTAGTTACCCATATACAAAATCCGTCAAATTATATTGCCCTTCATATTCCAACAATTAGACTATGACAATGAAAGAAGATACCTTCTGATGCAGTCAATAGTATATTTGCTGATGACTAGAGGAGCTTCAACCACCTTGACGGCGATACGCTGAGATGGTGGATTGCCGTAATGGCAGGAATTTTCGGTCGGTCTCGAGATAGAATAACACTCGATTCGGGATGGATGAATTACCCGACTCGTATCTATTGGTGTTAAGTATTATTACATGATCATAGGTTTAAAATAAAAACGAATTTGCATTTGATTTTATTTGTACATGTCTAATGTTTAAATACATTCATACTGTTGACTTCTTAGTTGGTTTCAAGAGGTACTAACACAAGTAAAAAAGATACCAAATAAATCTGACAATTTTGAAAGACTGTGAATTGAGCATGAACTGCATACATATTTAAGCTCATCTCATATGGACATTCCAATGTAAAGTTATAGTTGTTCTTACTTTAATTTCTTTCATTGCAAAACACATACTCGGAACAGTCCAACCACATTTTCAAAACAAATCAATGTCCATAATTTTTTATTAATTCCATGCTACATTTATGCAGCAATCAGGAAAGGTAAACATCTACACAAATGTACACATCATTTACCCACAACCTCTTTCACCAAATTAATAATTCACACTTAAAAGGGCCGACCAAAAACACCATTCTAACGGAACTCACTAGTGCTAATTTACAAAAAAAAAATGGTTTAAATTAGCAACTGTCACTGGATGATGATGAAGACAATGACATAATTAGCATACCTGATTATATATGTACCATTTTTCAGCTTCATTTATTTAAGCTGCCAGCAATAATAATCTAATATAAACGTGTTTTTTTCTTTTTCTTTCAGGAAACATACTTGAAAAAGAAGGCGGAGATAAACGAGGATCCAACGGAATGGAATCCATAGCTTTGGATAGAGGCTTCCGGGGGACAAGCAAGAGGCAAAGTATACGGAGCTCCATACATTGACACAAGTAGTCTGGTAAATAAAGTATCCCAATCTTCTATTTTACCGGGTAATATCACTGGTCAAGAAAATTCTACACAACCCAATTCATCTACAAGCATCTTGTTGACACCGGAGATCAGAAAATTGATTGAAAAGGAGGTCGAACTGGCAATCGCTAACAAATATAGTTCCATTGCACCACTACAGCCACCACAACCGCCACAGCGACCACAACCGCCACAGCGACCATAACCGCCACAGCCACAAGAAACAATCCCACAATTTTTGTTTTTCCAAAATGCTAATCAAATTTCTCAGCCACTAGGACAATTTCCACAGCCTTTGTTTCAGTTTGCGGAACCATCAGTTCCGTATCGCCAAACACCTACAAGCTTCCAATCTATTCCTGTGTCTAGCTAGTAAACTTTTGGAAACTTTTTACAACAGCCTGGGCCATTTACGCAGCTACTCGGACCTGTTACAAATGAGTATAACATGGAACCTGGGCAATATCAAGCAGCACCCCATCATGGTACATTTCAGCGATCTCTTAATGATAACATAGAATGAAACTGTTTCTTTTCCTCTTACATGTGCAGTGTTTTGTTTTCGTTTTAGCTTTGACGTGGATACTAGGACATTGTTTTTTATATTTTAGTGGATTATGTTGTACTTTGTATTCGGTGATTGGGATTTGTTTACTGCATCTTTGTTTCAGATAAGTGTGTTTCAACTTTTTATATCTTACAAGTTATTTTCAGTTTTTGTTATTCAGTTTTTTGTATCATATAGGCTGTTTATATGTCATATTCTGTGCTGTACATCGTTGATTATGTGAAAAATTCTTTTTGTACATGTTGTGATTTGAATATTGGGTTGTCTGTTGCATTCATTTTTATATTATATGTGAAGTGTTGGTACTGTTGTACTATAGGCTATTCTGAGCTATTGTAGTCTAAGAGCATATGAGACAGATTCATTTACTAATAATCAGATTGTATTTATACACGGTGAAAAGGCTGCTGTTAATATGGCGATTTGAGACATCTTTATCACCATATTCATGGTCCTAACTGCATGCATTTGAGACAATATTAATGTCTCTAAAGAGTGTTAAGTTTAGTAACAAAGTTAAGACAAACTGGATGGTATTGAATTTGATTGAGACAAATATTTGGGACTTGATTTTAAATACCAAATTATTTGTATTAATTGGGTCTTAAGAAGAAATTAGAGACAAAATAACTTAAATTAATACCAATATACAAAGTATCAAACTACCATAATTTTTGTAGTGCAATAAATGATACAAATGTATGATATTATTAAAAATAGTTTAGGCTAAAGACACAGCAGTGCACCAGGTTGAACGTGTATTAACCAATTCAACAAGCATGCACAAATACTGACAATGCAAAGCAAGTCCACAGATAGCAAGACACAGGAAATGCACTATGGCAACAAGTACTCAAATCAAGCTAGGTGCTTATAGCAGAGGTTTAGGCAACATTCACATAAGCATCAGCTACAAGGGGGTGCAACATAACAAAAGGATGGAGACAAGACAACAAGATCAAGTCATTAAGATGCAATCACTACAAGAATGAAGCAGTAGTATCAACTCACCAAGCATGGTGCAATAACTTTCACCTAGTCACAATACCTTTTGATGTTTATAGGCTTAGAATGTATGTACTGTTTTCTAAAGAAGAACGTTTGATAAGTGCATTAGTTGTTCCCTATGACACTTTTCTTTAAAATATTTCATGATGGTATATATCTACCTAAGAAAAATAAGTGTATATTTAGTACATTGGCTCATAAACAAAATCATCATTTATTTGTGCTATTAATTCAGTGTATGCTAATATTCACATTTAAAACTTACTAAGGATAAAATTAATGGAGGATGGCCTGATTCTTTAATGACTCATTAAATACAGACTGTTCTGTATACGTGTTACTTTCTAGAGGGATTCATATGAAAAATAAGCATAGTTCATATTTCTACCTTTTTTCTTGTTTTAATTGATAGAGTGAAATATTCTTCCATTTTAAAGTGTTAGGCTCTAGCATAACAATTCACCTATTCAACTAGTACATAAAATACTTTTACTGTTTACTGCATAATGAATTACTTACGATTTGGGCCAAACAGACTAGTCACAATACAATAGGATTAGGAAATAGGAATATTTATACTTATTGACTTCGTAATCATTATTCAACTATTCAACTCAACTATACTTGTTGAATTAATTTAATTACTAACCGGTAAGAATAAGAACTAAAGGAAGCAAGAAGAACCCTGGATCGCATATTCTATTCTGTTATTCATGAGTCAACTACACCTGCGGTGCGCCCCCGCCTTTCACGCGATCTGGATCGCCGCCAGAGTAGCGTTATCGATTGCGTGGCTGCAGTGCGGATCAGGATCGGGATCGCGATATTATTTTTTTCTTTTTCGGAGAAGAATCGATCTAAACGATGAGGGCTAGAACCGAAGTCAACAGGATCTCATTCGATTCATCTAAATCACTACTCTCTGCATCGAGTGAAGTCAACAGGAACTGCAACACGATGAAGGCCAGAAGCGAGAGAATTTTCACCGGAGAAGGAAATAGAAGCGAGAGCATTTGAGGAATCAATTCACTGTTATTTTAATTGCTAGGTTTCAAGGGGTAAAGATGTTGAGGCGACTGGAACTGTTCAACACGATTAGGGCATTTTAACGATTACGTCGGGTTGGGTATGGTATGACCTGTTTGGAGTACCTCATGCGGTTACTGAACTATCTTCGTTTTCCCTTGTTAGATGAAAGTTAAACATTATGAACGTAGTACCACGAAATCAAGGGGGATAATAACATATAGAAACTATCATTGATAATTATTATAATTAATTCTAAATTACCATTTACAAATTATTTGGTAAATATACACTAATTATTTGTTATTAGTTATAAATTTTAAACTACAAATTCCTAATTACTAGCTATTAAATATTAACAATTAAGTATCACTTATTAATTATTAATTGATGAACATTAAAAACTAATTAACAAACATTAAATATTAACTAATTATTTGTAATTATTAATTGAAAAATATGCATTGTTAATTATTAAATATTAATCAATAAGTATTATTTACTAAATACTAAATATAAATTTTATTTGAATGCAATCACTGAATATTATTTATTTATTATTAATTATATTTATTTAAGCGTAATTAATAAGTATTAACTAAAACATACAAGTAATTAGCAATTTATAATGATAAATTATTAAATGTAAGAAATATTTGTTGATTATTTGTAATAACAATTATAAATTATTTATTGATAATATAATTTAAAATTAGTAATTATTCAACAGTATTATTTAATATTAATTATTAATCATAAAGTATTAAGTATATTTATTAATTATAAAATATTAAATGGACATTATTCTCATTTGCTATTATTCTTATTAATTATGAATTATTAAATATTATTCTTAAATGTTGATTATTACTTTTTTACGGTCACTATTAATTAATAATCACTAATATTTATTTATTAAACACTAAATATCAATTCTTGAGTATTAAATTTTAGACTTAATTGTAATTAATAATAATTAATTATTTAATTGTAATTATTATAGAATACTTCTTAATCTTCAAATGTTACGTACTTCCAAATCAAATATTAAGCATTAAACATTAATGGTTAAATATTGATCATTGGTTATTAACTATTAATTATTTTATGATAATTATTAATTTATTTATTAAATAATAAATGTAATAAATTAATAATAATAATAATTTACTAATTACTTATAATTACCTATAATATTAGAGATACACAAGTAATTATTGTTTATTTATAATAACTAGTAATTTTAAATTATTTGTTGATAAGCATTAATCATAATAAACTATGAATAATGATGTATGTAAGCTTTTGTTGATAATTACTGGAATGTGCATTTGCTTTAATTATTTGCTTCAATGCATTTGCTTCGGTTCCAAAGAAACTGGTGCAAATGACAGTATTTGCTTCTGTTGTAAGAGCAACTGAAGCCAATAACATTATTTGCTTCACCGCATTTGCTTTGGTTGGTAACAAAACCGACTTTATTTTCTTCTGTTGTGAGCAGAACAAAAGCAAATAACAATATTTGCAAATTTTTTGCTTCAGTGCATTTGCTTCACTTGTTAACAGTTGCAGAGCAAATGATATTATTTGCTTCAGTTGCGAGCACAACTGAAGCAAATGAGGCGATGCAATGGGCGTATTTTGTAGTAGTGAAAGTATATGAGAATGGGTAAATAAATGAAATAATCTACCCACAACACCAAAGAAGAACTCAACTTCTGTCTTCCCCACATCGGACAGTGATAGCATTTGCATCAAACATTTCAAGCATTCATCCATGGAAACCAGAACAACCATTTAGTCATGGCAATTAGAAACAACCATCAATAGCATTCATAGCATTCAGATTATAGATCTCTTGTAAACCATCATAATCGAATTCAACATTCCTCAAGCAGAAGCCCCAAAGGCCTAAACCAATACCAGACAAGCACCCAAGGAACATCTCCTTCGACGTTGGATAATCTACGTGAGTCGGTACAAACAAAACATCCAGCATGCGCAATAGACTCTGGCTATCACCTCCAATCCTGCTTTGAAACCATTGTTAATCGTATAATGGCCAACCTTTCCATATGTCAAGGGCTAATGGTAACCCCAGTTCTAGCATAAACTCCATATTCCTTTCAACGATACGTATGTTTGTCCAACCTTAACAACTAGGCCTTTCAAAGACACCCAGGGTACTCGAGCATCAACCTTCCGGTCTATAGGTGCCCCCATTGTACCCTTGCTTTGAGCCTACTAGAATTTGCGAAAACGATAACTTCTCGGCCTTCACATTTCTAGTTATCCAACCCGACGACTTTTTATAGCTCAAACAACCATTATCTACCAACTCACGACCTTTGAGTTGTCGTCTTATTTGTTGTTCCACATCGATCAACGAACACATTCAACACTTCGAATATTCCCACTTAAATTCCCCTCGAAGTCACAACATCCCTGAACCACAACGTTCATGCCACCAACCACAGCGTTTTCCCACACTGCGGCACGGGTTCGAGCACTTCTGCCCGAAATTTTTTAAGCCCTTTTGTTCAAATCAAGGTCGTACCCGAAAAATATATTTTTCAGAAATGAGCCTGTGCAACCGATCAGATCCTGCTCGACCGACCTGCACGACCGACCCAACTATGCTCGACCGACCACACAGCGACCGACCCCTCCTCTTGTACCATGTTCGACCAACCACCCTTTTCCAGAACATGACCGACCCCATGCTCTGCTGACCGATTGACCACCCTATGAACGACCCCATGCTCTGCACGACCCATACACAAGCTGCACTGAAACATGACCGACCCTATCATTGCTGCTCGACCCAAGTTCAACCGACTCGAAGTTATGCATGACCAACCAGAAGACATGCTCGACTGTCCGCCTTTCCCGAGCCGAACCAATCATGCACGACCGACCATAAATCTTGCTCGACCCATAGCTTGTACAACCCCAATCCAAGTCCAATTTCGACCAAACTTCGCCAACCGACACGATCGACGAAATATACTCAAATAATTCATCTAACATAACCATAAGCATGTTATGAAATCACTAACAACACGAATATGATGATTTTCATTAAAATTATGCAATCCTCATCAAAATCATGATAAATGAACATATGAACATAATTATGGATCTAACTTGCATAAACATATGAAATATCATAGAAATTACCGGTTTTAAGTTGTTAAATTAGATTCTATGGTGAATCATATGAAATTAGACATACCACGATGTAGATCTAAGGAAAACGACTTGAATTTGATGAAAAACAAGATCAAACGCTCATATACTTGATTGAATCCGTGTAGAAGATGCATATCACTCACCAATTCTCCAAAACAACCCAAAATGATTGAAATATGATTTCGAACAGCGAAGAATTTGATCCAAACTCTTCGATTCGATAATCTCTCCATGGAATGATGTAGTTCTAGCTTCCAACGATGTATACCTTCGATTCTCTAATGTAGAATTCGAATTTTAATGGTGGAAAGGTGTAGAAGAATGGAGAAATAGAGGATCGCAAGCTCCTCCAAATGAGAATGGAGAAAGTAAACTATTCTCCATGCCTCCTACCCCCTATTTATAGCCTCCCGCTGGCCCAATAACGGGCCTCCCCAAATCAGCCCATTATGGCTTACAAAACCTGAACAGCCAGCTGAAAACCCTTAAAACAACGATTCCTCCCAAACCGCCAAACCAAATCTTTAATGTGACCACTCTACATAAAGGGAAACATCATTTCCTTTTCAATGGCACAGGTCTCAACACCTGATTCGACATGAGTCAAAAGTTATCCCCTGTACAGGACTAACAGGGGAAAAATGGTCACAAACAAAATTGGTAAAAATTATGGACATGTCTTACATCCCTATAAATAACCTATTAAAATATGAGAATGATCCTACCCTCAGGGAATAAAATAAAAATATTTTATGATCCTCCGATACTTAAAATGCGGGCTATTACATGATAAGTCCTGCATTGTTTCAAATTTGATAGCACTCTCACTCGCATTCCACAATACCAAATCTTTACCAACTGGCTTATAGAATAGACGTCTATCCTCTCCTTCGATTACATAATTGTAGTAATAATGTTTTTGTATCATAATGCATTCTAGAGGGGACGTGCCCCCATGCACACTTCTCCTCATCCCAAGAGATATTAGGATCAGGGGGCATGTCAGGTTAAATAGAATCAGGTGGATCATCCTCCATGGGCTTTTTGGCATTACCAAAGAGCCATCAACAACACTACACTTATCCATCGTGTGACCAAAAGCCTTGCATGTCTTAAAAATGTCAGGTTTCCATTTATATTTAACGTCAACTATATTCTCGTTCTTCAATTATAACTTTGATCTGAGATGGTAAGGGCTTATCTGGGGTGATTTCAGTTAAGGCACGTGCGTACACTAAGTTCCTTCTGGCTTCTGTGTTGGCGTCAAAGCACTTCAGTTTAACGATATGGCAGGCTAGCCAGTTCAGGCCAACGAGAGGTTGTAGAATAGAAGGAACATGTGTGAATTAGGTCCAAACAAAAATTGATAGTACTTACTCCTTTGCCCTATCAAATGAAGTGCTCATGTTGTTACAATAAATGGTTTTCCATCAATTATTGTCGGCGCTCCCTCCAAGGCACGTTGTTGTTCCTCAAGTTATGAGAACTTCAAGTAATAGAGGCCATCCAAAAATGTAATTCGCATTCCACCCAATAGTCTTCAGGCCTTACGACACTTAGAGTTCATGTCCACTCCTGGTGATTTAGAGTCCAAGAAAAAGCCAACAGGATAGCCTTTCCAAAAAGACAAGGCTTCCTAGAATAGTTCTGAGGAAGGAACCGAGCCAAGTTCATCATGGGGTATGGCGAAGTCAATTGGTGTGTAATCTCCAACAATTTTTGGTAGGGCGCTAAAAAAGGATGTCCACCGCGGTATAGCAAGGTTAGCATATGTTTGACTGGTTTTTATTACACTCTTTTGTGTAAACTGAAACATAAATATGATTTGTTGCTCCCAAACTTACAAAACCGATATGTATGACTGGTTTTATTACACTCTTTTATGTAAATGCTAAATTCATCAATTACCAATCTTACAAAACTGAAATGTATTACTGATTTTTATTATACTCTTTTATGTAAATGCTAAATTCATCGATTATTAGGATACAAATGCAAAAAATATCATTTTGTGTCTTTATTCAATCTTAGTTTCAAATATTGAATAAATATTGAACATTTTTTGGTCCACTTAGGATTACTAAACCTGGATTATAAATGGAAAATATTTGTTCAATGTAAATATGTTTCAATATTTGTGCTTAAAAAAGTAGAAGATTTTTTTTTCTACTAAGCAAAATTGATTTAGGCATTTAACATGACAGTTGTTTATAAGTATCTGAAGCTTTTAGGCATGAGTTTAAAAGGTGTAAAGGGAAACATAACTTTGATTTATTGCTCACAAAACAGAAAGATAAATTTGATTTACTACTCCCAGTCTTACAAAAGTGACTGTATGATTGATTTTTAATACATTCTTTTATGTAAATGCTAAATTCCCAGATTATTAGGATATAACCACAAATGATATCATTTCATTTCTCTATTCAACCTTTGTTTCAAATAATGAATAAATATGGAACGTTCTTCTATCCATTTCAGATGTTCAAGTGGGAATTGGCTAACCATTTGTGCCACGAAACATAGTGGCATAAAAAAATAGTCCATGATGGTGTAAAATTTATTAGTGATGACCAGGTATTTAACTATATAATTATTTGGTTTTTTAGAACCGTGCATTTTGCTCATGAACATATCATAATCCTGATTATAATTTCATTTTAGTTGATTACTTTAAGATTATCACTTATACCTGCGGTTTATACAAGAGTAGAGGTAAATAATTTATTCTCTGGAAATAGTTTAAGTGGATTTCAAAGATAAATTGTTATACCGTGCATCCAAAAATATGATTCATTCAATATTAGGATATAATATAAAAAGTAAAAACTTACCTAAAGTACGGAAGAAATAAGCGAAAATGGAGGCACTATTCACTATTTGAGTTGGAATATTTTGAAATTTTTGTTGTTCTAAGACTTCTGGATTATAATTATCTTATGCATGAAAAAGTATAAGACTTTATTACTTTCCATTTATTCAGTTAATAGAGCATCATTTACTATTATATATTACCACACTCATTACAAAATGATAAGGAAAAAGCATGCATGATCAACTCTATATTATTTGAATATTATTGACCTTGTTTATATATTTTAATATTTATTGCATTAATTTACCTGTTAGAGCTTCTTTAGTTAATATATATATTACCATATATTTTCCAAATTTACAAGGAAAACGCGATCAATCACACATCAATGGGTGTTATTAACATATTATTTGTCTACAGTTTTGATTAGGTTGTTAAGCTTGCTATTGTGATATTTTCTCTTTGGTATTTAGTAGAGTTTAAGAATACTATTATAAAATATTTGGCTGTTTACAATTTTGATAATGGTTATGCTATTTTTCGTTCTTACCACCGTCGACAACACTTGAGGTGCAGCAAAATTTAAAAGTTCCATTTTTTATTCTTATTATTCTATTCTATGTAAGCAAGTGGAAGCTGTATTTACTGACAGGGAAAGATAATGATAAAAAATAGCAATAGTCATTGTTTAGCGATTATTATTGGGTCTTTCAGGTTTATGTTAAAATTAGAATATTATTCTAGTTATGGAGGAAAAAGGCTTAGATCCAAGCCGTTGAAAAGAGGCTTCACATTTTGCTGGGTATGGATTCTATCTATTAATTACTAATTATTAATTATTAACACTTCTTACACCATATCTCCCTGTGGAGCTTACGAGTTCAAATCCCTTGTACCTAAAATCTCATATCCTCTATATCCAACCAATCAGGACCCATGGTTTCCACCTTTTTGCAATTGAATCCTCTTTTTTCTCTGATTTAATTGCAAAAGGGGGAAATGAGATGATTCTGATTGGTTGGGTACAGAGGGACAGATAAATTTGGGTACAGAGGATTTGCTTTCGGAGCTTACCAATAACTTACCTAAGATCTCTCAGTTTATTTTGCATTCTTTGCATTAAGAAATCATAAAATCTTTATAAAAGAAACTAAATTCAAAAATCAGACAAGAACTGAGTTTAAAATATGTTCACTATTCATTACTTCATACTAATCCTTCCACAGATCAATGCCAGTTTCTTCTTGAGAATTAGCCATACTATTCCTTGCGTTGTATCATATATAAATTATATTTCAATAAAACAAACAATTTCACATAATAAGACATAATAAAAAATACAAATGAAAATATGTTTATTGCTTAGTAGAAGGGTTGTCGTACTCTGCAGTTTTTCCTGTGCTAGAAAATTTATTGATAAAGACCTTATCATCACAAAAAACTATAACTCTGTTGTTTTTTCTCATGATTCAAAATCTCCTGTTTGAATAAGTGACTTGTCTACCAGTTTGGTTTTCTGTCTTATATATTTCTATCCTCGTATTACTGTCTATTTTTATATCTAGCACCGAAAACTAGATGGACACAACTATGGAACTTTAACCAATCATATAAAAAGATGATAGGGAGCATGTACATCCTAACCGAATGCAAGAGAAAGCAAGAGTTAATGATAATGGAACACGATAAGCCAAAACTAGTTTAGACTGAAGCTCGGTTGTAAAACTGAGCCTAAGCCAGTTTAAATTTAAGCTCTGTTGTAAAACTGAGATTGAGCTCATTTATTTAACTAATCATGAGCTCAGTTGTAAAACAGAGCCTGAGCTCAGTTGTAAAGACTAAGTCAAGCCCGGTTGTTAGAAATGAGCCTGAGCTCTGCTGTAAAAGACTAAGCCAAGCTCAGTATAAAATGAGTCGTGCTCAATTGTAAAACCGGGCTAGCCAATTTGTAAAACTTTTAATTGAAAGCTTTTGAAGTCATGTGGTTATGACGTTAAGTAGATTTCATTAAATGTAATGTGCAATTCATTTGAAAATACATTATATTACATTTATTTAAATGATTAGTCACATATTTCAGCGAGATGATGATTTTTATAATAATAAACCAAAGGACCAGAGTTTCGTTATAACCACAACAACAAATTGATAGTGGTATAGTATAAAAAGAAGAGTGAAATGATGCTATTTTGGAAGCTTAGTTCTTTTGTTATTTAGGATAAATTTATAAATTTTTCTTTGTTGTATATATAGACATAGTATAAATTTATTTTGTTATATGGGTATAGATTTCAGTATTACTGCCTTGCGGATCAGTTCAAGTATGGATTCTTGGTTATATCTGATTTAGCAATAACTAAACACATACAAAGGATAATTAGAAAGCTTATGCTGAGGTAAATAATTTCGCATTTGCAATTTTTATGTCTGATATGAGTAATTCTTATCCCACTAAATTGTATATAGGGGATATTAGCAGAAATTTTAGAATTTTTACTGGAAAAAGGTTTGATTCCAACAAGCTATGAGATTTGGCTAGTCAGAAAACGAGCCGTTGTATTAAATTAAATGTGATAATGATTTATAACGGAAATAACCATTAGTGTAAAGCGATTTTCAATTTCAAGTTATTCTATTATAGATTTTGCTCTAGTTAATATTATAGATTTATAAATTGTGTTACTTCCGATTATATTGTTATAGTTTGTGTTAGAAGGGGTAATATGCATTGTTTTCATGTCTTGACTCGTATTATTACATTTGTTGAACATCATAGCCTTTAGTCGAAGCAACGGAAGCAAGATAAGAATCAGATGCTGGCGATGAAACTCAAAGGAGGTAGCGAAGCGATATGTAGAAATGCAAAAAAATTGTCGTCGTAGACCTGTACTAGAAGGAGGGAAAACCATCTGTGTAACAACCCGTGTTTTTATAACGTGTAATAACCATAAATCAAGGCAGAATTAATTTTTAAAATAAGAATCAAGGGATAAGGGTTACGCCATTGCGTTCGTCTCGAAATTCTGCTTGGAAACGAGTCCGAGTTTTCGAAAATCGGAGTCCGTATGACCAAGTTATGACGTTTCGAAGTTTTCATAAGTTTTCAAGTTCAAAACAGACTCAATTCGAATTCAAAATTCGAGTTTCAAACCTCAGAATGGACTGGACGGGAAATTTCCCGCCCAGTACCAGGTCGATCTGGGGGTCGACTATGTAGTCGAACTACCCAGGACCAGGTCGACCATAGTGTCGACCTGAGGGTCGACTTGGTGCCCGAGCCCATTTCTGAAGCTGGATTCACTTTGATGTATTTGGCCTCGTTTCTGTCGACATTCGTTGACCTGACCCTATAAATACAGCCCCTAACACCAGTCTCTCTACACAAAATTCTTTCTGAATTTATACTGCTCTAATTCTGGTTGAAAAGCTTGAGAGAGGGACTGCTTCTTCTACGTTGAGACTACGTTAAGGGAGTCGCTGATTTGGGGACTTCTATTAGGACTTGACTAAGCATATTCAACATCGACTCTCTTTTTCTAATTCTCGAACCACGATCTGTAAGCCCCAGTTATTTTCAGATTTAAACTGTAAATGAAATATGAATATGATGTAAATTGAAATTGGACCTATGTATGATGACTGTTTACATTCATTCTCGTTCATCTTGGATCATGACTCTTGGATATTACTATGACATTGATTTGGGGCCTATTCATGTTGTAAATCAAAAAGAAAAACCCCTCATATTATCATGTTGAACCTGCTATTAGTCACAAGTTTATGGCTATCACCTTATGATAGTCGTAACATGACTATACTATCACCTTATGACAGTCGTATCATGACTATACTATCACCTTATGACAGTCGTTACCATGACTATACTATCACCTTGTGACAACTGTTATTTTGACTAGTACCTTATCTTGCTAGATTTGGAATCTTTATGTTTGAGGCCAATATTTCATATGCCAGTAATGTTTTAATCTTTTATTTCAAGTCATATCATGCTATGCTAGTAATCACTTTTGCCACATTATACCCGTTCCTTTTTATGTTATTCCCTATTAGATTTATTTGTATCGATTCGAACTTACGTGCGATGGGAATACGATTTGGGTAGACTAGGTAAAACATAAATTAGCCTTAAACTTGAACATGAACGTTGTTATGACTTGAACCTGAATATGGACATGAAATTGACACGATTTGACATGAAACATGACCAGAAAACTTGACATGAAAACTTGAACGTGGGCATGACAGTTAGATAAACTTGAAAATGGCTAACTCGACGTTGGGTTGAGTTTGCAGTGTAAATCTATCCGGAACCGCCCGGCAAATCCAGTGGCTGCAAACAATAGGATCCAATGTGGGTAGTTGGTCATATTGCACGTAAAAACCAGAGGTTAGACTATGTTGTGGGGTAAATCTTCCCGGAACCGCCCGACAAATCCAGTAACCACAACAGTTAGTCTAATGTGAGAGGTTGGCGTGCACTAATGAATTAATGCCACATGATAGGGTTAAGTCATGAACCACTTGAATATACTTAACCAACTTGACACGATGATTTGATAGGGTTAAGTCATGAACTGCTTGAACACACTTAACCAACTTGATACACGATCTGGATAGGGTTAAGTCAAGAATTTGAATGACAACACTTAACCCATTAGAAACCCTAGTTACGCGGTCCTTTTCAGCAGTAACCCACTTAGATGTATCACGATACCCTGGGACTAGGCAGGGTAGGGCACGATTACTGGGATGATTGTAAGCGACCAGAACGACGGCTGAGTAGGTGCGCCATTGTAGGTTTAGGCGGGCTATGGTCGTGCACGTAGCCCGAAGTTGAAAAAGCAGGCATTGGGCACCCGTAGATTTACACTGTGCGTGCTTGATTTGTGTCGGTGGTTGGCACCATAGGACTTGATACACCCTATGTTGGACCTAGTACAGGTAACTACATTTCTGGATAGGGCCGTATGACACTGACACATGACAAGCTAGGACTTGTAGGGAGCCGATCGATTAATAGATTGTACCCCGTAATGGGTCACTTCATGACACTGGGCTAAGGGATCATTTCATGGTTAATACTTGACATGGGTTAGAATACTAGTACAGTTGGTGCAGCGAACCTTGAATATCCGATGCCAGACTTGACTTATCTTGTTATCTTAATTATCCTACTAGCTCTGTTATCATCTTTATGTTTAATTCCAGTTTTCACATGTCATGTTACCTTTACTAGTTTTCATACTGAAAGTCACTAGGGCTTACCAGTCTTTATGACTGACCCTTTTTCTTTCGCCTCTTTTTCTTTCGTTCCTTCCCCCAAGGTTCTCAGGGAGTAAACACTAGCTCTTAGCTTGGATTTAGCTTGCTTTCTGACAGCTCATGTACGGTTTGGTCTTGGGCTATGCTATGGCTGCTTCTGCTATTTATGGGGAATAATTTACTTTTGTTTTAAGTTTATGCTTCTTTATTATGAACTTGATGTAATGGAATAATTTGTATCTTGGAAATATGAGCTTTTGACTCTTTTCTGGAAAATAATAAAAAGTTGGTTTTTAGTTTCTACCGCTGCTTTATTTATGTTCTGCCTTGTGATATCTCTGCGCATGTTTACCTAGATAATATTCCACCAAAACTAGTGCACTCCCTTTGTGAGTGACCCTAGCGGAGGTGGGGTGTTACATTTGGTATCAGAGCAGAAGGTTACCAGGTTGGGCAAAAGTTTTAAAAACCTTCCGAAACTGTTTTCAAAACCATTTATAAAGAAGCATTTTTCAAGAAAGGTTTTATGTTTAAAAAGGTTATTCCCCAAGAAGCCATTAGCACTTTCCTTTGTTTCCTCATTTGAATCCTTTCTTTTCTTTTTCAGCATGGCCTATCTTAACCTTCCTGAGGGAATACCCGTGCCTGGATGGTTCCGAAGGTACTTAGAAGCCAAGGCGAACGACGCGGGCACGACAGACATCCCTCCTCCTCCTCCCCCAGTGGCTGCGGTTCCTCCTCCTTCTGGTACCGCCATTGCCAAAATATGCAAAAACTTTAAAGCAATGGGCGGCAAGAACTTTGTTGGAACTGAAACCTTTGTTGAGGCACGAAACTGGCTAAAGGAGACAGAAGACTTGTTCATTATCTTTGATATGGAGGACCATAGGAAAGCTCAGTTGGCAGCATGGTTGTTGAAAGAGGAAGCTGCATTTTGGTGGGAAGTCACCAACGCTACCAGGCCAGTTGAGACTTGGGCAGACTTTAGAGAGAGGTTTGGGCTTAAATTCTTATCGTCAGCAGAGGAGAACCTTTAGATGGAGAGGTTCCTAGCACTTAAGCAAGGGGATATGTCTGTGAGGGAGTACGTGAATAAGTTTTCGGTTTGGATTTGGTCAACACAGCATAGAAAAAGGCTGTACGCTTTGCTCGAGGATTGAACGAGCCACTACACAGCTTGGCCCTAACTCATATACCTATAGGGGCGACCTTTGAAAGCTTGGTGGATATGGCTCTACTTCATGAGGAAGACAAGAATAGCAGGAAGGAGGTTAAGCCTAACGAGACTCAGAATAAGAAAGATGACTTCAAGAAGGGGAACAACAAGAATAATAAGAATAACTAGAGCAACAACAAATCACGTGAGACGAGGAAGTGCAACTTCTGTGGTATTACTGGACATCTAGCTAAAGACTGTAGAAAGAAGAAGAGGAAGTTGGGTGAATGCTTTCATTGTGGAGATACTGGACACATCAGCAAGGATTGCCCTAAGAAGCAAGGGCAGGGGCAAGGGCAGACCCAACGAGCAGGACCTTCTGGAGGGCAGTTGCATGCTCTCAACACCACTCCAGCTCTTGACCGAGGTAGTAATATTTCCGTAGAAAGCCTTGTTTACATTTCTGACTTTCCTGTTCGAACCTTATTTGACTCTGGCGCATCGCATACTTTTATTTCTTCTGATATTGTTGAAAATCTGCACCTAAGTACTAGTCTGGTTGAGGATCCCGTTATAGTTTCAAATCCAATTGGGGGCTCCACCCATTTATCTATGATGTGTGTGGATTTGAGGATCTCTATCTTAAGCGTAGAATTCACATGTAATGCTTATGTTCTCGGATTCATGGGATACGGTTTGATCCTAGGTATGGATTGGCTGTCCAATTATGGAGCCATTCTTGATTGTGAACGAAGGGTAGTAAGGCTCATGACTCGCCTTGGTAATACCCTTGAAATTTCTTGTAACCCTAAGGGTCCGGTCATGTTATGTTATCTTGAATCTCTTGACTCGTCCGACGATAATTTGCAATCTGTAAGAGTGGTCCGAGAATATCCAGATGTCTTTGATGAAGTGAGGGGATTACCTCCTAAACGCGAGATAGAGTTCCGGATTTATCTTGTTGATAATGCCAAGCCAGTTTCATTGCCCTTTAGGCACATGGCCCCGCGAGAAAGAAGAGAGCTCAGTAAACAAATCAACGAGTTGCTTGAGAAAAATTTCATAAGACGAAGCATTTCTGAATGGGGTGCTCCGGTGGTATTCGCTACTAAAGCAGATGGATCGCTTCGTCTGTGCGTAGATTATCGTGAGTTAAACAAGCTGACAAAGAAAAATAGGCACCCGCTACCAAGAATCGACGATTTGTTTGACCAGCTTGTGGGAGCATCTGTTTTCTCTCAACTCGATCTAGCCACAGGATTCCATCAACTCAAAGTGGCTGAGGATAGCATTGACAAAACTGCGTTTAGGAATCTAGACGGGTTCTTCGAATGGCTCGTCATGCCGTTTGGGCTAACAAATGCACCCGCATACTTTGTAGATTTGATGAGTAGGGTGTTTCGGGAGTTCCTTAACAAGTTTGTGGTAGTTTTCGTAGATGATATTTTGATCTTCTCAAAAGATGAAGAAGAGCGTGCTAGGCATCTCAAGGAAGTCATGGGAACACTTAAAGCACACCAGTTAAAGGCTAAGTTCTCCAAATCCCATTTTTGGAGGAAGGAAGTTCGGTTCCTTGGGCATGTAGTTTCTAAGCAAGGCATAGCCGTGGACCCCGCAAAGGTAGTTGCGGTACAGGAGTGGAAAATTCCTAAGAATGCAACGGAGGTGAGGAGCTTTCTCGGCTTGGCGGTCTACTACAGGAAGTTCATTAAGGACTTCGCTAAGATTTCAGCCCCTCTTACTAAATTAACAAAGAAGAACCTACCTTTTGCATGGGACATAGAATGTGACGCTGCTTTTCAGAGACTTAAGAGAGTCCTCACCACAGCTCCAGTTTTGGCATTACCCGATGGAGGTAAGATGTTTACCGTGTACACAGATGCGTGCAGCACGGGATTAGGCGCTGTCCTAATGCAGGAAGGAAGAGTAATATGCTACGGGGGAAGACAACTTCAAGTTCATGAGAAAAACTATCCCACCATGACTTGGAGTTGGCCGCAATTGTTTTTGCACTTAAAGCTTGGCGCCATTATCTTCTAGGGGAGAGGTTCGAGCTGTATACCAACCACAAATCGCTTAAGTACCTCTTCTCACAGAAAGACTTGAATCTGAGACAACAGCGGTGGATGGAGTTCTTGGCATTATATGACTTCGATATAGCTTATACCCCTGGCAAGGGTAATGTGGTGGCGGACGCGCTAAGTAGAAAAAGGTTGACTTTGAGCCCCTTGTTTGTTGAAATGAAAAGCCTTGAGTTTATAGCAACCTTTGATTTTACACCTGCTGTTGAATCATTGACTGTTACGTTAGCATCTCTTGAACTAAGACCTACACTTCTAGATCAAGTAGGGACTTCACAGAAGGAAGACCCACAGATAGTCGAAATCATGGACAAGCTGATTAGGGGTGAGACGTCAAGTCACCTCAGAAGGTATGCCATAGATGACAAGGGATGACTAAGGCGCGATGGAATACTATGTGTCCCACAAGTGGGAGACTTAGTAAGGAGATTTCTCGAAGAGGCGCATCACTCGAAGATGGCTATACATCCCGGAGGGGCTAAGATGTAAAGGGATATGAAACGCATTTTCTTTTGGGTTGGAATGAAAAAGGACGTGGCAGAGTTCGTTTTGAAGTGCATGGTGTGCCAACAAGTAAAGGCCGAGTCGAAGAAGCCTGGTGGGCTATTACATCCTTTGGAGGTTCCGCAATGGAAATGGGAAAGTATCTCGATGGATTTCGTGGATGGACTGCCTAGGTCTAGGAAGGGAAATACTAGCATATGGGTCATAGTTGATAGACTCACGAAAAGTGCTCACTTCATTCCGGTGAAAAGCACGAGGACCGCATCAGGGCTAGCGTCTATTTACCTTCGAGAGATAGTACGATTGCATGGAGTTCCATCTAGTATAGTTATTGATCATGACCCGATTTTCACTAGCCAGTTCTGGAATAGTCTGCAAGAAGCAATGGGAACACGACTGAACTTGAGCACGGCCTATCACCCACAGACGGATGGACAAACCGAAAGGGTAAATATGGTACTAGAAGATCTCCTGAGGCTATGTATTCTTGACTTTGGTGGTACTTGGGAAGACCATCTTCCTCTCGTGGAGTTTGCATATAACAATAGTTACCAAGCTAGCATCGGAATGGCACCGTTCGAAGCCCTGTATGGAAGACCGTGCAAGTCACCAACTTGTTGGTGGGAGACGACAGACAGGCTTATACTTGGCCCTTATATGATAAGAGACACTTCTGAGAAGATTGAGTTGACGCGAAGAAGGATGAAAATGGCCCAAGATAGACAGAAATCTTATGCGGACCAGAGAAGGACAGACCTAGAGTTCGAAGTCGGAGATATGGTCTTTATAAAGGTTTCTCCGTTACGCAATGTAGTTCGTTTTGGGGCAGTTGGAAAGCTAGCGCCAAGGTTCGTAGGACCATTCCCTATCATTGAGAGGATTGGACGAATGGCCTATAAGGTAGACTTACCCGAGAAGTTATCTGGACACAATGTCTTTCACGTCTCGCATCTCCGGAAGTGCTTGCATGAGTCAGCCGAAGTGGTTGAGCCAAGCATCCTTGAAGACGTAGAAGTTGAAAAAGAAGCGACATTGAGGAGAGTTCTGATTCGTATCTTAGGAACGGAGACTAAGAAGCTAAGGAATCGAGAAGTCAAGCTAGTGAAAGTGCAGTGGAGTGAGGCCCAAGAAGACGCAACTTGGGAAACCGAAGAGAAGATACGCGCGCTTTACCCATTTCTTTTTTAGGGTACATTCTCGATCTCTTTTTCCTTGAAACCCTTTTCGTATCATGCTTCTACTTTCTATGTTTGTCTTGTTATCTTCTCGACCTTATCTTGAGAACCTTAGGTAGAACCATATGGATGTAAACATGTGATTGAAACATGTTATGGTTGATGTTTGCAAATGATTGCAAGTGGTTGCAAATGGATTCATGATACACATTAGGCACTAGATCGGCTCAGTCACATTTTCATGTTGCATATGCATGAGTGCTTATACTTGTTCATGGATGGAACTTGTTATGCTATCACTTGGATGTTGCATATGGATGAATGATTGTGCACTCAAGTAGAGATTATGAACTATGCTAGGAATTTGCATACATGTTGGATTCATGACACTAACATATTTTTCATTAAGGAGGTTTACTGAATCAGTAATCGCCTGATCTTTTGCATTAGATAAGAACATACACACACACTTACTGCATATGTTCATACAGCACTAGAAATCTCTTAAGGACAATGGTTGCCTGTGGATGATGCTTTGAGTAGATGGATGATTGGATGGTAGGACACATCCTCCCTAACTTAGAGATTTCGGGGACGAAATCCTTTAAGGGGGGAGAATGTAAAAACCCGTGTTTTTATAACGTGTAATAACTATAAATCAAGGCAGAATTAATTTTTAAAATAATAATCAAGGGAAACGGGTTGCGCCATTGCGTTCGTCTCGAAATTCTGCTTGGAAACGAGTCCGAGTTTTCGAAAATCGGAGTCCGTATGACCAAGTTATGACCTTTCGAAGTTTTCATAAGTTTTCAAGTTCAAAACAGACTCAATTCGAATTCAAAATTCGAATTTCAAACCTCAGAATGGACTGGGCGGGAAATTTCCCGCCCAGGACCAGGTCGACCTGGGGGTCGACTATGTAGTCGACCTACCCGGGACCAGGTCGACCATAGTGTCGACCTGGGGGTCGACCTGGTGCCCGAGCCCATTTCTGAAGCCGGATTCACTTTGATGTATTTGGCCTCGTTTCTGTCCACATTCGTTGACCTGACCCTATAAATACAGCCCCTAACACCAGTCTCTCTACACAAAATTCTTTCTGACTTTATGCTGCTCTAATTCTGGTTGAAAAGCTTGAGAGAGGGACTGCTTCTTCTACGTTGAGACTGCGTTAAGGGAATTGCTGATTTGGGGACTTCTATTAGGACTTGACTAAGCATATTCAACATCGACTCTCTTTTTCTAATTCTCGAACCACGATCTGTAAGCCCCAGTTATTTTCAGTTTTAAACTGTAAATGTAATATGAATATGATGTAAATTGAAATTGGACCTATGTATGATGACTGTTTACATTCATTCTCGTTCATCTTGGATCTTGACTTTTGGATATTACTATGACATTGATTTGGGGCCTATTCATGTTGTAAATCAAAAGGAAAACCCCTCATATTATCATGTTGAACCTGCTATTAGTCACAAGTTTATGGCTATCACCTTATGATAGTCGTAGCATGACTATACTATCACCTTATGACAGTCGTATCATGACTATACTATCACCTTATGACAGTCGTTACCATGACTATACTATCACCTTGTGACAACTGTTATTTTGACTAGTACCTTATCTTGCTAGATTTGGAATCTTTATGTTTGAGGCCAATATTTCATATGCTAGTAATGTTTTAATCTTTTATTTCAAGTCATATCATGCTATGCTAGTAATCATTTTGCCACATTATACCCGTTCCTTTTTATGTTATTCCCCATTAGATTTATTTGTATCGATTCGAACTTACGTGCGGTGGGAATACGATTTGGGTAGACTAGGTAAAACATAAATTAGCCTTAAACTTGAACATGAACGTTGTTATGACTTGAACCTGAATATGGACATGAAATTGACACGATTTGACATGAAACATGACCAGAAAACTTGACATGAATCTAGACATGAAAACTTGAACGTGGGCATGACAGTTAGATAAACTTGAGAATGGCCAACTCGAGTTTGGGTTGAGTTTGCAGTGTAAATCTTCCCGGAACCGCCCGACAAATCCAGTGGCTGCAAACAATAGGATCCAATGTGGGTAGTTGGTCATATTGCACGTAAAAACCCGAGGTTAGTCTATGTTGTGGTGTAAATCTGCTCGGAACCGTCCGGCAAATCCAGTAACCACAACAGTTAGTCTAATGTGAGAGGTTGGCGTGCACTAATGAATTAATGCCACATGATAGGGTTAAGTCATGAACCACTTGAATATACTTAACCAACTTGACATGATGATTTGATAGGGTTAAGTCAAGAACTGCTTGAACACACTTAACCAACTTGATACACGATCTGGATAGGGTTAAGTCACGAATTTGAATGACAACACTTAACCCATTAGAAACCCTAGTTATGCGGTCCTTTTCAGCAGTAACCCACTTAGATGTATCACGATACCCTGGGACTAGGCAGGGTGGGGCACGATTACTGGGCTGATTGTAAGCGACCAGAACGACAGCTGAGTAGGTGCGCCATTGTAGGTTCAGGCGGGCTATGGTCGTGCACGTAGCCTGGAGTTGAAAAAGCAGGCATTGGGCACCCGTAGTTTTACACTGTGCGTGCTTGATTCGTGTCGGTGGTTGGCACCATAGGACTTGATACACCCTATGGTGGACCTAGCACAGGTAACTACATTTCTGGATAGGGCCATATGACACAGACACATGACGAGCTAGGACTTGTAGGGAGCCGATCGATTAATAGATCATACCCCGTAATGGGTCACTTCATGACACTGGGCTAAGGGATCATTTCATGGTTAATACTTGACATGGGTTAGAATACTAGTACAGTTGGTGCAGCGAACCTTGAATATGCAATGCCAGACTTGACTTATCTTGTTATCTTAATTATCCTACTAGTTCTGTTATCATCCTTATGTTTAATTCCATTTTTCACATGTCATGTTACCTTTACTAGTTTTCATACTGAAAGTCACTAGGTCTTACCAGTCTTTTTGACTGACCCTTTTTCTTTCGCCTCTTTTTCTTTCGTTCCCTCCCCCTAGGTTCTCAGGGAGGAAACACTAGCTCTTAGCTTGGATTTAGCTTGCTTTCTGACAGCTCATGTACGGTTTAGTCTTGGGCTATGCTGTGGCTTCTTCTGCTATTTATGGGGAATAATTTACTTTTATTTTAAGTTTATGCTTCTTTATTATGAACTTGATGTAATGGAATAATTTGTATCTTGGATATATGAGCTTTTGACTCTTTTCTGGAAAATAATAAAAAGTTGGTTTTTAGTTTCTACAGCTGCTTTTTTTATGTTCTGCCTTGTGATATCTCTGCGCATGTTTACCTAGATAATATTCCACCAAAACTAGTGCATTCCCTTTGTGAGTGACCCTAGTGGAGGTGGGGTGTTACAACCTGGATGGAGAAAGTTTTGGATTCGGAAGCATCAGTTTTAAACACACCCCAAAAATGGTATGCATATGCTATCTTATCTGGTCGATGGTGGATTTGTAATTTGGTCCATTTATCATTTGCGTTTTGTTTAATGGTTATATGTTAAATTGTGATACTTCAACGTTATTTGATATTTGTTATGTATTATGGATGAATGGTTGTATGTTAAATTATGATAGATTGATATTTGTCGAAATGGAATTTGCTTTAGGATAAAAATTGTGATATGTTGTCGTATTTGCTTTAGGATATTGTTATAATATAGTTTGTATATTCTTATTGGTATATGCTTTATGAAATTAGTTGAAGCATATTATAATTGTTACTTATTTAAAGTAATTACCAACTATAGACCTCATACGATATTCAATTTTGTAACTGTTGTAACTGTTATTAAATTTATTGTATGAAATAGGAAGTTTTATATACTAACAGTAATAACTGCTACGTATTTAATATTTAACACAATAATAAGTGTTATAAAAAATATATTATAACAGTTATAAGTGTTATAAAATTTTCTGTATCAACGGTTATATATGTGATAGAATAATAGTTTTGTAACAGTTATAACTGTTGTAATATGCACATTTTGTAACGGTTATAACCGTTACAATATCTTTGACAACAGTTTGTCACATATGTTTAGTAATGGTTATAGCTGTTATAAAGTATCACAACACCAAACCGCATTTTTGCAACAGATTTTTTTCGGAAAGTGTAACGACTTGTTTCATTATAATTTTATAACGATTCATTTCCTGATTAAGGTAGCATCACGATCTATATCGTGATAAAATTTGATGGCTATGCAAATTAAATAAACTAGGAAGGATATGTTTGTAATTTTATTTTTGTCCTTCCTTTCCCACCGTTCTAACAGAAGAAGAATGTGTTTTCACTTTTCTTAACGCTATGGTTTTTTCCATTCTGCTAAATCAGTTTCCTCCACTAATTTCTATTTTCGAAATCAATGTCGTTCTCCTCAAGTTCACGCTACAAAATTTCAAGTTAAATCCTAGCTTCCTTTCGAATCTGAAGCATCCTTTGAGTCTGAAGTATTGTGTGAATCTGGAGTGTCGTCTGATTATCCGGTAATTTATTTTATTCGATTTCAATTTTTATACTTAGTGTACGATTCCCTTGTAAATCTTGGCCACGTTGATTTAGTTTAGTCTTTGCTTCCTTGAGTTATTGCTAGTTTCTTGTACTTATCTCTTATTGAGTATTTGCTGCCTGGTCTTAGTCTTGGCCACCCTGTTTTCTATTCTTATTTATTTTCCTAGTTATTGCTAATTTCTAAAACGAGAATATATTTTGGTAATTTGTATAAAGATTAACATGGATGAGTTTGGTTGAATGGAACATATTTGAATTTGACTGGGTTGAATGGAACATGCTTATGGTGAAGGACGTCGAAGTAACTGAAATGATGAATCAGATTGGGTTTGGCTGTAGGATTTTGAGAAGGGATGAAGTTGTTTGAAGACCTTAATCTGTAATTCGTATCCGTAAGTTGAACTATATCCAAAAATTGAACCACTTCCAAGTTAATTTATTAAAAGGTGAATCAATAATTCCATTCTCTATTCTGATTAGATCATGGATTTATTAATTCAATTCTCTTTGTTTCATGCGTTCACTTAGAAATGTAAATTATAATTGGATGCGTCCGTCTTTTAAATATATGATACATGTAAACATTCGTTATGTACAGATGTTATAGCACGACCGTGAAGAATTAAGATTAAAGAATAATACGAAATCAACAAAACTACGTCTTTAGATCGTATAAAAGTGGTATGTGATTGGAAAGAAAAATAAAAAAACAAAAGCTTTCCATATTGGGGAAGAGCAAAAAAAGGAGATCCCTGTTCTAGAGGAATCTTGTGTAGCAGAAAATAATATCATACGAATGGCGCAAAAAAGCAAGGATTTCATTCTCTCTTAGTTAATCTAATGGCGACTTTGGATAACATAATCCATGATTAAGTTAATCAAGCAGTAGATTGTTTGGTTAACAGTTAAAAATAGCATTGCTTCATCCTTCATTCTTCTCGATGATTTGATCACCGATTCCCATTGTATAATCAAGACTGGAAAATTCATCATCAAAATTCTTGCTCCCTCCCAATCTGTTCAGCTATTTCCATTGTTGTAATAAGCAATAGTTTAGATATTGGGTACTAGCTGAAATAGTTCTATGGGTAGACTGACAATTAGAACCGGGAACCAGAAACCCAAACCGAACCGACCCGAAAAGACCCAAACCCGAACCAAACCCGATGGGTCTCGGGTCGGGTGTAGGTGATGAAAAATATCATCAAGACCCAATCAAAACCCGATCCGCATAGACCCAATCTGAAAAATCCGACCAAAAAACATTGACATATATGTATTTTTAGTGTTATTATTCAACCGGACCCGAATCGATCTGAACCGAAGCTTGGGTCGGGTCGGGTCCAGATTTAAAATGTATAATTTAGACCCGACAAAACCCGACCCGCCTAGAATCGAGACCTGCCGGGTCGGGTCCGGGTCCATCGGGTCGGGTCTAATTGCCACCCATATCTATGGGGTTAAAGGAATACTCTTGACATATGGGCAATGTTTTCATAACCCGACCGTGTGTCAAACCGTGATGACTTAGGGTCCAAGCAGTGGCCGAACAACATTGGGGCCAGTTGGGGTCACGCCCCCTCCCAATCCAATGTAGTTTCGCCATGTATATATAAAACAAAAAGTTACCAAAGACTGGATATTGAGCGAAGCAAAGGCAGCATAACATGTATAAAAGAACAACAGAGCATATGAGCGAAACATGAAATAGGACTACATGATCCCGACTCCGAGCTGAAATGAAGGATTGTGGCGCACAGGTTTGGCAACAAAAGCTTAATAGAAAGGACTGCTAAATGAGGTGACTATGGCGCACATGTTTGACCCCCCAAGTTTTGGCCCCTACATTGTTGAATTCCCGGTTCCGCCCCTGGGTCCAAGATTTTGAAGGTTTGACAACCATCAAGAACCACATATGCTTGTTAATAGCGTAAATGTGAATAATCAAATTGTATGTACACTCAAATAAATGAATATTAAAGTTTGAAAGTCATTTATTTATTTACTAACATTAATAGATAGCATGATATAATTAAATAGCAAGGGCACAAACAAACACACATGTTTTTTAGAACGAAGTGGTAAAATATACGATCTAGATAATGGAACAGTTATGATTTTTTGAAATATTTTAGTTGTTATTTTGAAAACAATACAAAATATAAAATGATCAGAGAGAGTTACACAATGAGAAGTAGGGAAAACAAAAAACCGTGGTTTAATTCTATAAAATTGAAGGTTGGACCATTAGTTTCAAGATCCGACCAGGGTTCATGCATTAATGAGGTTCAATTGAGTTCTGCGCTGTGATGGTCCAAGGTTCAGGGTTATTCGAGGTCGGACCGCAGCAGGGTCGGGTTATGAAAACACTACATATGGGTACACGGACAAGAAGAAGAAACAGTGCAAAACAAATGCTAACAATGAAAGCAAATGTACGATGACTCATACCTTAGGAAAAAAATCTTATCGTAGATTATATGAAGAGCTGGTATGTAGCTAGTATTTCATAAACATTACTAACATATAGTATATTTTAATAACTTGTTTACGTTTGTTTGTTTAGGCAGCGGAGAATTCAGAAGAGAAAGTTACACGTTCCAAGGTTTGGAAAGTGCCACATACAAGTAAAAAAAACTGGGATGGTTATTCCATGCGCAGCAGAGAAATATATAAGTAAAACCTTTTAACTAGATATTTGATATCGGGGGAAGATAAGATTACACGATTAGCAGTAAATCAAACTATATGAAAGTAAGATTATTGTGCATAACTGAAATGAATGTCATATGCCATAATTTATCTTATAGTCAATATACGGTATTTAAACTTGTATTACATTAGACGTATGATGCATACAGTCATATGAACAGAAATCTAGGAAGCGGTCAAGCTTTTTTTTCTAGTTGGTGCAGCTTGTATATGCTTTTGTTATCCGACATGAACGTCAGATGCATTTTAGAAACCAATTTAGATATTCTAATTTGTGTATTTATACACATACATGCATGATAAGGATTTTGGTCTGAATTCTAACAAATGTTGTTTGTAATAATTGTCAGTCTAAGTTAAATATAGCTATTATATTTTCTACTTAAATTTGTAAATGGGGGAACATGTGTATAATAGATGACACATGTAAAATGAAACAAAACCACCTTCTGTGCTAGTGGCAACATGTGTATAATATATAATAAATGATACATTTAAATTTGTAACACATCATTTGACAGCATTGAATACCAATGGGTTCATAAGAAGACAAGTTTGTTTATGTTGATGTATTTTAAATGCAAATGATCTAATTTAAATTTTGTTTCATTTGTAAGCGTTGGTAGAAGCAACAGAAGAAAAAGACAAAAGGAGAGACTAGTTTAAACCATGATGATGGATGTAACGACCCAAATTTTTAGCCGTTAATTTTAAAATGTTTAATTTGTTTTAAATGATGTATTAGAAATATAAAATGATTTTTAAAGAATTTATTTATTAAAAAAACGAAGTTTTAAAGTATAATTTATAATTACAATTAAAATGAGCTCATAACATCGCGGTAGTTTGTAATATTACGTTCTAAACTTAAATTGAATATACAAAAGCCAATATAAGTCGGATTTCTTTGAAACAATAAACGTTCGGACCTAGCTATTTGATTATATTATTCTAGTGAAAGAGAAAATTCAAGATTTCAAATTGTAGATTTTGTTTTATATCCATATCAATTTTTCAAATAGTCGCTATGGAATTCATTATAAAAAATATAATGATTTATTATATAAAATAAAAGGGATTTTTAATATATTGAATATCGATTTGGTTTGAAACTCAACCAGAAGTATTTTATATTGATATTTTTACAAAATTCTGCCCGAGTATGTCCTATTGCAATATTTAATTATTGTTATATTGAGGTACTTTAAAATTGATTTATTTTAATTTAAATTGGACTCTTAAAAAAAAGCTATTATTCAAACGACCTCCGTTTTCGATGAAACCAGTTCCATTGTATCTGGAATATTTAATTATTGTGAGATTTTAAATTTAAAACCAATTGGAGTTGTTATATGAGTGTACGAAAATTAAATGTGAATCAATTGACGATTTTAAAATTCAAAATTTAGCCATTATTACAAATAAATCTTATTTTCAACGAAACGAGTTTCGTTGGGTCCGGAATTTCAAACCATAGCTTGTGGTCCATTTTCATCATGATCGGAGTTCATTGACCGTAGGAATTTAAAACATTCAATGCGAGTTAGCGATGGAATATACTGACTACATTCTAGACCTTATTATATAATATCACAAACCCCTTTTACCCGTAACCCTCGTTGACATTCCTCCATTCCATTAATCAGGCCACCCCCAAAAAGAAAGCTTCAAAATTTGTTTAAAAATCGTATAAAAATCCTAAATTCACAGAAATCATATATTTGGATTTGCGAGATGATCATCTTCATTTCTATAAATGTTTTATTGAGTTTGCAATCCTTCTCGTTCGCTGCAAATATGATCAGCAACATCTAGGGTTTAAATTTATGAAATATTGAGGAGATTGAATGGAGATTTGGCATTGTATTCTTGTTTATGGTTTTAAATCGCACCTATTGCAACTCATGGAGTGATTCGGTGGTAATATCGTTCGATGAATGCACTGTAGTGCATGAGTAAGTCGAAGAAGCTTCTCCAGGAGAAGCGTGCGAGTTGAACGATGGATTTGGCTTAGCAAGCGGTGGTGAAATGGTGAAGTGTTGACAGGAAAAGATGCGACGACTTAAAGTTTGAATGGGTTTAAGATAGCATGCTTGTGGTTTGATTACTGGTGAAGAAGAGTTAGCAGGAAAAAAGAGGAGAGAATTTACTGTGTTGATAGGTTTTTGAGAGGAGCACGCTTGTTTGGGTACCTTAATCGTAGTTGCATGCGTGTATGTAGAAGAGGGTGAAAGTAGATGGTCACGATTGGTTGGGTTCTGGGTTTGATAACTATCAGGGAAAGAAAGCTTTGAACGGTAGGAAAAAAAATCTCGTTGTTTCTTCAACCTGGAAAAATAGAGAGAGGATATATATATATATGTATGTATGTATGTATGTATGTATGTATGTATTTTTATATGTATGTATGTATATAGAAGACTTTGGCTGTTCTTTGAAAAAGGGATATTGCTGTGAGTGAAATTTTATTGGTGAAGAAGGTGTCGGAATAGCAGTAGCATCGGAAGATAAGGAGGTAGATGGACGGGGTGTATGGACAGCAGTGGCAGATACAAAAAGTAATTCCAGTGGGGGAAAAAATATTTTTTTACATACAAAAACTAATAATAAAGATAATACATAAACTTGTTCACACAAGAATTAGTTCATACCAAAATTAGTTTATACATAAACTAGTTCAATATTTAAAGTTGTCCTCGACGAGATTTCATGTCTGAAAACGTTAAAGAATTGGCTCATTTGAAATGCTATTGAGTATATCTTTTTCAACATACACAGTCAAACAGTCATTTGACCATTGATCACCAATCCTATTTCGCATATGATTCTTCACAATGTTCATAGCAGAGAAAGATTTTTTGACAGAAGTAGTGGCAACCGACAATTTTAGCACCAACTTGATTAACAAATACATAGTTGATTCACCTCATGTTTTTTTGTTGCCACAAGTTTTTTTGCAAGATTCGAAATTCCTTTCAAGTCCGAGGACATAAGATTAGATCACATATCACAAACATAAGTGTCAAGCCGACTTTCTTGCACCATCAATTCTATAGTAGAAAAATCGTATGGGTAAAGTTGGGCAAGACGAACCAGTTTTCCCTTGTCAAAAGCTTCAAATGACGTATTAGAAGACAAACATGCCAAGCAAAGTTGCTACTCTGTGTTAACCTCATTGAAACGGTTGTTCAACTCTTTTAGTTGCATATCAATTACCGTGTTGAAAAAATCAAATCGATAATAATGCATATTTGTGATTTTTTGAACCTTGCGTCGTGATCTTCCTTGAGGGTGATACATATTATCCATAGCCAAGACATCAATTTTTTGTTGATCACATAGTCAACAACCGTCTCCATTAAAGAGTCCCATCCATTATCCCTCATTTTTTGTAATTGTTCCTTGCATACTTTAACTAAATCCATGGCATTCACTAAATCTTGATCATCTCTTTGTAAGACTTGTGATAACTCATTTGTAATCCCAAACATGGTCTTTATAAATGCAAACTAAATACAAAGTCATATGTTTGTGCCAATCCTAACATAATAGATGCTTCATATTTTTGATCACTATTTCTTTTATCATTCGCTATTTCCTCAAGCACATCAATCAAAGATGAAAACATGGCAACAATACTTAGCAAAGTATTAAATTGTGTACCCCAACGTGTGTCACATGGACGTTTTCTACCAATTTCTTGATTTAAGCATTTCCCACTTGAAAGTACTCCATCATTTAAAGCTTCTACGACCTTGCGAGCATGCTTTTCTCGAAGTATGCCACGGCGTTTAGATGAAGCTCCAAAAATATTTACCAAATTGGATACAATAGTGAAGAAAGTACCTATTTAGCATATAAAAAATATTTGTGATGAAACTACATAAAATACTTAGAAAAAATAAAAATAAAATATTTGTACCTATTAGATCATGTTTTTTTGCCACACCCATGAGGGCCAATTGTAGTTGATGAGCGAAGCAATGAACATAAAATGCACATTTAATTTCTCTTATGATAATAGTTTTGTGGCCATTCAATTCTCCACTCGTGTTACTAGCTCCATCATATCCTTGGCCACGTAATCTAGATATACTCAATCCAAGCTTAGAAAATAATTGGTCGATTGCCAACTTAAGTGAGACCGCACTGGTACTTGCCACATGCTCTATACCTATAAATCATTCAATTACATACCCATTTTTATACACATAACGAAACATTACCACCATTTGTTCCTTTATGGATATGTCACGAGATTCATCAACTAAAATAGAAAAGAAAGCATCTCCCATATCTTTAATAATAACTTGAATTGTTTCAAGCACAACGGCATTAACAATATCTTTTTGAATCATCCAAGAGATCAATTTTAAATTATTCGGAGCATTTTCCAAAGCCGCTGCTCTAACTTCTTCATTATGATTGCATAGAAAAGCTAGAAGTTCAAGGAAATTACCTTGATTACTTGAATTTTCAGACTTATCATGACCACGAAATGCAAGGCCTTGTCGTAAAAGAAAACGAATGCAATCGATAGATGCAGTTAAACGAATACGATATCTAACTCATTCTTCATCACAATGCTTATACACTATGTTTTGAATATGTTGTTTTTCATTCATCAAAGCTAGACATTTTCTGTATGCATCATTGTGAGCACTTGTTTGATCGTCTGCATGACATAAAAATCTTTCTTTTTTCTTCCATGTCTTAAATTCTTCCCCAACAAATGAATCTCCATCGGCTTGTTTTCCGGCAATCGGTTTGAAAAGATAACAGCATAAACAAAATGCACGATCTTTTCTTCGCTATATTCCTACCAATTAGGAAAATCATCAAACCATTCGGATACAAGACGACATTTAGATTTTCCAAAATTACTAAATGGAAAATCATGATCTCTCAGTTGACAAGGGCCTTGTTGTAAATAATGTCTTCGAACTTCATCTTGAATATTTGGATGATAGTCTAATATACGAGTTCGTAATCCAGGATCAAAAGGGAGGTCTTCCATATTAACGTCAAGACAACTTCTTTTTGAATTATCAGGATCTATAGCTTTAGACTCTAGCATATTTGATGATGCTCTTTTGAAATATTTTTCCATGTCTTCCTATATTAAATTGACAATGATACACTCACACTATCATACATATATTATTTATTTTCACATAAAAAAAAATTAAGTTCCACTACATGGTTAGGACATTTTCACAAACACATTGCATGCACTGTAAATTGATAAAAATTGGAGAAAACTTCATAGTATCATCTTAGCTATAACCAAGTATAAAGCAAAAAAGTAACGTATCAATAGAAATAAAGAGCATACCTTTTGTTTTTGGACTGTTGGAATCAATGGAATGGAGGTAGACCTGCTGCTGGTATGGAGACAAACAGCTGTATTACTTTTCTAAAGGGAGAAAATGAATACGTGCGTTGCTGTGACTGGGACAAACATTTATTATATAAAGAAAATGTTTTTTTTAATAAATCTCAGTGGGGTCCACCGCCCCCACTGGACTCTATATAGATCCTCCAATGATGGGCAGGAAAGTTGTCGCCGTTGTGATAGTGGTTCAGGTGGACGAACGTGTGTGCAGAATGCAAGTTGATATGGTTTGAGTGAAGCAGGTGGTTCAATAGTAGCAGTGTGTGAAGATGGTAATGAGGAGTGGGCTGTTGAAGTTAAAACGGGGAAATACTGATTTTTTTTTAGTTTAGTTTGTTATGAAGTGTTGATGGTGGAGGGATGAAGTTGTTTCAGCCTTAGCCTTGAAAGGGAGTGCGTGCTTTTAGCTATTGGTAGAAGTATGATCAGATAATTGGGGGTTAAAATAATTAAGGTATGATAAGTAACTAATTAAATATCATTAACAATATTTATTTAAGTGAAATAGTAATGAGTATAACTTCTTCGTACATAAACAGAATCAGATGCTACCAGATCCATTGGAACCGTAACCACGAGAGCTATATTGGGGAACTAATTTCGCTAAGAACGGAGCTACTAATGTTTTAATGATAAATTCTAACTTTCTGTTTGATTTTAAATGAAACAAAGGAAGAATCGTCACTTGCTAAACAATGTGCATAAACTCACTAACTCTGACTCGTTTATATTTTTATATAAACGAGTTTTGAATTTATTTATAGTAATTTTATACTGTGTGATGGTTGTTTGGATGAATGGTTGATAAAATTGTTTGAAATGGTTGATATAGTTATATTGCTGATCGATTATTAATTCTGTTTACAATGATATTTCATATTGATGTGAAATTATTGTTATTTATGATGATTAACATCTGTGGATGCAGGGAAACAGGTTGGAGGAATCAAACTGGATTCCTCAACATTTATATTACCATTTGTCATTCATTGTGATATATATATATATATACTATGATTGATTATGTTGTGTTGAATTACGCTGGCTGTAGAATTTGGTATTTCATACCATATGATATTTTCAAATGTAGAAAAGGATTTTGAAATTTAAAAAGGAAAATTTATTTCCAAATTAAAATTAAAATTTCGGATAGTTTTGAAAATAGAAACTTGTTTTAATGGATAAACCGAGTAGTTAAACTTATAAACGATATTTATGGATAAGGGAAATAATTATCATTGAATAATTAATATTTGGTTTGAAATTGATATCTTATAATTAAATGTAAAATCGCTATAAGGTTTTAAAGGAGATTTTAAATAGAAATCTGTTTTAATAGATAAATTGAGAAGATTAATTATAAGTGACGTTAAGTGAAACTTTTATCTTGGGATAAATTGAAATATAAATTCTTGTCTGAATTTATATAGAAAGTGAAAATGGGATTTGAAATCGATAATTGCAATTGGATTTGAAGTTAGCAGTTATAAAAGAAACTGTAAATGAGATTATAAATATTTGAAATAATAAGGAGAATTTATATGAATAATTTTAAATAGAAGTTATAAATGGAATTTGGATTTGAGATGATAAACTCAAATGGATTTGATCATATAAAAAATATTATTCACGGCCGAAAGTGAATAACGATTTGATAGCAAATGTTTTGCGAATGGAAACAATTATAAGACAGTTTGAGTTAACCTTAAATGGTATATTTATTTCAAAGTTCGGAATATTAATCGAATATAGATTATTCGAAAGGGAAGTTATTTATTGAAATTCGATTTTATCGAATTCAGGAAAGTACTTTCCATTTTATTAAAATTTAATTATTGTTTATTTTCATATTCATTTATTTAAATTAATGAATAAGTGGTGAACTTGACTGTTTCGAAGTTGAGAATGATGTTCAGTCAAGGTCTGAGAGGTAATTCGACCCCAACTTGATTGACTGAGGAATGGTTAAGGTTCGGTAGCGTGATTTGTTAGTGATACGATTAATAAATGAGTAATGTGTTAAATATAGTAACGATGTTTTATATAACATCGGTTTAATCAAATAAAAAGATTTGATTAACGTTTTCCGAATTAAATCAAAGATATTTTCTAAGCAGTGAAAATAGAAAGAATTGGTTAATAAGAATTTAAGAAATGACAATTGGAAATTTCTTTCCTTATGTTAATAACGTATATTTTTCTAAATATAGAAAATAAGAACACGTGAGTATATGGAAATGTTTTCCAATTGTGATATGTGTTATTTTCTGAATTATTGAAAATAAGAGTTTATAATATTTGGAAATGTTTTCCAAGAATATGAGAGGCCAAGCAGGTTTTTAGAAATATTTGAAAAGATATGGGAAATTAGTAAATGATAAGAAATTAATTTAAGGGGCCTAGTGTTTCTTAATGGTTGATCGGTGGAATTTCCTTAAGGAAATAGGATTGTTGGTTGTATGGATGTTCCTTTGATAGTTAAATCACTAGCTATCAATGTTTGGTTTATTTTATACCTTCGTTGTCAATATGGAGAGACCGGGATCAGATTTATTATCTGAAAATCACTCCATATAGGCATAAGCGTTGCGAATCGGAATATGTCGAAGATAACCAAAGACGAAGTAAAATGTAAGGGCCGCTTTGTTAATCCTAGGTAAAAATTGCCCATGATGGATTAATTGAATGGTGCCTTCGGTTTATCCAATCCCGAGACAATGCATATGGACGAATGTCTGACAGAATATTTCTAGACATTGATTTCTCCAAATATACCAAGTTTGGTGGCAGAGAAGGAAACTTCTCTCAGCTTAACACCCAAAGTGTATTTGTGGACGTCAATTAGTGATTTGAAGGATATGACGATGTGGTATTCAAAGTGAACGGTGGAAAGATGTTCTAAAAAGATAATCGTGACCTCAAGCCTCAACAACCGGGAAATGACCGAAATCGGCAGGCAGCATGGCCAAGTGAGTCATTCTCATTAGGGGTATTATCACCTGATCTAGAGAAATTCCATTTTCTTCCTATTTTATTCGCTGCTGTATGCTTTCGGTAACGGTTGCAGATCACAACCATTGGTGATAATATGCTCGGTACACTCAGGTTAAATGAGTGGCCAGCCATGTGTAGCTGGGTTGCACGATGTTCTTGTTGAATTTAGTGTATTCATACACTATCGAATGGTGGTCCCATACCTTGTCAAAGTTGGAAATCCATTCTCCAATAAGCGCCCCGCGGTTTTTGATTTTATATTATATATGGAGTGTGAGATCAAGCGTTCCGTTAAATTCCTATTTATTTGATGTAGACATCGTTATAACCGCCTGATTTAATATCAAAATATTTTGGTTTATCATAAAGTATAAACCATCCATGTTTATGTGTGGATCGGTCTTACGATTATCTTTTCTTTTCAAAAAAAAATTAAAAGTTAAACAAATGGTTGGAGTCTACTCACACCAGTCCCATGACTGACCCAAAGTTTATTTTGTTTTGTTTACCCTAAACTCTTGGGTGCCTAATTTTGTACGGGCAGTCAAGTAGTCAAGATTCTACAGATTCACTTGGAGGAGCTTGAAGTAGGAGGCTCCATCAGTTAGCTACAGATTATCGTATTTTCCGCTGTGTACTATGTTTATATCAGGAAACAGGTGTTTATAACTATTATGGAAATAGTTGTTACGCTCTGATGATGGTATGTATATAAAGTTACTGATTTGTATTCCAAAAGTTATGTTATTTAATATATTTTATTCGTTTTGCTGTGAGATTTGTGTTCTTCGTTTTCTTCTATTCTGTTTTTCCTTTCTTTCTACTTCTCATCCTCTACTTCTTTCCATTAATGGTTCGTATTTTTGTGCAATTTTGGTTGGACGTGTGGTGTGATCGTCAACTCAAAGGGTATGAAAATTCGGGCCATTATATTTGGTATCAGAGCTGAAGGTTGAGTAGTGACCTTGACTCTGTGGCGTAAATCAATAGGGTTAGTAATACCCTAGATTGAGTTTGAGTGTATATATATGAGCGCGTATTTGTAGATTTGATATAAACATTGTTTTATATTGTGTTGACTGATTTGTTGAGTGGTTTACGAATTTTGGTCAATACAGAATGTACAACTGTATCGATAGGTGTTTATACACCCTTGAACAAAGCAATTCGATACAATATTGTTTTAAGAAGGAGGTAAATGAAATAGTTTTTCCCAAAATATATTTTGATATAAAAGGAATATTTTTCTGAAATTATTGATTTGGTTGGTTATTATTATAATCGAATGAAATTATAAAATATTAAAATGATTATATATAACCAAATATAATTTATATATAGATAATGTGAACAAATGAGATGAACTAGGATTGAGTTCAAACCAGAATCTGGAATTTTGATCCCAGATGTTTAGTAAATATTTTATAAAGTAATATAGCATTACTTTGAAAGATTTTTGAATAAAAATGGTTTTAAATGGACTTTGGAAGTTATTAAGCACTGAAATCACTTCAGCGGCGAGAAAACAATTCTGATAATGGATCGCGACATTATCGGTATTCATTTTCAAGTTTTTGAGTGATGGATTGCTACCATAATAATTCGTTAATGGAAATTTGTTTGAAACGAACAAGTTGTTTTTTTAAAAATAAAATGTTTTGAATTTGCAGAAGATTATAAATATATGTGTATAATTATATGATTCCAAACCGATTTGGAGATAAAAGCCGAAAATTTGAATTCTGAGTTTTTATTTAACTTGTGTAAGCTAAATGAATTAAAATGGTATAAGTAAATCGAATAGATTAAAAATTTAACTTGAGTTAAGTTAAATAGAATTGTATTAGATTGGAAATTAAATTGAGTAGCTTATAAATTGTAAAGTGAATAAATTGACTTAAAATCAATTTGGATGAATGTTAATGTTTGTATGTGAATTATGGATTGGATGTGAAAATATGGATTGAGAATCATTGAAAATCAAGTGAAATGATGTGAATTAAAATATCAGATATTGGAACTCATCTGTTGAATTCAGTAAGTATAGGTACCTAGAGCCATTGGCTTGGGTTTGGTTGTGTACGAGTCCTACGAATTAAGTTAGATCACTTAATAGCGCTTATAAAAGGCACGCCTACGCGAAAATACAAAATTTGGGTTTTAAATTTTGTTTTCCGACCGTGTTTGTCGATGTATATATTTTTATTGTTTCTACGATATTGCAGAAGTCTCTCCGTACAGGGGAAACTCTACTGAAATTTTTCGAAAATTTAGGGTGTTAAAATTTCTCAAAATTTTCGTTAGTAGAAATGAATTAGTATTTTAATTAAAATAAACTGGTTCAGTGGAAACTGAAGTTAAGAACCAAACCAAAAGATTTATAACCTAATTAATAGGGCTTGTAGCATTTTTCCTACCTTAGTAATTTCGAGGACGAAATTCTTTTAAGGGGAAAGGAATGTAACATCCCAAATTTTTAGCCATTAATTTTAAAATATTTTTTTTAAGAAATATAAAATGATTTTTAATGAATTTATTTATTAAAAAAACGAAGTTTAAACGTATAATTTATAATTAAATTTAAAACGAGCTTGTAACGTCGTGGTAGTTCGTAATATTACGTTTTGAACTTAAATTGAATATACAAAAGCCAATATAAGTCGGATTTCTTTGAAACAAGAAAAGTTCAAACCTATTTGATTATATTTTTCTAATGAAAGATAAAAATCAAGATTTCATATTATAGATTTTGTTTTATATCCAAATCAAAATTTCAAATATTCGCTATGGAATTCGTTATTAAAAATTTAACGATTTATTACATAAAATAAGAGAAATATTTAATATATTGAATATCGATTTGGTTTGAAACTCAACATGAAGTATTTTATGTTGATACTGTACAAAATTATGCCCGACTATGTTCGATTGCAATATTTTGTTATTGTTATATTGAGGTATTTTAAAATTGATTTATTTTAATTTAAATTGGACCCTTAAAAAGGGCTATTATTCAAACGACCTCCGTTTTCGATGAAACCAATTCCAACGTGTCTGGAATATTTAATTATTGTAGTTTCAAACCAATTGTAGTTGTTATATGAGTGTACAAAAATTAAACGTGAATCAACTGACGATTTTAATATTCAAAATTTAGACATTTTTCCAAACAGACCCCGTTTTCAACGAAACAAGTTTTGTTGGGTTCGGAATTTCAAACCATAGCTTGAGGTCCATTTTCATCATGATCGGAGTTCATACGTGACTGTAGGAATTTAAAACAATCAATGCGAGTTAGCGATGGAATATACTGACAACATTCTGGACCTTATTATAAAATATCACAAAACCCTTTTACCCGTAACCCTCGTTGACATTCCTTCATTCCATTAATCAGGCCGTCACTAAAAAGAGAGCTTCAAAATTTGTTTAAAAATCGTATAAGAATCCTAAATTCATTGAAATCATATATTTGGATTTGCAAGAGCATTATCTTCATTTCAATAAATGTTTTACTGAGTTCGCAATCCTTCTCGTTCACTGCAAATATGATCAGCAGCTGCTAGGGTTTAAATTCTTGAATTATTGAGGAGATTGAATGGAGATTTGGTATTATATTCTTGTTTATGGATTTAAATCGCACCTATGTGCAACTCGTGGAGTGATTCGGTGGTAATATCGTTCAATGAATGCACTGTGTAGTGCATGAGTAAGTCGAAGATGGTTCCCCGAGAGATGCATGCGAGTTGAACGGTGGGTTTGGCTTGGAAAGCGGTGGTGAAATAATGAAGGTGTTGACAGGAAAAGATGCGACGGCTTAAAGTTTTGAATGGGTTCAATGTAGCGTGCTTGCGGTTTGATTACTGGAGAAGAAGAGTTAGCAGGAAAGAAGAGAAGAGAATTTACTGTGTTGTTGTGTTTTTGATAGGAGCACGTTCGTTTGGGTACCTTAATGGTAGCTGTGTGCGTGTATGTAGAAGAGGGTGAAGGTAGATGGTCACGGTTGGTTGGGTTCTGGGTTTGATAATTATCGGGGGAATAAAACTTTGAACTGTAGGAAAAAAATTTGGTTATTTCTTTAACCTGGAAAAAGAGAGAGAGAGAGAGAGGATATATATATATATATATGTATACTTATATAGCAGACTTCGGTTGTTCTTTGAAAAGGGGATACCGTTGTGCGTGAAAATTTGTCGGTGAAGCAAGTGTTGGAATAGTAGTAGCATAGAAGGTAAGGAGGTAGATGGATGGGGTGTATGGATAGGAAGATTGTCATCATTGTGATAGTGGTTTAGGTGGACGAACGTGAGTGCAGAATGCAAGTTGATATGGTTTGAGTGAAGCAGGTGGTTCAATAGTAGTAGCGTGCGAAGATGGTAATGAGGAGGTGGGCTGTTGATGTTAAAAATGGGGGAAATACTGATATATTTTTAGTTGAGTTTATTATGAAGTATTGATGGTGGAGGGATGGAATAGTTTAAGTTTTGGGCTTGAAAGGGAGTGCGTGTTTTTGGCTTTTGGAAGAAGTATAATCAGATAATCGGGGGTTTAAATAATTAAGGTATAATAAGTAACTAACTAAATATTGCTAACGATATTTATTTAAGTTGAAATTGTAATGAGTATAATTTTTTCATACATAAAAATAATCAGACACTATCGGATCTATTGGTACTGTAATGACGAGAGCTATGTTGGGGAACTGATTTCGCTAAGAATGGAGCTACTAATGCTTTTGGGATAAAATCAAACGTTTTGTTTAATTTTAAATGAAACAAAAGGAGAACCGTCACCTGCTAAACAATGTAATTAAACTCACTGACTCTGACTCGTTTATATTTTTATGTAAACGAGTTTTAAATTTATTTATAGTAATTTTATATGGTGTGATGGTTGTTTGGATGAATGGCTGATAAAATTGGTTGAAATGGTTGATATATTTATATCGTTGATCAATTATCAATTCTATTTGCTATGATATTTCATATTGATGTGAAATTAATATTCTTTATGTTGATTAACATATGTGGATGCAGTGAAACAGGTTGGAGGAATCCAACTGGATTGCTCAACATTTATATTACTGTTTGTCATTCATTGTGATATATATATATTTTTGAAAATTATATATATATATATATATATATTGTGATTGATTATGTTGTGTTGAATTACGCTGGCCGTAGAATTTGGTATTTCATACCATAAGATATTTCCAAATGTATAAAAGGGATTTTGAAATTTAAAAAGGAAAAATTATTCCCAAATTAGAAATTGAATTTCGGATATATTGGAAAATAGAAACTTGTTTTAATGGATAAACCGAGCAGTTAAACTTATAAACAATATTTATGGATGAAGGAAACAATTATCATTTAATATTTGGTTTGAAATTGATATTTTATAATTGAATGTAAAATCTCTATAAGGTTTAAAAAGAAGATTTTAAATAGAAGTCTGTTTTAATAGATAAATTGAGAAAATTAATTTATAAACGACGTTAAGTGAAATATTTATCTTGGGATATATTGAAATATAAATCCAAATCTGAATTTATATAGAAAGTGAAAACGGGATTTGAAATTGATAATTGTAATTGAATTTGAAGTTAGCAGCTATAAAAGAGACTGTAAATGAGATTATAAATATTTGGAATAAAAAGGAGCATTTATATGCATTATTCTAAATAGAAGTTATAAATGGAATCTGGATTTGAGATGATAAAATCAAATGATCATATAAAAAGAAATATTATTCACGCCCGAAAATGAATAACGATTTGAGAGAAAATGTTTTGCGAATGGAAATAATTATAAGGCAGTTTGAGTTAACCTTAAATGGTATATGTATTTCGAAGTTTGGAATATTAATCGAATATAGATTATTCGAAAGGTAAGTTATTTATTGAAATTCGATTTTATCGAATTCAGGAAAGCACTTTCCGTTTTATTAAAATTTAATTATTATTTATTTTTATATTAATTTATTTAAATTAATGAATAAGTTATATTTAAAATTTAATACTTTGGAAGAAGGGATCATAACGCTATCGTTATAATCAATGTTTTCCCATAAAGGAAGTGGATTCTTAAATTGAATCTGAGAGTTGTGTGAACAATGACCGTTAATGATTTGAAGTGGTGAACTTGACTGTTTCAAAGTTGAGAATGATGTTTAGTCAAGGTAAGAGAGGTAATTATACCCCAACTTGATTGACTGAGGAATGGTTAAGGTTTGGTGGCATGATTTGTTTAGTGATACGATTAATAAATGAGTAATGTAACGACCCAGCGATTTCGGTAAGCTTTTCATGCATCCCTCAACCCCCAAGGCGGAGGGCTAACCTCCCCCGTGGCTTACACTGGTACCTCAGAACTGCTTTTACGGCCAGCCTCGCGACTCGACCAACCCACATTGCCGGGTGATGTAGGGGTAAGAGTCTCCCGTTCACCACCTAACGCGAAGCAAGAACCCCTATCATCCATACCAATTAAGCAACCAGCTCTGATACCAACTATAATGACCCGAGAATTTTCGGCCCAGAAAATCGACATAAATACCTTTACCGTAACTGCTGCCGACCTTCCAAACACCAAAACGCCGGAACGTTATTAGAAAGAAATTAGAGGGTGAGATAAGAAAGAAAGAAATATTAGAATAAAAGAAGAAGAAGAACCAACACAACACAGAATTAGAGTCTCACATCGCAGCGGAACAAAATATAATACAGAAATAAAACTTTATTGAGAGCTTTTAAAAATACTTACAATATCATAGTACATCAACATCTCTGGATAGTTATAAAAATCTGTTCTAGATACAACACACATCGGAATAGTAGCTGTAAAATATCATACGTCTAGACTCTTCTAGCTCGTCTCTTTACAACATTCGATAACCTGAACCTGTACACCCTGGGCTAACCCGAGCATTTACAAAACACCGGGTCAGTCTGGTGAACCAGAGTGAGAAAAACTCGCACAGTATTAAGGGTATCACACAACTTGATTTTAAAGTCAAAATCTTTTCGAAAGAAAAGGATAATCGTAATACCAAATCCACACATAAATACGGACGGTTTTTACCTTACGATAACCCAAACAGTTTTGAAATCAATATCTTTTCTGATATTATCATAGTATCTAAATACAAGTAAATATCAGTCTAGTAGAACGCTTGCATCTCACGCTCCACATATATAGTATACAAACAAAACCGCGGGTGCTTATTGGAGATTGGATTCCCACTATGACAAGGTATGGGACCACCTGCCGATAGTGTATCTCTAGAGGCGGATACACTGGGTTCAACAAGACGTCTTGCAACCCGGCCCTCACATGACCGACCACTCATTTCGCTTGAGTGTATCAAATGTATATCACCAACGGTTGGGCTCAAACAACCTTTTCCCAAAAAGGGACAGCATCGAAATAGATTAAAGAAGCAAAAGGAATTTCTCTAGATAGGTGATTATACACCCTAATGGGAGCAACCCTCATAGCCATGTTGCCTGCCCGATTTTTGTCATTTCCCGGTTGATGAGGCTCGAGGTTTGAATTTAACTTCTGGAACATCTGGTCACCATTCACTTTGAATGCCACATCATCAGATCCATCAGATATCACTAATTGATGTCCACAAAAATACTCTAGTTATTTGGCTAGAGAAAAAACCATTTCTCCGCCGTCAACTATGGTATGTTTGAAGAAATCAACGTACGTAATTCCTTTGGAAATACTCTGTCAGACATCCGTCCATACAAGTCATCCAGGAACAGGATGAACCGAAGGTATCCTCCTACTACATCTAAGGAATCACCCTATAGATTAGTAGCGAGTAGTCCTAGCAAATCCGTAGATTCCAACTCCGACAGAACCACAACTTATCTCTGGGAGCTCACTAAAGATTATTAGCAGTTCTTCCGGTTTATGAAGATCTACGGTCTTCATTACTCCATCTCGATCATCTTCTGATATCTTCACGTATTTGTCAGTCGGAATGGTTTTCGAATAAATTTGATCCCGATCTTTCTATACCAACAATCGTATTGGACAGATTTGATAGTCGGTGATTTAACTATCAAAATAAACAGTGTTTTAATCATGACAATCCGATGAGTTCACTGGTTTGGTATTTAGCATCACTTGGCCTTTTAATTAAAACAAAAATGTTAATTTAAAACCCTTAAATATTTCGATATTATGAATATCGCTTTTCGCTTCTTATTTAACATAAGATTTTCTTTAAACAAATTTGTTTTAGCACTTAGGAAATCCTATATCATATTCAGTTGTCTATTTCCACTTTCAAACATTAGCCACATTATTATAATATTGGAAATCATTTTAACTTATTACTCGTAAAATAATGTTACGAAATATCTTATATTTCATTACTTGAAACAATACTTCATGCTTATTCTTATAGAATAAAGCTCATCTTTTACATTTCCTTATAACTCAAAAATGTCGTTATAACTTCTCTCAATTTCCTTTTAAAAACCTTACTAAAATTTAAAACCATATTCATTAACTATTTTATTCGAAACACATCAATTTAAAAACCCAATTTAAAACGGTCGATTTAATTGATTTAAAACGCGGTTATTCCATTACCCGATTCCAATTTGTACTCACTTTAAACTAATTAATAATATAATTAATTTAAATCATTTCATTTAATTTTTCTTAACGTATCAATTACCCAAGCTTAACCATTCGATTTATTTCTTATGCTCGTACTTATAAATCCGATTAACATTAGAATTGACTTTATAAGATTAAAGTCTTAAATAAACAAAATATTTATTTATTTTCCTTTAAATAACTTTTATCCAAAATAATATATTTCAAAATCTATTTCCTGTTATAAAGCAAATTTGATTACTTCATCTCTATCGATTTGCCTGACGATAAATCAACATTTATAAAACGATTGATTTTATAGGCCATATACTGCCAATTACTCAACCAATACCTTCCATTGGTTTAAACTAAGCCGATGTTGAATTTCCAGTCAACAATCAAATCAATCACCCCATCAGATCAGTTCATATATGATAATATGAAAACAAATAATATATTTGAGGAATCCGGTTGGATCCCTCCAACCTGTTCTTCCCTATATTCACATGGTTATCTCAAATCAGGTCAAACAATTCCATTTAACAAATAACGACTAGATACCATCATCCAATCAACAAACAATTCAAACAATTAAACACGTTTATAAATAAACGTGACCAATAAGGTAAGTTACCTTTATTGGATCATATCGTTAAAATAACGATTTGGGTTTTCACTGAAATTAAACAACAGTTCAATTTCATCGGTTGAATCAACAAATAAATTTATAACTAGCAAACAGTCAACCATCAGCAATCAGAGCACACAAAATAAAACACAATTTATATAAAATATAAATGGGTAAACTGAGTGAGTTTAACTCACCTTGGATTTTTTCCCATCTGTGGTCAAAATGGTTCATTTTACAAGCCTCTGGTTGCGTTCAATGTTGTCTGTTTGAATTCCAAATGTAACGCTTGTCGGTACGGTTCTGACGTTCTTTGTTTTGTCCAATCATGTTGTTGTATGGCAACGGTGTAAATTTTAATATGTTATCCACTTATTTAAAATATATAACATTAGGCAATTTATACCTTTATTTAGCATATTAAAACGACTGAGCATATTCCAATTTTCAATCACAATCACGGTTAGGCGCGTTATGTACAGTTTAAGGCATACTCACATACTTCCCCAGGCGCAAGTTGTACATAAAACAACTGAATATATAACTTATTATCTAACCTTAAATTACGTTAAAGTAGGTACCAACATGAATAATAAGTATTTATTTAAATGGTTAGACAAGTCTACTCTATTATATCAATATTTATAACATAAGTCTATTTTATCATTAGGCAATGTTCACCACTATTTATATTTAACATTAGGCAATGTTCACCAATATTCATATTTAACCTTACAGCGGTTAACGTTATAACCCCACTGGGTGATAAACATTATAGTTCTCATAATATAAACACTACAGTGATGTTAAAATTTTATCCACCGTATAAATTAATATTATTGTTAGATAAGGCATTGGATAAAGCATTGATTATATAACTAGTTAGGCATGAAAACGTTTGGTTAGGAAAAGTTCTTGGAAATTAGGCAAGTATAACCTATCCTTCTCACCTATAGTTGAAACTGTGAACAACCATGTTCATCACCTTCCTACAATGCTCGGCCCTTTTTCTTCTTTTTTTTCTATTTTTTTTTCATTCGAAAGCCCACTGTCCTGCTCACCATATACGCAACCCAGTCCCACTTCTCCCTACTCTCCTTCTTCCCCACACGCTGTTGTTTACAGTTCCGCCATCTCTCTCTCTCTCTCTCTCTCTTTTTAATTTTTTTTTATATATACTCGGTCCACAGCCTTTAGCCTCCAGAAAGCATACCTCGTTCCAAACATTGAAGCACACCTACCATATAGTTCGCATACACCGCCTCCTTACTGATCTCAGAAATGCCTCCCAGCAAACGTTGCTGCATCCCACCTTCCACTATATTTGTTTTGAACCATGTTTTTTTTATTAAAGAGAAAACGCGGTTTTCTTCTGTGAAGCGACGGAGAAAATGAGATTGGAGCAAGGTCTTTATAGGAAGAGCAGACGTGGGAAGCAAGACGTAGGGGAAAGGTCAACAGAGAAAAGGTAGTAGCTGTTGCGTGGTGTGAGATTCAATACACTCCTTGACTAGAACGGTGTTGCGGTAAATTGGGGCGCAAGTAAATGAAGAATTTGAGATAAATTAAACACATGCGCAAGCAAAAGGATAGCTACAGTGAAAGTGTGGGTTGTTTTATTAATATTATAATGTACGAAACTTCGTCGTGGAGAAATCGTGTCAAAAACCACTACATACGATCTCTATCCGAGATAAAGACACCTATTCCTAACAAAAAAAAATATTCCGGATCCGATGAGATAGGTTTCGTCGAATTCCGAGGTCGTTTGAAAAAAATTCCTTTATAAAACCAGAAATAAACACGCGTTTCAATTTTCCACGATCACTAAATAAAACCGATCAACTTGAAACTTTGAAATCCTAAAATAATTCATCAATACGAACCCAACGGCACCAGTTTCGTCGCATTCTGAGACTGTTTTCCCGGTAGGTATTTTTATACACGCACTGCATTGCCATTTTGGACACCAAATTAACCGGTCTCCAAAAAAACAAACTATATGATTATCCTGACTCTAATCGTCGATACGAACTCAATGAAACTAGTTTCATGGCTTAATTCGATCGTCTGCTCAAGTTACACTCAAATATCCCTTTATTACATTAATTACGCGCTATAGAAAATGAACGGGCGTTTACGGCTACCGTGGTCACATACGACATCGGTTTGCCATGCAATTCAACTTTGTACAATAATTTAACGTTACGGTCTCAATGAAACTGATTTCGTCGAAAGCGAAGTCCGTTTGAAAAACGGCTATTTTAAATGCCTATATTTTAATAACGATTTCCACAGCGATTATTTCAAAATTTGATTTGGCCATAACTAACAATCTATAACCCGAAATCTGAATTTTTCTCTATCATATGAAAATTATAATCAACACGCTTCCAACGTTTCTCGTTTCACAGAAATCCGACTTATATCGGATCTTGTTTATTCAATTGAAGTTCAAACCTCCATTTTACTAACTGCCGCGCCATTTCGAGCTCGTTTTATAATTATATAAATATATAACGTTTGAACTTCGTTTTTAATAATAAATTAAATATTAAAATCCAAAAATATTCCAAATATAATATTTAAAATAATAAATTAAATTAAATATTTGACTACCAAAAATACGGGACGTTACATTCTTCCCCCCTTAAAATAATTTCGTCCTCGAAATTGCTAAGGTAAGAAAGAACGTTACTAACCCATTAATTTCTAAATCCATTTTATTTTAATCAAAACCATTTTATTATAATCAATATAAATTTTCAAAAATATCGAAAATTTTCTAACACATTAAATTCCCGAAAAAATTCAACAGAGTCTCCCCTGTATGGAGTGACATCTGCGATATCGCAGGAACAAATAATATATATACATCGACCAACACGGTCGGAAAACAAAAATCAAAACCCCAAAATTTAATAATTTCGTGTAAGCGTACCTTTTTGCGAGCGCTATTTAATTTATCGCGATCTACTCAATCATAATCCAATCCTCAAAAGCCATCTGGCACCTGTACTTACTCAATTAACAAATAAGTAACAAATACATGAGATTTCAAATAACATTTCAGTGATTAACAAGTATAACTTCACAAATTCACAAATTCAAACATGAGCATCAATTTATTTGCTCATACAGGTCTATATCCTTAATCTCAGTTCACTTGAAGTTTAATCCAATTTTATTATACTGGAATTTATTTACTTTAGTTTATAATTTATTCAACTTCATTAAATTGTTGATTCATTTCATTCAAACAATCTACCATCCAATAACAAACATTTCACATTTCACAATCAATACACAACCAAATCAGCCAAATCAATTGAATTCACATTCAATATTACATTTATTTTGGTTTCACATATTTGATTATTATTCATTCAGTAGATTTCCAATTTCCAAATTTCTTAATTTAATTTTGATATCATTCTTTATTTAATTACACTTAACAAAGTTAAGTTATCAATTCATATTTTCAATCCAATTTGAATTCCTATTCAAATCGATCAAACATATTTATATCTCAATAATTGTATAAAATTATTATTTTCTATACAAAAATATAATTTGGGTAAAATTATTTCATTTACCCTCTTTTCAAAACAATATTGTATCAACTGCCAGTTCAACGCTTCTCAACACTTGAACCGATCAGCCAACACAATACAAAACATTTATATAAAAATTTACAAATACGCTCTCATATATATACACTCAGTTTCGATCTAGGGTATTACCAACCCAATCTCTATCGAGCTACACCCCAGAGCCAAGGTTATTTTTAAACCAATAGCTCTGATACCAACTGTAACGACTCGGCGATTTCGGTAGGCTTTTCAAGCATCCCTCAACCCCCAAGGCAGAGGGCTAACCTCCCCCGTGGCTTACACTGTTACCTCAGAACTGCTTTTACGGCCAGCCTCGCGACTCGACCAACCCACATTGTCGGGAGATGTAGGGGTAAGAGTCTCCCGTTCGCCACCTAACGCGAAGCGAGAACCCCCTATCATCCGTACCAATTAAGCAACCAGCTCTGATACCAACTGTAACGACCCGAGGATTTTCGACCCAGAAAATCGACATAAATACATTTACTGTAACTGCTGCTGACCTTCCAAACACCGAAAACATCGGAACGTTATTAGAAAGAAATTAGAGGGTGAGATAAGAAAGAAAGAAATATTAGAATAGAAGAAGAAGAAGACCCAACACAACACAGAATCAGAGTCTTACATCGCAGCGGAACAAAATATAATACAGAAATAAAACTTTATTGAGAGCTTTTAAAAATACTTACAATATCAGAGTACATCAACATCTCTGGACAGTTATAAAAATCTGTTCCAGATACAACACACAGCGGAATATTAGCTGTAAAATATCATACGTCTGGACTCTTCCAGCTCGTCTCTTTACAGCATTCGATAACCTGAACCTGTACACCTCGGGCTAACCCGAGCATTTACAAAACACCGGGTCAGTCTGGTGAACCAGAGTGAGAAAAACTCGCACAGTATTAAGGGTATCACACAACTTGATTTTAAAGTCAAGATCTTTTCGAAAGAAAAGGATAATCGTAAGACCAAATCCACACATAAATACGGATGGTTTTTACCTTACGATAACCCAAAACAGTTTTGAAATCAATATCTTTTCAGATATTATGATAGTGTCTAAATACAAGTAAATATCAATCTAGCGGAACGCTTGCATCTCACGCTCCATATATATAGTATACAAACAAAACCGCGGGTGCTTATTGGAGATTGGATTTCCATTATGACAAGGTATGGGACCACCTGCCGATAGTGTATCTCTAGAGGCGAATACACTGGGTTCAACAAGAACGTCTTGCAACCCGGCACTCACATGACCGACCACTCATTTCGCTTGAGTGTATCAAATGTATATCACCAACGGTTGGGCTCAAACCACCGTTTCCCGAAAATGGACAGCATCGAAATAGATTAAAGAAGCAAAAGGAATTTGTCTAGATAGGTGATTATACACCCTAATGGGAGTGACCTACATAGCCATGTTGCCTGCCCGATTTTTGTCATTTCCTAGTTGATGAGGCTCGAGGTTTGAATTTAACTTCTGGAACATCTGGTCACCATTCACTTTGAATGCCACATCGTCAGATCCATCAGATATCACTAATTGACATCCACAAAAATACTCTAGTTATTTGGCTAGAGAAAAAACCATTTCTCCGCCATCAACTATGGTATGTTTGAAGAAATCAACGTACGTAATTCCTTTGGAAATACCCTGTCAGACATCCGTCCATACAAGTCATCCAGGAACAGGATGAACCGAAGGTATCCTCCTACTACATCCAAGGAATCACCTTATAGATTAGCAGCGAATAGTCCTTGCAAATCCGTATATTCCAACCCCGACAGAACCACAGCTTATCTCTGGGAGCTCACCAAAGATTATTAGCAGTTCTTCCGGTTTATGAAGATCTACGGTCTTCATTACTCCATCTCGATCATCTTCTGATATCTTCACGTATTTGTCAGTCGGAATGGTTTTCAAATAAATTTGATCCTGGTCTTTCCGTACCAACAATCGTATTGGACTGATTTGATAGTCGGTGATTTAACTATCAAAATAAACAGTGTTTCAATCATGACAATCCAATGAGTTCACTGGTTCGGTATTTAGCATCACTTGGCCTTTAATTAAAACAAAATTTTTAATTTAAAACCCTTAAATATTTCGATATTATGAATATCGCTTTTCGCTTCTTATTTAACATAAGATTTTCTTTAAACAAATTTGTTTTAGTACTTAGGAAATCCTATATCATATTCAGTTGTCTATTTCCACTTTCAAACATTAGCCACATTATTATAATATTGGAAATCATTTTAACTTATTACTTGTAAAATAATGTTATGAAATATCTTATATTTCATTACTTGAAACAATACTCCATGTTTATTCTTATAGAATAAAGCTCATCTTTTACATTTCCTCCTAACTCGAAAATGTCGTTATAACTTCTCGCAATTTCCTTTTAAAAACCTTACTAAAATTTAAAACGATATTCATTAACTATTTTATTCGAAACACATCAATTTAAAAACCCAATTTAAAATGGTCGATTTAATTGATTTAAAAAGCGGTTATTCCATTACCCGATTCCAATTCGTACTCACTTTAAATTAATTTAAATCATTTCATTTAATTTTTCTTAACGTATCAATTACCCAAGCTTAACCATTCGATTTATTTCTTATACTCGTACTTATAAATCCGATTAACATTAGAATTGACCTTATAAGATCAAAGTCTTAAATAAATAAAATATTTATTTGTTTTCCTTTAAATAACTTTTATCCAAAATAATATATTTCAAAATCTATTTCCTGTTATAAAACAAATTTGATAACTTCACCTCTATCGATTTGCCTGACGGTAAATCAACATTTATAAAACGATTGATTTTATAAGCCATATACTGCCAATTACTCAACCAATACCGTCCATTGGTTTAAACTAAGCCGATGTTGAATTTCCAGTCAAAAATCAAATCAATCACCCCATCAGATCAGTTCATATATGATAATATGAAAACAAATTATATATTTAAGGAATCCGGTTGGATCCGTCCAACCTGTTCTTCCCTGTATTCACATGGTTATCTCAAATCAGGTCAAATAATTCCATTTAACAAATAACGACTAGATACCATCATTCAATCAACAAACAGTTCAAACAATTAAACACGTTTATAAATAAACGTGACCAATAAGGTAAGTTACCTTTATTGGATCATATCGTTAAAATAACGATTTGGGTTTTCATCCAAATTAAACAACAGTTCAATTTCATCGGTTGAATCAACAAATAAATTTATAACTAGCAAACAGTCAACCATCAGCAATCAGAGCACACAAAATATAACCCAATTTATATAAAATATAAATGGGAAAACTGAGTGAGTTTAACTCACCTTGGGTTTTTTTCCCATCTGCGGTCAAAATGGTTCATTTTACAAGCCTCTGGTTGCGTTCAATGTTGTCCGTTTGAATTCCAAAATGTAACGCTTATCGGTACGGTTCTGACGTTCTTTGTTTCGTCCAATCATGTTGCTGTATGGTAACAGTGTAAATTTTAATACGTTATCCACTTATTTAAAATATATAACATTAGGCAATTTATAACTTTATTTAGCATATTAAAATGACTGAGCATATTACAATTTACAATCACAATCACGGTTAGGCGCGTTATGTACAGATTAAGGCATACTCACATACTTCCCCAAGCGCAAGTTGTACATAAAACAACCGAATATGTAACTTATTATCTAACCATAAATTACGTTAAAGTAGGTACCAACATGAGTACTAAGTATTTATTTAAATGGTTAGACAAGTCTACTCTATTATATCAATATTTATAACATAAGTCTATTTTATCATTAGGCAATGTTCACCACTATTTATATTTAACATTAGGCAATGTTCACCAATATTTATATTTAACCTTGCAGTGGTTAACGTTATAATCTCACTGGGCGATAAACATTATAGTTCTCATAATATAAACACTACAGTGATGTTAAAATTTTATCCACTGTATAAATTAATATTATTGCTAGATAAGGCATTATATAAAGCATTGATTATATAACTAGTTAGGCATGAAAACGTTTGATTAGGAAAAGTTCTTGGTAATTAGGCAAGTATAACCTATCCTTCTCACTTGCAGTTGAAACTGTGAACCACCATCTTCATCACCCTCCTACAACGCTCGGCCCTTTTTCTTCTTTTTTTTATATATTTTTTCATTCGAAAGCCCACTGGCCTGCTCACCATATACGCAACCCAGTCCCACTTCTCCCTGCTCTCCTTCTTCCCCACACGCTGCTGTTTATTTTTTATTTTTTTTATTTTTATATATACTCGGTCCACATCCTTTAGCCTCCAGAAAGCATACCTCGTTCCAAACATTGAAGCCCACCTGCCATATCGTTCGCATACACCGCCTCCTTACTGATCTCAGAAATGTCTCCCAGCAAACGTTGCTGGATCCCTCCTTCCACTGTATTTGTTTCGAACCATGTTTTTTTTATTAAAGAGAAAACGCAGTTTTCTTCTGTGAAGCGACATAGAAAACGAGATTGAGCAAGGTCTTTATAGGAAGAGCAGACGTGGGAAGCAAGGCGTATGGGATAGATCTACAGAGAAAAGGTAGTAGCTGTTGCGTGGTGTGGGATTCAATACACTCCTTGACTGGCAACGGTGTTGTGGTAAATTAGGGCGCAAGTAAATGAAGAATTTGGGATAAATTAAACACATGCGCAAGCAAAAGGATAGCTACAGTGAAAGTGTGGGTTGTTATATTAATATTATAATGTACGAAACTTCGTCATGGAGAAATCGTGTCAAAAACCACTACATACGATCTCTATCCGAGATAAAGACACCTATTCCAAACAAAAAAAAATATTCCGGATCCGATGAGACAAGTTTCGTCGAATTCCGAGGTCGTTTGAAAAAATTCCTTTATAAAACCAGAAATAAACACGCGTTTCAATTTTCCGCGATACTAAATAAAACCGATCAACTTGAAACTTTGAAATCCTAAAATAATTCATCAATACGAACCCAACGGCACCAGTTTCGTCGCATTCTGAGACTGTTTTCCCGGTAGGCTATTTTTGTACACGCACTGCATTGCCATTTTGGACACCAAATTAACCGATCTCCAAAAATAACAAACTATATGATTATCCTGACTCTAATCGTCGATACGAACTCAATGGAACTGGTTTCATGGCTTAATTCGATCGTCTGCTCAAGTCACACTCAAATATCCCTTTGTTACATAAATTGCGCGCTATAGAAAATGAGTGGGCGTTTACGGCTACCGTGGTTACATACGACATAGGTTTGCCACGTAATTCAACATCGTACAATAATTTAACGTTACGGTCTCAATGAAACTGATTTCGTCGAAAGCGAAGTCCGTTTGAAAAACGGCTATTTTAAATGCCTATATTTTAATAACGATTTCCACAGCGATTATTTCAAAATTTGATTTGGCCATAACTAACAATCTATAACCCGAAATCTGAATTTTTCTCTATCATATGAAAATTATAATCAACACGCTTCCAACGTTTCTCGTTTCACAGAAATCCGACTTATATCGGATCTCCTGTATATTCAATTGAAGTTCAAACCTCCATTTTACGAACTGCCGTGCCATTTCGAGCTCATTTTATAATTATATAAATATGTAACGTTCGAACTTCGTTTTTAATAATGAATTAAATATTAAAATCCAAAAATATTCCAAATATAATATTTAAAATAATAAATTAAATTAAATATTTGACTGCCAAAAATACGGGACGTTACAAGTAATGTGTTAAATATATTAACGATGTTTTATATAACATTGGTTTGATCAAATAAAAAGATTTTGGAAACATTTTCCAAATTAAATTAAAGATATTTTCTAAGAATAGAAAATGGAAAGAATTAGTTAATAAGAATTTATGAATAACAGTTGAAAATGTTTTTTTCCTTATATTAATAACGTATATTTTTCTAAATATAGAAAATAAGAACACGTGAGTATATGGAAATGTTTTCCAACTGTGATATGTGATATTTTCTGAATTATAGAAAATAAGAGTTTATAATATTTGGAAGTGTTTTCCAAGAATATGAGAGGCCAAGCAGGTTTTGAGAAATATGAAAGGATATGGGAAATTAGTAAATGATAAGAAATTTATTTAAGGGGCTCAGCGTTGCTTAATGGTTGATCGGTAGAATTTCCATTTGGAAATAGGATCGTTGGTTGTATGGATGTTCCTTTGATAGTTTAATCACCGGCTATCAAAGTTTGGTTTATTTTATAACTCTGTTATCAATGCAGAGAGACCGGGATCAGATTTATTATCTGAAAACCACTTCGTATAGGCATAAGCGTTGCGAGTCGAAATATATCGAAGATAACTGAAGATGGAGTAAAATGCAAGGGCCGCTCTGTTAATCCTAAGTAGAAATTGCTCAAGATGGATTAATAGAATGGTGCCTTCGGTCTGTCCAATCCTAGGACAACGTATATGGACGAATGTCTGACAGAATATTTCCAGATGGTCACGTACATTGATTTCTTCAAAAATACCAAGTTTGATAGCAGAGAAGGAAACTTCTCTCAGCTTAACACCCAGAGTGTATTTGTGGACGTCAATTAGTGATTTGACGGATATGACGACATGTTATTCAAAGTGAATGGTGGCAAGATGTTCTAAAAAGATAATCGTGACCTCAAGCCTCATCAACCGAGAAATGACCGAAATCGGGCAGGCGACATGGCCAAGTGGTTCATTCCCATTAGGGGTTTTATCACCTGATCTAAAGGAATTCCGTTTGCTTCTTATTCAATTCGCTACTATATGCTTTCAGTAAAGGTTGCTGATCATAATCGTATAATATGCTCAGTACACTCAAGTTAAATGAGTGGTCGGGTTATAAGATGTTCTTGTTTAATTCAGTGTATTCCTCTCTAGAAACACACTATCGGAAGGTGGTCCCATACCTTGTCATTGTTGGAAATCCATTCTCCAATTAGCACCCTGCGATTTTTGATTTTTTGTTATATATGGAGCGTGAGACGCAAGCGTTCTGCCTAATTCCTATTTATTTGATGTAGACACTATTATAATATCGTCGGATTTGATATCAAAATATTTTGGGTTATCGCAAGGTAAAAATCATCCGTGTTTATGTGTGGATCAGTCTTACGATTATCTTTTCTTTTCAAAAGAAAATTTTGAAAGTTAAACAAATGGTTGGAGTTTACTCACACCAGTCTCATGACTAACCCAGAGTTTATTTTGTTTTGTTTTACCCTAAAATTTTGGGTGTCCAAATTTGTACGGACAATCAAGTAGTCAGTATTTTACAGATTCACTTGGAGGAGCTTGAAGCAGGAGGCTTCATCAATTAGCTATAGACTATCATACTTTCCGTTGTGTGCTATGTTTATATCTGGAAACATGTGTTTATAACTGTCTCAGAAATAGCTGTTGTGCTCTGATAATGATATGTATAAAGTTACTGATTTGTATTCCAAAAGTTTTGTTATTTAATATATTTTATTCGTTCCACTGTGAGATTTGTGTTCTTTATTTTCTTTTATTCTAATTTTTCTTTCTTTCTACTTCTCATCTTCTATTTCTTTCTATTAATGATTTGTATTTCTGTGCAATTTAGGTTGGACGTGTGGTGTGATTAGTCAATCCAAAAGGTATGGAAATTCAGGCCATTACAATGGAAGTGAAAGTTTTGAAGATATGGAACTATGTTTTTATTTATGTCGGAACTATGTTGTTTAGAACTCTAAAGAGTAATATTGATGTTATGCACCCTACTTTGAACTCTATGGAAAGTTATGTTTCTATATATTCAATTGTTGTTTTGTTTTTACTCGTTTCTAAACTATATATGTTATTTCATGTGAATTCTGTGTGTACGTTGCATGCGTATGGTTCAGTACGTATATACCATCATGGCTAATGCTTGCATTATTCATTATTATAGCTTACAATGAATAGAGCCATGACAAAGCCAAACGCAGGTTCAGTATTTGTAAAGAGTATTCTGATGACAAAATTGCTTGAGTTATAATGGGTATTATCATGACAAAATACAATTGTTACAACAAATCTTGTCGTGACAACAACATATGTAGTTGTAGTATTTATAACAGGTATTCTCGTGACAAATTGTCTGAGCTATAGCAGGTAATATCATATATTACAACGACAAAGATCGTGACATTATTTTTTTTGTTCCAACAGATATGCTCGTTATAAAACGCGTGCATGTTATAACGATTATTCTCATAATAAAATTTTGAAATGACTTAGCAACGCATCTGGTACTAACTACCATGGTCGTTATGAATCCTATTTGTCACAACTATATGCGTTACAAACCACCATTTTTGGTGTTGTATTATCAACGGTAATAATTGTTAGAAAAAGTCTTTTCTGGTGTTGCGTATTTGCGCATATAATTGTGTACAGCCATTGTAGGCACAACTTTTACTCGAGTTTTGAGTGGGTATGTTGGCATACTTATAAGTATGACATTTTTTTTCCATATTCCAAAAGTTCTCTCAATTGCCATACGTAACTCGAATGGTAAAAATTAAAATTTTCATTATTCGACTTTGGTTGATTTGTGGTCAAACGAAACTGTGGAATGTGATATCTAATATTAAGTTAGGTGGTATATACCCAGTAGTTAGTGGAAAATCATAATCCACTACATAATACTGTCCAACGGGAAGATGAGGAAAATTGCAGTTACTGTCATTCAATGCAGAATTAAAAACTCAACTGTCATGCGTAGTACCTTCCCAACATCTACAACATACGTATACAACAAATCGAACGAACATGCAGCCAAAATATTATGTGTAGGGAATCCTTTCCGTTCTATATACGGAACAACTCGATCTTGAGGTAAGTGTGCCATTACATGTGCATCGTCGATCGCACCAACACAGTTTTTAAAGTAAGGGTAGTAACTGTTATCATTTCTAATTTCAGCTAGAATTGTGTTAAATTGAGGATCAACAAGCTTTATAATATCTGCAGACAATAATTGAACGACATTCAAAATAGAATGAAAACAATGAGAGATTGTGCTACCTGACAGTTGAAATCTTTCAGCCAATTATTTATACGAAAACGCTGTAGCTATAATATACAAAAATATGCCAGCGGTTACCCGAGCACTAACGTTTTCCGATGCAACCAAATCATAACTTTTCAACCTATGACATACTAAAAGAAAACAGAGTCATTTCATATGAAAATTCCTTTGATACCGATGTTGATGACTGCTTAATATGTCATTTATCCACATTAAACCGGTTACTCTGACGTGTGCATCCGACGACCTCTTTCATTACGTTTTTCACGTAAATACGCTCTAATTAGAGCGATATATTACATATCTTCATAATTTGAATCGTCTGCGTCTGAGAATGAACTGGTCACTAAAAATAAATCTTGAATTTGAAAATAGAGAAGAGAGGAGAGTGAAAGAAGATTGTGTAGAAGAGAAAAGGAGAATATGGGTTAATATAGAAGAGCGAAGAGTAAGGGGTGAGTTTGTCCAACGATTCAAAATGAATTCGTTGGGCTAGCGTTCAAAAATGGACCGCTAGCAAGCAGACACGTCTGTTTGCCAAACGGTCCGTTTTGGACCGCCGAACGCACCTTAACTGTGCTCCTATTTTATCTGTCTTTTTTTTCCAGGAAAGACCCAACTTCCATGCACCCTTGTACTGTATATAATTCAAGTATTTTAAACCTAACAGGTATTTTAGCAACTGTTTATGTAAGGGTTCACATTTTTTATATTTGATTAATAGTGCGTTTAATTTGCATAAATGAAGTGTGCATTTCTTTAAAATAAAACTACGATGGTATAATTTATGGTAAATTTACGTACAAAAAAAACAATACTTCATGTTCGAAGTATTTCATTAAAATGTAAACTGTCCTTATTTCAAAAACTATATACACCACATTTTAGGAAGCAACTTTGATCAATATGCTTATATTAAAGAAATGTTTCTTTTTGTTTCTATTGTTTATTTAAACAGGTTAAAATCCTACGTGAGAAGCCAAAGGAGATTTCCAATGTGAGCAGGTTAATGACATTATACATTGTTTTATCTAAGTTGCAAAACAAGTTTTATATATTGTTCTTGAATCTCCCATTTCATTTGTATGTTTTTTTATGATCTTATAAAGGAGAAATACAAAGATACTTAATTTCAAAGCTACAAAAACATAAATCTCTATTGAATCTATCAAGTTAGCCATTAATTTGTATAAAATGAAGTTTGTATGAAACTTGAATTGAGTAGTGCATGACACAAACACACATACGCATATATATATATATATATATATATATATATAGGGAAACTCTAGTTAAACACAAAATGGTGACATAAAACTGAACATAATAAATCTCAGTCACTAGATTTCCCCCTGAATTCTACCTTCCATATAGAGACAAACAAATCCAGTGGTCTTGATTTTGTGTCTCAATGGCCTCTTCCATATACATATTATATAAAAATTACATCAATGATTTTTAATAATGATTTATTTCTACTATAAAACTAGTAAGTCGTTCAATTTCTCTTTAGCATAATATCTGTTTCATCTAACTATTCATGAATCATTTTCCATTAGATTGATTAGATCATCAAAAAGATAACCTTTTTTATGAAGGCAACATTAATATTTAATTGATCTTCCTCTTTGGCTGTATGTGAGTATAATATGTGTTCCAGACATATTATGGTAAATCTAAAATCCCTGAGCATAGGAATATTTTCTTCTATCTTGATTAGTCAATCTATATTCATGAATTGAAGTGATGTTAATTGATTTAACATGACTATGTACATAGAAAATATTCAAAAAGTTAGGTGCTTATCAACCCATTGTAAATTTAGTTGTTGCTTAATATCCTTTATATCCATATCAGTATAACAATTTATTCAATTGTCCTTTGAATTCCTTCCAATTCCTTCAGCATAAATTTGGATATTTTAACATAACTTAGTAGTTATTATCTATAAGTATTTCTAAGATAAAGTTCCAGTTTTGTTTTAGATTTTCTTAACTAAACTTCTTTTTTACATTTTACATGTTTTTATTTGAGTTCCATATTTGTTTTTAAGATTTGAGTTCCAGTTTTTTTTTTAAATATATTCTAAATGTAGTTTACTACTTGTCTTTCAACTTCTCATCTTATTTCATTTCATTCTCAGGTTCTTATTGAAGTGCCAAAGACTTATTTCTTGCAAAACGGTATTTCAGTGCATTCCACCCTTCAACTCCAGCCTTTTCAGTTACAATTAAAACTTCTGGAGTGTATTTGATGCACCATCTTTTGTAAGCGCACTTTGAAAATGGACATATTGTTGTCATCTTCTCAGATTTGACATATATTTTTGTCAATTGGGATATAAGATCAAATACATTTCAGGCCATCATATCGAAGCAGCATCATGAAAAGGTATGCTTTGTTTCTTTACATGTTTATATCCATATAATTTTACCTGATAAAGTTATCTAATATAAAATAATATTCCAATACTTTAAACTGACAAGAATATAATAAAAGAGTGGGACAACAGAATGATTGTATATACGTTTTGTGCTTAAGCCATGACACTTCTTGCATAAAGGTTATCATGCTTACAAGATTTACCAATTTTTGTATTTGGATCTCTTTGCTCTTTTTTTGTAACCGAACTGTGGAGATGTGGATAATGTGAATGGTATTGCACAACTAATCAAAGGAAATCCTAACTTTCTTGGGCGAGTTTACTTATTATGTTGATAAATGTATAAATTGTCACTGAAAACACAATTAACAATGCCTCAAGTTCTTACCATATTTTTTAAGATTAAATAATTGTTACAGCAACTACATACAGGGTACGTGTTGCGAACGGTAACGGGTATTTGAGCATGACACATTAGTGAACGAGGAATGCATTTTTGCTTTAAACGGGGCATTTGAGCGTGGTATTTGAATGGAGTATTTATATATAATGCGATTTTAACTTATTTGTTTTAAATTAATTAAATACTAATTGCACATAAAAACGACTATATTTCATTAAACATAACAGAAATACAACTACTACACTGAAAACAAAAGAGTACATAAAAAACTACTAACTATAATGATAATCCAATCTCCTCAACTCCGCTAAAATAAACCCCCGTACATCACTGTCGTCAAGTGAGTCGGCGATCTCCAGATTCCGCGGGTCATTGTGAAAAATTAACAAAATTTCTCATCGTTCGATATCTAACACAGTTCGAACAATATTATAGCAATGGGAAACGACGTCCTGAAGGTGGGGGGGGGGGGTCACGAAAGAGTGGCTTCCATGCTTGGTCTGTATACGCCTAGAGAGCTAAGCAGTAGGCGGATTGGCAGTAGTCATGCAATCAGAATAATAACTAGCGTTGGTGAAAGAAGATGCTGGTGCAGGTGTAGTAGGAGGGATCGGATATAGGCTAGTAGGCATACCTAAACAGCCGCCAAAAGGTATGTTTTTCTCTCGAAACTTCATCAGTGCATTTCTTCTGAATTGCCTATATGCTTTGATTGGACCTCTAGCCCACCACTCGTCAATGCCATCCAACCTATCGTTCACTGGATCTCATTCCATGTCCGTTATTCGTAGCAGTCTGTCCCAATCACGAAACGAACATTTCATGTTTTCCAACTTATTTTTTATCTGGATTTCTGTGTACCCCAGATTAAAATGGTCGTTTAAAGCCGCCGCAACCATCCCATAAAATCTGCTAGCCCTAGCTGTTTGCTTGTCTAAAATTCATTGTAAGTATCGATGAAAGCTGCCTCCCGTTCCTCCGTCAAATTAACAAAAGGTTGGGAAGAAGTAGAACCAGAATCAGAAGACATACTGAAAAACAGAAATTTCAAAAAAAATCCAAGAAAAATATATATTGGAGAGTTATAAAAAATTAAACGCAACGGTATAAAAAAAATACTCTTTTGCAGCTTCGTTTGTCGGGAAAAAATTAGAAGGTAGAAGAGGGAAGGAGTTGGTGGCGGTGCTGAAATGGAGAAAGGGGGGAAGGCTTATAGAGGGAGCAGCAACGTTCTGGAAAATGGACCATTGCTTGTGTTGTAAGTTTGCATCTGACACATCGAAGGCCAACGGTCCATTTTCCAATGGTCATTTGGACCGTTGTTTAACGTGGAAAACGGTTGTATGCGTTTAACGCGTCGGGAGCGAACGAATCGCTAACGTGGCATTTATTTGCTGCGAACGGTACCACAATATAAGTGGACTAAGCACTGTGTGTGGGGAACCATGGTTGCAACTATTGGATAGGGAGTTGTAACTAGAATGTTTGATTGATGGCATACAACATGGTTAGAGACTTTCAGGAAAGAAAATATACTGTATTCTTTATATAATTATTTCTATGACTCTTGAATACTTTTTGTTTACTGTTATTCATTATCAATGTTGCTTGAGGAGCAACAATTTTGTATTCTTGTTAAGTACGAGAGCTGGAGGTCTTGTTATCAACCGAACCACTGCTGACACTGTTATCTTCTATGAAAGTGATTGGAATCCAATTTTTTACTTACAAGCAATGGATAAAGCACATCGGTTTGGTCAAACAAAAAAGGTTTAAATGTCACTAAAGCCGTCAACATATTAATCAAATGGGATGTTCTCTTATTTGTTGTTACCTGCAACATCTTAATCGAAGAAAAAAAATGGCATGTCAATAATTTATAGATTATCCGTAGGTAGACTTATGTACCATTTAGGCTTATAATCATTAATAAAATATTCTAGTTGTCTGCTCGACATCTTATTTTATGATCAGTTTTAAAATAATTCAATGTGATCTTTCGTAATACATGTAATACTTGGTGAACATAACATCTTTAAATTGTCAAATAATTTTATTAGCACCACCAAAAAAATTTAGCCCTTGTCTAAATTTTTCTTAAGTGAGCAGTTTGTGATGATTCCACTTGATGGCGAGTGCAGGGGCGTCCTCTTTCTCTCTCCTCTAACTAGCTCTCTCTCCCACTCACAAAATATTTAAATATAAATCAGTGGTTATCGTTAGAGTGCAAAAGGGGTATCATAAAAGAGGGATGTCATATAATCTCACCTCTCTCTCTCTCTCTCTCTATATATATATATATATATATATATATATATATATATATATATATATATATATATATATATATATAGTCAAGCAAATAACATGAACTATATATGTTGTAACAAACATGACCCTATAAAATTTCAAGTGGTAAACTTCTTTGTTGGAACTGTTTTCACGGTTATTGGAGTAAGTAGAATCAAGATTCGTGTATTCAATGTTCGCATGTTTCTTCTTGATTGGAGCAATATTTGTCAACATAAATATTGTAGAAACTAAAGGCAGAACATTCAAGAAATCAAATTTGCACTTCTTAGGCCAGAGCAAAGGAATATTATTTGTCCTTTTTAAAAAACCGTTCCTCTGGATTAAAGGCAATAATAAATGGGATTTAAGTGGTTGCACGTGAGATGGCTGATAAACAAGAAAAATATTACAAGCATATTTTTTTTTCAGCAAATGCTTACGGTTATGCTGGTGATCATAGTTCATGGGTAAATGGGGAAATGAAGGCAAAAATGAGATGACTGCATGATGTTGTATTGCATCACTCACGCTTAAAAACCTATCCTAATGTAAAGACATAGCGACTGCTCTGACAAATTCCATCCTGTGCTTCGACCGAAAAAAACACAGTGGTCATCACCCACTGCAAAGCCGGTTATGGGTCGACCAAGGTCAACAGAGCTCCAATTGAGCTTACCAAACCTAAAATACTGTGTTACAGGGCATTCGAGTCCGTCCAACTCCTGGGTCGAAACCGCTTCGTTGGCATCGACATGCATGTCCATGTCACGGGTGGTGGCCACAGCGGCCAAATCTATGCAACCAGACAGAGCATTGTTAAGGTGCTCGTAGCATACAACCAGAAGTTTGTGGATCAACAAAAGAAGAAAGAGATCAAGGATATTCTTATTCGTCATGTTCATATCTTACTTGTTGCAGATCCTAGACGATGTTAGCCAAAGAAGTTTGGTGGTCGTGGTGCTCGTGCAAGGTTCCAAAAGTCCCACCACTAAGGATTTTGCTTTAGTTGAGGAGCTATCAAGTTTTGATTTTGGAATTCCGTAACTGTTTAAGTTATGTCATTATGCTTTAAGTAGTTTTTTTAGTTTTAATCGCATGTGTTACTTTTGCTGTTTGATGTTTCGTTTATGACTTCATTAGAAATATCTATTTTGTTAAAAAATGATGGTGTATCTAATGCATTACGAGCCCTTTATTTCCTTCTTTTATATCATAGAGATTGATGGATACATATATTTTGTATAAGAACTTTTCAAGTTGAAGAATGAGAAAAATTGCAATATCATTTTGGTGCTAGATACAAAATTTTACAGGAAGATTGTATAGTATTTATTTTTTATTGTAGGCTCATAATGACGATGAGGTAAGAGTTCTGGTTAAAGTACATGGCCAATTTGCTACTAATTTAATTTTTTATCTGTCAACGAGTCTTGCACACTATTGTAGAAACTATCCTCCAAAATATCCTTTATAAATATCTCAAACATTTACTGTCTTATTTTAGCTAGATAAGTCTATGTGACCATTTCTTTGTGATGTATTTTTCTTTAAAAATTTGTTGGCCTTATCCACTAACAATATGTAACTTATATATATATATATATATATGCCTAAGAAGTGTTGTTTAAATTTCTTTAATGGAGGTTGTCCCCACTACTGGGGCGCAAAACCCTAGGTCTTCCGAACATGCTGTAGGCGAGGATGAATGGAAAGAAGTCATAAAGAAAGGTGGGCAGGCACGGCCAGCGGCAAGGCAAACAAACCCTAAGTCTGGATTAGGGCAAAATTTTGACTTGTCAAAAGCCAGCGTGGACGAACCAAAAATTCAGTCTTAGTAACTCGCACACGTGGGTTGATGCAATAGCAGGTAATACTCATATTAATGGAGGCGTAGAGAGATTCAAAGCTATAATAGATGAAACTGGAGAATACGCGGATTTTTATGATGAGGTGTTCAAAGAGGCAGAATCCATGTGGGGTAAAGCAATTTATGTCTATTTAGTGGGTAAAAGACCTTATCATGTTCATCTTAATGCTTTTATCCGAAGGGAATGGAAACCGGTATGGAACTGGAGTGTTTTTGCGCATGAAAATGGGTTTTATCTGATTAAGTTTGATAAGATTGAGGATTGTATGAAAGTGCTTGAAGGAGGTCCTTGGTTCATGGACAATAAATTAATGTTTATCAAGAAATGGGAGCCAAATCTAAGGCTTGAAAGAGATATGTTGGAAACACACCCAGTCTAGATTAAAAAGTTTAATTTAGATTTAACACTCTGGAATGCCAGAGGTATCAGAAAACTAGCTAGTCTAGTTGGAACACCCTTAGCAATGGATGGCAACACTAGAAATGTATCTAAATTTAAGTATGCTCGTGTGTTGGTGGACATTAAGGCAAGTGATGAATTCAAAAACAAGTGTGTGCCAAAGATGGCAAAGGGAATGTGTATGTGCAAGACATTGATATGAATCAATGCCTCCTAAGCATAGCAGTTGTATGTGTTTTGGTCATTCGGATGACCAATGTGTAGTGGTAACAGAACCAGTGAAACAAATGTGGCAACGGATAGGTAAAGCTACAGCTAGCGATACTTATGTACAATAAGACAAAATGGTGGAGCATGCTGCCTCCACATCACAAGCTGTAGAACCCTTAATTATCCCTATTTATAATTTACAAACAAGCCCAACACAAAGTGAAATGAGCACAGCCCAGTTGCAGGATCACCAAGAGATGGGCCTTGTCTATGAGGCCCAAGAAAAGCAGGATGCAGGCCAAGCAAAAAAAGCATCACCAGAAAAGCCATCACCTATAAGCACACATGAACAGATGGAATTAGATAGCCTAGTAGAACAAGAACTAACTACAAACAAGTTCACTAAACCAAATGAAAAATATGACGAGCAATTCAAAACCAAGTAAATGAGCACAACTACTAGTGTGCAAGGTACCACCTCTATGAAGTTGAAGAGCAATTCTCAATCTTCCAAATGTCGATCGTAAGTTAGAATGTAAGAGGTTTAAACAACGATGCCCGAAAGTTCGACCTCTATAATCTTAGAAGGGATTTATCCCCTTCTATTCTGGGCATTTTGGAGTACAAGTTTAATGATGAAATCCTTAAATACTTTGAAACAACCTTATGTGATGAATGGGAATCTACTAACAGTACTGACATGGGAGAAAAAGGTAGGATTTTACTGATGTGGAACAAGCAAATATGGCAAACTCAAGTCACAGAGAAAGATGAACAGCATATAACGATCAAAGCAATGAATCATGGGGTGTCTGTGTTGTTTGTTACAGTCGTATATGCTAGCAACTTAGCATCTCAACGTACACTACTCTGGAACAGAATCAAGGTTATTAGCAATACTATCTAAGGCCCTTGGCTGGTGATGGGAGACTTCAAAGCTGTACTCAAACAACATGAAAAGAAATGTGGACTTACACTCAAAGTATCCCAACTAACGGAGTTCAATGCATGTGTTGTAGCTTCAGGATTGTTAGAGTCAGTCCACAAAGGCCTGAAATACACATGGAGAAGTGGTGAATGCAAAAAAATCTCATGTAAACTTGATAGAGTATTAGTGAATGCGAACTGCATCAATATGTTTTCTGACATTTCAGTTAATATCCTATCTAACTCCATAGGTGATCACAACCCTTTGCATATCATGCTTACAGAGAAACAAGAAATTGCCAAAGGCAAGCCTTTCAAATTTTGTAATTCATGGCCACAAATGCAAGGATATAGGGGGGTAGTACAGATCAATGCAGCCGTGGAGGTTAATGGGACATGTTTTTACAAACTTGTTAACATCTTGAAAGCAGTTAGAGCTTCCCTCAAAGAGTGGAACAGACTTAGACCGAAGGAGAATGACAACATTGCAGGGCTGTAGAATTAGTGTGAAGAAATACTGACAAAACTGGATAAAAATAATGTGGAAGACAACAGTTGGAGAGCATCCTATAACATACAAGGGCAACTTAAAGATGCTTTGAGAGTCAAAGCCATTGAACTCAAACAAAAGGCTAAAGAGAGATGGCTGACAGAAGGAGACGAGTGCACCAATTTTTTTTACACAAAAATGTCTATCAGAAAAAACTTAACTGCTAATTCTCAATTCTTTGAACATGATGGATCGATTAAAAACAATAGTCACATGACGGAGGTGGAAGCAGTCAAATATTATTCAGACTTGTACAATGGACATAGCGAGAGAGACTTACCCATTGTTCAGTGTAGAAGATTACTGAATGACGCTGGCAACCGGAGGCTGCGTCCCCCAGTGTCCTTCGCTGAAGTGTGTGAAGGTATGGCTAGCATACACAATGATGCCAGCCCTGGGCCTGACGGTCTAGGGGCTGCCTTCTTCAAAGCTCATTGGGAAGACCTGAAACAATATGTGTTAGAAGCAATTCAGGAGGCATTCAATACTGGTAAAATTCTTAAAGAAATTAATCATACGTTCATTTGTCTTATCCCTAAAAAAGATAATCCCACTAGAATTGAAGATTACAGGCTCATTGCGTGCTATAATAAGATTTATAAAATCCTTTCGAAGGTGATTTGCAACAGAATAAATCACATATTACCAGATTTTATTGCTGAATGCCAAAGTGCATTCATCAAAGGAAGGAGCATATCTGATAACTCCTTGCTGGCTCACGAACTTATCAGAAATTTCAACAAAAGAGGAGCAGATAAATTATGCCTTAAAGTCGATTTACATAAAGCGTATGAAAAAATCAACTGCAAATTCATAATTCATATGCTACAAAGTATGGGTTTCCCTACAAAAATCACTGCTCTTATCGGTGAATGCATTTCAACCCCAACTTTCTCGATCCATATTAATGGCATTCTAAAGGGACACATTAGTAGCAACGGAGGCATACGACAAGGGGACCCACTATCCCTTTACCTGTTTGCGATTGCAATGGAATTTTTCTCTCTACAAATGGAAATTGTGTGTTTCAAAAAAGAAGTCAAACTTATATATGAATTTCATCCAATTCTCGGTCACTTATTATATGCAGATGATTTAATCATTTGTATCGAGTCAAATAGAGAGGTTGCTATAGCGATAAGCAAAACTTTGGAAGAATTGGAGAGATATGCTGGGTTTAAAGTGAATGAATTGAAAAACGAATGCTATTTTAATAAGTTTAACGAAAAGAAGAATGAGATTTTAGAAATCCTGAAGGTGCAGGAAGGAAATCTGCCTATAAAATATCTTGGGGTGCCTCTCTCGTCAAATAAAATCACTGATGCTGAATATGCAGATTTAATCACGAAAATTTGAAGCAATCTACAAGGATGGAGTTCAAATTTGCTGTCTTTTGCTGGTAGAGTGGAACTAGTGCATACAGTCATTCAAGCTAAAGTATATTTTTGGCTGCAGACCTTCCAGTTACCTGATGCTTCAATAGATAAAATTGAGAAAGTTTGTGTGGAATTCATATGGAAAGGAAGTACTCACAACATCAAATACACAGATTTTTGTCGAACGAAGGAGGAAGGAGGGGTTGGACTGCATAATCTAAGAGAAATAAGTGATGCTTTCACCACAAAACAAGGCTAGAAAATTATTAACTCTGTGGTTCATGGGCAAAGTGGATGAGGAAGAGATACTCGAAAAGGAAATTTCTGGCAGATGGCCTCTGACAATAACGCATCACTTACGTAGAAAGCAATTTTGAGAATAAGAGACAAGTTAGCAGTCAACTGCACTAAAGAAATTGCTAATGGGAGGACAACAGATCTGTGGAAAGACCCCAGATTGAAGGTAAATCTTTGATTGACATTGTTGGGTGGGATACGTACTCGACTTATGGGTGCCCTAACAAGACAGTGGATGAAATTATAAATGAGAATGGTTGGAACTGTAGCAACTTGCCTTGTATTGTGGATGTCAAGGCAAAAATTGAATACATGCCTCTGTTGTACAACAGAGAAGAAGACATATGGGCAAGGAAACATGCAAAAGAATTTTCAACACGGTCTGCTTGGGAAGCAACTAGAAAGAAACATCAAGTAAAAGCATGGCACAAATTCATATGGGATAGGGCTAACTGCCATAAAATGGCGACAACTACATACAAAGCTATTTTAAACAGATTACCCACCAAAGACAAACTGCTGGCGTGGGGTGTAGTGGATAACAATGTATGTGTACTGTCTAACAGAGAAGCTAAAACTCATCAACACTTATTCTTTGAGTGTGAATTTTTAAAGAAGATATGGAGCAATTGTTTAGATAAGCTTAACATCAGGAATGGTAGCTATGACTTACACAACAGGGTTGAATACCTGAATGTTGGAGGGCAACTGGAAAACAACTGTAATGTCCCGTATTTTTATCGGTTTATATTTGAATATTTAAATCAGTTTAAATATTAATATAAGTGGATTTATATAAAACGAAGTTGGACGTATAAAAACATATATTAAATATAATCGAGCCCGTAATATCGCGGTAGTTCGTAATTTAACGTTCTGGACTTCAACTGAGTGTACAAGACTCGTTACTAGTCATATTTCTTCGAAACAAGAAATGTTGGAATCTGTTGAACTGTATTTTTCTAACGGAAGTGGAAAATGGAGATTTCGTCGTATAGATTGCAAGATATGTCCAAATCAAATTTTAAAATAATCGCTATAGAATCGTTCATCGACCGTAACGGTTTATTTGAGATAACTGCATATCGGTTTCGAATTTAGACAAGGTTCTTTTGAGAAGTAGTGATAATTTAATTTTTAGAATTTTACTGTAATTTCGAATTCATTTCAAAATATATTTCTCGTCGATATTATTTAAAATAATTCATTTTAAATATTCAAAATTGATTAAAATTGCCAAAATAAAAATTTTAAACTGACTCGCATTTCCGGGTTGTTACAAAAACTACTAGCTGCCCGTGTGGAAAATAGGGGCACCCAGAGTTTAGGTTAAAACAATAAACTCCAGGTCAGTCATGTGACTGGTGTGAGAACTAAAACAGTTATTATTCTTTATTTTAAAGTTCGTTAAATCAAGGGACCACGCCGTATAACACGGAACGGGTTTCCTCCCAAGAATACCAGTGCATAAAACAAACAGCGCAATGCCAAATAAAGAAAAATGAAGCTATTATAAGACTCAGGTCCCATCACACAATGCAACGCAAGCCGGAGGATAGGGTCAACTTTATATTTGGAGTATTTTGCATCCTATATTAATATTTTGGGGTTTCACAATATGAGTTAAACCACCGATATTATTATATTTTTGGGATCGTGGGGCGTTGGTCGATACAGAGGTATTTTTATTTCTGTCGATAGAGGTCTCTAAATGATAAAATTTCGTATAGCTGATGCCCTAAAATATCTAACCATAACAAAACAAAACGTTGAATCAATACACTGAAACTTTTGCAACCCATCACCTACACGCATAGACCTAAGTAAGAAAACCATTCCTCTACGGTTAGCAAACACCCTATCCATGAATTGAAGCCATAATTTCTACGATGGATGACATTGGCTTAATATTAAATATAATGTGTTCTCTATATATACCACACCCTATCACTTATTGCTTAGAATCGAAGCAAACAACCATACCCTAAGTCCATACACCTAATTCCCATCCCCTATTCCTTCGCAGTGAAGGATTCGAGTTCTATAAATACACGATCATAATTCTCCATTTCTTCTTATTCTGGTGATAAATATTTGCTGTCGCTACTCCTCTTGTTCTCTTCTTTCATTCGAAATACCGAAGCTATTAAGGGCTTCATGAATTAAAAACCGGTGAAATCCTGGACTTAAAATACTGGAAGAAGTTCTTTCCGAAAAGGCTTTACTTCCACATGATTTATGTTGGGTTCGGTGGTACTCTTTGCTGCAAACCATGGTGCATCACTTACTGCTTGCGTGAATGGAACGGAAAGTCGCATGGCAAAGGAGCTTTGCACGGGTTTATATGGGTCCAACGTAATACGAGCTAAGTTTGTTTTGTGAAAGTTGTGTGTGAAATGATGGAGGAATTTAAAAGCTAACGTTGAAGAAGGAAATATTGAAAGGAAGAACGGTCAGGCAAAATAGAGAAAGAGGGGGACGTTGTACCGGGTATGGGTTTGGAAATTAGAATGTGTATGCGTTTGAACATGGGATAAGTGCGGTTTGATGTGTTCGAACTGAGTTTGGTGGAAGGCTACAACACGATGGCCGGAGTTGGTACGCTTGAACGGAATTTACTGGGTATTTGACGGAAGTGGTCCTAGTTAAAACAATAAAGCCCAATAAAAAGAAAAAGAGCAGCGGGTTAAGATAGGGATCGGAGTTGAGAAGGAAAGCGCAAGTGGTATAAGCTGACGATTAGTTGAAGTAACATGGGCGGTTAAACTCGCGTTAATAAAAAATGAAATTTTGTCATGGACAGAGCGTAGATCTGAAGCCCTGAAGGGATGAAGGCAACCGAGTGGATTGGAACTGGTTCGAAACCATTGGAAGCTCGTTGGAAATTATAAAGTCTGATCCGGTGTACTGACGCAAATCGTTATTTAACGGTTAACGCACCAAGGTGGATAAAATCACTAACTCTGATCTATTTTAAAATATTTTAATATATTTTAATGTTGTTTGAATGCTGTGTGATGGTCGATTAGGTAGATTACAATTAAATTGGTTAAATATTATATATCGTTGCATATGTACACATCACCGGTTGGATACTATTCCGTCGATTATAAATATCCCCTAGTATGGAATCAGTGATAATTGTTTGACTAACATCTGTGGATGCGGAAACCGGTTGGAGGAATCCGACCGGATTCCTCGATATTTATATGTACTGTTGTATTGTATATGCACTGTTTGAACCCAAATGACAGTAAAACCCTATGTGAATATTGATGTTGAATGGAAATTCAACATTTGTTCTGATTAAATAAATAAACGATATCGATTAAGAAAGTGGCAACAGTCGACCATAAACCCATCGTTTGTTAAGGAGTTGATTGGCCGTCAGGCAAATCAACGAAGATAATTATAAAAATTATATTTTTATAATTAAAGCGAAATTTTAAATAGAAGTTCTATTATAAACCAGTATCTTAGAGTTCGTTTTTATAAAGTAAAATAAAAACGATTTGTTGACATTTAAATAAGTTTATAAAGCAGAAATTATCATATGATTAAATATTTGGATAATTATTTTAAGACAAACAATTGAGAAATATTATTAGATTAAATATATTAATCTAAGGGTAAGAAGTAATTAAAATCAGTTAACGAAATTACTGATGGAATGAAGTTGACTTAAATCAACTGTTTAATTAAAAAAATGATGAATAGATTAAATGGGTCCTTGTAATGAAGTTATAAATAGAACCGTGGAATAAAGTTAAAGCGAAGAGTTAATGTTTAAAATAAATAATCATAAACAGCAAAGATTTCAAAGTATGAATATGGTGTTATAAAACCATATTCCAAAATAAAACAAGGAAATACGATTTGATGTATATTATAAGTAATAAGGAGTTTAGAGTTACGGACGTATATCTATTCTAAGATAAGAACGTTGTCGATCAAGGTCTGAGAGGTAAATAAAATACCCCAACTTGAATGGCTTCACTATTATCGAGGAATAGTACCAGTTTGTAACGGGAAAAGAGATGTCTAAATTAGTTACAAAAAGAATATGGCAGTGTATTGCAAGTCTTAGAACTATAGCAATGAAATAACGTTGTTGACTAGGCTTAAGCGTGACTGTTGTGTTGAGATTAGTATAAAGGGAATATGGCAGCGTATTGCAAGTCTTAGAACTATAGCGATAAAATAAACGCTGTTGACTAGACTTAAGTGTGAGTGTTATGTCAAGATTAGTTATAAAGGAGAATATTACAGCGTATGACAAGTTTTGAACTGTAACGATAAATTAACGATGTTAACCAAACTTAAGCGTGATTTTTATATATAACAGCACTTCCTAGGGAATGGAAACAGTTTAGTTGAAATCCACTTAGTCTAAAGAATAAATAACGATGTTTGTCCAAAGAAAATATAAGAATAAGTTTAGAAAGAGAAATCGAAGAATCTTATCAGAAAACGATGGCAACATTTCGACGTTCGAAATTTAATTAGAATTAAACCATTAGGATTTGGAACTATAATTCGACGAAGTCGAATGTAATAAAGTAAATTATTTTAGGAATTATAATCTGATAGGATCGTTAATACTTATTAGCTTAAACCAATAAATTATAATAGGATATGTAATCAGTGTTTAGTTATAAACTTGATAAGAAGTTGTCTTAGAGAACATAGTTTATAAAGTGGACTGGAAATATAAAGTATGAAAGAGATTTCACTAAACGAGATAATGGTATTGATTTTCTAAATAAAGAGTTATTTGATAAAGGTGTTCAGATTTCTGTAATAGTATGATATTCACCTTTTAAAGTGAAAAGTGTTTTAAAAATGAACGTTGGACATATTAAAATGTTTATAATGAAATTGGAATATTTTTCCAATGTAGATAGTGTATATTATCCAAGTGTAGAAAATAAAGAACGTGAAAAGAATGGAAATGTTTCAAACATTAATAACGTATACATCTGAAATATGGGAGAATAAGAGTTGATAATAACTGGGAATGTTTTCCAAGAGCGTGAAAAGGGTAAAACGGGATTAGAGAAATATCCGGTAAGATATGGGAATTCGAATAATAAAAACGAATGTTAAATAAAAGGTGCCCGTGGTTGTATGTGTTTAGTTGTTCATTTGAATGAATGTTTGTTTTACTTCGATAGTTAAATAACCGACCATCGAAGTGTTTTGACCATCGTTGTCAATATGGAGAGACTGGTTGGATTTATTATCCGAAAACCACTATGTATAGGCATAAGCGCTGCGAATTATATTATGCTGAAGACAATTAAAGACGAAGTGAAAAGCAAGGGTCGTCCAGTTTCATAATGGTGCTTTCTGTTTGTCCAGCCCCAGGACAACTTGTATGGACGAGTGTCTGACATAGTATTTCCAACTGTCACGCCGTTGATTTTTACGAATATACCAAGTTGGTGGGGAGAAGGTAACTTCTCTTTATTCTACACCCAGTGTGCATTTGTGTAATCAATATGTGATTACGGATTTGACGATGTAGCTTTCAAAGTGAGTGGTGATCAGATGTTCTGAATATAGATGTAGCCTCTAGCCTCACAACCAGGATGTAACAAAAGTTAGGCTAGGCAGCATGGCTAGTTGGGTCATCTCCAAGCAGGGCGTATTTTCACCGATCTAGAGAAAATTCATATTTGTCTTCTTTTCGATTCTGTATCTTCGGATGACGGTTGGATGGCCTACAACCGTGGTGGCAATATATTCGATACACTCAAGCTAAATGAGTGGTCAGTCATGTGTGGCCGGGTTGCAAGACATTCTTGTTGAACCCAGGTGTATACCATCTAGAGTACACTAATCGAAAGGTGCTCCCATACCTTGTCTGTTGGAATCCATTCTCCAATAAGCGCCCTGTGGTTTATGATTTTATACTATATATACGTGGAGCGTGAGATCCAAGCGTTCTGCTACTTGGTTATTTAATTGAGTAGACATTATTATAATATCACTGGATATTGATATCAAAATAGTGTTGGGTTATAGTAAGGTAAAATCCATTCATGTTTATGTGTGGGCTGGTCTTACTATTATTCTTTTGTTTCAAAAGGATTTTCAAAAGTTAAACAGTATGATTGGAATTTACTCACACCAGTCCCATGACTGACTCAGAGTTTATTTTGTTTGTTTTTCCTAAACTCTTGGGTGCCCAAATTTGTACGGGCAGTCAAGTGTTTCAGGCTTTCTAGATTCACTTGGAGGAGCTGGAAACAGAAAGCTTCACCATAAATTAGTTAGAGATTATTTCTGCTGTGATATGATGTATTGTACTCTGATAATGGTATGTATATACAAATTCAGATTTGTATTTCAAAGTTATGTTATATAATACATTTTATTGTTCCGCTGTGAGATTCGTGTTTACTCTGATACTGTTCAGCTGTAATCTTCTTCTTCTTCTATTCTATTAGTTCTATCTTATCTTTCTCATCCTCTTAATTCTTCTATTAATGATCTGAATCTTCGTGCATTTTGAGTTGAATGTATAGAATATTAGTCAGCTCAAATCGGTATGGATTTTCGGGCCATTACAACAACGAAGCCAAATTGTACAAAGTCGTCGTCACTACTTCAGTGTGGTCAATTTAGAGAGAGAGAAACACATGCATTTTCAAACATGCAATTCAATCAGCAAGCAAAGTCAATTACTTGAACTGGATCAGAATTACGGCGAAAAGAATTAGAAGGAGGGGACTTACAGATAGCTAGGAAGCAGCAACATAGGTGACGCGAGCAGTGGATCAAAGGGATCAACAGGAAGGAATCCAATTCGAGGGAAACTATTTCCAGCTGCCATGACCTAAATTACAATTCTCCTTTTCTGAAGAAGAAACACTTTTTTCGAGAATATGGTATAAGTAAAGGGAAGTTTGTATTTTAATGGGACGTGGCTTTGTGACTTGGGCCTTTGGACCACGTTTATCTGAAGCTTGTATGTAAGGCCGATTTTGGGCTTACCTTTTCGGGCTATAAAGCCTTTATAAAAATTTACCCATCATCCAATACATATATATATACCTACAATGCTTGGATCTATTAGGAGATAAAGATATTCTCTTCAATCTCATTGAAAAAAATGTAGCTTCTTTTACATCATCATTACCTGATTTTGAAGCATCATAGTGAGATACAATTTACATATTATTCAATTTTCCTTAACAGTAAACATATTTTACTACAATTCGTTGTTCAGGTAAATATATAAACGATCATTCATTTTTGCATGGTAATATAGGATTGATTTTGCAAAGTATAGTAGTGGTAAAATAAAAGAAAAAAATGAAATATAAAGGTTGAATTTTCTTCGGTTGATTTTGTTTCATGTACATTGCTGCTTTTTCGTTGTTGCTGCTACCTAACTGTTTCCTTTAATTTCTGTAATTCTTTTCTCTCTATTTGGTTTGTTATACTCCTTTGTTTTTTTTTTCATTTTTGTTGCCTTCTGCCTTTTGCCTTGATGTATTCTTTGTTTATTCTCTCTCTCTTTGATTTTTTGTTCTAATTTTAACATTGTTTAGTTAAAATATAATTGGTTAGCCATATACAAAAGATTAGCGATCGAATTAACATTTAATTCAAGGTTGCACTTCAAATAACTGCCAGATCTTCTAGGAAAATATTCATGTAAAAAAGTCACACTTTTTTACTTCACCTATCATGAGAAAATTTCCAAGTTAAATAGATTTTTTTTAGGGAAAAAACCAATGAAATTATCTAGGCCTTTATCCTACATTTTAGCTATTCTTTTCAAAATTTTGAGAAAATTTATTGATTTTTTCAATTAAATTACAACATGCATAATAGTACAATGCAACAACAATAAACAAGACATCAAAGTAAATAATTAAACAAAGAAAATAACATTAAACTATAAAGCAATTTAAATAGAAAATCCAATTTATTTTAGGACAAAAGCAAGCTGTTCAAACCAACCATTATCGATTTGGTTATTTTCGGTGTAAAAAGTAATGATTTTGCTTCGTTCGATTTATGTTTGTCTAATGGTTGTTTTGATTCTATTTTTTAGTAAGTTTAAAATTGAATTTGCTTGATCCTATAAGTGAGTCGGCCTAATTCAAATCAACCATTTATGACCTACCCTAACCCATCATACAGGAGTACTTTGTGCATCTAACTAAAGCCGGCATATGATAAGTCTACATTCGAGCTACATGTGCTATTGTTGCTAATATGTAAAGAAACATAAACACCAAGTTTACGCCATCTTTTCTACTAAAAAAAGGAACCGATTTGCCGGTGACATCATTTAATTGAGTTGGGCTTTAAGAATACGGTCTCTGATTCATCGTCGTTCACATTGCACAAAAATGGTGACATCATTAATCTGTTGGTTTATGTGAATGATATTATTGTTACAAGTAATGCAACTCATGCTCTGGAAGATTTTATAAAAAAAATTGGCAGCACTTTTCTCACTCAAAGACCTTGGAGAATTGTCTTACTTCCCAGGAGTGGAAGTAGTGCCTCATCCAAAAGTTATTTTCTTGGGTCAAAAGAGGTATATTGCTGATATTTTGTGCAAAGCTAATATGGATGATGCAAAACCTATTGCAACACCATTAGCAATTCATCCTCCGTTAGCTATACATGGAAATCTTCTCAATAATCCTACTGAGTATCATACTCTGATAGGTAGTTTACAATATTTAAGTCTCACAAGGCCTGATGTGGCATTCACAGTGAACAAGTTAGCTCAATACATGCAGCGTCCAACTGAGGAACACATGCAATCTCTACATTGTCTTCTTCGTTATCTAAGTCTTACATCTAATATGGGTTTAATTATACATAAAGATTCACCTCTCACTCTCCATGCTTACTCTGATGCAGATTGGGCTCGTGACAAAGACGACTCTACATTTCTACAACAACATATATAGTCTATTTGGGCAAGAATCTTATCTCTTGGACGTCAAACAAGCAACATACAAGAGCTAGATCATCTACCGAGGCCAAGTACATGGCAGCGGCAAATGGTACTATTGAAATTCTTTGGGTAGGAAATTTATTCAAGGAGCTTGGTCATAACCTCACTCTCGCGCCAGTCATCTATTGTGATAATGCTGGAGCTACATACGCGAGTGCTAATCCAGTTTTTCATTCTAAACTGAAGCATCTGGGATCGTATTACCATTTTATCAGGGAAAATATGTAAAGTGGAAACTTGAGGGTCTCTTACATCTCCACTAATGATCAACTTGTGGATGTCCTTACCAAGCCACTACCACGTATCTTCTTCACAACATTGGTTTTCAAAATCGGTCTTTCATCTTGGCCGCCCGTTTTGAGGGGGCCCTGATAAGGATTGACATATTCTAAGTCAAACTCTGCATATGGTATGCCATAATATAAGGAAATGGTATAAATATCATGTAGCGACCCGAACTTCCCCGATCTCCAAAGAGACGAGAAAGAACGAATTCCTTTGAGAACAACACACATCGGAATGCAAACAGAAGAACATTTCATTGTTTATTACAACAATTCCATCAGAATACAAGAATATACAGAGTATGAGTAAATATTACACATTTGATAAATATCAGAGATTTAAATTACATTTAAATACATAGCAGCGGAAAAATAATACGAAACATAACTGAAAGAAATACATGGATACAGAGCTTCCCTAATATCACTTCAGCTATAAACCAGGATCCTGTGAATATAAATCTGCAAAACCAAAACTACTAGCTGCCCGTGCGGAAAATAGGGGCACCCAGAGTTTAGGTTAAAAACAATAAACTCCAGGTCAGTCATGTGACTGGTGTGAGAACTAAACACAGTTATTAATCTTTATTTTTAAAGTTAGGTAAATTGAGGGACCACGCCGTATAACACGGAACGGGTTTCCTCCCAAGAATACCAGTGCATAAAACAAACAGCGCAATGCTAAATAAAGACAAATGAAGCTATTATAAGACCTAGGTCCCATCACACAATGCAACGCAAGCCGAAAGATAGGGTTTTACCATATAATAGCCAAAGAATGCTTGATAAGTTTAAAAACACATTATTTTGATATTACTATAAGTGTATAATGTCAAAACAATTTCAATCATAAGTATCAATCATAGATGGCATAAGTGTCACATACCACTATGTCACCATACTAGGTTCTACAAATAAAACCGAATTATCACGTATTGGAAATTGGATTCCATCATGAGTCGAGGCAAGGAGCAAGCTCCTCTCCGTTCGAGACACTCTAGCAAATGTCTCAAGACCACACACAGCGATCCTTGGATCCTCCAAAGCCGGTCCTCTCCTACTTTTGAGGATTAATTATTCCTGAACACACGTTTCCCGGTCCTATAGGACCTATATCTGAGGCGCGTCGCATCCAACAACCACACAGGCAAAAATAATATATATGTCAGGGCTGGTAGGTCACTGACATCACCCATAGCTAGAAAGAAACGTCGTGCACTCCCTGGGTCGTTATCCTGTTTTGGCTCATACCGAGGTGTGAGGCTCGCGAATTAATGCCATACACAAAGCTATGCCACATAGGCCGTGCTTTGATCATCAACCATAAGACTTTTCTTTTCAACAGAAGCCTTGATCATTTGCCACTTAGGCATGACATACAGGCAATTCATGCCATGCGATTGATATCCATCAATATATAACCTCTGAGCTCGTACGTCTCAGAGAAGGGCGTTAAGCAAGAGAATAAATTCTCCGCCGCCAAACAGATATATATTTAATAGAAATCAATCACATAGAATAAAATCCAATGTCAGACACACAGTCCATTTACAAGTTCGTTCTGGGTCTGAACGAAATCGAAGGAACCTTATTCCTCGCATATCCATCGATCTCCAAGTACATCTGGACGATCACCAACTGATTCCCTCCTCTTGGGTGTACATCCCAATCAAGATCATCAATAATCATCCAAACGATGTGGAGACCTACGGTCTTCAACCACCGTCTTCATCTTCGACTTATCGTCGAATTGGTTATTCAGAATGGGTATAAACCCGGCCTTTCCGAATAACCCGCGTATATAATAAACAAGTGTTACACAAACGCAACATACGCCTCATTCCAATTAAGAATATTCTTTATTCAAAAATCCACATTCTTAGGGAAAGGTTCCCATTAATTTTATCAAAGATAAATTCTTCTAAATTTATTCTTTAATCTTCCTTTGGATATCAATTCAAACCACGTTAAGGTTTTCCAAACTAGTCGGGATCAGCGAACCACACCAAAGTAATTATTTATTTTATTTCTCAATCCTAACATATTCATCCCATGGAGCAAAACTGGTAATACTCCATATCTAACACCACCGTGTTATCGGTAAATATTAATTACCATTTCACCTTCAAATCTAATTAAAGATTTAACGATCGCTTGGAGCAAAACTGGTGATACCCCATTCTCGATCACTTTAATCTAATTAAAGATTCATTAAAACTCCACTTAGTTTTAATCTTCCCAAAAATCAATATCCTGTCTTTAACTGGGTTAAAGAACCAATGTCATCTAAAACATGGCTCACGATAAACCCAAAATCACTTTCCATTGTTAATCGGGTTAAAGAACATGTGTTATTCAAAACACCGCTCACGATAAACCCCAAAAACCAATTTAAATTCAATTCCAATTAAATACTAATTAATTGGACAATTTCACTAAATCTTAATTAAAAGATTTATTCTTTTCTAAACTGGGTTCAAGAACAGTGTTATTTAAGACACCATTCACGACGAACCCAAAATCCCATTTGATATTAAATACAAGGCTCTGAATAGAAAATATATCAACTTATATTCAATATCAAATTCTGAAACCAACAAATATCGTATTGGAAATAACGATATAAATATAACTTTCAAATTTCCAAAACCATATCTGTACAATCACGAAATCAAACATCGAAATATTCCGAAGATAACTTCAATTCAAATCCATTCCAATTCGTATATTGGAAATTCTGATTATTTTTAAAACCACTTCAAATCCAATTTATTTATTCAAAAATATTGGATTATAATTCTAGTTCATAACTAGCTCGTTTCGATAAAAATATATTTTATCCTTTTTAAATATGGAATTTTTCATCCCAATTCTTTCCAATTCATATATTATGATTTTACACAAATTATTAATATTTTTAATAATTTTATCAAGGTCCGTACAGTCGGTTTTCAATAATGGCCACCGAACTGCACTTACAACACCTTTTCCAAATTTGATTTGGACATAATTCCAAATTCGACCGTTAGATTTCAAATTTCTAATATTCATTGGAAAGCTCTTTTCGATACGAACCCAACGGTTCCGGTTTCAGGAGAATCTGACGGTCGGATCTCCCATAATGCCAATTCGAAGTCAATGGTCGAAACTCGCGAACTACCGCGGCGCGACGCGTTCTATTCAGGCCATTTAATAGATATAATATATATATTATATACATTTCATCGATTTCAATTCTAAACGTATTTTATAATTCGTTTAAATTCGTTTTAAAAACAATTTCAACTTCATATTCAATTTTAAATCAAAATTGAATATTCTACATCATTAACATATAAATGATAATATTTTCAAAACGTTATATTTTGAAATCACTTCCTTTTCTATATTCATTATAAAAACGAATATAATCGATATAAATATCATTCGCAACAAAATGGCGCATATCCAATCAACACGACTTTATATATTTCAATAACTTCGTTATTCTATTCAACAAATTAATATTTATTCTATTCAACACATGAATCTATATTTCTTTCAACACATGAATATTCTCAACACATGAGTATCGTCAACACATGACTATTTTGTTTGTTCAACACATGAATATAATTTATTTTCTAAATTAGAATGAGACCCAATCAATTACCATATAATGTTAATTATATGGATTCCATACAACACATGTATATAATAGCAACGATAAATAATCAACCATCATCCAAAGTGCATCACACAACTGCATAAGCATTAAATATAACTAATTAATGCTCATATAGTCTGTCAATCAAACGATCGACATACAACTAAATAATTGGGATTAGTGTACGCCAAGTATCATCCCAACACCCGTGTGTGGTTTCAAATCTACAAACACTGAAAATTATTTGTGCAGTTGGGCGATGTGTAAAATTTATCGTCCCAATCAATATCCTTCAAATAAGTGTACATAAACCAATCGTCTGATTTGTAAATGAATATTTAATTTATTCATATACACATTAAAAATTATATTTTTAACTATATAATATTTATCTCAACACATGAGTATATTTCCATTCATTCCACATCACAACCAATTTTCACAACACACAAAGTCAAACAAGTCGTCCATGGTCTGTGGACGACGGGTGTCGGGTGCTGCTAAGCACCGTCTGCATCCTAGCATATAATTTTAACTAGAAAACAAGAATTAAAGTGAGAAGTTCTTACCGTGGGTTTCCACTCCTCCATTTTATTCTGAACCGTTAGGATTTGTCTGCCATGCCAACGCAGTCTTCTCTACGCTGTTCATATTAAAAATCACACTTTTATTTCAGCGCTATAAAAGTCACATTTTTATTTCACTATATATAATAAAAATCAAAATTTTATTTTGCTACACAAATAAAATTTTTATTTTTATATTCTCTATTATATAAGAATTCTATTTTCAATCCGCTACTTATATAAAAATCGAATTTTTATTTTGCTACAACATATATAAAAATTATATTTTTATATTCTCTATATTATAAAAATCATATTTTTATAATCTCTACTATATAAAATTCATATTTTTAATTCGCTTCTTTATTATATAAAAATATAATCTTTTCAGTTTTAAAAATATAGTCTTTTCAGTAAACAAAATCAGATCTTTATAGCGAATTTCTTATCATCAAAATCAAACCTTTATACGATCACTTCCATGATAGAAATATATTTTTATAAATCAACTTTCTATATAGTTGTTCATATAAATGAAGATCAGATCTTTACTTCGTTAAAAATTCAATTTTTTTCTTCCAAAATTATTTATGTAAAAATCGCTCCTTTATCATGTTTTCATTCATATAAAAATCGATCCTTTATCATGTTGAAATTCTGATATTTAAGTAATAAAATAAAAATATATAGAAAACTCACCTTTTTCAATCGGTAGGGGCTATTTCGCGTTGCCGCAAGGGGGGTTCCTGCTGCACCGTCGCAGGTGGTGGGGCTGCTCTGGTCATAGGCGGTGGGCCAAGGGCTGGCCAGAGCGGAGGGACTTGGAGCTTGCCGTGGTTCGAATTGAGGAGGCTAGGGCTTGGGGGGTCTTTGTCGACGGGAGAAGAGGCACGAGGGGGTGACGCAGTGATGGCCGGAGGAGGCGCTAGGGCGCACGACGCGTTGGTGGGTGGCGCGATGGGGTTCCGTTGCTTCTCTCTTTCCCTTTCTTTTTTTTTTTTATTTTCTTCGATTAGAAATGACCAGGTAAAAGGGGGTTTTGACCGGTTAAATGGAGAAAAGGGCTTGGCCCATTTTATATATTTTATTATTTTATTATTTTAAATCCCCTAAAAACAACTTTTATTTCGACCTCAAAACGAGACCCGCCGACTGTCGTCCCTGGCTAATTATCCCCATTCTGAACACAATGGGATATGTTTCGTAAACCAATTTGACTGTTACGATCAGTTTTCATCAAAATTAAAATATAAATTAATATTTCAGTCAATATTGAGTTTAACATACATTTTAATTTACCGGCGTCACATATTGATTCAGAAAATTCCAGAAAAATTATTTCTAACTTCGTATTGACGATACGATCCTAACAAAACTAATTTCGTCAAATTCTGAGACCTTTTTAAAAATGGCTATTTTCAAGGCCTTTATATATATTAATATATATATAAATTCCACAGCAACTTTTCTGAATTTTAAACTGGACGTATCTTACACTCTATAAAGTGAAATCTTAATTTCTTACATCCTTTAGAAAGACATGAATAAACAGATTCAAATATTTCTTATTTCGTTCAATTCTGACTTATATTGGATTCTGTATATTCAATTGAAATTCGAAATCGAATTTTCGAGCTACCGCGCCATTTTCAATTCCTTTTATATTTAAAATAAAATATTTATATTCTAACGATGATTCAAATAAATGTATACATTCTAATTCTATTCAAAATAAATCTCTCGTCGTTATTATTTAAAATAAATCATTTTAACTATTCAAAATTCATTAAAATTGTCAAAATAAAAATTTTAAATTGGCCCAGATTTTCCGGATTATTACATTCTCCCCCACTTAAAACTTTTCATCCCCGAAAAGGAACGAAGCTGAAAGTTGTTTTACTAATCAAATCAACTTTCATTATTTCATTATGGCTTATGTTTTTCAACTTTTCAGTTTCTAAAAACTTTTCAAATTTCTCAAAAATTTGGCTAACGCCCTAATTTTTCGAAAAATTTCGCCATAACCTCCCCTGCACCGGGAGCTTCGGGATATTTCAAATAGCCTCTCATGGCCCTCACCAATCCAAAAGAAAAAGTAAAAGTCAAGCAACTAGCCAATCGGCTCATAAAATCATCAAATTCCCAAGAAATACAATAAACATGTACCTATTTGTCGGGCAAACAACTTTATTCTTCTGCTCTAGCCTCCTTGCTATGACCTGTTCAATGGATATACATGTATATGCATGCAATTGTAATCATTTTTCAATACAGTTCAATATTCGCTTCAATTTGGCCAAATGGTTCAAAATTTTAATAAATCAAAACAATAATCATACAACACAACCAGCAATCAATTAGTGAATTAACATTTCAAATTCATAATTTTGATACATATACATAAAATCATGTTTTTGATGCCAAATCACAACTGTAAACCCTATCTAGTTTTGGTTCTCACACCAGTCTAATGGAAATATATAGATATCACACTTTTGGCACTCGAACATCAACTCTGATGACGATGCATCAATCATCAGAATCACCTCCGGACGACTAGAGTGCGATTCTATATTTATCCAGTATATTAAAACTTCGAATATACGTTCATGATGCATATATGCAAAATCTTTACATATCGGATTGTCCAAATTCAATACAAATAAATATTAAAATACGTATAAAACGATTTAAATTTCAAAACAAAATTTGTCTTCATTTTAAAAATATACTCTTCACGCTCGTTCTAGGATATTACTGATCCTATCTCTAACGAGTCATTCTAATTTGATATTATTAATCCAATATCTGATGAATTCTTTCGTATGGTTCTAATGTGCCTTGTTCTCAAGCTCTGTAAACCAGAGCTCTGATACCACTGTAGTAACCCGTGACTTCCCCGGTAAGGAAAGAACAAATTGCTTTGAGAACAACACACATCGGAACGCAAACAGAAGAATATTTCATTGTTTATTACAACAATTCCATCAGAATACAAGAATATACAGAGTATGAGTAAATATTACACATTTGGTAAATATCAGAGATTTAAATTACATTTAAATACATAGCAGCCGAAAAATAATACAAAACATAACTGAAAGAAATACACGGATACAGAGCTTTCCAAATATCACATCAGCTATAAACCAGGATCCTGTGAATATAAATCTGCAAAACCAAAACTACTAGCTGCGCATGCGGAAAATATGGGCACCCAGAGTTTAGGTTAAAAACAATAAACTCCAGGTCAGTCATGTGACTGGTGTGAGAACTAAAAACAGTTATTAATCTTTATTTTTAAAGTTAGGTAAATCAAGTGACCTCGCCATATAACACGGAACGGGTTTCCTCCCAAGAATACCAGTGCATAAAACAAACAGCGCAATGCTAAATAAAGAAAAATGAAGCTATTATAAGACCCAGGTCCCATCACACAATGCAACGGAAGCCGGAGGATAGGGTTTTACCTTATAATAGCCAAAGAATGCTAGATACGTTTAAAAACATATTATTTTGATATTACTATAAGTGTATAATGTCAAAACAATTTCAATCATAAGTATCAATCATAGACGGCATAAGTGTCTCATACCACTATGTTGCCATACTAGGTTCTACAAATAAAACCGAATTATCACGTATTGGAAATTAGATTCCATCATGAATCGAGGCAAGGGGCAAGCTCCTCTCCCTTCGTGACACTCTAGCAAATGTCTCAGGACCACACACAGTGATCCTTGGATCCTCCAAGGTCGATCCTCTCCTACTTTTGAGGATTAATTATTCCTGAACACACATTTCCCGGTCCTATAGGATCTATACCCGAGGCGCCTCGCATCCAACAACCACACAGGTAAAAATAATATATATGTTAGGGCTGGTAGGTCACTGAAATCACCCATAGCTAGAAAGAAACGTCGTGCACTCCTTGGGTCCTTATCCCGTTTTTGACTCATACCGAGGTGTGAGGCTCGCGAATTAACGCCATACACAAAGCTATGCCACATAGGTCGTGCTTTGATCATCAACCACAAGACTTTGCTTTTCAACAGAAGCCTTGATCATTTGCCACTTAGGCATGCCATACAGGCAATTCATGTCATGCGATTGATTTCCATCAATATATAACCTCTGAGCTCGTATGTCTCAGAGAAGGGCGTTAAGCAAGAGAACAAATTCTCCGCCGCCAAACAGATATATATTTAATAGAAATCAATCACACAAAATAAAATCCAATGTCAGACACACAGTCCATTTTCAAGTTCGTTCTGGGTCTGTACGAAATCGGAGGAACCTTATTCCTCGCATATCCATCGATCTCCAAGTACGTCTGGAAGATCACCAACTGATTCCCTCCTCTTGGGTGTACAGCCCAATCAAGATCATCAATAATCATCCAAACGATGTGGAGACCTACGGTCTTCAGCCACCGTCTTCATCTTCGACTTATCGTCGAATCGGTTATTCAGAATGGGTATAAACCCGGCCTTTCCGAATAACCTGCATATATAATAAACAAGTGTTACACAAACACAACATACGCCTCATTCCAATTCAGAATATTCTTTATTCAAAAATCCACATTCTTAGGGAAAGGTTCCCATTACTTTTATCAAAGATAAATTCTTTCTAAATTTATTCTTTAATCTTCCTTTGGATATCATTTCAAACCATGTTAAGGTTTTCCAAACTAGTCGGGATTAGCGAACCACACCGAAGTAATTATTTATTTTATTTCCCAATCCTAACCTATTCATCCCATGGAGCAAAACTGGTAATACTCCATATCTAACACCACCGTGTTATCGGTAAATATTAATTACCATTTCACTTTCAAATCTAATTAAAGACTTAACGATCGCTTGGAGCAAAACTGGTGATACCCCATTCTCAATCACTTTAACCTAATTAAAGATTCATTAAAACTCCACTTAGTTTTAATCTTCCCGAAAATCAATATCATGTTTTTAACTGGGTTAAAGAACCAATGTCATCTAAAACACGGCTCACGATAAACCCAAAATCACATTCCATTGTTAATCGGGTTAAAGAACAGGTGTTATTCAAAACACCGCTCATGATAAACCCCAAAAACCAATTTAAATTCAATTCCAATTAAATACTAATTATTGGACAATTTCACTAAATCTTAATTAAAAGATTTATTCTTTTCTAAACTGGGTTCAAGAATAGTATTATTTAAGACACCATTCACGACGAACCCAAAATCCCATTTGATATTAAATACGAGGCTCTGAACAGAAAATATATCGGCTTATATTCAATATCAAATTCTGAAACCAACAAATATCGTATTGGAAATAACGATATAAATATTTCTTTCAAATTTCCACAACCATATCCGTACAATCATGAAATCCAACATCGAAGTATTCCGAAGATAACTTCAATACAAATCCATTCCAATTTCTATATTGGAAATTCTGATTATTTTTAAAACCACTTCAAATCCAATTTATTTATTCAAAAATATTGGATTATAATTCTAGTTCATAACTAGTTCGTTTCGATAAAAATATATTTTATCCTTTTTAAATATGGTATTTTTCATCCCAGTTTTTTCCAATTCATATATTATGATTTTACACAAATTATTAATATTTTTAATAATTTTATCAAGGCCCGTACAGTCGGTTTTCAATAACGGCCACCGAACTGCACTTACAACGACCTTTTCCAAATTTAATTTGGACATAATTCCAAATCCAACCGTTAGATTTCAAATTTCTAATATTCATTGGAAAGCTCTTTTCGATACGAACCCAACGGTTCCGGTTTCAGGACAATCCGACGGTCGGATCTCCCATAACGCAAATTCGAAGTTAATGGTCGAAACTCGCGAACTGCCGCGGCGCGGCGCGTTCTATTCAGACCATTTAATATATATAATATATATATATTATATACATTTCGTCGATTTCAATTCTAAACGTATTTTATAATTCGTTTAAATTCGTTTTCAAAACAATTTCAACTTCATATTCAATTTTAAATCAAAATTGAATATTCTATATCATTAACATATAAATGATAATATTTTCAAAACGTTATATTTTGAAATCATTTCCTTTTCTATATTCATTATAAAAACGAATATAATCAATATAAATATCATTCGCGTCAAAATGGCGCATATCTAATCAACACGACTTTATATACTTCAATAACTTCGTTATTCTATTCAACAAATGAATATTTATTCTATTCAACACATGAATCTATATTTCTTTCAGCACATGAATATTCTCAACACGTGAGTATCGTCAACACATGACTATTTTGTTTATTCAACACATGAATATAATTTTTTTTCTAAATTGGCATGAGACCCAATCAATTACCATACAATGTTAATTATATGGATTCCATACAACACATGTATATAATAGCAACGATAAATAATCAACCATCATCCAAAGTGCACCACACAACTGCATAAGCATTAAATATAACTAATTAACGCTCATATAGTCTGCCAATCAAACGATCGACATACAACTAAATAATTGGGATTAGTGTACGCCAAGTATCATCCCAACACCCGTGTGTGGTTTCAAATCAACAAACACTGAATATTATTTGTGCAGTTGGGCGATATGTAAAATTTATCATCCCAATCAATATCCTTCAAATAGGTATACATAAACAAATCGTCTGATTTGTAAATGAATATTTAATTTATTCATATACACATTAAAAATTATATTTTTAACTATATAATATTTATCTCAACACATGAGTATATTTCCATTCATTCCACATCACAACCAATTTTCACAACAAACAAAGTCAAACAAGTCATCCATGGTCTATGGACGACGGGTGTCGGGTGCTGCTAAGCACCGTCTGCATCCTAGCATATAATTTTAACTAGAAAACAAGAATTAAAGTGAGAAGTTCTTACAGTGGGTTTCCACTCCTCCATTTCATTCTGAACCGTTTGGATTTGTCTGCCATGCCAACGTAGTCTTCTCTACGCTGCTCATATTAAAAATCACACTTTTATTTCAGCTCTATAAAAGTCACATTTTAATTTCACTATATATATAATAAAAATCAGATTTTTATTTTGCTACACAAATAAAAATTATATTTTTATATTCTCTATTATATAAGAATTCTATTTTCAGTCCGCTACTTATATAAAAATCGAATTTTTATTTCGCTACAACATATATAATTTTTTTTTTATATTCTCTATCTTATAAAAATCATATTTTTATAATCTCTACTATATAAAAATCATATTTTTAATTCGCTACTTTATTATATAAAAATATAATCTTTTCAGTTTTAAAAATATAATCTTTTCAGTAAACAAAATCCGTTCTTTAAAGTGAATTTCTTATCATCAAAATCAAACCTTTATACGTTCACTTCCATGATAGAAATTATATTTTTATAAATCAACTTTATATATAGTTGTTCATATAAATAAAGATCAAATCTTTACTTCATTAAAAATTTAATTTTTTTCTTCTAAAATTATTTATGTAAAAATCGCTCCTCTATCATGTTTTCATTCATATAAAAATCGCTCCTTTATCATGTTGAAATTCTGATATTTATATAATAAAATAAAAATATATAGAAAACTCGCCTTTTTCAATCGATAGGGGCTGTTTCGCGCTGCCGCAAGAGGGGTTTCCTTCTGCGCCGTCGCAGGTGGTAGGGTCGCTCTGGTCGAAGGCGGTGGGCCAAGGGCTTGCCGGAGTGGAGGGACTTGGAGCTCGCGGTGGTCCAAATTGAGGAGGCTAGGGCTTGAGGGGTCTTCGACGATGGGAGAAGAGGCACAAGGGGGTGATGTAGTGATGGCCGGAGGAGGCGCTAGGGCGCACGACGCGTTGGTGGGTGGCGCGATGGGGTTCTGTCGCTTCCCTCTTTCCCTTTTTTTTTCTTCGATTAGAAATGACCAGGTAAAAGGGGATTTTGACCAGTTAAATGGAGAAAAGGGCTTGGCCCATTTTATATATTTAGTTATTTTATTATTTTAAATCCCCTAAAAACAACTTTTTATTTCGACCTCAAAACGAGACCCACAGATTGTCGTCCCTAGCTAATTACCCCCATTCCGAACACAATGGAATAAGTTTCGTAAGCCAATTTGACTGTTATGATCAGTTTTCATCAAAATTAAAATATAAATTAATATTTCAGTCAATAGTGAGTTTAACGTACATTTTAATTTACCGGGGTCACATATTGATTCAGAAAATTCCAGAAAAATTATTTCTAACTTCGTATTGACGATACGATCCTAACAAAACTAATTTTGTTAGATTCCGAGACCTTTTGAAAAAATGGCTATTTTCAAGGCCTTTTGTATATATATATTGAAATATATATAAATTCCACAACGACTTTTCTGAATTTTAAACTGGACGTATCTTACACTCTATAAAGTGAAATCTCAGTTTCTTACATCCGCTAGAAAGACATGAATAAACAGATTCAAATATTTCTTGTTTCGTTCGATTCTGACTTATATTGAATTCTGTATATTCAATTGAAATTCGAAATCGAATTTTCAAACTACCACGCCATTTTCAATTCCTTTTATATTTAAAATAAAATATTTATATTCTAACGACGATTCAAATAAATATATACGTTCTAATTCTATTCAAAATAAATCTCTTGTCGTTATTATTTAAAATAAATCGTTTTAAGTATTCAAAATTCATTAAAATTGCCAAAATAAAAAAATTTAATTGGCTCAAATTTTCCGGGTTATTACATTCTTCCCCACTTAAAACTTTTCGTCCCCGAAAAGGAACGAAGCTGAAAGTTGTTTTACTAATCAACTCAACTTTCATTATTTTCATTATGCCTTAAGTTTTTTAACTTTTCAGTTTCTAAAAACTTTTCAAATTTCTCAAAAATTTGGCTAACACCCTAAATTTTTGAAAAATTTCGCCATAACCTCCCCTGCACCGGGAGCTTCGTGATATTTCAAATAGCCTCCAATGGCCCTCACCATTCCAAAAGAAAAAGAAAAAACCAAGCGGCTCATAAAATCATCAAATTCCCAAGGAATACAATAAACATGTACCTATTTGTCGGGCAAACAATTTTATTCTTCTGCTCTAGCCTCCTTGCTATGACTTGTTCAATGGACATACATGTATATGCATGCAATTGTAATCATTTTTCAATACAGTTCAATATTCGGTTCAATTTGGCCAAATGGTTCAAAAATTTAATAAATCAAAACAATAATCATACAACACAACCATCAATCAATTAGTGAATTAACGTTTCAAATTCATAATTTTGATATATATACATAAAATTATGTTTTTGATGTCAAATCACAACAGTAAACCCTATCTAGTTTTGGTTCTCACACCAGTCTAATGGGAATATATAGATATCACACTTTTGGCACTCGAACATCAACTCTGATGACGATGCATCAATCATCCGAATCACCTCTGGGCGACTAGAGTGCGATTCTATATTTATCCAGTATATTAAAATTTCGAATATACGTTCATGACGCATATATGCAAAATCTTTATATATCGGATTATCCAAATTCAATACAAATAAATATTCAAATATGTATAAAACGATTTAAATTTCAAAACAAAATTTGTCTTCATTTTAAAAATATACTCTTCACACTCGTTCTAGGACACTACTGATCCTATCTCTATCGAGTCATTCTAATTGGATATTACTAATCCAATATCTGATGAATTCTTTCGTATGGTTCTAATGTGCCTTGTTCTCGAGCTCTGTAAACCAAAGCTCTGATACCACTGGAGCAACACGTGACTTCCCCCGGTAAGGAAAGAACAAATTGCTTTGAGAACAACACACATCGGAACGCAAACGGAAGAAAATTTCATTGTTTATTACAACAATTCCATCAGAATACAAGAATACATGGAGTATGAGTAAATATTACACATTTGATAAATATCAGAGATTTAAATTACATTTAAATACATAGTAGCGGAAAAATAATACAAAACATAACTGAAAGAAATACACGGATACAGAGCTTTCCGAATATCACTTCAGCTATAAACTAGGATCCTGTGAATATAAATCTGCAAAACCAAAACTACTAGTTTCCCGTGCAGAAAATAGGGGCACCCAGAGTTTAGGTTAAAAAAATTAAACTCCAGGTCAGTCATTGACTGGTGTGAGAACTAAAAACAGTTATTAATCTTTATTTTTAAAATTAGGTAAATCAAGTAACCACGTCGTATAACATTGAACGGGTTTCCTCCCAAGAATACCAGTGCATAAAACAAACAACGCAATACTAAATAAAGAAAAATGAATCTATTATAAGACCCCATCACACAATGCAACGCAAGCCGGAGGATAGGGTTTTACCTTATAATAGCCGAAGAATGCTTGATACGTTTAAAAACACATTATTTTGATATTACTATAAGTTTATAATGTCAACACAATTTCAATCATAAGTATCAATCATAGACGGCATAAGTGTCCCATACCACTATATCGCCATACTAGGTTCTACAAATAAAACCGAATTATCGCGTATTGGAAATTGGATTCCATCATGAGTCGAGGGAAGGGGCAAGCTCCTCTCCGTTCGAGACACTCTAGCAAATGTCTCAGGACCACACACAGCGATCCTTGGATCCTCCAAGGTCGGTCCTCTCCTACTTTTGAGGATTAATTATTCATGAACACACATTTCCTGGTCCTATAGGACCTATATCCGAGGCACCTCACATCCAACAACCACACAGGTAAAAATAATATATATGTCAGGGCTGGTAGGTCACTGACATCACCCATAGCTAGAAAGAAACGTCGTGCACTCCTTGGGTCCTTATCCCGTTTTTGACTCATACCGAGGTGTGAGGCTCGCGAATTAACGCCATACACAAAGCTATGCCACATAGGCCGTGCTTTGATCATCAACCACAAGACTTTGCTTTTCAACAGAAGCCTTGATCATTTGCCACTTAGGCATGCCACATAGGCAATTCATGTCATGCGATTGATATCCATCAATATATAACCTCTGAGCTCGTACGTCTCAGAGAAGGGCGTTAAGCAAGAGAATAAATTCTCCGCTGCCAAACAGATATATATTTAATAGAAATCAATCACATAGAATAAAATCCAATGTCAGACACATAGTCCATTTACAAGTTCGTTCTGGGTCTGAACGAAACCGGAGGAACCTTATTCCTCGCATACCCATTGATCTCCAAGTACGTCTGGACGATCACCAACTGATTCCCTCCTCTTGGATGTACAGCCCAATCAAGATCATCAATAATCATCAAAACGACGTGGAGACCTACAGTCTTCAACCATCATCTTCATCTTTGACTTCTCGTCGAATCGGTTATTCAGAATGGGTATAAACCCGGCCTTTCCGAATAACCCGCATATATAATAAATAAGTGTTACACAAATGCAACATACGCCTCATTCCAATTCAGAATATTCTTTATTCAAAAATCCACATTCTTAGGGAAAGGTTCCCATTAATTTTATCAAAGATAAATTCTTCTGAATTTATTCTTTAATCTTCCTTTGGATATCAATTCAAACCATGTTAAGGTTTTCCAAACTAGTCGGGATTAACTAACCACACCGAAGTAATTATTTATTTTATTTCCCAATCCCAACCTATTCATCCCATGGAGCAAAACTGGTAATACTCCATATCTAACACCATCGTGTTATCGGTCAATATTAATTACCATTTCACGTTCAAATCTAATTAAAGATTTAACTATCACTTGGAGCAAAACTGGTGATACTCCATTCTCGATCACTTTAATCTAATTGAAGATTCATTAAAACTCCACTTAGTTTTAATCTTCCCAAAAATCAATATCCTGTCTTTAATTGGGTTAAAGAACCAATGTCATCTAAAACACAGCTCACGATAAACCCAAAATCACTTTCCATTGTTAATCGGGTTAAAGAACAGGTGTTATTCAAAACACCGCTCACGATAACCCCAAAAACCAATTTAAATTCAATTCCAATAAATACTAATTAAAAGGACAATTTCACTAAATCTTAATTAAAAGATTTGTTCTTTTCTAAACTAGGTTCAAGAACAGTGTTATTTAAGACACCATTCACGACAAACCCAAAATCTCATTTGATATTAAATACAAGGCTCTGAATAGAAAATATATCGGCTTATATTCAATATCAAATTTCGAAACCAACAAATATCGTATTAGAAATAACGATATAAATATATCTTTCAAATTTCCACAACCATATCTGTACAATCACTGAATCCAACATCGAAATATTCCGAAGATAATTTCGATTCAAATCCATTCCAATTCGTATATTGGAAATTCTGATTATTTTTAAAACCACTTCAAATCCAATTTATTTATTCAAAAATATTGGATTATAATTCTAGTTCATAACTAGTTCATTTCGATAAACATATACTTTTATCCTTTTTAAATATGGGATTTTTCATCCCAGTTCTTTCCAATTCAAATATTATGATTTTACAAAAATTATTAATATTTTTAATAATTTTATCAAGGCCTGTACAGTCGGTTTTCAATAACGGCCACCGAACTGCACTTACAACGACCTTTTCCAAATTTGATTTGGACATAATTCCAAATCCAACCGTTTGATTTCAAATTTCTAATATTCATTGGAAACCACTTTTCGATACGAACCCAACGGTTCCGGTTTCAGGAGAATCCGACGGTCTGATCTCCCGTAACGCCAATTCGAAGTCAATGGTCGAAATTCGCGAACTTGCCGCGGCGCGTTCTATTCACGCCGTTTAATATATATTATATATATTTCGTCGATTTCAATTCTAAACGTATTTTGTAATTCGTTTAAATTCGTTTTCAAAACAATTTCAACTTCATATTCAATTTTAAATCAAAATTGAATATTCCATATCATTAACATATAAATGATAATATTTTCAAAACGTTATATTTTGAAATCACTTCCTTTTCTATATTCATTATAAAAACGAATACAATCGATATAAATATCGTTCGCGTCAAAATGGCGCATATCTAATCAACATGGCTTTATATATTTCAAACTTCGTTATTCTATTCAACAAATGAATATTTATTCTATTCAACACATAAATCTATATTTCTTTCAACAAATGAATATTCTCAACACATGAGTATCGTCAACACATGACTATTTTGTTTATTTAACACATGAATATAATTTATTTTCTAAATTGGAATGAGACCCAATCAATTACCATATAATGTTAATTATATGGATTTTTAACATTATATGGATTCGATACAACACATGTATATAATAGCAACGATAAATAATCAACCATCATCCAATGTGCACTACACAACTGCATAAGCATTAATTATAACTAATTAACACTCATACAGTCTGTCAATCAAACGATCGACATACAACTAAATAATTGGGATTAGTGTACGCCAAATATCATCCCAACACCCGTGTGGGGTTTCAAATCAACAAACACTGAATATTATTTGTGTAGTTGGGTGATGTATAAAATTTATCGTCCCAGTCAATATCCTTCAAATAGGTGTACATAAGCAAATCATCTTATTTATAAATGAATATTTATTTTATTCATATACACATTAAAAATTATATTTTTAACTAAATATTTATCTCAACAGATGAGTATATTTCCATTCATTCCACATCACAACCAATTTTCACATCACACAAAGTCAAACAAGTCGTCCATGGTATGTGGACGATGGGTGTCGGGTGCGGCTAAACACCGTCAGCATCCTAGCATATAATTTTAACTAGAAAACAAGAATTAAAGTGAGAAGTTCTCACCGTGGGTATCCACTCCTCCATTTTATTCTGAACCGTTTGGATTTGTCTGCCATGCCAACGCAGTCTTCTCTACGCTGTTCATATTAAAAATCACACTTTTATTTCAACCCTATAAAAGTCACATTTTTATTTCACTATATATATAATAAAAATCAGATTTTTATTTTGCTACACAAATAAAAATTATATTTTTATATTCTCTATTATATAGGAATTCTATTTTCAATCCGCTACTTATATAAAAATCGAATTTTTATTTCGCTACAACATATATAAAAATTATATTTTTATATTCTCTATCTTATAAAAATCATATTTTTATAATCTCTACTATATAAAATTCATATTTTTAAGTCGCTACTTTATTATATAAAAATATAATCTTTTCAGTTTTAAAAATATAGTCTTTTCAGTAAACAAAATCAGATCTTTATAGCGAATTTCTTATCATCAAAATCAAACCTTTACACGTTCACTTCCATGATAGAAATTATATTTTTATAAATCAACTTTCTATATAGTTGTTCATATAAATGAAGATCAAATCTTTACTTCATTAAAAATTCAATTTTTTTCTTCCAAAATTATTTATGTAAAAATCGCTCCTTCATCATGTTTTCATTCATATAAAAATCGCTCCTTTATCATGTTGAAATTCTGATATTTATATAATAAAATAAAATATATAGAAAACTCACCTTTTTCAATCGGTAGGGGCAATTTCGCGCTGCCGCAAGGGGGGTTCCTTCTGCACCGTCGCAGGTGGTGGGGCCGCTCTGGTCATAGGCAGTGGGCCAAGGGCTGGCCGGAGCGGAGGGACTTGGAGCTTGCAGTGGTTCGAATTGAGGAGGCTAGGGCTTGAGGGGTCTTCGTCGACGGGAGAAGAGGCACGAGGGGGTGACACAGTGATGGCCGGAGGAGGCGCTAGGGCGCACGACGCGTTGGTGGGTGGCGCAATGGGGTTCCATTGCTTCCCTCTTTTCCTTTCTTTTTTTTATTTTCTTCGATTAGAATTGACCAGGCAAAACGGGTTTTGACCGGTTAAACAAAGAAAAGGGCTTAGCCCATTTTATATATTTAATTATTTTATTATTTTAAATCTCCTAAAAACAACTTTTTTTTTCGACCTCAGAACGAGACCCACCGACTGTCGTCCCTAGCTAATTACCCCCATTCCGAACACAATGGGATATGTTTCGTAAGCCAATTTGACGGTTACGATCAATTTTCATCAAAATTAAAATATAAATTAATATTTTAGTCAATACTGAGTTTAACGTATATTTTAATTTGTCGGGGTCACATATTGATTCAGAAAATTCCAGAAAAATTATTTCTAACTTCGTATTGACGATATAATCCTAACAAAACTAATTTCGTCAGATTTTGAGACCTTTTGAAAATTGGTTATTTTCAAGGCCTTTATATATATATATATATATATATATATATATATATATATATATATTCCACAGCGACTTTTTTGAATTTTAAACTGGACGTATCTTACACTCTATAAAGTGAATTCTTAGTTTCTTACATCCGTTAGAAAGACATGAATAAACAGATTCAAATATTTATTGTTTCGTTCAATTCTGACTTATATTGAATTATGTATATTCAATTGAAATTCGAAATCGGATTTTCGAACTGCCGCCCCATTTTCAATTCCTTTTATATTTAAAATAAAATATTTATATTCTAACGATGATTCAAATAAATATATACGTTCTAATTCTATTCAAAATAAATCTCTCGTCGTTATTATTTAAAATAAATCATTTTAAATATTCAAAATTCATTAAAATTGTCAAAATAAAAAGTTTGAATTGGCTCAGATTTTCCGGGTTATTACATTCTCCCCCACTTAAAACTTTTCGTCCCCGAAAAGGAACAAAGCTGAAAGTTGTTTTACTAATCAACTCAACTTTCATTATTTTCATTATGGCTTAAGTTTTTGAAAAAGTTTTTGAACTTTTCAGTTTCTAAAAACTTTTCAAATTTCTCAAAAATTTGGCTAACACCCTAATTTTTCGAAAAATTTCGCCATAACCTCCCCTACACCGAGAGCTTCGGGATATTTCAAAGATCCTCTCATGGCCCTCACCAATCCAAAAGAAAACGAAAAAGCCAAGCGACTAGCCAATCGGCTCATAAAATCATCAAATTCCCAAGAAATACAATAAACATGTACCTATTTGTCGGGCAAACAATTTTATTCTTCTGCTCTAGCCTCCTTGCTATGACCTGTTCAATGGATATACATGTATATGCATGCAATTGTAATCATTTTTCAATACAGTTCAATATTTGGTTCAATTTGGCCAATTGGTTCAAAATTTTAGTAAATCAAAACAATAATCGTACAACACAACCATCAATCAATTAGTGAATTAACATTTCAAATTCATAATTTTGATACATATACATAAAATCGTGTTTTTGATGCCAAATCACAAGAGTAAACCCTATCTAGTTTTGGTTCTCACACCAGTCTAATGGAAATATATAGATATCACACTTTTGGCACTCGAACATCAACTCTGATGACGATGCATCAATCATCAGAATCACTTCCGAACGACTAGAGTGCGATTCTATATTTATCCAGTATATTAAAACTTCGAATATACGTTCATGACGCGTATATGCAAAATCTTTATATATCGGATTGTCTAAATTCAATACAAATAAATATTCAAATATGTATAAAACGATTTAAATTTCAAAACAAAATTTGTCTTCATTTTAAAAATATACTCTTCACACTCGTTCTAGGATACTACTGATCCTATCTCTAACGAGTCATTCTAATTTGATATTATTAATCCAATATCTGATGAATTCTTTCGTATGGTTCTAATGTGCCTTGTTCTAGAGCTCTGTAAACCAAAGCTCTGATACCACTGTAGTAACCTTGACTTCCCCAGTAAGGAAAGAACGAATTGCTTTGAGAACAACACACATTGGAACGCAAACAGAAGAACATTTCATTGTTTATTACAACAATTCCATCAGAATACAAGAATATACAGAGTATGAGTAAATATTACACATTTGATAAATATCAGAGATTTAAATTACATTTAAATACAAAGCAGCAGAAAAATAATACAAAACATAACTGAAAGAAATACACGGATACAGAGCTTTCCAAATATCACTTCAGCTATAAACCAGGATCCTGTGAATATAAATCTGCAAAACCAAAACTACTAGCTGCCCGTGCGGAAAATAGGGGCACCCAGAGTTTGGGTTAAAAACAATAAACTCCAGGTCAGTCATGTGACTGGTGTGAGAACTAAAAACAGTTATTAATCTTTATTTTTAAAGTTAAGTAAATGAAGTGACCACGCCATATAACACGGAACGGGTTTCCTCCCAAGAATACCAGTGCATAAAACAAACAGCGCAATGCTAAATAAAGAAAAATGAAGCTATTATAAGACCCAGGTCCCATCACACAATGCAACACAAGCCGGAGGATAGGGCTTTACCTTATAATAGCCAAAGAATGCTTGATACGTTTAAAAACATATTATTTTGATATTACTATAAGTGTATAATGTCAAAACAATTTCAATCATAAGTATCAATCATAGAAGTCATAAGTGTCCCACACCGCTATGTCGCCATACTAGGTTCTACAAATAAAACCGAATTATCACGTTTTGGAATTTGGATTCCATCATGAGTCGAGGCAAGGGGTAAGCTCCTCTCCATTCGAGACACTCTAGCAAATGTCTCAGGACCACACACAGCGATTCTTGGATCCTCTAAGGTCGGTCCTCTTCTACTTTTGAGGATTAATTATTCCTGAACACACGTTTCTCGGTCCTATAGGACCTATATCCGAGGCGCCTCACATTCAACAACCACATAGGTAAAAATAATATATATGTCAGGGCTGGTAGGTCACTGACATCGCCCATAGCTAGAAAGAAACGTCGTGCACTCCTTGGGTCCTTATTCCGTTTTTGACTCATACCGAGGTGTGAGGCTCGCGAATTAACGCCATACACAAAGCTATGCCACATAGGTTGTGCTTTGATCATCAACCACAAGACTTTACTTTTCAACAGAAGCCTTGATCATTTGCCACACAGGCAATTCATGCCATGCGATTGATATCTATCATATGAGCTCGTACGTCTCAGAGAAGGGCGTTAAGCAAGAGAATAAATTCTCCGCCGCCAAACAGATATATATTTAATAGAAATCAATCACACAGAATAAAATCCAATGTCAGACACACAGTCCATTTACAAGTTCGTTCTGGGTCTGAACGAAATCGGAGGAACCTTATTCCTCTCATATCCATCGATCTCCAAGTACGTCTGGACGATCACCAACTAATTCCCTCCTCTTGGGTGTACAGCCCAATCAAGATCATCAATAATCATCCAAATGATGTGGAGACCTACGGTCTTCAACCACCGTCTTCATCTTCGACTTATCGTCGAATCGGTTATTCAGAATGGGTATAAACCCGGCCTTTCCAAATAACTCGCGTATATAATAAACAAGTGTTACACAAACGCGACATACGCCTCATTCCAATTCAGAATATTCTTTATTCAAAAATCCACATTCTTAGGGAAAGGTTCCCATTAATTTTATCAAAGATAAATTCTTCTAAATTTATTCTTTAATCTTCCTTTGAATATCAATTCAAACCATGTTAATGTTTTCCAAACTAGTCGGGATTAGCGAACTACACCAAAGTAATTATTTATTTTATTTCCCAATCCCCACCTATTCATCCCATGGAGCAAAACTGGTAATACTCCATATCTAACACCACCGTGTTATCGGTAAATATTAATTACCATTTCACGTTCAAATCTAATTAATGGTTTAACTATCGCTTGGAGCAAAACTGGTGATACTCCATTCTCGATCACTTTAATCTAATTAAAGATTCATTAAAACTCCACTTAGTTTTAATCTTCCCAAAAATCAATATCCTGTCTTTAACTGGGTTAAAGAAACAATGTCATCTGAAACACGGCTCATGATAAACCCAAAATCACTTTCCATTGTTAATCGGTTAAAGAACAGGTGTTATTCAAAACACTGCTCACGATAAACCCCAAAAACCAATTTAAATTCAATTCCAATTAAATACTAATTAATTGGACAATTTCACTAAATCTTATTTAAAAGATTTATTCTTTTCTAAACTGGGTTCAAGAATAGTGTTATTTAAGACACCATTCACGACGAACCCAAAATCCCATTTGATATTAAATACAAGGATCTGAATAGAAAATATATCGGCTTATATTCAATATCAAATTCTGAAACCAACAAATATCGTATTGGAAGTAACGATATAAATATATCTTTCAAATTTCCACAACCGTATTTGTACAATCCCGAAGTCCAACATCGAAATATTCCGAAGATAATTTCGATTCAAATCCATTCCAATTCATATATTGGAAATTCTGATTATTTTTAAAACCACTTCAAATCCAATTTATTTATTCAAAAATATTGGATTATAATTCTAGTTCATAACTAGTTTGTTTCGATAAAAATATATTTTTATCCTTTTTAAATATGGGATTTTTCATCCCAGTTCTTTCCAATTCATATATTATGATTTTACATAAATTATTAATATTTTTAATAATTTTATCAAGGCCCGTACAATCGGTATGCAATAATGGACACCGAACTGCACTTACAGTGACCTTTTCCAAATTTGATTTGGACATAATTCCAAATCCAACCGTTAGATTTCAAATTTCTAATATTCGTTGGAAAGTTCTTTTCGATACAAAACTAACGGTTCCGATTTCAGGAGAATCCGACGGTCGGATCTCCCGTAACGCCAATTCGAAGTCAATGGTCGAAATTCGCGAACTACCGCGGTGCGGCGCATTCTTTTCAGGCCATTATATATATATATATAATATTTATATTATATATATTTCGTCGATTTCAATTCTAAACGTATTTTATAATTCGTTTAAATTCGTTTTCAAAACAATTTGAACTTCATATTCAATTTTAAATCAAAATTGAATATTCCATATCATTAACATATAAAATAATATTTTCAAAACGTTATATTTTGAAATCACTTCCCTTTCTATATTCATTATAAAAACGAATATAATCGATATAAATATCGTTCGTGTCAAAACGGCGCATATCTAATCAACACGGCTTTATATATTTCAATAACTTCGTTATTCTATTCAACAAATGAATATTTATTCTATTCAACACATGAATCCATATTTCTTTCAACACATGAATATTCTTAACACATGAGTATCGTCAACACATGACTATTTTGTTTATTCAACACATGAATATAATTTATTTTCTAAATTAGAATGAGACCCAATCAATTACCATATAATGTTAATTATATGGATTCCATATAACAAATGTATATAATAGCAACGATAAATAATCAACCATCATCCAAAGTGCACCACACAACTGCATAAGCATTAAATATAACTAATTAACGCTCATACAGTCTGTCAATCAAACGATCGACATACAGCTAAATAATTGGGATAAGTGTACGCCAAATATCACCCCAACACCTGTGTGGGGTTTCAAGTCAACAAACACTGAATATTATTTGTGCAGTTGGGCGATGTGTAAAATTTATCGTCCTAATCAATATCCTTCAAATAGGTGTACATAAACAAATCGTCTGATTTGTAAATGAATATTTACTTTATTCATATACACATTAAAAATTATATTTTTAACTATATAATATTTATCTCAACACAAGAGTATATTTCCATTCATTCCACAACACAACCAATTTTCACAACACACAAAGTCAAACAAGTCGTCCATGGTCTGTGGATGACGGGTGTCGGGTGCTGCTAAGCACCGTCTGCATCCTAGCATATAATTTTAACTACAAAACAAGAATTAAAGTGAGAAGTTCTCACTGTGGGTTTCCACTCCTCCATTTTATTCTGAACTGTTAGGATTTGTCTGCCATGCTAACGCAGTCTTCTCTACGCTGTTCATATTAAAAATCACACTTTTATTTCAACACTATAAAAGTCACATTTTTATTTCACTATATATATAATAAAAATCAGATTTTTATTTTGCCACACAAATAAAAATTATATTTTTATATTCTCTATTATATAAGAATTCTATTTTCAATCCGCTACTTATATAAAAATCGAATTTTTATTTCGCTACAACATATATAAAAATTATATTTTTATATTCTTTATCTTATAAAAATCATAATTTTATAATCTCTACTATATAAAAATCATATTCTTAATTCGCTACTTTATTATATAAAAATATAATCTTTTCAGTTTTAAAAATATAATCTTTTCAGTAAACAAAATCAGATCTTTGTAGCGAATTTCTTATCATCAAAATCAAACCTTTATATGTTCACTTCTATGATAGAAATTATATTTTTATAAATCAACTTTCTATATGGTTGTTCATATAAATGAAGATCAAATCTTTACTTCATTAAAAATTAAATTTTTTTCTTCTAAAATTATTTATGTAAAAATCGCTCCTTTATCATGTTTTCATTCATATAAAAATTGCTCCTTTATCATGTTGAAATTCTGATATTTATATAATAAAATAAAAATATATAGAAAACCCACCTTTTTCAATCAGTAGGGGTTGTTTCGCACTACCGCTAGGGGGGTTCCTTCTGCGCCGTCGCAGGTGGTGGGGCCGCTCTGGTCGTAGGCGGTGGGCCAAGGGTTGTCCGGAGCGGAGGGACTTGGAGCTCACGGTGGTTCGAATTGAGGAGGCTAGGGCTTGAGGGGTCTTCGTCGATGGAAGAAGAGGCACGAGGGGTGACGCAGTGATGGCCGAAGGAGACGCTAGGGTGCACGACACGTTGGTAGGTGGTGTGATAGGGTTCCGTCGCTTCCCTCTTTCCTTTTCTATTTTTTTATTTTCTTCGATTAGAAATGACCAGGTAAAAGGGGGTTTGACCGGTTAAATGGAGAAAAGGGCTTGGCCCATTTTATATATTTAATTATTTTATTATTTTAAATCCCCTAAAAACAACTTTTTATTTCGACCTCAAAACGAGACCCACCGACTGTCGTCCCTAGCTAATTACCCTCATTCCGAACACAATGGGATATGTTTCGTAAGCCAATTTGACTATTACGATCAGTTTTCATCAAAATTAAAATATAAATTAATATTTCAGTCAATATTGAGTTTAACGCACATTTTAATTTACCGGGGTCACATATTGATTCAAAAAATTCCAGAAAAATTATTTCTAACTTCGTATTGACGATACGATCATAACAAAACTAATTTCGTCAGATTCTGAGACCTTTTGAAAAATGGCTATTTTCAAGGCCTTTATATATATTAATATATATATAAATTCCACAACGACTTTTCTGAATTTTAATCTGGACATATCTTACACTCTATAAAGTGAAATCTCATTTTCTTACATCCGTTAGAAAGACATGAATAAACAGATTCAAATATTTCTTATTTCGTTCAATTCTGACTTATATTGAATTCTGTATATTCAATTGAAATTCTAAATCGAATTTTTGAACTACTGGGCCATTTTCAATTCCTTTTATATTTAAAATAAAATATTTATATTCTAACGACGATTCAAATAAATATATACGTTCTAGTTCTATTCAAAATAAATCTCTCGTCGTTATTATTTAAAATAAATCATTTTAAATATTCAAAATTCATTAAAATTGCCAAAATAAAAATTTTAAATTGGCTCAGATTTTCCGGGTTATTACATATCATTAATGATATTATTCTGTAACTGTAGCAGTACGTATAAATGGTATGCTATAATATGAGGGAATAATATAAATATAATTAATGATATTATTCCATAACTGTAGCAGTACGTATAATTGGTATGCCATAATATGAGGAAATAGTATAAATATCATTGATTATATTATTCTATAATTGTAGCAGTACGTATAACTGCATGTATCTTGTAAGTTTATATATTTGTGATTATTGAATGGAAAAGTATCTTCCTCTTCAACTCTTCATCACTACCTCCATATTCTGAATTGGGTATGACATTTTCACCTTTTCAGTACCCAGTAGTGCTTGTACCATACAACGGAAAGATGAATTTTCTTAAAAAACAGTATTGAAGGTACAAATTTTGAAAAACCAGGGCCAGTGTTTTTTTAATGATTACTACCATGGAATATTGGATAATTGATAATATTCTAGCACATATTTTAGAGCTTTATAAATAATTGCAATGGCGTTCTTACTTCTGTATATACCATTAAACTTTGTCATTCTTTGGAAAAACGTTAACATGAGGAATTTTGCTAGTACTATGAAAAAATTTATGAAAGTAAGAGCTTGTGAATGACGACTTTTAAAGGTGATTCATATCTGATTGAAGGGCATGACATGTTGAAGAAGAATTATACTTCTATTAACTAACCAAGGATAATTTACATTTACGTTATAATGTGTTTCTTCTACATTATAATGTGTTTCTTCTACATGCTTAATTTGATAATTTACATTTACGTTATCAAGTAGTTAATAATTCATATGTGATCGGGATTTACATTAGCTCTATCAGTCAAATGGATATGTCCAGAAATATTACTCTTGTCGCATTACTGAACCCAAACCAACACACTCGGAGAATCAAAGTTCGAGTGACAAACAAAGACAATATGAGATCTTACAAAAGTATTAAAGGTGAAGGATGCGTGTTTAGCGTAGAACTCATGGATGAAGATGTAACCTTTTTAAACTTAGTCATTTCAATTGTATTTTCTTCTACAGTATTATTATGTATTATAACACTTGTTTTTGTAAAAAAAAAAAAACAAGGTGCTCAAGTCTAAGTAACAATGTTTAACAAAGCTGCAAATAAATATTATCTTGTATTCGACTGTGAAACTTTTTATTATATTTCTAAAGGTACGGCCTAAAAAAAGAAATTCAACACTATAAAAAATAAATATGAGATGATTTTAAATGAGTACTTATCGGTCGAAACAGTGGATGATGCGAGCTCTTCTATACTAAAGGTCATACATAATTTTGTAAAGATTTACCAACTCCAAAAGTATCTTACAGAAAAGGAAGTAGTAGGCAACATATCTACATTATTAATTTTTAAAATCTTATTGTGCGTTTTCTTATCATAAGTAAATTTTAAATGTAGTCGATCTTGTTTAAAATGTCTTATCAATTAAAGAAATTCGAAGATAAAACAGTGAGACCATTCCAAAACTAGATGTAATTATTGCAGATGGTTTGTAAGTAAACATATTAAACTTTTTAATTTTTTATTGAAATATTAATGATTGGATTTAAATTATAGAATCAAAATATTAACGTGACATTACGAGGAGAACTTGCTACGAAGTAGGTTCTAAATTTGTAAAAATTGTTGATCCTATAGTAGCTATTAAATATGCAAAAATTGGAGAACTTCAAGGAAAGACTGTTTAGTATTTTTTAACTTTACATTGTGATCGTTTTTTAATATATTTGTTGTTATCATAGGTTTGTATTTATCAATATTGAGTAAAAGTAATGTAGCTATAAACATAGACATTTTAGAATTTAAAAACCTCAGTTTTTGGTACGATCATGAGGGCAAAAATACAAAAATATCACTTACTAGTTATCATAGAGTCATACTTTCTCATATAACAAGCAATCGACGATAGGTGAGGATAAGCTTAGTCTTCGTTTTTTCAATTATATTTTAGACTAATAATTTCATATAGGTTGATTCTAATTTTTTAATATGTAGTGTGTATTCTTCAATGTATTCACGTACATGACTTACATCGAAAGCCAAAAATTATGGTACTAAACTTGTAGAAACTACATCAAAAAGGTAATAGAAGCTACAAAATCTAGCTATTGGTGCGAAGCATGCCAACAAGATGAAAGTATTGTGTTTTGAAGTAAAAATATATATGTAACTAATTATTTATACCAATTGGTAATGTATGCAATAATAAGTTTTTATAATGCAGATATATTATGATAATGAAAATTTAATGATACAATTGCCAAAGCATGGATTACCGCTTTTAATGAAACAAAAAAAACATGGTTTGCAGTGCTGACGATCTTTGCAAGACTAAGAATGAAGAAAATGAGGATGTACATGAAAAAAAAACTGAAGGAGTTGCTATGGATACCTCGTCTTTTTAGGGTTAATGTTATCCAAATTGACTACATGAACAAGAAAAAACAAAAGATCACTGTTATGTCTCAATCGAACATTGATTATTCGGCCGAATCAATTTTTTTGTTAGAAGAAATATCAATGATGACAGATTCTTCAGTTTAGTTATGATTAAACTAACACTGTCAAAAGAAATAAAAAACTAAACTGAAGAATCTATCATCATTGATATTTCTTCCAATAAATAATTTGATTCGACCGAATAATCAATAGTTGACTAAGACATAGTAATGATCTTTTGCTTTTTCTCTTTCATTTAGTCAATTTGGACAACACCAACCCTGAAAAGATGAGATATTCATAGCAACTCCTTCATATTTTGTTCATATACATCCTCACCTTTTTCATTTTTAGTCTTGCAAAGATTGTCAACACTACAACCTATGATTTCCTCGGCTCTTTCATTAAAAATGGTAATTCATGTTTCAGCAGGTATATCATTAATTTTCATTACCATAATATATTTGCATTCTAAAACATATTATTGCATATATTAACAATTAATATAAACAATTACATATATATTTTTACCTCAAAATACAAGTACTCTTTTTGTTTTGGCATATTTAGTACACATAGCTAAATTCTGCAGCTTCTATTACCTTTTATGTTGTAGTTTTTACAAGCTTGATACCATAATTTTTGACTTTTGATGTAAGTTATGCACACTAATAAAACCTACATGCAATTATTGGTGTGAAGTATAATTTGAAAAAACGAGTATTAACCTTATTCTCACCCAATATTGAATTGCCTGTTATATGAGAAAACATGACCTTAACTTAATTAGTAAGCGGTATGTTTGCATTTTCCCCCTCATGATTGTACCAAAATCTGAGGTTTTTAACTTCTATAATGTCCGGATTTATGATTACGTTACTATTACTCAATATTGATAAAGACAAACTTATGATAACAACTAACAATATTAAAAAATGATGGCATAGTAAATTTAAAAGATACTAAATATTTTACCTTGAAATTCTCCAGCTTCGCATATTTAACAGCTACCATAGAAGCTTCGTTAACTATTTTCATCAATTCGAAACTACTTCTGTCACAAGTTCTCCCCGTAACGTCACATTAATACTTAATAGAAGTTAAAAAACTCATTAATACTTCAATATTACTTACGAACCATCTGCAATAGTTCTAAGAAAAAACCTCATTAGTTTTGGTTCTGCAATTTCAATCCAATCATTAATACTTCAATTAAAAAAATAAAAAGTTTAGCAATATTACTTACGAACCATCTGCAATAGTCACATCTCGTTTTGGAATTGTCTCACTGTTTTTTCTTAGAACTCTTTTTTTGTAAGGTACTTTTAAAGTTGATTAATCTTTACAAAATTATATATGACCTTTGTTATGGAGTAGCTCGCGTCATCCACCATTTCGATTGATGGGTACATATTTAAAATCATCTAATATGTATTTTTTATTACGCTAAATTCTTTATTTGCAGGCCTAAGAGTTCTATTAAAAAAAATCACACTCGAATATAGGATAATACTTATTTGCAGCTTTGTTAAAATCGTTGCATGGACTTGGATACCTAGTTAATTTTTTATAGAAAAAACAAATGTTATAATAACATTTTAATAATAGTACTGTGAGAGAAAATACAGTTGAAAGGACTAAGTTCAAAAAAGTTACATCTTCATGAGTTCTACGTTAAACATGTATTCTTCCCCTTTAATATTTTTATAAGATCTCAAATTTTCTTTGTTTGTCACTCAAACTTAGATCTCCTAATAGCTTTGGTATGAATTCAGCAAAGCAACAAGAATAATACTTCTGGACATATCCATTTGACTGATAGAGATGATGTAAATCCTAACCATATACAAATTATTAGCTTTTGACTGCTTCGCATGTCCAAAGTAATGTATGTAATAATATTATTATGTGACTGTCTCGTCTCATTCTCGTATATTGAAATTCAGTTACCATTTATTTGGTATGTAACAAATAAAATGATAAGTTATAATGTCCTGACCCCTTACCAGTATATAGCAGCATGAATTGAAGATGTATAGAGAATACAAAGCAAATAGCCAAATATAGGTATGGTTGCAACCACTAGGTATGGTTTATTTGTTTTATTCTACCAATTTTCTTCGAGTTGACAATACAAAGCAAATAGCCAAATATAGGCATGGTTGCAACCACTAGGATAACATGATAATTAATGCTTTTCGCCTCTTTGATGGATTTCAATAGGTGCAGATCGGACGGCTGTGATGAGATTGCGTACGTGCCTATTATAGTGTCGAAGGATGACTGCTGTGTATACCTGGAGAAGAAGGTGGAAAAGATTCTACTTTTTAATTTCGTGAGCGATTAGAGAATCTCCAATGTATTGGACATGTAATGTCTAATTTAATCTATGTGTCCACAATGTCAAACAAATATAATTAGACAACACTTTAAAAAAAGAAAAAACTCTCCAATGCAAAATGTTATTTAAACAATAATTTGACACCTCTAACTAATCAAGCTATGACAAATAATATATTTATTTCAGTTAGTTATATTTAATTAATTATTATTGGTTTCACATTGTCAAATACAATGTCCACAACTAGACAGTGCAATTGACAATGTCTTTTACATTGTGTACCACATCAGATTAACATTCAATTTGACATTAACATTGGAGATAAAATTTCATATGGAATTGTCAAGTGCTTATGTGTAATGTCTTTAACATGACAATCACAATAGCATTAAAGATGCTCTTAAAATTTGATTATTTGGTTTTGATTGATGGTTGTGCTTGTGATTATTAAATGGTCGATTCTTTTTTTAGAGTGGGCTTGATGTGAATATGATGCATTGTTTTGGATTCTTGGATAAGTTTTTGCTTATGCTACCATACCATTACCAAATTTAATTGGCTGCCGGTTTTGAACCAAGTTGCTGTACTAATTTAACAAGAAAAGTTAATTTTGCTCAATTTTATGGTAAAGTAATTATAATATTTTTCCTAAAACAAGATAGTAACGAAAATTCACAAATGCTTTTATAATGGGCGTTGTTTTTGGCACTCCAACTATTGTTAAGGGAGGGGGGAAGGGGGTCATTTTTTAAAAGCACTCCACCCTTTGAAAAATTGTTAATGGGCTACACAAACATATTATTTCACACTACTCAATATTCCTGGATTGCCCCTTTAAATTAGATTTTAAAAAACTTATTCGATAAGGGAAACCAAATTAAAATAAGCAGTTTGTCACCATTACACCGAATGGAGCATGTAATCAATTATATATGTATTGACAGTGAAATGTCGAAAATTAATAGGTATTTCGGTGCATTGCCTCCGTAATTATAAAATTCGGCATATTTATGTCAACAAAAAAAAAGTTCGATCCTATACCTCCGAAAACGCTTATCCTTTAGGATTTAAAAAAATGGATATATGCGAATCGAAAAAAAATTACTACGGCCCTTGCAATATTTGTTAAAATAAACTTACATTTATTTGTTAAGGGACTAAATAGGTAATAAGGTAAAATTACGTTTATTTGTTAAGGGACTACTTTCCTCATTGGTACTCCCCTTAACAATTTTTGAAGAAAAAAAAATTGATCTCCCTTAATAATATTTGGAGTGTCAATAACAATGCCCTTTATAATACAGAAACATTCATAAGATATGGTGTATTAGAGACATAAAAATAAACAATCGGTTGGAAGCAGTTTCAAAGTTTGGTTCAAAAGATCCTAATTGTATTATTTTATTTTCGAAAATGCTACTGAAAATGTTAACACGGCAAAAATGTTTTTGTCAAGTTCTATACCACAAACACAACCACGTATTAAATTATCATATTATCCATCTGGATTTCAATTTCAATTAGCCAAATAGCCAAATGGATTTGATTCTCCACAGTAGCCACTATTAAGACATTAATGCTTAGAAAGCAGATGGATCATGCAAAACTAACCAAACTAGACGGCAACAGATATGGCATCTACTTTTGAATCATGGAAATATCAATCATCGACTCAAGCAATGGTTCAAGCAGGGGTTGCACATCAAAATATCATGCAAAGAAAATAGCTGAAAGAAATCCATTTATTGAGATATGCACCTTAAAACATTTATTGAAACCTGTCCTTTCAAAAATCAACCATGCTATTCAGGTCTAGACACGATCAAGCACTAGGATATCTAATTAATATCGTAATAAGGATTTTCACATATATTTCATGCACTTAGGCTAATTCATAGCATTAAGAATAACCGAAATGTACTTATAAATGACAATATACACCGCCGCTATGTCCAGATATTGTTTGGACATTGAAATGAGAAATAATTAATATGAGTGCTTTAGTATTACACGACCTGAAGACGATGCAATATCAGTGACAAAATAAATCAAAATGAAGCTTTTAACTAAATTTATAATTATATACAAAACTACGTTTGCATGCATTTCAATGGATAAGTATATTTAATGGATATTAAAGTACACAATGATATCAATTTTGTAAAGAAAAAAGAAATGTAAACAGTTTAATTACCTAAATTCAGAAGAGTTTTCGCAGGATAGGCAGAAGAATGAAAGGAAGAAGAGTGGTTCTGAGCGGTTGACGGGAGAAAGAAACGCCTCAGTATTTATAGATGAAATATTATGGGATCCTAACAGATTTATCGCCTAAGAATTATGAAGACCAGGTATTCGAGGAGAATATCAGTGCATACTTGAATTGAAATGTTCAGTGAAAAAAAGGAGCTGACCCAGTATTCAAGGATCAACATTTGATTGAATGAAAAGTTTTTATTTTAAAAAATAAATCAGCTTGTACTTTCTTGGATTCAGCATATATACGGACGAGTCCGAGTTTGTTCACACTTTATCCACAATTATGAACATAACTCTCGGATCCTATTGGTGGAAACACTACTAGAAAGGCTTCAATTTGCGACGAGACTGGGCGACGGCTAACGACGGCCAAAAAAGATGTCGTTGCAAGCCGTCGCTAGTCGTCGTTCGATTTAATCATATCAGCCACCGTGGCTTTCTTCCCCAATTCAATTTCACGAAACAAAAAAAAAAGAAAAACGGGTTTAAACCCTGCAGCCGTCGCCCCCCCTTAAACACTTGATTTCTTCATCCAAAACTCCATCCAAACACTTGAAATTGCTCCGGTATGTCTTCTAATCTCTATTATATGTTTAATTAGGGTTATTTAGGGTTGTTTTGTATGTTTATATGGGGTTTGAAATTGATTGTTTATGGGTATGAAATTTGTTGTGTTGTGAGATGCATATGATATCGATAATGTTATACATTGATTTGGGAATAAGTGGAATTGATTAGGTGGTTGAAATCGTTGATTAATCACATATGTGTTCGATTTAGGAGCATGACAACGACGATTATCATGTATATAATTGGGTTTACGTTGATTGTGTGTTTGGGTTGTAACGACCCGGCTTTTTGCTTGGTTTTCGCCGGTAATTAAACCAACTTAAACTATTCATAAAGACAGATTGTTAGGGGTACTTATACATTTGCACAAAATAAAATGAGCTTTTCCATTATCATTACAATAATATTACATCAGAGTTACAAGAGATACACCAGAGTGCATCGATTACACAGCGAAAAAGATACTAAACTCAGCGGAAGAATGCGAATGCTCCAAGTCATAATAGCTTCAGCTAAAACCAGAATCCTGCTCCAACTAACTCCAAGGCTAAATCTGTGAACCAAACTACTAGGATGCCCGTGTAAAAATTATGGGCACCCAGAGTTTAGGTGAGGGAATAATAAACTTCAGGTCAGTTGTGGGACTGTGTGGGAACTCAAAACAGTTATTTTTAGGGTTTATTTTAAGGTTAGGTAATTCACCGGACCACGCCGCTAATGCGGAACGGGTTTACTCCATGTGGATACCAGTGCATAGAAATCCGCAATGACCTTTTGAAAAAATTGATGCTATCATAAGCTCGTCCCACATCACACAATGCAAGCGCACACCAGATGAGCGAGTTTTGCCTTATGATAACCAAAAATGCATTCATACGTGAAAATCCTCATTTACTACTATATAGCGTGGAAAACCTTTTCGCAAATAAATGTATTAATCCTAGCCAGCATAATGCCCCATCCCATTATACTGACAATCCTGCCGGTAACCAGCAGGCTATACAATCAAAACCGTACGGGCTCGTAGTGGAGATTGGGTTTCCAACAGGATGGTTCCTAGTACGAAAGATCATTCGTGGGCTCACAAAACTTTCTTGCGCGCATCATCCTAGCACTCGCGGATAATGTTCAGACTCGGACTCCGTTATACTAACCTACCATACATGAATCAGAGTACCCAACAAATAGCGTCCCAGACTGGGGACTTCGTAGTACCCTTTCATCATCTCATCCTGGTGCACCGAACATACAAAATGAACATAAAAAATCTGACCACTAGTTTACCATCAATCCGGGGTGTGAGGTTCGTCGAGGTCACGATATACACAAAGCTACGCTTAAATAAGCCATGCTTTGATCATCCATAACTCATCACATAACTTGAGTATGCCACATTGTCCATTCACTACGCATCGCTGATTTCCATCAATATATAACCTCTAAGCTCATACATCTTAGAGAAGGGTGTTAAGCAAGAGAATAAATTCTCTGCCACCAAGCAGATATATATTAATAAAGATCAGTGCTACGCAGTCAATTACAATGTCAGACACACAATCCATACAAGTCCGTTTTGGGTCTGAACGAAACCATAATCCGGATTTCCTTCACATACGCTCGGGCTTCTTGCCACTTAACTGATATAAAATCCATCTGCAAATGGGAGCGACCCATTCGAGACATTCAGCAAGTCGTCCTTACGACATGAAGGGTCCCGGTCTTCAATGTCGTCTCCAATGTCTTCAATTGCTCGACAACGTCGTATTATTACTTGGAATGGTTTTCAGACATACATCTGATCCCAGTCTTTCCAAATAATAGGCGCAATTAAAAATAACACAATTATTGAACACACAGGCTTTCTACCAATCTCCTACCGCCTTGGATTTTGTCAAAACTAAACTTCTTTAAACCCATTCTCAAATTATTACAAAATCCATATTTAACCTTTCTCTTTTAAAACACATCCTTTAAATCAAAGATGGTTTAGTCTTAAAGCCTTAATTAATCTTCCATTTGATAACTCGTTATCAAAATCCAGTTTCCTTTGAAAATCCTTAATCCACATTTGTGACGCCCCGCCCCGCACCAACCGACATTTACTCCAAATGTGCGCTGTACACATGTCCAGTTAGCACGGAACGGGTCGCCAGAAGGAAAAAGGAAGAAGGAAATGAACATACAAAGAACCTGTAGAACGTCTCACAGCGCATAGAACAAAATATAATAATAACATACTTGACATAAAACAGGAGAGACAGTGCATAAGCTGAAAATCAGAACTAAACATCATAGCAGCGGAAATCCAAAATACAGCTTATTACAACTTCAAACTGTCTCAAAGCAAAAGTAAAGTAAATGAGGTACACTACTAATGCCCAAGTAGCGACCACTAGCGACACAGGGAGAATGTGTATATATATATCATACGTGGAAGCCTCCTGCCCGCCTTCGAATCAGCTACTCGCACATCACCAGCTAACCTGTCTCTAGTCTGCTCGTGTGAGCACCCAGAGTAATAAGAGGAGACATAAAACTCTGGGTCAGACATAAAGCCTGGTATGAGCGATAAGCATCTAAAATGAACAATAACAGGTAGACTAAAACATACCTGAACCTGGACCTGCAACCAAAGAGTTAGCACTACATACTGTACAACACTCTAAGGTATCATATCAAACAGTGTAAAGATACGGAGGTGGGGGAGGTGTACATGTCATAATGATGGCAAACAATCAAACATAGCATCCATCCTCACATCTCTCACCCAGTGCGTAAAGCATACGATACTCACCACTTCGATCACCCAGCATTCCTTGCTACGATCACTTTGCCCCATGAAGTCATGAATGGCTTCACTGCACTGATAACGTAGCCACTGATTCCTCGCTATGTCCACTTGCCCCATGGAGTTATTCACCCCATCTGCGCTGGCTCATAGCCTTACTAATCCTTACTATGTCCACTTGCCCCATGGAGTTATTCACCCCATCTGCGCTGGCTCATAGTCTTACTACGCATCACCTTGCCCCTCAGGTCGTAATGACCCTACTGCACTGATAACGTAGTCTTGCTACCATCACTTTGCCCCTCAGGTCGTAATGGCCCTACTGCATTGATAAGTAGCCATCATCCATTCTTAGTGGTGAATCGAAGTTATGAACATCGACAACTCCTTAGCACACGTCCCGCAGCAAAGTCCAACCATGAAGTGAACTCATTGGTTCCCAACTGGTTCCGGGATCCTGAGCTCTAACTTCCATTTGGACTACCTTTGCATCTCGGGTTATTGGTCATCACAATCGAATCGGATCGGATCAGCCTCTTGCATTCTTCATCGGATCGGGTCGACCCCTAAATTCGGATCGGATTGCGCCTCTTGCATCGGATCGGGTCGTGGTCCTCCAGCTCGTGGCTCCTCTTCCTGATTCGGATCGGCGTCACCACTTCGGATCGGATCGGGTTGCTTCATCCGGGTCGGGTCGTGTCTTCTGATCGGGTCGGATCGTCTCGCCTAGTACCCATCGACTCGTGAGCTCCTGAAGTGGATCGAGTCGTGCTCCTCCCTTCGGATCGTTGCGCCTCATCAAGTTGGATCGGATCGTGGAGAGGATTCACGATCGGGGTGGCCATACGGATCGTTGTCCTCGAATCGGATCGCCCTTATGCTTACCGATCCGGTCGGTTCGGGCAGATTCCTGCAGTTCCCCCAGCGAGCAGTTTACGCCCCTCGACGGCGTTTTTGACCATTCTAACTATTCTAACCAATCACAAAACATTTCATACAGTCATAGCAACACGCATAATCAACCACAAACATCATTCACATCAATATGATAGGTAAAAATGGATCAAACATACCTAAAATCCCATATTTTCCCTAAGCATGTTTAGGTGAAACTAATGATAGGATTATCAAAACTTAACCAAATTAACTCAAATTCATATCAGAGGTCTAAAACATCATTCCGAATTTTATAAATATTTTTCCGGAATTTTATCATGTTTAAATTCGCTAATTAACACTAATCAACCCTAACTAGCCATAATTAGTGCAAAACTAAGCAAATCACTCACCTTAGCCACAAAACAAACTAAGATCTGAAATAATGCTCTGATTTGATGCAAATCCCAATGCTAACAGCAGCTCCAAGGTTGATTAGGTGAAGATCTCCTTTGATTAGGGGTTGCTAAGCCAAATCCTTGACCAAAAGATGATTTGGAGGTGATCTAGAGGTTGGAGGCCATTTTTTTAGGGATCCTTGGTGATAAGTGGAGGCTAGAAAACTGAAATGGAATGATTCTCCATCTCATTTCATCCCTCCCATAACCCTAATCCCGAAATGGGTTATGGGCCTACTCATTAATCACCCGATTTGGCCCGATTAAGCAGTTTTTCACCCTCCAAACCTTGTTTCAGCCATATCTCCCAAATGGTAAGTCCGTTTGGCTATTATGACCACTCTACGGAAAGAGAAACTATCAAACGAATCAAATGGAAGTGGTTTCAGGTCAAAATTCCTTTCCAATCAAAAGTTATGGCCAAAACAGTACCAACTAGGGGCTAAATGGTCATTTAAAAATCGACAAAAATCATAAGCATGGGAAATGACTCTAATAGATGTTTCCCAAAGTTACATGACCATACGACTCCACATGGGAAAGAAATAAATATTCTACAATCCTATGATGTGTAGAATACGGGTCGTTACACTCTCCCCCCCTTAAGAAATTTCGCCCCCGAAATTCCCTAATCCAAACACACACAAAGGTCCCACATGCCTATCAATCATAAAACAACCATCAAACATGCAAAACAAGCAAAACAAGTCTATCCTAGCATACGGAATAACTAAATCGCAAAGTAAATCTTACCAGGCAAAGAGTTCTGGATAAGCCTTCCTAATGCTCTCCTCTGTCTCCCAAGTACAATCATTCTCGTTCTCGCCCCACTGAACCTTGACTAGTTTCACCGACTTCCTTCGAAGTTGCTTTGTATCGTGCCCCACAATACGGATCGGCTTGCGGTTCCCAACCGCCTCGGGTTCTACTTCGAAGTCCTCTAACTGATCAGGTGAAATAGTCACATTTGAGTCGTGAACGAACTTCCTTAGTTGGGAAACATGAAATACATTGTGAACTCTCGCCATTTTCTCTGGTAAGCCAACTCTATACGCCAAATTCCCGACTAGTTCAAGAACAGGGAATGGGCCAACAAATCTTGGTGCCAACTTGCCTCTCCTGCCAAATCGTATCGCGCTCTTCAACGGAGAGATCTTGACAAACACCAAGTCACCAACGGAGAATTTCAAGTCTCTTCTCCTTTTATCAGCATAACTCTTCTGCCTATCTTGGGCAGCTTTCATTCGTTGCTGAATGATCTTAATCTTATCTGAAGTCTCTCTCACCACATCTGGTCCAAGCACAAACTTCTCGCCAGTTTCTATCCAACATGATGGTGAGTTGCACGGTCTTCCGTACAAAGCTTCATATGGAGCCATACCGATACTGGATTGGTAGCTATTATTATATGCAAACTCTACTAGATGAAAATGGTCATCCCATGATCCACCAAAATCCAATATACACGCTCTCAAGAGATCTTCTAATATACGATTCACCCTCTCTGTCTGACCGTCGGTCTGAGGATGATATGCGGTACTGAGATGTAATCCTAACCCTAGAGCCTCTTGTAAGCTCTTCCAAAACCCACTAGTGAACAACGGGTCTCGGTCACTCACAATGCTTTTGGGTACTCCATGAAATCTCACTACCCACTTCATATACAATTATGCCAACTTGGCTGCCGTCCTGGTCGATTTGACTGGTATAAATCTTGCGCTCTTAGTCAATCGATCCACAATTACCCAAATGCTATCATGTACCGATCTAGTCCTTGGTAAACCATCGATGAAATCCATCGAGACTTGCTCCCATTTCCATTCGGGAATTTCTAGTGGTTGCAACAACCCACTAGGCTTCTTCTGCTCAGCTTTAACTAGCTGACAATTCATGCATTTGGATATAAACTTCCCAACGTTTCTTTTCATCCCTTCCAAGTAGTAAGTTTGTCTCATGTCTTGATACATCTTATTACCACCGGGATGTATAGTCAGTTTTGAGTGATGACATTCTCTAAGCACTTCATCTCTCAAACCATTCACGTTGGGCACAACTAATCTTCCATTCTTTCGAAGCCATCCATCTCGATCAAGTCCATACACATTCACCTCCTCACCCATACCCATCTCTAACTTGGAGATGATTTCTAATAGATTAGGATCGTCCCTCTGACTAGAACCAATCCGCTCTATCAAAGTGGGTCTGACCGTCAAACTAGCTAGCATAACTGGATCCAATTCGCACTTTGGTCTGAAATCAAACCCCGCGATATACTCCAGTTGCTTCCATTCAAGAAACATTGCCCCTAAGCTGGCATGTCTCCTACTCAAGGCATCGGCTACCGCATTACCCTTCCCAGGTGTATACGCGATATCAAAATCATACGAAGCCAAGAACTCTAACCATCTCTGCTGACGGAGATTCAGATCTTTCTGAGAGAAGAGATACTTTAACGATTTATGATCGGTAAACAACTCGAATCTTTCTCCCAAGAGATAGTGTCTCCACATCTTCAGCGCAAATACAATCGCTGCCAATTCCAAATCATGGGTAGGATACTTCTTATCATGCGGCTTTAGCTGTCGACTAGCATAAGCTACAACCCTACCTCCTTGCATCAATACTGCACCCAGTCCGGTACCACAAGCATCCGTGTATACCGTCATCTCTTCATTCCCCTTAGGAATGACTAACACTGGCGCACGCGTCAACCTCTCCTTTAGATTCTTGAAGGAATCCTCACACACTCCGTCCCAGACGAAGGACTGATTCTTCTTAGTCAACTGAGTCAACGGTGCTGCTATCTTGGAGAAGTCCTGGATAAACTTACGATAATATCCGGCTAATCCCAAGAAAATTCTTACATCTGTTGCATTCTTGGGCGTAGGCCAATCCTGTACCGTAGCCACCTTCGCAGGGTCCACGGCAATACCACACTCTGAAACAACATGACCCAATAATCTTACTTCCCTTCTCCAAAAATGACACTTAGAGAATTTCGCTTTCAATTGGTGTTTCCTCAACACCTCCATCACTATCCTCAAGTGCCTCTTGTGTTCCTCCTCTGTCCTTGAGTAAACAAGGATATCATCCACGAACACAAGAACAAACTTATTCAACTGATCTCTGAATACTCGATTCATAAGATCCACAAAATAGGCTGGTGCATTGGTCAACCCAAATGGCATAACCAACCACTCATAAAATCCAGACGGCGTCCTAAATGCCGTTTTCGGAACACTCTCATCTGCTACTCGAAGCTGATGAAATCCTGTCGCGAGGTCCAACTGGGAGAACACTCTTGCTCCTTCCAGCTGATCAAACAAATCATCTATCCGCGGTAGAGGATACTTATTCTTCCTCGTCACCTTATTCAACTCGCGATAGTCCACACACAAACGAAGGGAACCATCTGCCTTAGTGGAAAATACAACTGGTGCTCCCCACTCGGAGACACTCCTTCTAATCAATCCCTTCTTCAAAAGATTGCTGACTTGCACCCCGAGCTCTCGCTGCTCCTTTGGTTCCATACGACGAAGTGGCATCACAATAGGTCTGGCATCTTTCACTAAATCAATACGGAACTCAATCTCTCGGTGTGGTGGAAGCCCGGTCACCTCCTCGAAGACGTCCGGATACTGGCCAACCATGGGCACATCTGACAACTCATCCTGCGGGATGTCGAGGGAATTTACAAAACTAGCCATAACCCCATCACTAGGTAGGCTACCAAACACTACCCTCCGCCCATCATCCGCCCTCACTGTCACCAAAAAGCCCTCACAGTCTACCACCACCCCGTATCTTTGGAGCCAATCGACTCCCAATATAATGCCATACCCAGTAAAGCCCAAAACAAAGCAATCACATACAAACATACATCCATGACTCGATAAGACCAAATTCCTGCAAATCATACTAAGGCTAGTCGAACCACCAATCGGGTTCGTCACTATCAATGGTCTATCGACTATCTCGGGTTCCAGTCCCAACCTATCTACCAGGTCACTAGATATGAAGGAACAGGAAGCCCCAGTATCAAACAAAACTCGAACTGGTATATCATAAATGGAAAGCATACCTTGAATAACAACATTCTTTCCTTTCTCCGCCGCAGTTGGGGCATTCGACGAAGAACGAATAGCATCAAGAGCATATGCCTACACAATCTGCTTCTCCTTAAGAGGTTGCGGACACTTGTCCTTCTGATGTCCCACTTGACCACAGTTGTAGCACTTCCTTTCCGCTGGCTTGGCCCGACATTCTTTAGCATAATGGCCCTTCTTTCCACAGCTGAAGCACTCAACATCCTTCTTGCTCTTTTTCTGGCCACCCTTAGATTGGTCCTGCTTCCTCTTATTCTGAGAGCTATTCTTGCCTCCACCGCCTGCTTGCGGTTTTGGCCCTTCTGTAGATGCAGCCTCAGTCTTTGACTTAGGGTAAAGGCTCTCTGATCTCAAAGCTTTCCCCACAATCGATTCAAAAGTCTCATCGATGTGATTAATAAGCCTCTCCCCCAAGTATCCATCCAAACCAGTAATGAACTTCTCATTCTTCTTTTCAGGAGTATCGATAAAAGATAGTCCATACTTCGACAAAGTGTCGAACTCAGCAATATAATCAGAAACTGCCCTCCCATTCTGCTTCAGTTCCAAGAACCTCTTGAACAACACTGACTTCTGGGCAGCTGGAATAAACTTCTCGCTAAAGCGAGCCTTGAACTGAACCCACGTAACCTGGTCCTCTGGAGTGGCTGTTCTAATAGCATTCCACCAATTCATCGCTCGCCCTTGCAGCTGACGAGACGCTAGCCTTCTCTTCGTCGCATCCTCAAGACCCAAGTCATCAAAGATACGATCACATCTATCCATCCAATCTTGAACATCTGTGGCCGACTCCATTCCATGGAACGGCTTCCCACCAAGATTAGTGTAATCCTTGCACAACTTGGCGAAATCGACCCTAGGCGCCTGCACTACTGGGCCAACACCAACTCGGGGATTGGGAACTACCCCTTGCACCTCTCTAAGCATGTCTCTCATGAGGTCGGTAAACATCGCCCTCATGTCAGCGGCATTTCCATTATTGGCCCCTCTACCAGTACCTCTCACATATCGGCTCATCGTCAATCTGTAAAAGGAAAACGATTAACGACCCCATAGAGGTACTAGTGCAGTGCAACTTCATTCTTATACTACTAATAGTATATACATACATAGTTTTTGAAAACCAAAGTAATCACAAATACGCGCTCTCATATACGTACTAACTCTCCCTAGTGTCTTTCCCTAGGTTAACTACGCAACCTAGAGCTCTGATACCAAGTGTGACGCCCCGCCCCGCACCAACCGACATTTACTCCAAATGTGCGCTGTACACATGTCCAGTTAGCACGGAACGGGTCGCCAGAAGGAAAAAGGAAGAAGGAAATGAACATACAAAGAACCTGTAGAACGTCTCACAGCGCATAGAACAAAATATAATAATAACATACTTGACATAAAACAGGAGAGACAGTGCATAAGCTGAAAATCAGAACTAAACATCATAGCAGCGGAAATCCAAAATACAGCTTATTACAACTTCAAACTGTCTCAAAGCAAAAGTAAAGTAAATGAGGTACACTACTAATGCCCAAGTAGCGACCACTAGCGACACAGGGAGAATGTGTATATATATATCATACGTGGAAGCCTCCTGCCCGCCTCCGAATCAGCTACTCGCACATCACCAGCTAACCTGTCTCTAGTCTGCTCGTGTGAGCACCCAGAGTAATAAGAGGAGACATAAAACTCTGGGTCAGACATAAAGCCTGGTATGAGCGATAAGCATCTAAAATGAACAATAACAGGTAGACTAAAACATACCTGAACCTGGACCTGCAACCAAAGAGTTAGCACTACATACTGTACAACACTCTAAGGTATCATATCAAACAGTGTAAAGATACGGAGGTGGGGGAGGTGTACATGTCATAATGATGGAAAACAATCAAACATAGCATCCATCCTCACATCTCTCACCCAGTGCGTAAAGCATACGATACTCACCACTTTGATCACCCAACATTCCTTGCTACGATCACTTTGCCCCATGAAGTCATGAATGGCTTCACTGCACTGATAACGTAGCCACTGATTCCTCGCTATGTCCACTTGCCCCATGGAGTTATTCACCCCATCTGCGCTGGCTCATAGCCTTACTAATCCTTACTATGTCCACTTGCCCCATGGAGTTATTCACCCCATCTGCGCTGGCTCATAGTCTTACTACGCATCACCTTGCCCCTCAGGTCGTAATGACCCTACTGCACTGATAACGTAGTCTTGCTACCATCACTTTGCCCCTCAGGTCGTAATGGCCCTACTGCATTGATAAGTAGCCATCATCCATTCTTAGTGGTGAATCGAAGTTATGAACATCGACAACTCCTTAGCACACGTCCCGCAGCAAAGTCCAACCATGAAGTGAACTCATTGGTTCCCAACTGGTTCCGGGATCCTGAGTTCTAACTTCCATTTGGACTACCTTTGCATCTTGGGTTATTGGTCATCACAATCGAATCGGATCGGATCAGCCTCTTGCATTCTTCATCGGATCGGGTCGGCCCCTACATTCGGATCGGATCGCGCCTCTTGCATCGGATCGGGTCGTGGTCCTCCAGCTCGTGGCTCCTCTTCCTGATTCGGATCGGCGTCACCACTTCGGATCGGATCGGGTTGCTTCATCCGGGTCGGGTCGTGTCTTCTGATCGGGTCGGATCGTCTCGCCTAGTACCCATCGACTCGTGAGCTCCTGAAGTGGATCGAGTCGTGCTCCTCCCTTCGGATCGTTGCGCCTCATCAAGTTGGATCGGATCGTGGAGAGGATTCGCGATCGGGGTGGCCATACGGATCGTTGTCCTCGAATCGGATCGCCCTTATGCTTACCGATCCGGTCGGTTCGGGCAGATTCCTGCAGTTCCCCCAGCGAGCAGTTTACGCCCCTCGACGGCGTTTTTGACCATTCTAACTATTCTAACCAATCACAAAACATTTCATACAGTCATAGCAACACGCATAATCAACCACAAACATCATTCACATCAATATGATAGGTAAAAATGGATCAAACATACCTAAAATCCCATATTTTCCCTAAGCATGTTTAGGTGAAACTAATGATAGGATTATCAAAACTTAACCAAATTAACTCAAATTCATATCAGAGGTCTAAAACATCATTCCGAATTTTATAAATATTTTTCCGGAATTTTATCATGTTTAAATTCGCTAATTAACACTAATCAACCCTAACTAGCCATAATTAGTGCAAAACTAAGCAAATCACTCACCTTAGCCACAAAACAAACTAAGATCTGAAATAATGCTCTGATTTGATGCAAATCCCAATGCTAACAGCAGCTCCAAGGTTGATTAGGTGAAGATCTCCTTTGATTAGGGGTTGCTAAGCCAAATCCTTGACCAAAAGATGATTTGGAGGTGATCTAGAGGTTGGAGGCCATTTTTTTAGGGATCCTTGGTGATAAGTGGAGGCTAGAAAACTGAAATGGAATGATTCTCCATCTCATTTCAGCCCTCCCATAACCCTAATCCCGAAATGGGTTATGGGCCTACTCACTAATCACCCGATTTGGCCCGGTTAAGCAGTTTTTCACCCTCCAAACCTTGTTTCAGCCATATCTCTCAAATGGTAAGTCCGTTTGGCTATTATGACCACTCTACGGAAAGAGAAACTATCAAACGAATCAAATGGAAGTGGTTTTAGGTCAAAATTCCTTTCCAATCAAAAGTTATGGCCAAAACAGTACCAACTAGGGGCAAAATGGTCATTTAAAAATCGACAAAAACCATAAGCATGGGAAATGACTCTAATAGATGTTTCCCAAAGTTACATGACCATACGACTCCACATGGGAAAGAAATAAATATTCTACAATCCTATGATGTGTAGAATACGGGTCGTTACAACATTTCAACCATAGTTTCCAATTAAATTGATTTTCCAACATTCCATTCTTTAATCTTAACAAAAAGATTATACTTTCTTTCCAATTCCTTATTTTTAATTTCTCAAATCAAAGACCTGATTGAATCCTCAAATTACGATATGAATTTCCATAACTCAATCTCATGGAGTTTTAAGAATGATATTATTGAAGATATGATTCACGACAAAACCCAAATCAATTGATATTGAACATAAGTTACACAAAAATTGTATCTACTTATATTCGATATCAATTCTCATAATCAACGAATACTATAAGTGGAATAACAATATAATAATATCTTCCAAATTCCTCAAATAGTATACGTTTACACCAAAGAATTTCATACCAAATATCCGAAGATTATTTCTATCCAACTTATCCCAATCAAATTGGGAAACTCGTATCTTAATTTAAAGATTTATCCAAACCTTTGACATTAGATCTGGATAGAAATATCATCCACTTATACTTAATATTAATCTCTGTATCCAACTCACCCTATAAGCGGAATAACGGTGAACCACCTTTTAAATTCCTCCAATAGTAAGAGTCATCACCTACCGGATTAATATCAAACATCCGAAGATTTATCCCCAACCATACCCAATTATTAGAAACCTGTTTTAATATTAAATAAATCAATTTGAATCCCATATAAAGTATTTCCAATACTTTTGAACCTTTGAAAACATTCCACCAAATAATTTACAAATGATTTCTTATAGTTCATGGTTTAAAAACTTCAAAATAGATTATTTCAAAGAAAGCGTTACAATAGTGTTTCGAAAGTGTTACAAAAGCATTACAAAATAGTTATCTCAACTACATTTATCAAATATCATTTATCTTGGCCAAAACTTAAACTTTACAATTCAAAACACTTTTACATAATTTATAATGATTTTACAAATTTTTTCCATATTTTAGAAACATTAAAAATGGCTATTTATAGTTATGGTCGATAACTTCTCTTATAGCGACCTTTCCCCAAAACGGTTTTAAACATATCTTGAAAATTATAACTCAAAATTAAAATCTGCTTTCACTCATTTTAAAGCTCTTGTTAATATAAATCTAACGTTTTTCTTTTCATGCAAATCCGATTTAGATTGCAAAAGTTATAAGCATTTAAAGTTTGCATCTAAAATACATGAATTGCCGCTGTGCGACAAGCCCTATTTTGACCGCAACAAAAATTATTCTTCAATACTTCAAAATACCTTAGAAAACCATTATATACTTCTGTAACCCATTTAAAGTAATTTACATTGACTTTCCAAATTTATTTTGGGTTCAAAATTCAACTTTTACTTGTTACTTAATAAATCAAATTCCAATTCATTTGTAAATTCAAATAACTTCAAATTAACCATCTCATTCATCGGACCAGTTAGGGTTAGCCAGGAGAGCAGGAAACTTCATTTCCAAACCCAAACCTAGACACTATCCTCTCTGTCATCCTAAAATGTTCCGGTATTAATTTATTCATTTAAAGAATTTTATCCACATATATGAATACTGTCTTTCCCGATTATTAGCCTTCAATTTCAATAATGATATTATTTCTAATTACGAAGGAGATTTGCCGGTCACCAATGTGATACCATAACTGTTGTGGCATAGTGTTTGCAAAACAACATCAACAACTATTTAAACATCCATAGCAACCATCATCAACATGATTAAATAAATCATAACTGTGCACAAGCGTTATAACACTAACGCTTAATAGTGTGTGTGTTCTAAACTACGCATCCATCATCCATCATAACAAACATCAACTATATTTAACCATTAATAATCCATTACTATATTTAAATTAGTCTAACTACTAATTAAATAATAAACCGTGGTTAAAGAGTTCTCACTAAACAACTTTCCAATCTTCACGGTAGGCGAGCCTAGCTGAGTGAAACGTCGGACAGTATTTCGGCGCACCGTCTTCTTTATCAAAATATATATAATATAATATATACTAATCTCTCTTTATATATTATAAGAGGAGGAGGAGAATGACGAACTTTGGCAAGGTGGTGGTGGAAAAGAGGAAGACTTATGCCATGGAAACCATGGCCATAAGCTTTAAGAAGAAGGTGGAAAGAAGGAAATGGAATGGAATGGTAAGAAAATGGAGAAAAGGTCTACTTATATAGGAATAGAGAGTTAAGGAGGTGATGACACATAAGGGGGCACATGGAAGGCATGCATGAAAGCTTACATGCAAAATTACAAGTGTTCATACACTTGTCTTAAGAAGAGAAGGTGAACTTTTGGTAGCATTTTCCCTTAAATGCTATGAAAACTAAGGGCAACACTTAATTCTAATGCTACTAATTCATGTTATTGTTTGATAAATCCGATCGAACGACAATAGTATCAGTAAATCCAAACTTATTAATAATCATTCTCATTTGTAACTCAAGTAAAATCTATCATATAACTTATCAAAATTATTAAATATTCTTAACCATATATTTTTATGTCAGATTCAAATTCTAATTTAAATAAAAAAATTAAATTGGTTAAAAATTCTGGATTGTTACATTCACCCCCCTTAAAACTTTTCGTTCTCGAAAAGGAAAGGGAATCGTAACTACTCATTCGACAAATTTAGGACTAATTTTCTTTATACCAAAGCTCCCTGGATATACCAGGTAAAATATTATAACACACATATTTAGAGAAAATCAAATCTGCATGTCCTCCAACGATAACCTCCAGTTACCCATTATATTTGATTCATCGTTTACTGGGCCAATTACTTATACTCAACCATTTACTGTTTTCCAAAAAAAATTCAGAGGTACAAATTATTCTCTTTGATCTTATCTTGCAAATACAATGGTTATGGGACTTATTCCCTTTTTATTCTCCAAACTTACTGTTATTCTTTACACGTAAAACTCGATCCTCAAAATTAAACTTATCTAAATGTTTCAGTTGAGGTAATTTCTTCTTACTATTCCCGCTTGCCAAATATCCTTTAATCAAATTGTGAAACTAAATTCACAAGGTATTCATGCTCAGTTGACCAGTTCCTTTTGTTGTCACAATATACTTTAGAACTTATCAACTGTCCAAAATTGCCGATAATTCCAGATTTTTTTTCCTTATATTGTTTAAGTTTGGCTATCCTCATTAATTATTCTAACTTCAAGATTACAAAACTTATTTCCTTCAAACTTTAGAGAAATAGCTTTAACCAATGCAGTCCTCAACCAAAATATCATCAAATATCTTATCGTCATATTGAATTCTCAATATTTGCATTTCAAATTTAATTAGTTGGGGAGGAATAATTATAAATATTCTAATTGATTAATTCCAACTTAGCCTTTAAATCATTTCCCGAACTAATTGGATTACTTATGTAAATTACAACTTTATATAAACGTCTTTTAATCAACTAAGAAATTCCAATCACAAGATGTCGTGCTCAAGTTTTGAATTCCCAAATATTTCAAAGACCCTTCTTCCTTTATATTGAAAATATATTCTTTCAAAATCAGTTCCAAAAATTAATTTCAAAGTAATTGCCAATTCTTACTCAAAATATTGATTTGAGTTTCCAAATTATATATCTTTTCAAAACCATTTAAGGGATCCGATGATGTTATTGAAGCTCAACTCTGGATTAAATCATGCAAGAAGATTTTAAAAGGACTTAATCTCGAACATAACCAGAAGAGACTGTTGGCCACATGGCAACTACAGGAAGGAGCCGCTACATGGTGGCAGACTATCATCCAGGGAAAATCAGAAGATGACATTTCGTGGAAGGATTTCAAAGAAGTTTTCAAAGAACGTTACATGCCCTCAGCAGGAATTTCTCGAATATACGAAGAGTTTATGAACCTTAAGCAAGGTAATATGTCATTTGAGGAATACCTGAATAAGTTCAATGAGCTTTCTCTCTTTGGACCGGAACTAATAAACACCCCGCTGAAGAACAATGAAAAATTTATTAAGGGGATGAATCCAAAATATCACGAGAGGATGACCGCGCATGTCAAGCAATAATTCGTAGACTTAGTAGATATGGGATATAGGTATGCCACCATTGATAAACAAAAAGTACTTAAAGAGAAGGAAAGCAACAACAACAATAATAAGGATAATGATAAGAACATGAAGTCTAAAGGAAAGAAGTCAGAGCCGAAGAAACCAAAGAAAGGAACCCAGCAAAATCACTTGATGAAAGTTACCTGTTACAATTGTAGGGAAAAGGTCATCTAGGAACTAACTACAAGAAATCAAGGGAGCTGAAGGATCAAAATCAAGAAAGGTGGAAATGTTGCAACTGTTATGCATTCGAGCATCTAAGTAAAGATTGTGCTCTAGTAAAGGAAACGAATAAAGTACAAATCTTTGCAATAGAAGGTGAACCTTCAACCTCAAAAGACGTAGAAAGGAAAGGAGTATTAGAAGGGAATATATTTGTTTGTGATAAACTTGTTAGAGTATTATTCGATACTGGTGCTTCGCACAGTTTTATTTCAATGGAAACTGTAGAAGAGTTAAAACTTGAACCTGAATTTATTGACCAGCCCATTTGCGTAACTAATCCAGTAGGAGGTTCCATAAATCTCTGTATTTATTGCAGAAAGGTCCCTATTTCCTATTCTCTTCATCAATTCTCTATTAATCTTATTGTCCTAGATTTCACTGAATTTGGAATTCTACTTGGAATGGACTGGTTAAACAAATATGAAGCCCATCTAGATTGTACAAATAGGAAAATATGGGTAAAGACAAATTTTGGAAATTTTATAGAAATATCTTGTGAAGATCCTAGCCCAAAAAGAGATAATCTAATGTATACCCTGGGTTACCCTGATACCGACGTAAATACTATCCCCGTTGTTAGGGAATTTCCAGACGTATTTGGAGAAGTTAAGAGTCTTCCTCCACATCATGAGATCGAATTTAGAATTGACCTAATACCTAATGCCCGACCTGTTGTCCATCCTAGCCGAAGAATGGCCCTAAGAGAAAGAGAAGAGCTAAACAAACAAGTCCAAGAACTTTTGGCAAAAGGATTTATCCGACCTAGCCGTTCAAGTTGGGGGTCAGCCGTGGTATTCGTCGCTAAGTCTGACGGTTCCTTAAGATTGTGCGTCGACTTTCGAGATCTTAATAAGCAAACTCTTAAGAATAAATACCCTTTGCCCCATATAGACGACCTATTTGATCAATTAAATAATGCCCGATTTTTCTCAAAAATGGACCTAGCCGCTGGTTTTCATCAGCTTATAATCGCAGAGGATTGTATCCATCTAACTGCCTTTAGGGGACCCGATACCTTTTACAAATGGTTAGTAATGCCGTTCGGTTTGACTAATGCCCCCGCCTACTTTGTTGATTTGAAGACTAGAGTATTTCAAGAAGTATTAAATAAGTTCGTATTGGTTTTCATCGACAATATTCTCATCTACTCTAAATCTAAGGAAGAGCACGCGGAACATCTAAGAATTGTCTTGGAAATATTAAGAAAGAATGCACTCAAAGCGAAACTCTCAAAATGCCACTTTTGGGAAAAAGAAGTAAAATTCCTTGGTCATATCGTATCGGAGAAAGGAATTTCGGTAGACCCAGGAAAAATCTATGCCATTTTGGATTGGAAGCAACCAAAGACACCAAAAGAAGTTCGGAGTTTCCTCGGATTGGCCGGCTATTACAGAAGATTTGTTCAAGATTTTTCAAGAATAGCTTCTCCTCTTACAAAGCTAACAATGAAGAATGCCAAATTTTTGTGGTCCTCAAAATGTGAAGAAGCCTTTCAGAAGCTAAAGAAAAGACTGACATCTGCTCCAGTTCTAGCTATTATAAATGGAAATAAAGGGCTGTCGGTTTATACAGATGCATGCAAAAAAGGAGTTGGCACAGTTTTGATGCAGGAAGGCAGAGTAATTGCCTATGCAAGCAGACAATTGAAACCACATGAAAGGAATTATCCAACCCATGACTTAGAATTGCTTGCTGTAATATTTGCTTTGAAAATTTGGAGGCACTATCTTTTGGGAGAAAGGTTTGAATTGTACACTGACCATAAGCCTCTAAAGTATTTATTCACTCAAAAAGATTTGAACTTAAGACAACAGCGTTGGTTGGAATATTTAGCATCATATGATTTGGATATTCAATATACCCCTGGGAAAGCCAACGTGGTAGCTGATGCTTTAAGTAGGAAATACGCTGTCATCGCAACTTAGTTATTGCCCCAACACTTATGGAAAAGATTATTAGTAAGCAGGGAGAAGATAGGTTTTTACAAAGAATAGCTGGGAATATAAAACAAGGTAAGGATTCAAGTTTTGAAATTGATGAAAAAGGTATTTTGAGATTGAAAGGAAGAATTTGTGTCCCAAACATAAAAGAGCTTCAGAAAGAAGTATTGGACGAATGTCATAAATCTAGATTTAGTATCCACCCTGGAGTTAATAAAATGTATCGAGATGTTAAACGTACATTTTGGTGGAGAACAATGAAGAGGGACATATCCATTTATGTCAGCTGTTGCGCCACATGCCAACAAATAAAAAGCGACCAGCAGAAGACAGCAGGATTACTTCAACCCTTTCCAATTCCACAATGGAAATGGGATCAAGTTTCGATGGATTTCATCGATGGTTTACCTCGCACTCGCAAAGGAAATGAAGGAATACGGGTTATTGTAGATCGTCTAACTAAAAGCGCCCATTTCATTCCAGTAAAACCCACCAGGACTGCTGCTGGTTTAGCAGAGTTATATATTAAGGAAATCGTTAGGTTACATGGAATTCCAAGTAGCATTGTGAGTGATCGGGACCCTATCTTCACCAGTCGTTTTTGGGAAGCTTTTCAAGATGTTTTGGGAACGAAGCTGAACTTTAGCACTGCCTATCATCCACAATCAGATGGACAAACAGAAAGAGTTAATAGGATTTTGGAAGACTTGTTGCGAGCATGTGTTCTCGATTTTGGAGGTTCGTGGGAAAATCATCTGCCATTGGTTGAATTTTCTTATAACAATAGTTATCAAGCTAGTATTAAGATGGCACCGTTTGAAGCACTCTATGGTCGTCCATGCAAATCGCCAATATGTTGGGTTGAGTCTAGAAATAGACTTGTTCTTGGACCTGATATGATCAGAGAAGCGACAGAGAAAGTGGATCTCATTAATAAGAAGCTAAAAGTGGCCCAGGATCGACAAAAGTGCTATGCTGATCGAAGGAGAAAAGCTTTGGAATTTGCAGTTGGAGATTCCGTATTTTTAAAAGTATCCCCAATGAAAGGAGTTATCAGATTTGGTAAAACAGGAAAATTACCTCCACGGTATATTGGACCGTTTCCTATTCTGGAGAGAGTTGGACCATTAGCTTATCGAGTGCGGTTACTAGAATGGTTGTCTAGTGTGCATAATGTGTTCCATATATCTAATCTCAGGAAGTATGTACATGATCCAGACCAGGTTATAGAAGAAGCTGCTCAACAAGATCTGGAAAATACCCCAAGTTTAGCAGTCAAAAGAGAACCCACAAAGATCATTGCTCGAGATGAAAAGAGATTAAGAAATAAGACTGTTAAGTTGGTTAAAGTACAATGGAGTGATGACCCCAAGGATTGTACCTGGGAAACGGAAGAAACTATGCGGAAATTCTATCCTGACTGTCGAGTGGACATTCCAGTCTAGCCCAACCTTCGGTAATCTCATTTCCTTATCCATTCCCTTTTAGTTGTTACATCTTATTTTATTACCATCTTATGTAATTTCGCTGGTAATTAAACCAACTTAAACCGTTCATAAAGACGGATTGTTAGGGGTACTTGCACATTTGCACAAAATAAAAAGAGCTTTTCCATTATCATTACAATAATATTACATCAGAGTTACAAGAGATACATCAGAGTACATTGATTACACAGCGGAAAAGATACTAAACTCAGCGGAAGAATGCGAATGCTCCAAGTCATAATAGCTTCAGCTAAAACCAGAATCCTGCTCCAACTAACTCCAAGGCTAAATCTGTGAACCAAACTACAAGGCTGCCCATGTAAAAATTATGGGCACCCAGAGTTTAGGTGAGGGAACAATAAACTTCAGGTCAGTCGTGGGACTGGTGTGAGAACTCAAAACAGTTATTTTTAGGGTTTATTTTAAGGTTAGGTAATTCACCGGACCACGCCGCTAATGCGGAACGGGTTTACTCCATGTGGATACCAGTGCATAGAAATCCGCAATGACCTTTTGAAAAAAATGAAGTTATCATAAGCTCGTCCCACATCACACAATGCAAGCGCACACCAGATGAGCGAGTTTTGCCTTATGATAACCAAAAATGCATTCATACGTGAAAATCCTCTTTTACTACTATATAGTGTGGAAAACCTTTTCGCAAATAAATGTATTAATCCTAGCCAGCATAATGCCCCATCCCATTATACTAACAATCCTGCCGGTAACCAGCAGGCTATACAATCAAAACCGTACGGGCTCGTAGTGGAGATTGGGTTTCCAACAGGATGGTTCCTGGTACGAAAGATCATTCGTGGGCTCACAAAACTTTCTTGCGCGCATCATCCTAGCACTCGCGGATAACGTCCAGACTCGGACTCCGTTATACTAACCCACCATACATGAATCAGAGTACCCAACAAATAGCGTCCCAGACTGGGGACTTCGTAGTACCCTTTCATCATCTCATCCCGGTGCACCGAACATACGAAACAAACATAAAAAATCTGACCACCAGTTTACCATCAATTCGGGGTGTGAGATTCGTCGAGGTCACGATATACACAAAGTGTAGTGACCCGTGACTTCCCCGTGAAGGAAAGAACGGATACTTTGAGAACAACACACAAATGAACGCAGACGGAAGAACATTTCATTGTATATTACAACAATTCCATCAGATACAAGAATATACAGAGTATAATTGAATAAATTACATTCGATAAATATCAGAGATTACAATAAATTACATAGCAGCGGAAAATAATACAAAGCACAACTGAAGGTGATATACGGATACAGAGCTTTCCGGATATCATTCCAGCTGTAAACCAGGATCCTATGAATATAAATCTGCAAAACCAAAACTACTAGCTTCCCGTGCCGAAAATAAGGGCACCCAGAGTTTAGGTTAAAACAATAAACTCCAGGTCAGTCATGTGACTGGTGTGAGAACTTAAACAGTTATTTAAAACTTTACTTTAAAAGAGTGTAATTCAAGGGACCACGCCGTATAACACGGAACGGGTTTTCTCCCAAGAATACCAGTGCATAGAATAAACAACGCAATGCTTTTTCGAAAAATGAAACTATTATAAGACCCAGGTCCCATCACACAATGCAACGCAAGCCGGAGGATAGGGTTTTCCCTTATAATAGCCAAACATGCTTGGTACATTTTAAACAAATCATTTGATACTATAATAAGTGTATAGTGTCAAAACAATTTCAATCATAAATATAAATCATAGACGGCATAAGCGCCCCATCCCACTATGTCGCCATACTAGGCTCTACAAATAAAGCTGAAATACACGTATTGGAAATTGGATTTCCGTCATGAGTCGAGGCAAGGGGCAAGATCCTCTCCGCTTCGAGACACTCTAGCAAATGCTCAGGACTACACACTCTGGGCAGCCACTTGGATCGGTTGGGCCGGTCCTCTCTTACGTTTGAGGATTGGCAATTCCTGAACACACGTTTCCCAGTCCTATCAGACCTAATATCGAGGCGCCTCATTCCAACAACCACAAAGATGAAAAGTATATAAATGTCAGGGCTGGTAAGTCACTGACACCACCAAAGCTAGAAAGAAACGTCGTGTTCTCCCAACGGTCTGTATCCCGTTTTTGACTCATACCGAGGTGTGAGCCTACGAATCCACGCTATAAACAAAGCTGCCACGTAGGCCGTGCTTTGATCATCAACCACAAGACTTTGCTTTTCAACAGAAGCCTTGATCAATTGCCACTTAGGCGTGCCACACAGGCAATTCATGCCATGCGACTGATGTCCATCGATATACAACCTCTGAGCTCGTACGTCTCAGAGAAGGGCGTTAAGCAAAAGAATAAATTCTCCGCCGCCAAACAGATGTATATTTAATGGAGATCAATCAACACAGAATAAAATCCAATGTCAGACACACAGTCCGTTTACAAGTTCGTTCTGGGTCTGAACGAAACCGGAGGCACTTTCCTCGCATATCCATCGATCTCCAAGTACGTCTGGACGACCACCAACTGATTCCCTCATCTTGGGTGTACAACCCAATCAAGATCATCAGTAATCACCCAAACGATGTGAAGACTTCTGGTCTTCAACCACCGTCTTCGTCTTCGACATATCGTCGAATCGGTTATTAAGAATGGGTATAAACCCGGCCTTTCCGAACAACCCGCGTATATTAAAAACGAATGTTACACAAACACAACATATACCTCATTCCAATTTAGCAGCCACTAATCGTAAATCAGCAAGAGAACAATTTCCCAAATATTAACCCCGAAGGCCGAAACCAACATCAGATCAATACCTAGGAAACCATTTTTCTTAACTAACCTACAACTAGTTTCTAAATTTCACATTCTTAGGGAAAGGTTCCCATTAATTTTATCAAAGATAAATTCTTTAAAATTTATTCTTGAATCTTCCTTTAGATGTCATTTCAAACCAAATTATGGGTTTTCAAACTAGACGGGATTAGCGAACCACACCGAAGTTATTATTTATTTTATTTCCCAATCCCAGCCTATTCATCCCATGAAGCAAAACTGGTAATACTCCATATCTAACAGCACTGTGTTATCGGTAAAATTAATTACCATTTCACGTTCAAATCTAATTAAAGATTTAACTATCGCTTTGGAGCAAAACTGGTGATACTCCATTCTCGCTCACTTTCTAAATTTGATAATTTAAATTATCAATTCACATTTCAACCTAATTGCAGATTCATTAAAACTCCCTTTACTGGGTTAAAGAACTAGTGTTGTTTAAAACACAGTTCACGACAAACCCAAATCACATTCTATTTATTATCGGGTTAAAGAACAAGTGTTATTTAAAACACCCTTCACGATAAACCCACAAATCAATTCTATTTAAAACTCATTTCAAATCCAATTTATTTATTTAAAAATAAATGGGTTTTAATTTTAGTTCAAAACTAGTTCATTTCGATAAAAATCTATTTTTATCTTTTCAAATATGGAGTTTTTCATCCCGATTTTTCCCAAATCATTTCTTATGATTTTACACAAATTATTACTATTTTTAATAATTTTATCAAGGCCCGTACAGTCGATTTCCACCTACGGCCATCGAACTGCACTTACAGCGACCTTTTCCAAATTTGATTTGGACATAATTCCAAATTCAACCGTTAGATTTCAAATTTCTAATATTCATTGGAAAGCTCTTTTCGATACGAACCCAACGGTTCCAGTTTGAGGAGAATCCGACGGTCGAATCTCCCGTAATGTCCGTTCGAAGTCAATGGTCGAAATTCGCGAACTACCGCGGCGCGACGCGTTCTATTCAGGCCATTATATTATATATATAATATATATAATATATATTTCGTCGATTTCTATTTAAAACGTATTTTATAATTCGTTTCAAACTTGTTTCAAAAACAATTTCAACCTTCATTTCAAATTCAAATCAAAATTGAATTTTCCCTTATAAATTCCTTTTACATTCATTTCCATTTGATTTCAATTCAAATCGATTTTCTATTTCAGTTTGTTTCAATTGAATTCAATTCAATTCAAATTCGTTTTCTATTCAATTTAATTCAAATTCGTTTTCTATTCAATTCAATTCAAATTCGTTTTCTATTCAATTCAATTCAAATTCCTTTTATATTCAATTCAATTCGAATTTCTTTATATATTCAATTCAATTCTAAAAATGAATATAATCGATATAAATATCGTTCGCGTCAAAATAGCGCATCTCTAATCAACACGGCTTTATATATTTCAATAATTCCGTTATTCTATTCAACAAATGAATATTTATCCTATTCAATACATGAATCTATATTTTTGCCAACACATGACTAATCTCAACGAATGAGTACTGTCCACGTGTGACTATTTTTGTTATTTAATATATTTTATAAAAATTATGGTAACTATCGTTTGATTTAAATCAGACTCCAACCGTAAATTAGTAAGAGAACGATTCCCTAAATATTAACCATGAAGGCCGAAACCAACATCAGATCAATATCCAGGAGACCACTCATCTCATCTATTCTTCAGTTAATTTCTAATTTTATATATGATAAAGATGTAAATTTTATCGTTAAAATATTTCGTTCAACACATGACTAATCTCAACGGATGAGTATTGTCAACACATGAACCTTTATTTTATAATGATAAAGATATAAATTTTATTGTTAAAATATTTCGTTCAACACATGACTAATCTCAACGGATGAGTATTGTCAACACATGAACCTTTATTTTATAATATTCTTTATTTTCTAAATTGGAATGAGGCCCAATCAATCACTATATAGCGTTAACTGTATGGATTCCATACAACACATGTATATAATAGCAACGATAAATAATCAACCATCATCCAAAGTGCACTACACTGTATAAGCATCAAATATAGATATCTAACGCTTATAACAGCCTGTCAATCCATCGATCGACATACAACTAATTATTGGGATTAGTGTATGTCGTATTTTATCCCAATACCTGTGTGGGGTTTCAAATCAACAAACATAGATTTTTATTTGTGCAGTTGGGCGATGTGTAAAATTTATCGTCCCAATCAATGTCCTTCAAATATGTGTACATAAACAAACCGTCCGGTTTGTAAATGAATATTTATTTATTCACATTCACGTTAAAAATTATATTTTTAACGACCAAATTATTTTATTCAACCTATGAATATATTTTATTATCTATTTCACATCAACATCACAAACAATTTCTATTCACCAAACAACCAACTCCAAATCAAATAATTTAACTAATCTATGCAACCAAACAAACAAGTCCATGGTCTGTGGACAGTGGTGTCGGGTGCTACTAAACACCATCTGCATCCTAGTATATATATATAACTAGAAAAAGAAATTTAGAGTGAGAAGTTCTCACCGATAGCTAATCCAATACCACGACTCTTCTTATGTAGAAAATCTTGTCGTTCTCGCCTTTTGTCACTTTCGTTGCCCGTAGCCACTACATATATAAAAATCACATTTTTATATTGTTGCTATTTATATAAAAATCATATTTTTACACCGCTACTATATAGATAAAAATTCTATTTTTACACCGCTACTATATAGATAAAAATTCCATTTTTACACCGCTACTATATAGATAAAAATTCCATTTTTACACCGCTACTATATAGATAAAAATTCCATTTTTATAACGATGTTCATAAAATAAAGATTATATTTTTATCACGCTATTCCCTATATAAAGATTTCTCCTTTTCAAATATAATAAAAATCATATTTTTCCTTCTTCCTATATTATAAAAATTATATTTTTAACTTTTACGTTATATAAAAATCACGCCTTTCATTATATCAAAATATCGTCTATCATAGATTAAAAATCACTTCTTTATATTTGTAAAAAAAAATATTTTTACGTCAAATCTTCTTTTACACTTCATATATAAAAATCGAATTTTTATTCTAATGATATCCATATAAAGATCACATCTTTACATAAGGAAAAATCACATCTTTCTTCCTCTATTCATACAAATAAAAATCATAGTTTTATACTTCTAAAGATCTAATCTTTATCCTCGCTTTTATGAAAATAAAATCATATTTTTATTCATTTCAAAATCAATTTTAATAACTATAAAAAAAATCAGTTTTTAATTAGCAAATAAAATCATAAAACTTACTGTGTAATCCGATGGAGGGGGGTGCTACCATCGTTCGCCGGTCGGAGGAGGGGGGTGGAGCTCGCTGGGCGGAGGGTGGCTCGAGATGGCTGGAAGGAGGCGCGGTGGGCTTAAGGGGTTAGGGGGGGAAAAGGGGAAGGCGCTCAGTCGAGGGGGGAAGAACGGAGGAGGAGAAGAGGGTGGAGGACGCTCGGAGGTAGGCGAAGCAGAGGGGAGAAGGGCGCTCGGAGGTAGGCGGAGCAGAGGGGAGAAGGGCGGCGGTCCCCCCTGGTGGCGGCGCCGTCGACGAAGAGGAGGGGGGAAATCGCGGGGCTGCGCTGCCTTTTTTTTTTTGATTTTGAAATGACTATTAACGGGGGGGCCTGAGTGATGTAAGGAGAGAGGGAGAGAGAGGGTTTAATTTAATTTAATTTATTTAATTCCAAAAAGCAACTTTTATTTTCGACCTCAAAACGAGGCCCACCGCCTGTCATCCATAGCTAATTACCCCCATTCCGAACACAATGGGATATGTATCGTAGGCTGATTCGACTGTTTCGATCAGTTTTCATTTAAATCAAAGTATAATTCTTTGTATATTCAATTTAAACATACATTTCAAATTACCGAGGCCACATACAGTCTCTAAAAATTACAGAAAAATATTTTCTAGCTTCGTATTGACGATACGGTCCTAACAAAACTAGTTTCATCGAATTCTGAGACCAATTGAAAAATGGTCATTTTCCAGTCGATTAAAATCTATTGAAATTGGTCAAACGCGTTTTTCTTTGCCACGCTCACATATTGATTCGAAAAATTATGAAATTTGAAACCTAACAATAATTTGACATCCCGGATCCAACAAAAGTGGTTTCATCGAAATCCGAAGTCATTTGCAAAATTTCCATTTTTAAGGGCCTGAATTCCATAGCGACTATTCAGAATTTTCAACTGGGCATATCTTTTGATTCCCGCTATGAAATCTTAATTTTCCGGATTCGTTAGAAACATATTCTCAATTAGATTCCATTACTTTTGGTTTCGCCAAAATCCGGTTTATTTTGAATCATGTACATTCATTTGAAGTTTGAAATCGAATTATCGAACTACCATGCCATTTTCAATTCCTTTTATAATTTAAAATAAATATTTATATTCTAACGACGATGTATATAAATATATACGTTCGAATTATATTCAAAATAAATTTCTCGTTGTTATTACTTAAAATAATCTATTTTAAATATTCAAAATTCATTAAAATTGCCAAAATAAAATTTTTAAACTGGCTCAGATTTTCGGGTTGTTACATTCTCCCCCACTTAAAACTTTTCGTCCCCGAAAAGGAACGAAGCCGAAAGTTGTTTAACAAATCAACTCAGCTTCCATTCTTTTGATTACGGCTTAAGTTCTTCAATTTTTCAGTTTCTAAGAACTTTTCAAAAATATGGCTAACACCCTAAATTTTCGAAAAATTTCGCCATAACCTCCCCTGCACCGGGAGCACCGGGAAAATCCCGAAATTGCCATACAGGCCTTCTGATCTCAAAAAGAAAAAGAAAAAGCCAAGCGGCTAGCCAATCGGCTCATAAAATCATCATCACCCAAACAAAACAGTAAATTATGGTAAACATGTACCTATTTGTCGGGTAAACAAATTTTATTCTTCTGCTCTAGCCTCCTTGCTATGACCTGTTCACACATATATATGTACATGCATGCAATTGCAAATAATTTTCGATACAATTTAATATTTGATACAATTAGGCTAAATGGTTCAAAATTATCAAACAAATAAACAAACAATACAAACATCAATCAATCAGTGGATTAACGTTTCAAATTCATAATTTTTGATATATATACAGAAATCATGTTTTTGATGCCAAATCACAACAATAAATCTATCTATATAAGTTTTGGTTCTCACACCAGTCTAATGGAAATATATAGAAATCACACCTTCGAAACACGAACATAAATATTGATGATGCCATGGTCATTATCAACATCATCTCCGGGCGACTAAAGCGTGATTCTATATCTATCCAGTATATTAAAACTTCGAATATACGTTCATGACGCGTATACGCGAAATCTTTATATACTCGATTGTCCAAATTCAAAATAAATAAATATTCAAATACATATAAAGCGATTTAATTTTTTAAAACAAAATTGTTTTCATTTGAAAAATATACTCTTCACACTCGTTCTAGGATACTACTGATCCTATCTCTAACGAGTCATTCTAATTGGATATTACTAATCCAATATCTGATGAATTCTTTCGTATGGTTCTAATGTGTCTTATTCTCGAGCTCTGTAAACCAAAGCTCTGATACCACTGTAGTGACCCGTGATTTCCCCGTGAAGGAAAGAACGGATACTTTGAGAACAACACACAAATGAATGCAGAAAGAAGAACATTTCATTGTATATTACAACAATTCCATCAGATACAAGAATATACATAGTATAATTGAATAAATTACATTCGATAAATATCAGAGATTACAATAAATTACATAGCAGCGGAAAATAATACAAAGCACAACTGAAGGTGATATACGGATACAGAGCTTTCCGGATATCATTCCAGCTGTAAACCAGGATCCTGTGAATATAAATCTGCAAAACCAAAACTACTAGCTGCCCGTGCCGAAAATAAGGGCACCCAGAGTTTAGGTTAAAACAATAAACTCCAGGTCAGTCATGTGACTGGTGTGAGAACTAAAACAATTATTAAAAACTTTACTTTAAAAGAGAGTAATTCAAGGGACCACGCCGTATAACACGGAACGGGTTTTCTCCCAAGAATACCAGTGCATAGAATAAACAACGCAATGCTTTTTCGAAAAATGAAACTATTATAAGACCCAGGTCCCATCACACAATGCAACGCAAGCCGGAGGATAGGGTTTTCCCTTATAATAGCCAAACATGATCGGTACGTTTAAAACAAATCATTTGATACTATAATAAGTGTATAGTGTCAAAACAATTTAAATCATAAATATAAATCATAGACGGCATAAGCGCCCCATCCCACTATGTCGCCATACTAGGCTCTATAAATAAAGCCGAAATACACGTATTGGAAATTGGATTTCCGTCATGAGTCGAGGCAAGGGGCAAGATCCTCTCCGCTTCGAGACACTCTAGCAAATGCTCAGGACTACACACTCTGGGCAGCCACTTGGATTGGTTGGGCCGGTCCTCTCTTACGTTTGAGGATTGGCAATTCCTGAACACACGTTTCCCGGTCCTATCAGACCTAATATCGAGGCGCCTCATTCCAACAACCACAAAGGTGAAAAGTATATAAATGTCAGGGCTGGTAAGTCACTGACACCACCAAAGCTAGAAAGAAACGTCGTGTTCTCCCAACGGTCTGTATCCCGTTTTTGACTCATACCGAGGTGTGAGGCTCGCGAATCCACGCTATACACAAAGCTGCCACGTAGGCCGTGCTTTGATCATCAACCACAAGACTTTGCTTTTCAACAGAATCCTTGATCAATTGCCACTTAGGCGTGCCACACAGGCAATTCATGTCATGCGACTGATGTCCATCGATATACAACCTCTGAGCTCGTACGTCTCAGAGAAGGGCGTTAAGCAAAAGAATAAATTCTCCGCCGCCAAACAGATGTATATTTAATGGAGATCAATCAACACAGAATAAAATCCAATGTCAGACACACAGTCCATTTACAAGTCCATTTACAATTATATATATTCTATTTATTATCGGGTTAAAGAACAAGTGTTATATAAAACACCCTTCATGATAAACCCACAAATTAATTCTATTTAAAAGCCATTTCAAATCCAATTTATTTATTTAAAAATAAGTGGGTTTTAATTTTAGTTCAAAACTAGTTCATTTCGATAAAAATCTATTTTTATCTTTTCAAATATGGAGTTTTTCATCCCGATTTTTCCCAAATCATTTCTTATGATTTTACACAAATTATTACTATTTTTAATAATTTTATAAAGGCCCGTACAGTCGACTTCCACCTACGGCCATCGAACTGCACTTACAGCGACCTTTTCCAAATTTGATTTGGACATAATTCCAAATCCAACCGTTAGATTTCAAATTTCTAATATTCATTGGAAAGCTCTTTTCGATACGAACCCAAAGGTTCTGGTTTGAGGAGAATCCGACGGTCGGATCTCCCGTAATGTTCGTTCGAAGTCAATGGTCGAAATTCGCGAACTGCCGCGGCGCGGCGCGTTCTATTCAGGCCATTATATTATATATATAATATATATAATATATATTTCGTCGATTTCTATTTAAAACGTATTTTATAATTCGTTTCAAACTTGTTTCAAAAACAATTTCAACCTTCATTTCAAATTCAAATCAAAATTGAATTTTCCCTTATAAATTCCTTTTACATTCATTTCCATTTGATTTCAATTCAAATCGATTTTCTATTTCAGTTCGTTTCAATTGAATTCAATTCAATTCAAATTCGTTTTATATTCAATTTAATTCAAATTTGTTTTCTATTCAATTTAATTCAAATTCGTTTTCTATTCAATTCAATTCAAATTCGTTTTCTATTTAATTCAATTCAAATTCCTTTTATATTCAATTCAATTCGAATTTCTTTATATATTCAATTCAATTCTAAAAATGAATATAATTGATATAAATATCGTTCGCGTCAAATAGCGCATCTCTAATCAACACGGCTTTATATATTTCAATAATTCCGTTATTCTATTCAACAAATGAATATTTATCCTATTCAATACATGAATCTATATTTTTGCCAACACATGACTAATCTCAACGAATGAGTACTGTCCACGTGTGACTATTTTTGTTATTTAATATATTTTATAAAAATTATGGTATCTATCGTTTGATTTAAATCAGACTCCAACCGTAAATTAGTAAGAGAACGATTCCCTAAATATTGACCCCGAAGGCCGAAACCAGCATCAGATCAATATCCAGGAGACCACTCATCTCATCTATTCTTCAGTTAATTTCTAATTTTATATATGATAAAGATGTAAATTTTATCGTTAAAATATTTCGTTCAACACATGACTAATCTCAACGGATGAGTATTGTCAACACATGAACCTTTATTTTATAATGATAAAGATATAAATTTTGTTGTTAAAATATTTTTTTCAACACATGACTAATCTCAACGGATGAGTATTGTCAACACATGAACATTTATTTTATAAGATTCTTTATCTTCTAAATTGGAATTAGGCCCAATCAATCACCATATAGCGTTAACTGTATGGATTCCATACAACACATGTATATAATAGCAACGATAAATAATCAACCATCATCCAAAGTGCACTACACTGTATAAGCGTCAAATATAGATATCTAACGCTTATAACAGCATGTCAATCCATCGATCGACATACAACTAATTATTGGGATTAGTGTATGTCGTATTTTATCCCAATACCCGTGTGAGGTTTCAAATCAACAAACATAGATTTTTATTTGTGCAGTTGGGCGATGTATAAAATTTATCGTCCCAATCAATGTCCTTCAAATAGGTGTACATAAACAAACCATCCGGTTTGTAAATGAATATTTATTTATTCACATTCACGTTAAAAATTATATTTTAACGACCAAATTATTTTATTCAACCTATGAATATATTTTATTATCTATTTCACATCAACATCACAAACAATTTCTATTCACCAAACAACCAACTCCAAATCAAATCATTTAACTAATCTATGCAACCAAACAAACAAGTCCATGGTCTGTGGACAGTGGTGTCGGGTGCTACTAAACACCGTCTGCATCCTAGTATATATATATAACTAGAAAAAGAAATTTAGAGTGAGAAGTTCTTACCGATAGCTAATCCAATACCACGACTCTTCTTATGTAGAAAATCTTGTCGTTCTCGCCTTTTGTCACTTTCGTTGCCCGTAGCCACTACATATATAAAAATCACATTTGTATATTGTTGCTATTTATATAAAAATCATATTTTTACACCGCTACTATATAGATAAAAATTCCATTTTTACACCGCTACTATATAGATAAAAATTCCATTTTTACACCGCTACTATATAGATAAAAATTCCATTTTTATAACGATGTTCATAAAATAAAGATTATATTTTTATCACGCTATTCCCTATATAAAGATTTCGCCTTTTCAAATATAATAAAAATCATATTTTTCCTTCTTCCTATATTATAAAAATTATATTTTAACTTTTACGTTATATAAAAATCACGCCTTCCATTATATCAAAATATCGTCTATCATAGATTAAAAATCACTTCTTTATATTTGTAAAAAATATATTTTTACATCAAATCTTCTTTTACACTTCATATATAAAAATCCAATTTTTATTCTAATGATATCCATATAAAGATCACATCTTTACATAAGGAAAAATCACAACTTTCTTCCTCTATTCATACAAATAAAAATCATAGTTTTATACTTCTAAAGATCTAATCTTTATCCTCGCTTTTATGAAAATAAAATCATATTTTTATTCATTTAAAAATCAATTTTAATAACTATAAAAAAATCAGTTTTTAATTAGCAAATAAAATCATAAAACTTATTGTGTAATCCGATGGAGGGGGGTGCTGCCATCGTTCGCCGGTCGGAGGAGGGGGGTGGAGCTCGCTGGGCGGAGGGTGGCTCGAGATGGCTGGAAGGAGGCGCGGTGGGCTTAAGGGGCTAAGGGGAAAAAGGGGGAGGCGCTCAGTCGAGGGGGGAAGAACGGAGGAGGAGAAGAGGGTGGAGAGCGCTCGGAGGTAGGCGGAGCAGAGGGGAGAAGGGCGGCGGTCCCCCCTGGTGGCGGCGCCGTCGACGAAGAGGAGGGGGGGGGGGGGAATCGCGCGGCTGCGCTGCCTTTTTTTTTTGATTTTGAAATGACTATTAACGGGGGGGCCTGAGTGATGTAAGGAGAGAGGGAGAGAGAGGGTTTATTTTATTTTATTTTATTTAATTCCAAAAAGCAACTTTTATTTTCGACCTCAAAACGAGGCCCACCGCCTGTCGTCCATAGCTAATTACCCCCATTCCGAACATAATGGGATATGTATCGTAGGCTGATTCGACTGTTTCGATCAGTTTTCATTTAAATCAAAGTATAATTCTTTGTATATTCAATTTAAACATACATTTTAAATTACCGAGGCCACATACAGTCTCTAAAAATTACAGAAAAATATTTTCTAGCTTCGTATTGACGATACGGTCCTAACAAAACTAGTTTCGTCGAATTCTGAGACCGTTTTAAAAATGATCATTTTCCCGTCGATTAAAATCTACTAAAATTGGTCAAACGCGTTTTTCTTTGCCACGCTCACATATTGATTCGAAAAATTATGAAATTTGAAACCTAGCAATAATTTGACATCCCGGATCCAACAAAAGTGGTTTCTTCGAAATCCGAAGTCATTTGCAAAATTTCCATTTTTAAGGGCCTGAATTCCATAGCGACTATTCAGAATTTTCAACTGGACATATTTTTTGATGCCCGCTATGAAATCTCTATTTTCCGGATTCGTTGGAAAGATATTCTCAATTAGATTCCATTATTTTTGGTTTCGCCAAAATCCGGTTTATTTTGAATCATGTACATTCATTTGAAGTTTGAAATCGAATTATCGAACTACCGCGCCATTTTCAATTCCTTTTATAATTTAAAATAAATATTTATATTCTAACGACGATGTATATAAATATATACGTGAATTATATTCAAAATAAATTTCTCGTCGTTATTACTTAAAATAATCTATTTTAAATATTCAAAATTCATTAAAATTGCCAAAATAAAAATTTCAAACTGGCTTAGATTTTCGGGTTGTTACACAAAGCTACGCTTAAATAAGCCATGCTTTGATCATCCATAGCTCATCACATAACTTGAGTATGCCACATTGTCCATTCACTACGCCTCGCTGATTTCCATCAATATATAACCTATAAGCTCATACATCTTAAAGAAGGGTGTTAAGCAAGAGAATAAATTCTCCGCCACCAAGCAGATATATATTAATAAAGATCAGTGCTACGCAGTCAATTACAATGTCAGACACACAATCCATACAAATCTGTTCTGGGTCTGAACGAAACCATAATCCGAAATTCCTTCACATACGCTTGGGCTTCTTGCCACTTAACTGATATAAAATCCATCAGCAAATGGGAGCGACCCATTCGAGACATTCAGCAAGTCGTCCTTACGACATGAAGGGTCCCGGTCTTCAATGTCGTCTCCAATGTCTTCAATTGCTCGACAACGTCGTATTATTACTTGGAATGGTTTTCAGACATACATCCGATCCCGGTCTTTCCAAATAATAGGCGCAATTAAAAATAACACAATTATAGAACACACAGGCTTTCTACCAATTTCCTTCCGTCTTGGATTTTGTCAAAATTAAACTTCTTTAAACCTATTCTCAAATTATTACAAAATCCATATTTAACCTTTCTCTTTTAAAACACATCCTTTAAATCAAAGATGGTTTAGCCTTAAAGCCTTAATTAATCTTCCGTTTGATAACTCGTTATCAAAATCCAGTTTCCTTTGAAAATTCTTAATCCACATTTCAACCATAGTTTCCAATTAAATTGATTTTCCAACATTCCATTCATTAATCTTAACTAAAAGATTATACTTTCTTTCCAATTCCTTATTTTTGATTTCTCAAATCAAAGATCTGATTGAATCCTCAAATTACGATATGAATTTCCATAACTCAATCTCATGGAGTTTTAAGAATGATATTATTGAAGATATGATTCACGACAAAACCCAAATCAATTGATATTGAACATAAGTTACACAAAAATTGTATCTACTTATTTCGATATCAATTCTCATAATCAACGAATACTATAAGTGGAATAACGATATAATAATATCTTCCAAATTCCTCAAATAGTATACGTTTACACCAAAGAATTTCATACCAAATATCCGAAGATTATTTCTATCCAACTTATTCCAATCAAATTGGGAAACTCGTATCTTAATTTAAAGATTTATCCAAACCTTTGACATTAGATCTGGATAGAAATATCATCCACTTATACTTAATATTAATCTCTGTATCCAACTCACCCTATAAGTGGAATAACGGTGAACTACCTTTTAAATTCCTCTAATAGTAAGAGTCATCACCTACCGGATTAATATCAAACATCCGAAGATTTATCTCCAACCATACCCAATTATTAAAAACCTGTTTTAATATTAAATAAATCAATTTGAATCCCATATAAAGTATTTCCAATACTTTTGAACCTTTGAAAACATTCCACCAATCATTTACAAATGATTTCTTATAGTTCATGGTTTAAAAATTTAAAAATAGATTATTTCAAAGAAAGCGTTACAATAGTGTTTTGAAAGTGTTACAAAAGCATTACAAAATAGTTATCTCAACTACATTGATCAAATATCATTTATCTTGGCCAAAACTTAAACTTTACAATTCAAAACACTTTTACATAATTTATAATGATTTTACAATTTTTTTCCATATTTTAGAAACATTAAAAATGGCTATTTATAGTTATGGTCGATAACTTCTCTTATAGCGACCTTTCCCCAAAACGGTTTTAAACATATCTTGAAAATTATAACTCAAAATTAAAATCTGCTTTCACTCATTTTAAAGCTCTTGTTAATATAAATCTAACCTTTTTTCGTTTCATGCAAATCCGATTTAGATTGCAAAAGTTATAAGCGTTTAAAGTTTGCATCTAAAATACATGAATTGCCGCTGTGCAACAAGCCCTATTTTGACCGCAATAAAAATTATTCTTCAATACTTCAAAATACCTTAGAAAACCATTATATACTTCTGTAAACCATTTAAAGTAATTTACATTGACTTTCCAAATTTATTTTGGGTTCAAAATTCAACTTTTACTTAATAAATCAAATTCCAATTCATTTATAAATTCAAATAACTTCAAATTAACCATCCCATTCGTCGGACCAGTTAGGGTTAGCCAGGAGAGCAGGAAACTTCATTTCCAAACCCAAGCCTAGACACTATCCTCTCTGTCATCCTAAAATGTTCCGGTATTAATTTATTCATTTAAAGAATTTTATCCACATATATGAATACGGTCTTTCTCGATTATTAGCCTTCAATTTCAATAATGATATTATTTCTAATTACGAAGGAGATTTGCCGATCACCAATGTGATACCATAACTGTTGTGTCATAGTGTTTGCAAAACAACATCAACAACTATTTAAACATCCATAGCAACCATCATCAACATGATTAAATAAATTATAACTGTGCACAAGCGTTATAACACTAACGCTGAATAGTGTGTGTGTGTTCTAAACTACGCATCCATCATCAATCATAACAAACATCAACTATCATTAACCATTAATAATCCATTACTATATTTAAATTAGTCTAACTACTAATTAAATAACAAACCGTGGTTAAAGAGTTCTCACCAAACAGCTTTCCAATCTTCACGGTAGGCGAGCCTAGCTGAGTGAAACGTCGGACAGTATTTCGGCGCACCGTCTTCTTTATCAAAATATATATAATATAATATATACTAATCTCTTTTTATGTATTATAAGAGGAGGAGGAGAATGACGAACTTTGGCAAGGTGGTGGTGGAAAAGAGGAAGACTTATGCCAAGGAAACCATTGCCATAAGCTTTAAGAAGAAGGTGGAAAGGAAGAAATGGAATGGAATGGTGAGAAAATGGGGAAAATGTCTCCTTATATAGGAATAGAGAGTTAAGGAGGTGATGACACATAAGGGGGCACATGGAAGGCATGCATGAAAGTTTACATGCAAAATTACAAGTGTCCATACACTTGTTTTAAGAAGAGAAGGTGAACTTTTGGTAGCATTTTCCCTTAAATGCTATGAAAACTAAGGGCAACACTTAATTCTAATGCTACTAATTCATGTTATAGTTTGACAAATCCGATCGAACGACAATAGTATCAATAAATCCAAACTTATTAATAATCATTCTCATTTATAATTCAAGTAAAATCTATCATATAACTTATCAAAATTATTAAATATTCTTAACATATATTTTTATGTCAGATTCAAATTCAGATTTAAATAAAAAAAGTAAATTGGTTAAAAATTCTGGATCGTTACATAGGTTGATTGTGTTGTAGTATCATTTGAGAAAAAAAAATGAAGTAAATGTGATTGTTTAGCGGTAGTAACTTGATTAAGACTTGTGAAACGGTGTAATGGTGATCCTCTATGCATGCACGGTTAATTATGTCACCAACGAATGCTATAATAGTCGGTCCAAACAAATTTGAAGAATTCATTTGCAATATTCAAAAAAAAAAATTTGTTGTTGTAATATTAACTAAAATTGACAAACTTAAAAGTTTAGTTTGTTGCTATAATATTGAAAAACTAAAATTGACAAATTTGTTGCTATAATATTAACAAAATTGAAATATTAGTTTATCGTTCAAAAATTAAAACTAATTAACTTCATAATTTATAACTTTAAACTAAAAGTAACCAAAAGTAAATCAAACTAATTTATACTTCATAATTTTCATTGTCATGTTATTTTATAAATTGAAAGTACAAATTGAAAGTACATGTAGACGAAAAAAGGCGCAAGGCGCAACTAAGGAGCTTTTTTGAAGTTTAAGACGCACCTATTAGTGAAGCGCAAAAAAGCCCATAGCGCAAAAAACGCAATTTTTTCATTTGTATTGTTTTTTTGTTTAAAGTTAGATTGAATGTTTTTTGACTACTTATGTGAACCCCTTAGATAAATTTGGCCCCGTCCGACAAGTGTTGTATATGATCGTTATATGGGTATTCGTTTTTACACAAAACGGAAATATATATTCATCTGATACAATATTCGTTGGATTTGTCCTAGTATTGGACAAGTTACAAATATAATAACGTAAGCATATTTTATAAGTCATTTCAGTTTAAACGGTTAACAAAGTTTCGATGGCACTTCCTATTTGTTCCCTGTGTACACGCATCTGTGTACGATACATGGACGAAAGGGAAGTGCTGCCGAAATTTTGTTGAACCATTTAAACTGAAATGATTTATAAAATATTCTTATGTTATTATATTTGTAATGGGAAGTAGGTAGACTGACCGTCAAAGTAAAAAAGAAATAATCAAAAAATTCGAAAACATGCAATAGTTATAGATGAAATTTTACAAGATTTAAAATATTATAAAGTGTTACGTTCGATCGAACTTTCTAACATATTTGTTGCAAATTAGGAAAATGTTCGATTATTTTCGTGATCGCAGTTGGATGTATCAACCCCGAACCCGTAAGAAAGGGTTGATATAGGAACATTTTTGTAATGGAGTCCAAGAATTTATTAGATTCGCTAAATCTAATAATTGGAGTAACGTAGACATTCGTTGTCCGTGTAGTAAGTGCAGACATCTGAAGCATTGGAAGTCAGATGTAGTAGAAGTACATTTGTATAAATTTGGTTTTGTGTCGAATTATCACTTATGGGATCATCATGGAGAACTTGTTCAACCTACATCTAATCCTGTAGCGGTAGAGGACGATAGTACAATGATGAACGATAATATAGTGACAAATCCGATAGAAAATATGGTGCAAGATGCTACACGATCAATGTTTCCTAACATTGAGCAAAGCGACGATGAGACTGGAAATGTTGAAGAGCCAATGGCGGAAGCAAAAAAAATTATAAGTTGTTGAATTCTGCTAAGAGGCCGTTGTGGGAAGGGTGTACAAGCGGAATCGAGTTGTCTGTAACCGCCGAATTTATCACTATGAAATCAAAATTCAATCTTATAGAAGCTGCATTTACAACAGTTGTACAAACTGCAAAACGACATATGCCGCCCAATAATTTGATGTGCGATAGTCATTATAAAGTGAAAAAACTTATGTCCTCTTTTGGATTACCATATCATAAGATAGATACATATGTTAAAGGTTGCATGTTGTATTGGAAAGAAGACGCTCACCGTAGAAAATGCAAATTTTGCAACGAAGATAGATACAAACCAAGGAAAAATAAAGGAAAAGAAGTTCCATATAAAAGAATGCATTATCTACCCATAACCCCCAGACTTCAACGACTATATGCATCTTCCGCTGCAGCATGTCATATGCGATGGCATAGCGTGAGAACATCAGAAGAAGGAACTATGATACATCCGTCTGATGGTGAAGTATGGAAACACTTTGATAGGACTTATCCTGAATTTGCTACCGAGAGCCATAATGTTAGACTCGGTTTATGCACGGATGGATTTTCGTCGTTTTCTCAATTTGGTAGTAAATATTCATCATGGCCTATCATTGTTACTCCTTATAACTTACCCCTATGGATGTGTATGAAAAATCTGTATATGTTTTTAACGGTTGTCGTCCCCGGTCCCGATGATCCGACACAAGGAACTGATGTTTATCTACAACCGTTGATTGAAGAGTTGAAAACACTGTGGCATGAAGGATTCGAAACATACGACAGTTCGAGAAAAAGAATTTTTCGTATGTTTGCTTCTGTATTATGGACTATTAGAGATTTTCCCGCGTATGGCATACTTTCAGGTTGGAGCACTGTTGGACGTCTAGCTTGTCCTCATTGTATGGAGGAGACACGGGCATTTTCATTGAAGTATGGAAAAAAATTCTTGGTTTGACTGTCATCGTTGTTTTCTCCATATTAATCATAAATTTAGAACGAATAAAAAGAACTTTAAAGCCAACAGAGTAGAGGCTATGCTACCGCCTAAAGTTTGGACAAGTGAAGAGATATATGAAGTTGTAAGTGAATACCAAAAGATACATGAAACTGGAGAGCAGGTTGAAATTCTTGTTAAATCGAACATTCATAATTGGTGCAAACAAAGTATATTTTGAGAGTTACCTTACTGGAAAAATCTAAAACTTAGGCATAATATTGATGTGATGCATAACAAAAAAATGATTTTGATAACGTTTTTAATACAGTTTTAATGTAAAGGGTAAAACCAAAGACGATGCGAATACGAGACGCGATATATTACACTTTTGTAAACGGCCGGAGCTGCACTTGTATGATGAAGATAATAACCTAAAGCATGGTATGAGCTAGACAACAGGCAAGTAAAACTCGTACTAAAGTAGGTGGAAGAATTACGATGTCCTGATGGGATTTCTTCAAACCTCCATAGATGTGTGGACTTTAAAAACAATAAATTGAGTGGAATGAAAAGCCATGATTGTCATATCATGATGGAATACTTTTTACCTGTGGTTTTCAAGGAACTGTTGCCTACAAAAATCTGGAGTGTTATAACAGAATTAAGTTTGTTTTATAAACAACTTTGTTTAACGACGTTAAAGGTAGACCGTCTACGTAAGATTGAACTAGAAATCCCTGTACTGATCTGCAAACTTGAGAAAATATTTCCACCTGGTTTTTTTTAATGTAATGGAGCATTTACCTATTCATCTTCCATCTGAAGCACTTCTTTGAGGTCCAGTGTAGTATGGATGGATGTATCCGTTTGAGAGGTAATTATATATATAATTTCGATAATTGTGATAGATTACAACTTAGATTATTGTAACAACATATAAATTAAATTAATCTTGTTATAGGTACTTGAATCATTTGAAGAAAAAAATTAGGCAAAAAGCTCGAGTAGAAGGTTCGATTTGCAAATCGTACCTTGAAGAAGAAGCCTCATTTTTTTTTTCTCATTACTTTAGTGAAGATGTGAACTTGTCTTTTGTAACTGTTCCCCGTAATGAACAAGTCGTTGAGCAAGAGTCTTCTCAAACTATGTTATCTATTTTTAGACAATACGGAAGACCTGCTGGAAAATGTGTGGAAATATGGTTAAGCGATAAAGACTACAATGTGGCACACACATATATTCTGTTAAATTGTGCGGAAGTTGCACCGTTTGTCAGGTGATACTAAATTCATGATGTACAATTCAATTATATGTACACATACATTTATTTGTCTCTATTAATAAAAAATGAACATAACACATATATATATGCAATATCTACGAATCACAACATCCATCTGGTGATCTCAGTATAGAATTCACTCGATGGTTTTCAGACTATGTTCATGATCCGAAAAACTGTGTTGTTAACGAAGGATTACGACATCTTGCTATCGGATCAAAAAGAAATATCAAAACTTATCCAATATACTTTGTCAATGGATTTAAATTCAACACCAATGACTACGGAGCTGAAAAATTAACGTATAACAGCGGTGTATTTGTCAAAGGTAGTGACGATCCAGAGGAGCATATAAAAGATTTTTACGGCGTCTTAACGCAAGTTGTAGAGTTGACATATTATGTTCAGCCCGTAGAGAAAGTTTATCTGTTCAAATGCAACTGGTTTAGCAATGTTCCTGGTTCTGGAATCAACGTGCACAAAGATTATAAGCTAATCGAAATAAGGCATACGTCGCATTACTATAAGTGTGATCCTTTTGTGTTAGTTAAGCAAGCATTACAAGTCTATTTTGCTCCGTATCCATCCTTAAAAATAGATAAAGCAGATTGGTGGGCTGTTTTTAAAACAAAGGCAGGATTTACATTTGATGGGAATAATATTACAGACGAAGCAGCGTATCAAGCGGATTTAGAGCCAAATACTGAAATAATAATAGCTGATGACATTGATGTTGGGTCGTTGAATGATGAAGCGAATGTATTAGTAGATGCATTTATAAGTACTGATGAAAATGATATAGAGTATGAGACCGGGTCTGGATCCGAAGATGACGAAGAAGAATGATGTTATGTACTTATGTAATTTATGTACTACTATGAGCTATGTAATAATAATGATGTTGATTGTTCTTAGCTATGAATTTACTTACGTTCTGTACTAGTATTATTTATGTAATGATAATGTTGCCTATTTACGTTATGCAGTATTGTTCTTCTCATTTACGATTTATGTTATGATAATGATGACTAATGTTAATAATTCAAGTTATTTTGTATACATATTATATGATTGTGACATATATGTCTGGCGATAGACGACGATCGAGGAGTACATCTCAGCCTACTCCTTCACCATCTCCTGGAGCAGGATCAGGATCTGGTCCGAGCGGTTCAGGGGCAGATCTTCGCCGAGCTGCGGAGATTATTCCGAAGAGTGGCAGGTAAATGTTCAAATTTATTTCAATGTACATTATTTAAAATATTATGAAATGTTTATATTAACATCTACATAGGGGATTTGAGATTGAGCCAGCGGAGTTCATTTTTAGAAGTATCAAGTCAATCTTACACAAGTAGAATGCAGGGCGCTTGGCCGCATTGGGATAGTATCCCGGCACATCTCAAGAATGTCATTTTAGCCGATTTATTGGTAAGTATTTTTTATAATAATATTAAAAATTAATATACTGGGAATAATTACAAATAAATGTAATATGCAGGCTGCCGTACGTGTTGAGGAGGATGATATGCCCTCATTTTTGACATATTGGAATATGAAGATGCGAAAGAACTATCGAGAGATGGTTTCAAGAGCCAAGAAAAGCAGAAAAAAGCCTTAATTTATGAATGATGATGTTTGGGCAGACTTTCAAGCTTACTGGGAGACGGAAGATGCTAAAGTAATCTTTAATGATAATATTCACATTTATAATATTGATTGCATTATTTTACATCATCGTGTATCAAATTTAATAGAAAGTAGCAGCTAGAAACAAAGCAAATAGAGAAAAGAATCCTGCTCTACACCGAGGTGGCTCAAAATCATTTCAACAGCACAGAAGGGATTTGGTATAAATTTTAAATATTTGCAGTATATGTTCAGATAAAAATTTATCGTCTATAATCATGTCTTATCTTTAATGATTTCAGTTTATAAAGCACGGACAATAGCCTTCGTTGGCAGACGTATTTAGACACACACATGCGGTGGAGCACACCGATGAAGAAGGAAATGTGACGTATGAGTGGGCAGATCCGAAGAGTGCACATATAATGGTAAATTTGTTTATCCGTATAAATTAACATGTTACATACTCATTCATATCACAGTACATAAGTAAATTTTATAACACTTTTCTTAAAATTATATTGCTATTGCAGGGGAAGTATGATGCAGAGGCTGCCAAAGCGATGGAGGCTAGTGGAAAGGAGCTTACAGTTGTAGATTCTGATGCTATTTGGCATTCTATCACTGATCCGCCTACTCGAGGAAGGCGATATGGTTTTGGCAATCAGGAGGTAAGACTTTTTTTAGACGTAAATTACTACAATCACAATGCTTTATAAATATGTGAACCAAGAATACGAGTTAATGGAAAAACTCATGTTTAACACTAAGTAGTAAAAATTTGTTTAAATAACTTTAATGTGAAATTATTTATTTTACAGGCCGTTCAGCGTGCTTATAAGCGATCGATGGAGGATGCGACTATAGCGCGGATGCAAGAGCAGATGAACAAGATGATGGACTGGCGAAAAGGCCAGATGCAACAGGAAATCGACGAGCGCATCGCGATTTACTTTCAGGAGCATGGCTTTATGCCTGGGGAGGGAGGAGAGGGAGATGATTCCGCTGTATATCGAGAGGAAGACAAGAACGAGGAATCAGAAGAAGACGAGAACGAGGACCAGGGAGACGAGGATTAGTTCGTAGTGTAGGTGCTTATTATGACTTGACTCTGGTATGTTCATATACTCGGTTTTTTCTATGTTAAATGCACGTACGATGTTATACGATGTGTTTGGACATGTGTTTGACAGTTTGTGGATGGTGGTATGAAGTGTTTGGACATGTGCATGACTTATATGATGTGTTTGAACGGTTTTATGTTATGATGGGTTTTTTTTTGTTTTTTTATGTATTTGATGATTATATGGTTATGATGGTTTGGTTGTTGATGAGTATCGATGAAATAGTGAGATAATAGTGGTGTAGTATTGGTTTTTGGATTGAATAGTTGTGGATTGGATTGTAGGAAAGGAATTGCTGTGTATTGCAGGTTTTTGGTTTCAGATATAGCAACGGCTAGCGACGGCTAACGACGGCCATTTGGTCATTATATAGTGACGGCTACCAACGGCTAGCAACGACAATTTTGCAACGGATAGCAACGGCTAGCAACGACTGCCCGGTCAAAATAACTAACTGACACGTCAGATGACATGTGTCCATTGGCCGTCGCTAGCCGTTGGTAAACAAGCGACGGAGTCGTCGCTCTCGCCGTTGTTGTTCCTGTTGGCGACGACAGTATTAGCGACGACATATAGCGACGGCTAGCGTCGGCCGCCGACGGCTATATGCCATCGCTATTTTGACTGTTTCTTGTAGTGAAATCAGGGGTCCCTCTGATTTTCCCTGATTTCCACAAGAAAATCAGAGGGACCCCCTAATTTCCATCAATAGAATTTGAGAGTTATGTTCACACTTGTGGATAAAGTGTGAACAAACTCCTGCTGTATACTGACCCGCTCATGGTTGACTGAAATGATATGCTACAGTTTATTCAGAGCATTTTTCATTTCTGGCCCTTTTTTTTCACTTTTAGCCTCATTTTGCAAAATATTGCATATACAGTCCCCTTTTGGCCACGTAGGAGAATGTTATGTCTGATCGTTTATACTGGCGCAATCAAAGATTGCATCAATATGAACAAACCTTTGGGGCGTAATCCATGGTTTCGCCCCTATAGATCTGTTTTTTCTTACAAGCAATCAAAGAGGACACTGTTGTGTCTGATCGTAGGCACAACTACTCTGCTTTTGCTTTTTTGACCAAAACCTTGGGCTCTTGTCCTAATTCAACACTCTTAAACCATTTACACCTTTATATATCACCTCATTCTCTTATATCTCTTCATTCTCTTATATCACCTCATATACTTATCTAGCCTCTTACATAAAAAATGGTTTCTTTGCCATCATCCGCAGGCTCCGACGAGGAGGCGTATGAAGAGATGAGACTAAAAGAGCTCGCGGGCGAACTCGACCTCCTACTGGGACTTGAGGAACAATCAGCGATCGAACGGGCGAACGTACAACCTCAACATGAAGATCAAGTGCCACAAGTTCAACTCTCGTACGAACAGACGGTTACTCACTACAACAAATTGACTATATTACAACTGCAGTTTTACAACGGTGGAAAAATCACAGTTGTAAAAAAGGCTTTTTACAACATCTTTTTTTTGAAAGTTGCAATAAACTTATTTTCAACAACTCTTATAGTTTACTTGTTGTAATATATATCTATTACAACATTTCTTTCTTGCATTTTATGATAGATGCATATTTTGCAACTCTTTTTCTTTACCACTAGTATTAAATGATATTCTTTGACAACTCTATTTTTCTACTAGTTGTGATACAATCTTTTCCTGTTTCCATTGAAATAATAAATTGATAATTATAAATAAACAATAATACTTAATAATCAAATATTACAATCGATAAAAATATTAATAATTACTATTTAATAATTAATAATAATCAGTAGTTAATTTGAAAATATGTGATAACTAATAATTGCATTCACTATGTAATAACTAATAATAATTAATAAGTAATAATTACTATTACAATTAAATTAGTAAACAAGAATTATTTTTTAATAAAATATTAATAATCAATAATTAAGTAGTAATTAATATTTAACTTACCATATTATATTAATTAATATTAATAATTACATTCACTATGTAATAACTAATAACAAATGATAAGTAATAATCACTTATTATTACCATTAAACTTTCTATAATTAATAAATGAGAATTAACTCTTAATAAAATATTAATAATCAATGATTAAGAAGAAATAATTAAAATTTAACTTACCACATTAGATAACTTTCAAAACAGTAATTAGCATATGGTTTTAATAATCCGCTCCCTAAGTTTAATTAAGGGTGCGTTCTTAACCAACGCGAGCGGGGTATTTGAGTGTGGCTTTTGAGCGTGGCATTTGAGCATGGTACTGTAGCGAACGGGGAATGTGTTTTTAGCTGTGAACGGGGTATTTGAGTGTGGTATTTAATTGTTAAATTAATGGTTTTGATTTAATTAAATTCTAATTGCATCAAACAAAACGACAACATATTTCATAAAATAAACGACAACATTTTTCATAAAACATAAAGAACACAACAGTACTGGAATTAAAACAAGTACATGAAAATCTAAAATAAACGACGATGAGGTAATTGACTCAACTCTGCTGAAATAAACCCATATATGCCCTCATCGGTAAGCTCCTGAACAATATCCACATTCCACTCATCATTGCGGAAAATTGTCAAAATCTCCCAAAGGTCCACACGCGTACTCGATCTCTGAAGAAGCTCCAAGCAACGAGCATCAAGCTGTCTCGTATCGTCGGTCATAAACGAGCTGGCACGCGCTACCTGTCTGCGCCTAGAGGGCTGACCAGAAGGGGGATCGCCCGAAGCCATCCAACCAGTATAGAAACCTGCGTCGGCAGGGGAGAAAGAAGCAGCTGGCACAGGCACTGGTGGAGGTGTTGGTGCAGTATGAGGTGCAACCTCAGGTATCGGATACGCACAAGTATCTTTTCGCAAACAACCCTCAAACATAATGTCCTGCTCTCGGAACTTCAAAGGCGAGTTCCTCCTGAACCGTTTGTAGGGTCTGCCACCGCCGGTACTCCAAAAATCATCTGGACCGTCCAGATAATCGAACTCTGCATTCCATACACCACCAGGTGTTCGTAGCAGTCTGTCCCAATCGCGAAAATAGCGCTTCATGTTGTCTCATTTATTTTTGATCTGGGTTTCTGTGAACTCCAGATTATAACGGTCATTCATTGTTGCCGCGACTGTTGAGTAGAACCCACTGACGCTTGTATTGCGATCGGTTATAAACTCAACGCAAATATCTATGAAAGCGGACTCCCGGTCGTCCGTCTAATTCGCAATTGGCTGCGAGGTAGCAGAGGTGGAAGAAGAAGCCATCGCCATAAACAAAAAAAAATTCAGAAAAATGTGAAAAAACCATATGTTATAGGAAATTGAAAAATAAACAAAACCGTATAAAAAATTACCCTTTTTGCAGCTTGAAATTGCTGGAAAAAATCGAAATTTGGGGGGTTAGGTGGGGGGTTTTCGGGTTATGAAGGAAGAAAATGGGGAGGGGGGTGATGGTTTTATAGCCGCTGAAAGTATACGTTGGAAAATTAACTGTTGGCGTCCGACGCGTCAGACGCCAACAACTACTTTTCCAACGTTCGAAAATCGTGGAATCTAGAGGGGGTAAAAGTTGTTGGCGTCCGACGCGTCGGACGCCAACGAGAAGTTGAGCGTGCCGAAAAAATGCTGCGAACGCACTCTAAATTTTCACGTTAACCTGCTTTCAAAACAAACAGACCAAATATCAAAATTTGCCCGTGCGTTGAAAATTTTGGCTTCATTGCGGAAAAAAAAACTGCCCACCAACTCAAAATTTGAGACCTTCCTCCAACCGCTCTATAGGAAATAAGCCCTATGTTTCATTGATTACGTCGCCTCTACCATTTCCAACCACGTTTTTCTCCTTTCTCCTCCTTGCCGTATCCATGGCCTCTGTTCAAATAAGACTCCTCTTCCAACCATTTCAAAACCAAATCACATCAGAACTCGGTACAGCTCCTATTCAACTCCTTTTAACAATCTTACTCTTCACATCGGATCGAAGACGCTGAATTTGCATCTCCACTTCAAACATAATTCGCTTTACCTATTCTACCCTGGCGGCGTATCCAAGTCGATGAACTCACCGTGTTTTGGATCGAAGGAAGCATGAATGGTTTCGTCGAGATAAAAGTCGACGATGGGTTTGGTCAGTTTCAAGTTTTTCGGGTATTTGGCTGTCAGATTTTTGTCTATTTGGGTTCGGCTTTGATTAAGTGTATTTCATTGATGTGAACCGGTTTTGTATATTTAGAGGCCTGGGTGGAATTTTCATTGATGTATACTGTATAGCGAGGATTCAAGCCCCGAAGAAAATCATGGGAGTTTGTTCCTTTTTAGCAATTGCACTTCAAGTTTATTTAGAATATATTTTTCATTATCATGTTGAAATATTGTGTTGCATCTACGCACTAGGCAGGTAGATACGTTACTACCAGGAAGGAGCCTCTGTTCTGTTTTGCAAGGGGCATTCGAAATTCTCCAGGATCGAACTTCAAAATGGAGTCTTCAGCCTCCCTCGCAGAATCGACACAACTCCCTCTTAAATCACTTTCTCAACCCCACTCCAGTTTCATCTCATCAAAATCTCTCTCATTTTCAAGGTACATTTTAACTCTCCATTCTTCCTCTTATAGAACAATTTTGTAACTTGATTTTATTTACAGATTCGGCTGCTTGAAGAAAACAACAGCTGCGCTGAAATTGAAAGTAACTAATTCGATGGATTTGGATAACTCGGTGAGTCCAAGAGTTAACTCTCTGAAGCCGTCTAAAACTATGGCGATCACCGATCAAGCAATGACACTTGCTCAGCCAGGTGTGCCGGTTGTTCGGTTGGCTTCTGGTGAACCTGATTTTGATACTCCGGCTGTTATTTTTGAGGTATATTTTTTTGTATAATTATTTGTTATTGACATAAAATGAATTTTTTTGTCTGAACTGATTGTATATCCTTCAAATACATTGTGCTTACTTATCAGGATGAGCTAGTCTCCACTGCTCTTACAAGTTACACCACATCTACACCTAAACAGGCTACTAAATTTCAAATGAAACCAGACTCCGTGCATATGTTCTTGCAGAAACATCTTTGTAATTTGTCTCATCTGAGTAATTGTATCATATTAGATGTAATATTATAGATTATAGCCGTGAGTACTCATGGATTTCCCCCCCAAAAAAGAAAGAAAGAAAGAAAGAAAGAAAGTAATTTTCTTGAAGCCACCGCCTTTACCTGAGCTGTTGCACCGATGCCGCGCACCAATCGCTCCACTCTGTCGTTCGCACCTCCGAATCTCAGCAGCCACTTCTAAGAGAACTGCAATCACTACTCCGTTCTTTAGTCGAAAATGCTGCGTTGGAAACTGAAACTCCGCGCCTAGCTCTTCGCTTCTTATGCCATCGTCATTTAGATGTAAGTTACCTTACGATTAAAAATTATTTCAAGTTTTCCCCTTTGTTTGGCACTGAGTTTTTATGAGTCTGGGCTTATGTTTTTCCTGTTTGTTTGGTTTGAAAGTCCTTTGTTGAATTGTTGTGGGCTTTTGCCTTGATTTTGAGCTTCTTGTTTTTAGCGGGCCACTATTCCCTGCTTAGATTGAAATAACGGTAATCATTGCTTAATCTGGTATTAAAGTTCTCAAACAACAATGTTTTTTTTTTTACTTCATGAATTATTAGTAGAAAATGTGATAAATGATTAAAAGTGTACCCATACTTTGAGTAAGCATGTCGACTGCCATTTCGTGTATTTGGGTACCATAAATTATGGGAAATGGATGTTATTTTCATTTCAACCAGCACACTAGAATTCCATGTGAACATTTGCACCTGGAAGCACTCATTTTATTATTTGATGCTAAATAATTTTACTGCACTTGCCATATGTTTATACTGTTCTGGCTCCGTTACTAGACAGCATTCCCAGTAATATATATTACATCATTTTTCTTGGAATATATAAACTGCATACTTTCCATTTCTTTTTATTTATCATGGTTAATGAGTTTTGTAGTATCTGCATGTTTATGGTGCAGGCTCTTATGCTTAGCACGTTGCTTAACTAAAAGATTACACATGTTTTGTTCCCTCAGGATTACAGTTCATAGGCTAATGTACATGACTTTTGTAAAAAGATTAATTAATGTTTATGTTTGATTCTGTTGTTTTGAGGCCAACTTCTTCTGAATACCACATGTTTTTGCCAATTATAAATGATTGATCACTCACTTTGCTTTTTCCCCTGTCCTGTTTCACGCAAGTAATGTTTCCCAATTTCTTTCATTCTTAGCTTATACATGGCATTCAGTTTTTAAGAAAAATATAATTCCTTTCTTGTTTTGATTTATTGTCAAGAATTAGGTTGCTTTGTGAGCACGGTCTCGCATTGACATAGCCTTGATTACACTCAATTTGAAATCAAATTTTCCTTTGATATATATACTGCTTTTTATTGAGTTCCTTTGTGATAAAGTTACCACTGATTTCTGTTGTTGCCATATATTCTTTGATTTGGATTTAATGTCATGTATATTTCTTCCATATGCAAAAGCAATTAAAACTTTTCTGAATATATTGGAATTTTATTTCCAATACACGACGGTTTTTGGAAAATGCTTTCCATATACAATTTGCAACATGCATGGTATTTTCTTTATTTGACTTGCTGAGATTTTGGAATACTAATTATCAAATGACTTCCATAAATCTCTTAGATTCAAAATCTACATTTTCAATTTTTCATGTACCCTTGCATGAACTTAAAACTGTTGCTATTCAGTTTGCTTGTGTATTGATGCCGTATTTGAATCCGAAGTGATGAAGTGATGGTACCATGATCATGTTCTTGCTGACATGTACCTTGTGTATGCTTGTTGCAGTTGTTTGCAAATCAGTAAACACGTATATATGTATAGGAAATTATCATTAAAAAAAAAAATTCAGAATTTGCTATGCTTGTTCTGCTGCTGAGCAGCGCTCTTCTTCCATTCCATGAGTGTAAGTATATGTGTTCAATCCATTAATTTCATTGTATGCATGAATTCCAAACTTTAAAAGTTCTTTATTATCAGTACAAAACATGCATCATTTCCCTTTGTTTGCATTAACATGTTATCTTTAAATTCCTGATATGATCTTACATATTTTTATTATGCCATTTGTAGCGCTGTAGCATTTCTTTGCATATGTTTTTCTTTGATACTAGACTGTTGCTCACGCATACGGCCAACCGCATGCCCCTTTGCTATGAATTTCTCTGCTTAGTGGGGTTTTTGTGTTGTGTAATGCAGTGGCATTACCGCTATGGAAATTTTGTATACCAAGAGACATCATAAATTTATATTGCTTTTGAAATATTTCTATTTTTAAGTATTTTCCATTAATTTCGTGCACTATATTATAAATATTAGGATTTTGTGTGTGTGTCCCTAATGTAAATTAATTGGAAAAAACTAAAAATAGCCTTTCTGAAGTAGCCATTCATATAGATTTCTTTTCTTTACATATAATCAAGCAGTTAATCTCAAATGAAAAAGAAAGAAATTGTTAGCAAAAAGAAATGGTAATATAAATTTCTAAATTGTACGGAAACAATATTTCCACTTGATTTTTTTTTATTTACTGCAGATTGAATACAAAACACAAAATAAGCACATAATTATTTTTATTTGCAGAAAGAAAGCTACTGGGGCGGTCAAAATGGCTTATTTGATGATGTTAAAAAACAGAGCAGCAGAAAATAAATTTAAGTGCTCAACTCAAACGTAGAGGAAGAATGAGATTTTGCATAATCATGATATTTAATTAAATTCTTTCATGCTCACAACAAATCAAGGTTAGGCTTTATATAGTAGCATTTACATGTCAATTCAAAATCAATAGGTGCTCTTTCACCAATAGACATTACTTTCATTTAATAAATTTAACAATTCCAATGACATTATCATTCTACCAAAGCACATGTCATTTGGCTTTACGCATTCCAGTGATATTTAATGCTTGATTTATTTTCATATTGCCTTCCTTAAACCAAGCTGAGATCTTCAAACTTCATCATTCCCATTAACCTTTTCAGCTTTAAGAATGTAATACTGTTAAGAGATTTTGTAAAAATATCAGCAACTTGCTTTCCAGTTGGACAATAAAAGACTTCAATTTCTTTGTCCTTCACTAGCACTCTGATATAGTGATGCTTTGCATGTATATGCTTTGTCCTATCATGAAATACTGGATTTTTGGACAATGAAATGGCTGAATTGTTGTTACAAAATATTGGAGTAGGCTTCTTCTGTTCATGGTGCATATCATGTAAAATTCGACGCAACCATACTGCATGAGTGGCACACTTATTTGCCGCAACATATTCTGCCTCGGTAGACGAAAGTGTTACTACTTGTTTTTTTTTGATGACCAACATATTGCACCGGAACCAATATCAAACACATAACCTGATGTACTTTTTGCATTTTCATCTCCTGCCCAATCATTACTCGTGTAGCCAACAAGCTCTGTTGCGTAGTTAGCAGCATATAAAATCCCATCACTTTGAGTTCCTTTGACATACCTTAGAACCCGCTTTGCTGCCTGCAAATGTGCTTGCCGAGGAGCTTCCATAAACCAGCTAATCAAACCAACTCCAAATGTAATATCCGGCCTCGTTGCTGTCAAGTAACACAAGCTTCCAACAATCTGCTTGTACAATGTAGGATTAACGTACTCCCCACCATAATCTTTCTTCAATTTCAACCTTTGTTCAACGGGAGTCATTATTGGCTTACAATACTCCATCTTGAAGCACCTGAGTATGTCATTTGCATACTTTCTTTGAGAGATAAAAATCCCTTTTTCAGTTTGCACCACTTCAACACCAAGAAAGTAGAACATCAATCTCATATCCGTCATCTCAAAATGAGATGCTAACGCCTTCTTGACTTCTTCTATGAGTTTCAAGTTACTACCTGTAATAATAAAATCGTCTACATACAAGCATATAATTATCACATCTTCTTGCATGTTAGTCTTAACATACAAAGTATGCTCATATGGACATTTTTTAAATCCATTCTCCAAAAAATAAGAATCGATCCGGGTGTACCACGCTCTAGGAGCTTGCTTGAGGCCGTACAAAGCCTTTTTTCAGCTTATACACCTTTTCTGACTCTTTTTTCACAAAACCTGGAGGTTGTTCAACATACACTTCCTCCTCAAGTGTGCCATTTAAGAAAGCCGACTTTACATCCAATTGAAATATTTTCCAGCAATTATGAGCAGCTAGAGAAATCACCAATCTAATAGTATCAAGCCTCGCAACCGGAACAAAAATTTCATGATAGTCTACACCAGGTTTTTGCTTGTAACCTTTGGCAACCAACCATGCTTTGTAACGTTCCACCTCTCCATTTGGTTTGTACTTTGTCTTATAAACCCATTTAACTCCAATCTTTTCTTTTCCCTCTGGAAGTGAGGTAAGCTCCCATGTCTCATTCCTTTTAATTGCTTGGATTTCATCATCCATGGCTTTAACCCAATGACGTTGTTGACAAGCTTCATCATAAGTAAGAGTATCACAATCTGCGTACAAAGCAAAGTTGACAATATATTCATCTGTTATGCTTATGTTTGTACTTGTCACTTCATAATCTTTTAAGTATGATGGTGCACGACGATTACGATGAGGCCTTGTTGTTGCTATTGTTTCATGTGGAGATTCAATTTCTTGAACATCTGCTCCTTGAAGCTTTTGAGCTTCAGAAGACTCTTTCTCTTGAACACTGTCATTCTCTTCTTCATTTGATCCATCGTCTACTTTAATGAATGTTGATGGCACCTTTTCTTTGGAACTCCAATCCCGAGCTCCATGCTCATCAACTGTCACATCTCGACTAATTATAATCTTCTTTGTTGTTGGATTATAAAGCTTGTACCCTTTCGTCACCATGCTATATCTAATAAAAATGCACTTTTCAGCTTTATCATCAAGCTTCTTCCTTAGCTGGTCTGGAACATGTACAAATGCAATGCAACCGAACACCCTTAAATGATGGATGTTGGGCTTCTTTCCGCTCCATACTTCGTACAGAGTACCTCCATCAATACTTGTGCTTGGACATCTATTCAAAATGTATACTGCACAATTTACAGCTTCGGCCCAGAAATATTTTGGCAAATTCTTCAACTTCAGCATGCATCTAACTATATCCATGATGGTTCTGTTTTTCCTCTCAGCTACACCATTTTGCTGCGGTGTATATCTGGTTGTCATTTGGTGCTTTATGCCACTCCTCTTCAAGAAATCATCACAAACAGTATACTCTGTGCCTCTGTCAGTTCTCAACACTTTGATATTTTCTCCACTTTGCTTCTCAACATAAGTCTTGAACTCCTTAAACGTGTCACATGCATCAAACTTGTTCTTCAAAATATACACCCATGCCTTCTTGCTAAAGTCATCAATGAAAGTGATAAAATATTTTGCACCTCCATAAGATTGTACCTCAACCGAGCATAAGTCTGAATGGATAATTTCTAGGGGCCTTTGAGCTCTCACTGCCTTTCCAATTGAGAAGCTATCTCTATGCTTCTTTCCAATGACACAAGTTTCACAAACTTGATTAGGTACATGAATAGTTGGCAAACCATGTACCAATCTTTCTTCTCAAGAATGTTCAATTTACTGAAATTTAAATGTCCATAGCGCATATGCCATAACCAATTATCCCTATGGGATACAGAACTCAAACAAGGCAATTTGTCATGCTGCAACATCAAAGGAAATAAGCGATTAGGAGACATAATTACCTTTGCGATTTGCCTCTGTTTGGAATCTATAATTGTGAACACTCCATTGTAGATGCGCATAGCATACCCCTTCTCTGATAGTTGTCCAATACTAAGCAAATTATGATTTAGACCCGGCACAAAATACACATATGAAATGTAGTTGCGCATTCCATTCTTTAATGCTATAGCAATCATTTCTTTTCCTTTGACCGGCATCTTTGCAGCATTTCCAAATGTTATGGTTGTTTGTAGTGTCTCATCCAGTTGAGTAAACAACTCTTTATAACCTGACATATGATTGCTACATCCCGTATCTAGATACCATGTGACTTGCTCATTTTTATTCATATTATTAAATGCCATCAATAAGACTTCTTCACTGACGTTGTTATCTTCAGCTACCTTGGCATGAGAATTTTTATCCTCCGACTTTCTCTCTTTGCATTCATTTTTGTAGTGACCACACTTGTTGCAGTTGAAACATTGGACGGTTGATTTATTTCGTCTTTGACTGCCATGCATGCCTCTGCCTCGACCTCTTCCAAATGAGCCTCTTTTGTAATTTGTGTTAGAAACCCTTTGAGTTGAGCTTATGTCATCTCGCGGCTGCCACTGACTTTCCTTTTTTAAGCTTACTTGTGTTTGTGATACTTCATCAATCATCGTCTCTGACTTCTCATTCAACCTTTGTTCATAGGCTTGTAATGAACTCAACAAATCATCCACCTTCATATCATTGAGATTTTGTGACTCTTCGATAGCCGTGACTTTTCCTTCAAAACGCTCAGTCAAGGTTCGAAGAATTTTCTCCACAATCTATAGATCTTTGACATCCTCACCATTGGCCTTCATTTGGTTGACAAGTGACAATGTTCTATCAAAATATTCAGAGATGATCTCCTTCTTCTCCATTTGAAGAAGTTCAAACTATCGTCGTAGCGTTTGCAATCTCACCTTTCTAACTTTCTCTCGCCCCACATATGTGTTGATAAAGCAATCCCAAGCCTCCTTTGACGATGTAACATGAGTTATTTTCTCATATACATCAGATTCTATTGCTCCAAATATATGCATCAAGGCTCTACTATCTTTCATTTTGTTTTTAATAACTTCTGCTCTCTGTTCCCGAGTGAGATTTGTTTGGTCAGCTGGATCTGTAAATCCATCAGTAACTACCTCTGAGTACTCCATGACTTTGAAGAAAAGCTCCATCTGAGATCTCCAATGTTGAAAGTTTCCTTTTCCATCAAACTTCCCAACGGGATATGGACAAAAATCACCTTGTTGATTCGCTATAAATCTCAACACAAGCTCTGATACCAGATGTTAAAAAATAGAGCAGCAGAAAATAAATTTAAGTGATCAACTCAAATGTAGAGGATGAATGAAATTTTGCATAACCATGATATTTAATTAAATTTCTTCATGCTCACAACAAAACAAGGTTAGGCTTTATATAGTAGCATTTACATGTCAATTCAAAATCAATAGGTACTCTTTCACCAATAGACATTACTTTAGTTTAATAAATTTAACAATTCCAACGACATAATTATTCTACCAAAGCACATGTCATTTGGCTTTACACATTTCAATGATATTTAATGCTTGGTTTATTTTCACATCATTTTAGCTTTAACATCACTCTCCTCCTCACTATTTTTCTCGTTCTCATCCTCAGGCTCGTTGTCCTCAAGTTCTAACTTTTCCTCTGGTTCTTCCTCTTTAGCAGAAGGTGAAACAAAGGATGACATGAAGATGGAGGATGTTGAAGAAAGCTGTCTTAAAATAAAAGAGGACAACCATGGTGATACAAAAAAGGGCAAAGAAAGAGGAGGCTACAGCGAAATAAAAAAGGTTGCAGAAGCAGAAAACAAAGGCGATAATAAAAATGAAGATGTCGAGATGAGTGACCCTGACGATGCTAAGGTCGATGATGCTTCAATAAAAAAGGATTCTTGTGAAAATGCGGAGAAGGAAAATGAATATAAAGGAGGTCCAGATGGTGTTCTTATTGTGATCTCTGGTTTTGGTTTCGCAGCTGGTGCAGCTCTTGCTAGTCACATGGATGTCGACAAGCTTGCTTTTACTGAATCGCATGAAACCGGTAAAGTGGTACTCGAAATGGCTGCAAAAAGCAACCTCAAGCCTGTTACATTGGAACTTAATGGAAAATCTCCAATGATCGTATTAGATGATGCTTACGGAAATCAAATTATGGAAACACATAAAGAGTTTGAATGGAAAGATATTATATATGATTCGTTCAAATTTTATGACACTAGATCAAGATGGAAGCTGAGAAGCATAATTTTTGGAGAATTTTATGACAATGAAGGAGGACGATATGAGTGGATAGCAGCAAGAATTCAAGAAACCGCATCAAAGATTTTTGTGATGGAAAAGAATAAAGAAAACTTGGACGATTTCTATATTTTTACCAAAACATGTGAGATATAAAAGGGGAATCAAAGGTCTGATGTTCTCAAAAGCTTTGACGTTTGAAGATATCGGCTTGGTTTAAGGGAGGCAATGTGAAAATAAACCAAGCATTAATTGTCATTGACATGTGGAAAGTCAAAAGACATGTGCTTTGGTAGAATAATAATGTCATTGATATTGTTGTGTCTTTTAAGTTTAAGAGTCATGACCATTAAGTAATGTGTCCATTTATAAAATGGTGTCTATTAGAATTGTAAGGGTGTTTAGCCCACTATATATAGGTGGTCAATTTAGTTGTAAGTAAGTAAGAAAGTAATTAAAGTTCGCTAAAATATTGTCATCGCATGTAATTTTGGCTCATCCGAGTAGTAGTATCAAACTAGATATAATATTGTAGATCAGGTGCTGAAAAGGTTAAATGGTTTATTTGATGATTGTCATCGCATACATTTTTGATGATGTTAGAAATATTAGATGCTAACTTAGTTAAGAGACGGTGCCAAACATTTCGGATTCTCATTTTGTTTGGGGATGCTAATGATGTAAGTTAAACATAAATACCACAAAATATGTTTGGAGGATGTTATAGAAAGTATCATATTTCAAATGTTATCTTTTTTATAATTATTAGTCAATTAATGTATTGTTATATGTAGTTCCTTTATCATCTACCATTGTGAAATGTTCCTCAAATTGATAATATTAAAAGAAGATTAAACCAACTAGTGGACAATTCACATGAACCGATTTAATTATGGATTGATTTTCTTTTTTCTCAATTCACCGCTTATGCATATCTTGAACATGTTACATTGATATTTTCATGTACAACCATATTGAAAAATTGCTTGATTATGTTTCTCTTGATGTCATGATTTCAGGATGCAAAGAAAGGTGTGTTATTCATTGATTTCTCTCCTGTTTTGTAATTTCAGCTAAAATGCTTTGAATATGATTTCATGCAAGATGTGATGGTAAAAGTTAGTGCTAGGTCCAGTTTATTTTTATCTTAGGGTTCTATCATATCATCCAAGCTCTTCTGTGTTTGTTTAGGCACGGAAAGTGGCTATAAAGCAAGTCAGGAAGTTTAATATTTTCATTTTCCATGCATTGATATTGCCCAATGAAAATTTCTTTTGATCCTTTGCAGTGTGTTCTTGCCATACTCGAGTGACTGACAAGGGGAGAACAGCGGAATTCTTGCAGTAATGTCGCTATCAGGTCTTGTGCTGATGGAGGTAGAAGTATTCTGTCTTTGTAAAGGTAAATTCCATTTGTTTTTAGATAATGGGTGATGTTGAATGGTTTCCTTTCAACTGATTGGTAAAATGGATCTGTTATTCATGGCGTTCAACATTCATGGCTCTAGGTGGCAGATTGATAGGCGATATGTGTGGATTTGTTGCTACCGCTTTTCTTCGTGGTGTTAATTTCATTCAAATTCCAACAACTCTGATGGGCGTTATGTGTGTTCTATTCAGACGGATGGCTTTAAAAGATTACTCATTCCTTTTTAAACGCACGGAAAAAAGAGAAGATTTATGCAAATGAGCTTTGTAGATTTCATAGGAAAATAAGCTTTGAAATTGGATTAAAGGCTTTCAAAGACAAATAAGGACTGTTGTAATTTTACACATTTTTATGTGGTATATGATTTATAATTTGTATTCTAGTTATAAAATTGTGATTCTTATCAACGAATGGATTATGATGCCTTTGAACTTACATCTATTTCTTATGTTATTTATCTATTTATTGTTGCACATATAATATATATATTCTTTTGTATATAATTTGTGGATATATTACAATTGTAAAATAAAAATTGTAATAAAATATATTACAACGATTAGAAATAGTTGTAAAAATCACAACAACTACGATGCATAACTGTTGTAATAAAGTTTATTACAACGGTGGAAAAAAGTTGTAAAATATACATTTTACAAGGGTGTTGCAACAGTGCAAAAAAGTTGTAAAAGATTTTAGTCTATTACAACTTCTTAATACACGACGGTTGACCCACCGTTGCAAAATGTACATTACAACTTTTTTCCACCATTGTAATATGGTCATTTTGTTGTAGTGACTCAACCATTGCTCGAAGTTGAGGCATATCGAGTACCATATGTTGATCCTTATTCAGTCCGTTGCTATTGTGGTTATACCGTTGAAGTTGCGGTTCGCGCGGAAGGCAACAATATAGGTCGGTGCATGCAGACATGTCCAGCCTATCCAAATGGGTGCAATTACACGGAATGGATAGACGAACCATTATGCCCAAGGGCAGTAGTATATGCAAACGAGCTCGAATGAGAGATTCGACGTCTCGAAAATGTTATTAAACAATTACGATTTGGGGGTAATTAGTAGTTTGTTTGTCTGAAGTGCGATGGTGTACTAATTTTAGGTCGTTTGAATGGTTGGAATTGTATTGAATGGTTGGAATTAATGTATTTTGAGTTTGTTTTGATTTGTTGAGAAGTGGGCAATTTCCTTTCAGATTGTAGACGAGTCGAGAGCCAAGCCGAAGCCAAATTTATATCCCGAATTCATATTATAGACAAACAGGGAGAAAAATTGTTCTTGACATCCTTTGGCGTAATCAATAATCACGCCAAGAGATGCCGAGAGTAAATTCATGTTGCAAACTTCCTTGGGCGCAATTACGGATTGCGCCCCAAAAGGTTTGCAACATGAATTTGCTCTCGGCGTCTCTTAGCGCGATTGTTGATTGCACCAAGGGATGTCGAGAACAATTTCATGTTGCAAAACTTCCTGGAGCGCAATTAAGGATTGCGCCCCTAGGAGGTTTGCAACATGAAATTCAGTTACACAAGCACAAAAACAAACATTACCATATGTCAAACAAACAATACCACTGCGAAGCAACACAAACAAACAATGCAAACAATACAACACAAACAAACAAACATTACCACAAGCAGACTAACACTAGCACTCAACATAAACAAACAATACCATAAGTCCAACCAATTACAACCAAATCAACATTAGTTCAAACGTGTTACAACCACAAATACTTTCAAAATGACCACCCAATTAGTTTGAAGTACATGCCAAAATGTAAAGTTGAAACAAATCAAAATGCAACGACTAATTTCGTCTTCTCATAGACACTCCTACTTTCCTTCTTGGGCCACTACGAGTTGTGGGAGCTGGATCCTGCGACTGGGTTGGCTGAGAAGGACTGGGCACGACTTCCGTTTGGGAAGGCTGAGAAGATGAAGCTAAAGCCTTTTTCCCCTTACGAACGGGCTTACGAGTAGACCTACGAGTGGGAACCACAGGAGGACGTGCAGATGGAGGCATTGGAGGTCGTGCAAGCTTGTTCTTCCTTAAAATCGTCTGGAGAATGCGTTTGATGCCCAAGCACTTTGACTTTGATGGCTCCGGCACCTCCGCCACTAACTCGTCAACCAACTCGGCCGCATGGTAAATTCCATTAGTCTGTAATACACAAATTATGAGCATGTCAATTTATATACGGTTTGATGTTAAACAAAATGTACATACCAGACTTCTCTCAAGCGGCGCTCTAGGGATGTATGGTTCTGCGCCTTGAGGAACATCTAGGGGCGGGTCTACGGGAATAACAATATAATGACGTGTGATGTTCCAATACCATGTGTAGTATTGCATATCGGATACTGCTGTCGCACTTTGCTCTTGCACATGATCATAGCGATGGTTCCATGTATTGATTGCAGCTTCATAGGCCTCGTTGTCCCTGGCTTCAACTATGTAGTGTGGTGGGTTCTCAGGAATGTGTTGTAGCAAGCCAAACTGTCTCATCACTCTATACGGTAGATGAGTAGAGACGTCCCGAAAACAAATAAGCGACACGCGTGTTGTCCAAAGTTGGATAGAAGCATCACACAATGGAGGTAGATGAGGATATGCCTCGGTGTAGAGGGTCCATGAAACAACATCGTCATCGATACATCGAACTTGTTACGATAGAACTTAACATTGTGTCTGGGCGTCGACAACGAGCTCTTCGGGCTGACCCACCTATTAAAAACATTTAAGATTTATTACCGCAATTTAAAAAATAACTATCTGCAATTTATAATTCTAGTAATAGTACCTCGCAGCAAAAGGCAAAGAAATATCAATTTCCGACCTTTTCATTGTTATTCTCCCAACCGGGAGATACGACCAAGACCAAGTTTGTAAACGAGTATACGTATAATAAAACCTAAGATGCATATGTGCATAATAGAACATAATATGTACACGTGTAATAAAACATAAGATGTAATACCTGCACTAATGTTAGACAACCTCCAATGGAATCGCCCCGCCCTAAAGTTAACCGTGATAATTCCGCATACGTGTAGCTAAGCAAGGTGCTACCCCAAGCATGCTGCTGACATACATCAAAATCCTCCAAGTAATGTAACCATTTATGACACACCGGAGATTTCGAATGGTCACATATCAAACATGACGTGATAATGTGAATTATAATCACACGTGCACGCTGCTCCACCTGTACTTGCGAAGCATCCTGTGGAATGTCTACTGCTAGTTGTGCCCTAAACCACTTCATAGTAATCATCTCGGACCTCCACCACGCATCTACTGGAGGATATAATCCTAGCAATCTCTCGCATATCTCGGCATAATCAACTGGTTCAGGTAGGGTTAATGGATGTCCATCAATTGGTATGCCAAGCCGAACCGCTACGTCCTCCAATGTGATCGACATTTCACCGCATCTGAAGTGAAACGATGATGTCTCAGGTCTCCATCGATCAATCAAAGCCGTTATGAGATGGCGGTCAATTTGTATGGATCCAAGTCGATGTATCAAAAGAAAGCCCGCCCGTTCAAGAAGTGATAACACACTGGCATAATTTGAAGTGACCGACTTTAATGAAGATGAGTGCTCTATCGGAACAACAAGGTCCTTGCCCTGCCACACAATAACAAAATTGATTTTTTAACTAGTTTAACACACACAATAACAACGAAGGGATGAGTGCTCTATGCTTACCGACATCAGTTCCACGTTGTTTGAACGATGTTGAGACTGTAAATATAAAACGCTCCCATCTATAGGTCCGGCCAACATCTCCGCGTAATCTACATAATTCAATGCTAACAAATTTAGTATTATATTTCTCCAAAACAAATACATGAATACAAATCTTCAATTCCACACAAACTCAGTATAATGAGATCATCTAGCAATCTTCAATTCTACAAAACTACCATGACATTTCAATTTCTATGACTACCCACAACCCTAAACCTAATTTCTTCGAATCTCAATAAAACTATCATGAAATCCACAATTGTATATATTAGACAACAATAGATCATCATTAATTAGCAATGAATCAACCGTGTACAAAATCCCAAGGATAATTAAAAAAAACCTAAATCCAATTTCTGAAAGAAGGAGACAAAATTAAAAGAGATTATTACCTTAAGCTTGTTTTGTGTCAAAGAGCTTGCCATTTTAATTAAGAACTTGAATTTAGTTGAAGAAATTCGGGTTTTGGTTTAATTGAGGTATTGGGTTTTTGGGTTGTAAGTGGAAGAGTTTGAGAAATGAGGAGGAAAACTACAAGAAAAACGGAGAATAGCGACAGATTTTTAGCAGCGGAAAATTCCATCGCTAATTAGCGACGGTTTTTCATGGGCTTTGTAAGAGAAAATATTTTGGATTTTATATGTCACCTTATTATAAATTATTACCGTCGAATACTAATTCTGTCGCTAAATCAATGGAAATTGCAGCAATTTACCGTCATAAAATATTTAATGCTAAATTCCGTTGTTAATAGAGTCGGATTACCATCGACATAATTTTGAAGCTATTTTCCTGCAGTTTTCCAAGAGATTTGAAACGAACTTTATATTTATTATTTATAAAATGTTTTAAATTTGTGTTATTACTTAGTAATTAATTAGTAAATTTAAATTTTAAATAATTAATGTTAATAATACATTAGTAAGTAATAATAAATAATAACCATTAGACGTAAATAAAATTCAATAGTAATGCTCATTAATTTTTTTTTGAAAATTAATGCTGATTAATTATTAATTACTATATAATATAAATAAGAGGTAATAGTAATTAATAAAATACATTGTTATTCGATGTTTATTAAATTTGTTTATATTTTATAATTAGTAAAAATACTATTAATAATATTAAACAATTAATTATCAACATTAATATTAGTATTAACATAAAATAATCAATAAATAAATAATAGTTAATAACTTGTCACTTATTATAATTAATTACTAATAAATAAAATTTATTTAATAATTTATATTGATAATAATGTATACATAATATTATATACTAAATATTTGACAATTTCAGTGTCAATTTTTTTGTCAATTACTTTGTTTCAAACTACGCTGATGAAAAAAATAATATTTAGTTGGTTACTTTATTTTGTCAATAAAACATTTGTAGTATTTATTTATTTAAGTGTTCTTTAATTTAAAATGGTTCTATATTTCTCAAAGGAGAGAGGATTACGACTATTTACGTCATTACAGGCCCAACAGAAGGCTCACGCAAGCGAAACGGGTAGGAAGAAAACTGAACCCGAAGTAGCCAATCTCAAAATGCTTACATTAGAAGGTCGAAACCGCAATTCCATTCTTAACCCTAAAAATCCGAAATTTCATGGCGGCGCTCAAAACCATTTGATGAAATAGCGATTTAAAGATCTGTTTTGGGTAGAATGACGCTTGAACTCGTAGATCTGAACCGATTAACGATCGTCGTTCCTATAATCTCGCCAGTCCATTACCCAAACTCCTCGTCTTATCGCTTGATTTGCTCCGTCGTTAACAATATAGGAATTCAAATACTCGATAGAGCTGCAGCAGGGTTATTGGTTCTGGTATGGGAGTTAGCGGAGGATCAGTTCTAAAGTAGTCTGGATTTTACGCAACTTCACAATGATCCTCAGACCTCTTCTTCCCTTCTGTACCTCTTACGTAACTGGACTCCAGTTGGCGAGGTACTTTGGTGGTTGCCTGTTTGGGGGTCATTTGTGTTTTGCTGTGAGTTTTCTTTTATGTGTTTTTGCATCTTTCTTATGTGGGTCCGGTTGTTTGTTTCTGGATGGATGTGTAACTCATTTGGTTGAGTGGAGGTTGAAGAGTTGAACATAGTTTGTCTGTGTGTTCCTCCGCCTCGACCGACAACTCTTGTGAGACTAAGCTCTGTTTGTACTGGTTTGTGTTTTAACCTTTTATCGTTTCTACTCTTCATATGTCATGTTATTTTTTGTGTGATGATCATGTTTTGGTCACTTGTTAGTTAGATGGATGGATTTTGCCTCCTTGGCACTGTGTAGTTATGTTCTTGCTCGTGGTTTTTATTTTAACTACACTTTCCGTTCCTTGAAATGTTGTGGACAGTCATTTAGACTTCTGGCAATTTAAAGTACAGGTTCGATTTTTTGCTCCGTTCCTTATGGACCCATGGAGATTGCTTGCAACAGCGGTGTCGAGCTCTCATGTTCAACATGTGTTTTAGTCTTCTTGTTGTTGTCCTATATGTTGGTGGTGTCAAAGTATTCATATCAGCCTCCATCTCGATAACGGCTTTGTTCACAAGGTCAAACTCCATGTATGTCACTTCATCCTCTATATCAACTAATATATTACATGATTAGTTTCCATTAAAGCCCTAATTATCTCTATTTATTTTCACAGATACTATAATGATTTATATTGCTATGGAGAAGATAGCTGACGATTTGGGCAGAGAGAGAGAGAGAGAGACAAAAGTAACTAAGGTACTATGTTTATCGATCTTCATACGATTGAAAATTGGTTTTTAATTTTTTGGTTTACTGAATTAGTTTACTTTAACACCTTAATTCTCTCTATTCTATTTTCGCAGATTTTGCAATGATTTAGATTACTACTGATTGGAAAGAGATAAACAAAAGGAACTAAGGTACTATGTTTTTTTATACTGTATTTCAGGTTGGCAATATTTTACAATTGACACAAATTAATTATTTTGGTTTCTCCTTCTTGATTCCATTTTGCATAAAGGTATTTTTTATGTATAATTATTCCCGTTTGCATGTTTACTCATAGTCCAACTGTAAAAGATTTAAATGCATGCAAGCAATATTAACTTGCCTATTTTAAATGCATACAAGCATATTGTAATTAGTAATATGCACATTTCTAATGTTTTTATTGGAATATCTACCTTTGTTAAACTCATTACACCTACTTTATAGAAAGTTGAAAATACGATTTTGCATGTAACATCGATGAATCCAACCTTCTTTTACACAATATCATGATGTGTTGCTTCTATTGGCTGCCAATAGTAAATCCACGTTTGGTCATTTTCCATACCAGCTCATGACTATATGGCCCCTTTAATACTTTTTGACATAATGTAGAGTTTGTGTACCTCAATAGAGTATATCAACAATATTACATTAAATTCAAATACATACATGTTATACATTATATGCTTCTATTGATTATCTTAATGGTGTGGTTGTATATATTACACTGCATTATTCTATGCTTCATAGAAAACTAATGTTTGCTTATGTTTTTAATTTTATTATTTTTCTTTCTATATGGAAATTGCATTTCTATATGGGAATTTATGTGAATGTGTGAATGAACCGCAAAGTGATCTAAAATTAGGCATAATCGCGTTTAAAATGCACCAGAATCATTAAACCATTATAATTCAAAGCTACTAAAGTACCATTGATTTGATTTTGAGTTCATAGTTCCATATTCCCCCAATTCTCCCCAAATATATAGCTAGCTAGATGAAAGTACTGACCAATGAGATGTGCACATTCTATTGTCGAATTTTCTATTAATTGTATGATGTGTGAGTGCTTCTTGGTACATTGAAAATGTATTTACCATGTTCATAGTTACCACTGTTACTCTTGATTTGTTTATAAAATTTGCTATTTCATTCTTAATGTTTTGTCTGCTTTTTGGTATAGTGTGATATCGCTAGCTCATAAAATAGTTTTGTACTGGGCATTTTTAGGATAAAATAATGTATATGCATTTAAATGTGGCAGGATGATCTGAATTTTCCATTACAAGGATGCACGTGCATGACGGAGAATTCAGGACTTTATTATAAATGGTATAGTGTGATATCCAATCTCAAGTCAGTATAGCAAAAGAAAGTTGGGACAATGATTGCTTTGGGTTTTCTTTCATAAATATCAGGTATGGTTTCTATGCAACTCATTTGTTAATAAGCATCAGGTATAATTACCAGATAATTGCTATCATTGCTCCCACCTAGTTAGTGAAAGTTCTTTAAAAATGTCAAATAGAACTATGACCTGTAAAAACTCAACAAATATCAGGCTACGTCCTAGAAAATATACATTTTTTCACATTTTAACATTGCAAAGGAATGAATGTAATCATTTAAGAATCTGTTGGTCAATCTTTTATGCAGTATAAAGTTGATTCAAAACGCACATATCATATTTTTATGGTTGACCAAGATGGAATTGTTAATAGGCTTTTTGCATGCATTTATTTAAATATAGAAAAATAGTTTTTCATGCATTCATGTTAGTAGATGTATAAAAATGTGTTGTTCATTTCTACAATCATAATTTAATTGTTTTAACTCCAGCAGGTAAGAATGTGTTATAAAAAGGGCAAAGATAAGGAGACTAATTTATGTGGGGAAAAATGATCATCCCTGGCACATTAAAGCTACAGCATGTCACTAGTGCACTAAAGCTGCAGCAGGATGGTGACAATATGAGTAGAAGCTGAACATGAAGTTCCATTTGAATTTCCAGATAAAGGTATGCAGTAAGCATAGATGTGCACAGCATGCACTTGCTCCATTATGTGAATATCGGAAATCATTTGAGCCGGTAGTCATAAAGAGGAGCTGATATAATAAGTTACTTCCTTGCTTGTATTAGTAACTTTGTTAATAAATGTATTTAGGATGCAGATCAAGGAGCTGCACAATTAATTGACATGTGGATTGAAATTTCTAGAATGGGGCAGATTAATTGACATGTATTTAGGGTCGATTCTGGCATAGGGCAGATTCAGGCACAGGGTCGATTCCGGCATAGGGCAGATTCAGGCACAACACATCAAAGTAACGTATCCAAGAACTTTTAGTTAGCATAGTTTATGATTTCATTTTTTTGGTTGGATTTTCATTCGAATACTCCTGTTCTTTAATTCTTGGATGGTATTAGTATTACTTTCTGAATCCACCTAGATGCCTTTGCTGCAGTGTAATTAAGTGATTCTTCTTTAGAAAATTGTAGGTTAAGGGAAAAAACAAAACAGTGCATGTTTTTTAATCAACATGGCAGTTTTTTTTTTTTTTTTTTTTTTGCGTGAACATGTCAGTTTTTTTTTTTTTAACATGAATAGATCAATTAACTATGTTATTAAGTAAATCATTATGGATGAAATAAATTAGTGAATTAACAGGAATTTATGAAATTATTAAGTAAATCGTTAAGGCAAATACCAACTTTCATGCAATTATGAAGTTATTAAACTTTAAAATCCTTGGTATCCAAACCTCTCTTTTACAGTAGACTTCAAAAGCTGATTCTTGCTTAGGCTGGAATAGGTTGGATTTCAAAAGACAATGGAAGTTATGCATCTATCTTTCGTGGGTCTTACCGTGCAATTACAGTGGAATCTTCTATACAATTTGCACCGTGATTGCAATGTTGACTGAGTTTGTATCATGCAAACTGAGTTTGCAAAATTAATTACTACAACTGATTTTATAGGTATGTAGTACTTATATCTGCTTATCAGTAATATTTATTGATAGTTTCTTTTTGAGTGATAATTTTCAGTGCTACAGTGCTTAGAAATGCTCAATGCAATCAGCTTTACAGCCATTTTGGTCTTTGCCTTTCGTTGGTTTGCTGTTGGATTATTAATGAATGACTTTTGGGTGTTGCTGCAGTTGGGGTATCGACTTTTTTTGTTTTCAGTTGTGTATTGTTTATGGAGCTTGTGTAGGTGTTTTATTTGAAGTTCGGTCTTGCTTGTGCAGGGTCTTGAGGGTAGTCATCTTATGGTGTTTTATTTGTAGCTTTGCATTATCACGGCGAAAGCTCTTAGCTTCGATGATGATGGGATTTTGTCTATAGATATTGCTGCCTTTCTAATCGTCCTCAGACCTCCATGGATGTGAATAGTGAATAGTGAAGGAAGGTTGTGAATAGTGAAGCAGTAGATTTGTTTTGATGAATTGATGATATTTATTTTCTTGTAATAACATATGTAAATTAACGACAGTAGAATAAGATTAGAAAATATTTTATTTGAAAAAAATGTATGTTGAATATGAGATGAGTGATTAATATAATACATTGATTATGAGATGTGTGTGCTCATATTAATTGTGCTGTATGTACATTAGGATTGTGTATTGAATGAAACAAAAATTATCTGTGTGATGATATATATATATATATATATATATATATATATATAGACAGATCAGAAGGGGAATAGCAGTGGAATACCAACAAAAAAGGGAGGCTAAATTTACCTTAATTTAATTTTCGTCGCTAATTCCTTGGTAATTAGTAAGGATTTACCAACATCTTTTATTATAAATTAATCATCCGTCGGTAAATAGTCGGTATATAAATTAAAATAAAATTAATAAATAAAATTTTATTTTTATTATAAAATTATTGAAATGACGGAAAAATGTCGGAAAACTCATGCTAAAATCCATCGCAAAATCTGACACAAATACCGTCATGATTTTTACCGACCTAACAATTATGTAGAAAATCCGTCGCTAATGCCTGTTTAGCGACGGATTAGAAGCGGATTCTGTCGCTGCTATTTGCTGTGTTTCTTTAGTGAAAGGGTACGTCAACTGTTTTAAAAAAAAACAAATCTACCGGGGCGCAATCATGGATTACGCTCCAAAGGTTTGTTCAGATTGGAGCAATCTTTGATTGCGTCAGTATAACTAATCAGACACCATGTTCTCCTACACGGCCAAAAGGGGGCTATATTTGCAATATTTTGCAAAACGAGGCTAAAAGCGGGAAAAAAGGGAGGCCAGAAATGAAAAATGCTCGTTTCTTTATAGTGCGCCCCATGTACGCGTTCAGGTACTTTGTAAAACTTTAAAAACATGATTCTCAGCATACATAATAGATGAGTCCAGTGATATACTGTAATGTTGGCCATTATAGCCTATAAAAAATTTCATGAAAAAATGTTTTTTTACCACACCCGATCATGGGATTTTGTTGTTGATGTTGGAGTAGGTTGGATGATGGAGAGGTATGAAAGCTTGTTCTGGTTAGTACGCAGTCAGGTGATGGTCTGGTTCCGTTGGTGGCTTAGGCTTGAATGATCTCTGCCTATCAGATTGGTGAAGAAATGATATGGTAGGTGCTTGTGGATAAGGCATGACCAAAGGCTGTAGGATAAAGTTGAATGAGTTTCTATTAGTTAAAAGATTCATGCAAGCTAGAATGAATGTTGGGCACTGTGATACAGGAAATGGATGCATCGGCATGGACAATGGAACATACACACAAAAAGGGAGGTGCATGTGCTGAATGGTCTGTAGGAGCTTAGCGAACAAGCTGAACTTCAATTAGAGGAAACATGAGTAAATTTTTAGAGGGGTGTGATAGCAGTAAATCAAATAGACTTTTAATTTGTGGAGCAGTTTGGCAGAGCAGAGACACATCAAATTCTCATTGGAGATTTTTGAATTTTGAAGGCTGATGATGGAACAAAGGCCAATTCTGAAGCAGTGGACATTGTATGATTGATTTGTTCAATTTTTCAACATGAAAATGAATATACAATTATTAGTTTTGGGTAAGGATCTAAATATCCTTACTGCATATAAGTCAAATAGTCATTCCCTTATTACAACAATAAGTTGCCATTTTCTTTCAGTTGAGTACAATGATGTATTTATTACATTGTTTTACAAACAAAGAATAAATACCAAGTCTAATGCTTACATTTCATATCGAAAGTAAACCTATGGAATTTCTCATAAGTGGAAATTAGGTATTAGTGACAACATGCATATTAACATTAATTTCCTAGACAACGATTCAGAAAGTTAAGTTTGCCACAATATTTGCATTATCATTCTTAACTAAGGGCCAAGGTGGACATTTTAGTTTGATTCTAGGGTCATTCATAATTTCTGAAATTCCTTAATTACCTTCTTCTCTTTTTATGTAAGAAATGGATAGTTATATTTTGCTACTGTCGGTTCTTCCAAAATAGATTGTCTTTGCTTCGTCCTCCATTGTTGTTGCGATTCTTCCTTCAGTGCTTCTCCTTCGCAGTCCTCCTTCGCAGTCCCTTTCACTACTCCAAACGCAAGGTTGATTCAGATTTTCAAACCATCTACTAAATCAACTTCCAAATCTGAAACCCCAGTAAGTCAAGTTAAAATTTCAAATATGATTATTCCACGTTGTAATTGATATGTTGAATATTTGATAAACAATAAATTACTAAAAATTGAATTGTGGCATAATATTGATAACAAATATTCCATTGAGTTTCTTTTGAAACATATGTCTATGAAGAATAAGTTCCTTTAATTTGTGAATAACTATCTGCTATGATCATTGATTATTTGTTAGCTTATGAATGCCCTACACACTACAAGAAATGCACAGTAAGCAACGGAGCCATCCAACGTGCTCCAACGGCTTCCAACGGAGCTTAGTTTTGGAAATTTCTTTACGTTATAAAAAAAATAGACGTTGGAGGCCATTGTCTATAATGACGTTGGAGGTCGTTGCTCACCATTGCATAGTCGAGCAGAAATTCAACACAGCAGCTTCTCCTTCCCTATTTCACTTCCTGCTCGAAATAATTCGGATTTCCCCTAAATTCTTTCTCCAAAAATTCAGAAATCGGCCTCCTCCACTCCATCAGCCACCTATAGTTTGTAACACCCCACCTCCGCCTGTGCCACTCTTGCAAGGGCACTGACTTTGGAGGGGCGTTTAAACAAGGTAAACATGCATGCAGATATCACAAGACAGAACATATAAGTAAAAACAGAGTAAACATAGCAGCGGATAAAAACTAGCATATCAAAACCATAAGTTAAGTTACAACACAGTACTTGATCATTATTTTCCATAAACAAAGTCTAGAAACATAAAACTTGAAACTGGAAAGGAAAACATAAAGTAGCTATCCCCAGAGTAGGAAACCATAGCAAGCTCAAGTCCAAAGCATACATGAGCTATCCAAGAAAAGCTGCTAAGATCCAAGCTAAGTGCCGGTATTCCCGCCCTGTAAACCTGGGGGGGGAACGAAAGAAAAGAGGCGAAAGAAAATGGGTCAGTCAAAAGACTGGTAAGTCCTACCTACTATTGTACAACAACTAATAAAGTTAACTGTATATGTAAACAAGGATGAGTCATAGGATGATAACTGGCATGGTAAAAAGTCAACAAGATAGATCAAGTGTGGCACCGCATATACAAGGTTGAGGTTTGTACCAAGTGTACTAGTTTCACGAGTCATGTCAAGTGTAAACAAGAAGTGATCCCCAGGCCCAAGTTTGACCCAACATCATAAATGACCTAAATCAAGGTCCAACTAGCACGGTCTAGTCGATCGGCTCCCTAAAGCCTAACTCGTCAAGTGTCGGTGTCTTACGGCCCAACTACGAAGTGTAGCTAAACTGTGCTAGGTCCACCCTAGGGTGTATCAAGTCCTAGGGTGTCAACCACTGACACAAACCAAGCACGCACAGTTTAAACCTACTGGTGCCCGTGCCTGCTTTTTCAACTCCGGACCATGTGCACGACCATGGCCCACCTGAACCTACACCGGCGCACCTACACAGCCGTCGTTTTGGTCGCTTACATGTCATCCCAGTAATCGTGCCCCACCCTAGCCTAGTCCCTAGGGTATCATGATACAACCAAGAGGGTTACTGGTGCAAAGGACCACGTAACTAGGGTTTCCTTAATGGGTTAAACGTGGTTAACCCAACTCATCCAAGTACCAAGTTGGTTAAGTGTACCCAAGGTTCATGACTTAACCCTACCAACCCCTCGTGTTTAATTGGTTAAGTATTCAAGCGGTCCATGACTTAACCCTACCATGTGGCATTAATTAATTTAATGCACCCAACCTCTCACATTAGACCTTGCTGTGGTTACTAGTTAGGCCGGGCGGGTCCGGGTAGGTTTACACCACAACTTAGTCTAACCTCGGGTTTCACGTGCAACATGACCAACTACTCACATTGGGTCCTATTGCTTGTAGCCACTAGTTAAGCCGGTCGGTTCCGGGTAGGTTTATGCTACAAGCTCAACCCAACCTCGAGTTGGCCATCCTTATGTTTTCTAAGTGTCATGTCCATCATGTTTTCAAAACACATTACAAATTTTCAAGCAATTGGGTAGACCTAACTTAATAGGTAAATTCCCAATGGGTAGACCTAACTTAATAGGTAAATTCCCAAGCTTATGTTTTTATGTCTTTTAAGTTTACCCAACCCCAAACGCAATCCCCTCGCTTTACATAACGCAATAGCGCATAAAGGATAGAAAGAGGGAACTTGGCAAAATCATGACATAAAGGTGTTGGAGCCACAAGTTAAACATGGTGGCATATGAGACAAAGATGTGATCATAAACTTGCATATCATGTTATCAACTTGCAAGATATTCATAAGCATGCATAACATCATTTTAACTTGCATAGTGTTCATATGCATGCATAACATGGTTTCAACTTGCATAAGGTTCATATGCATGCATAACATCATTTTAACTTGCATAGTGTTCATATGCATGCATAACATCAAACTTGGCAAATAGGCGGAACATGGCCATAGATAGCATGAGATAAGAACTAGTAACATGCATATAACATTATATGCATGTTAATACAAGGTTTATGAGAGTTTCAAAGTTGCATCATGCAACATTTCCAACCAAAGATCATATCTTTCTATGCATAAAGCCAAGGTAATGACTTTACTAACATGCATAGAGTAAGCTTATGCATAAAATCATAAGATCAAAGCACATATCATGATTAACCCCAAACTCAACTTGCAACATAACATATTAACTTCATAGTTAAAATACAAGAGTAGAAATAGGCTTACAATGCTATGACGACTCAAATGAGTATAGCAAATGTAAGAAACCCCCTTATGCAACTAATTAAAACCCCAAAATGCAAGCAAACTTGATCAAGACTCCTCCTTTATGATGCCAATAGAGAAACAAGACTTTAATGCAAGCTAAAGAGGATCATACAAGCCTAAATACACTTGTATGCATGGAAATTTCTTGAAAATTGATTTAGGAATTTATGAAGAGAGTGGAGGCCATGAGAGGATTGATTTTGCCATAGTTTAGTTGTAGGATAGATTAATGATGATTTAGGGTAGGTTAGGGTCTTATTTATAGATTAGGCTAGTGATTTAGACCATAGGATTAAACCCTAGTTCTCATCTCAGCCCTCCAAATCGAATCTGGCCCCCAAGCTCAACACAAACCCAAAATGGTGCACCAGGCAGAACTGGGCGTCTGAGCCAAGTCGACAGCCAAGTCGACAGGGCTGTCGACCTGGTCAGACCCAGTCGACTCCCAAGTCGACAGGGCTGTCGACTTGGGTACTGTGGCGGGAATTCTCCCGCCTGGCCCAAACTGGCCCAACTCCCAAATTCAGATTTGAATTTGAAATCTGTTTTTACTTAGAAATTTTCTGAAAACTTCGTCGGGCCTTAATCGGGTCATACGGACTCCGATTTTCGAAAACTCGGACTCTATTTCGCGTATTTTTCCGAGACGAACGCAATGGCATAGCCCGTTTCCCTTGATTCAGATTTATAAATTAAATTCTGCCTCGATTTCTGTTATAATAGGTTATTGAAAATACGGGTTGTTACATTCTCCCCTCCTTAAAGGATTTCGTCCCCGAAATTCTCAAGTTAGGAAGAACGTATCCTACCATCCAACATCCATCTACTCAAAACATCATCCACGAGCAATCATTGTCCTTACAAGATTCTAAATGCTGTATGAACATATGCAAAGGTGTGTGTATATGTACTTATCTAATGCAAATATCATCAATGCAGATTATGTTAGTGAAATGAATCCATATGTATGCAATTCCTAACATAATGTATAACATCTATATGTGTGCACATCACATACATCCATATGCAACATCCATGTGATAACACAAAAAAATTTCATCCATGAATAAGCATAAACACTCATGCATATGCAATATGAGGAGTGTGTGAGCCGATCTAGTGCCTAATCGTGTATAATGCATCCACGAGTAACCACTTGCAACCACTTGCAGCCACTTGCAACCATCAAGCATAACATGTTTCATCCAAAGGGTTTCTACCTAAGGTTCTCATGACAAGATTAGCACGATAACTAGACAAACATGGATAGCAAAGAGAAAGATATGCTAACAAAGAAAGGAGATTGAGAATGTACCCTCAAAAAGGAATGGATAAAGCCCACGCATCTTCTCCTCGGTTTCCCAAGTTGCGTCTTCTTCGGCTTCACCCCATTGAACCTTCACCAACTTGACCTCTCGATTCCTTAGCTTCTTGGTCTCCGTCCCCAAGATACGAATCGGAGCTCTCCTCAAAGTAGCTTCTTTCTCCACTTCCACATCTTCCAGAACACTTGGCTCAACGACCTCTGCTGACTCATGTAAACACTTCCGGAGATGCGAGACATGAAAAACATCGTGTACTCCGGCAAGCTTCTCGGGCAATTTTACTCTATAAGCCATCTGCCCGATCCTCTCTATAATAGGGAAGGGTCCAACAAATCTCGGTGCTAACTTCCCCACGGCTCCAAATCGGACCACATTCCGCAAAGGAGAAACCTTCACGAAAACCATATCTCCAACACCAAACTCCAAATCAGATCTTCGCTTATCAGCATAGGATTTCTGTCGGTCTTGGGCCGCTTTCATCCGTCTTCGAATCAACTCGATCTTCTCGGATGCATCTCTGATCATATCAGGCCCAAGTATAAGCTTATCTGTAGTCTCCCACCAACATGTAGGCGACTTGCACGGCCTCCCATATAAAGCTTCAAATGGTGCCATCCCTATGCTTGCTTGATAACTGTTATTATATGCAAACTCAACAAGAGGAAGATGGTCTTCCCAAGTACCACCAAAATCCAGAATACAAAGCCTTAACAGATCCTCGAGTACCCTATTCACCCTTTCGGTTTGACCGTCCGTCTGTGGGTGATAAGCAGTACTTAGATTCAACCTCGTGCCCATGGCTTCTTGCAAGCTATTCCAGAACTGACTTGTAAAGATTGGGTCACGGTCACTGACTATACTAGAAGGGACTCCATGAAGTCTCACAATCTCGCGAAGATATACAGACGCTAGCCAAGATGCGGTCCTCTTGCTCTTTATCGGAATGAAATGAGCACTCTTCGTAAGTCTGTCCAAAATGACCCAAATGCTCGTATTCCCTTTCCTTGACCTTGGTAGCCCATCAATAAAATCCATGGAAATACTCTCCCACTTCCAAAGAGGAACGTCTAGAGGATGCAATAGCCCACCGGGCTTCTTCGACTCGGCCTTAACTTGCTGGCAAATGATACTTCTAGAAACAAACTCTGCCACATCCTTCTTCATCCCAGGCCAAAAGAAAATACGCTTCATATCTTTATACATCTTATCTCCGCCTGGATGTATAGTCAACTTAGAGCGATGCGCTTCTTCAAGAACTTTTCTTACTAGATCTTCTACCACTGGAACACATAACCTTCCATCTCTCCTCAGCCAACCCTTGTCATCAATAGAATATCGAACGAGATGACTAGACGTCTCTCCTCGAATTAGCTTATCCATAATCTCAACTATCTGAGGATCTTCTTTCTGCGAAGCCCCAACTTGATCAAGAAGGGTAGGTCTGAGTTCCAGATATGCTAAAGAACCGGTCATCGACTCAATTGCCAAAGAGAAATCAAAGGTTGCCACATACTCTAAATTCTTCATCTCAACGAATAGAGGACTTAGGGTCAACCTCTTTCTGCTTAGTGCATCAGCCACAACATTACCCTTGCCAGGGGTATAAGCTATCTCGAAGTCATACGATGCCAAGAATTCCATCCACCTTTGCTGCCTAAGATTCAGATCTTTCTGCGAGAAGAGATACTTGAGTGATTTGTGATCAGTATACAACTCAAACCTTTCGCCTAAAAGATAGTGGCGCCAGGACTTGAGTGCAAAGACAATCGCCGCCAACTCCAAGTCATGAGTGGGGTAGTTCTTCTCATGAACTTTAAGTTTCCTACCCCCATAACATATCACTCTTCCCACCTGCATTAGAACAGCGCCTAACCCCGTGCCACATGCATCGGTATACACGGTAAACATCTTACCGCCATCGGGTAATGCCAAAACTGGAGCTGTGGTAAGGGCCCTTTTGAGCCTTTGAAAAGCGAGCTCACACTCTAAGTCCCATGCAAAGACTAAGTTCTTCTTCGTCAATCTAGTGAAGGGGGCTGAAATCTTAGCGAAGTCTCTAATGAACTTCCTATAATAGCCTGCCAGACCGAGAAAGCTTCGCACTTCGGTTGCATTCCTAGGAGTCTTCCAGTCTTGAACTGCAACCACTTTCCCGGGATCCACAGCTATACCCTGCTTAGAAACTATATGCCCAAGAAACCAGACTTCCTTTCTCCAAAAGTGGCATTTGGAGAACTTGGCTTTCAACTGATGGGCTCTAAGCGTATCCATCACTTCCCTGAGATGTCTAGCATGCTCTTCCTCGTCTTTTGAGAAGATCAGAATATCATCTACGAAGACCACGGCAAACTTGTTCAAGAACTCCCTGAACACCCTACTCATCAAGTCCACGAAATATGCGGGTGCATTAGTCAAGCCGAACGGCATGACAAGCCATTCGAAGAATCCATCTGGAGTCCTGAACGCAGTCTTGTCTATACTGTCTTCAGCTACCCTGAGCTGATGGAATCCAGTAGCAAGGTCAAGCTGAGAGAAAACAGAAGCACCAACAAGCTGGTCGAAGAGGTCATCTATCCTCGGTAATGGATGCCTATTCTTCTTGGTCAGCTTGTTCAACTCTCGATAATCAACACATAGACGAAGCGAGCCGTCCGCCTTAGTAGCGAACACCACAGGAGCACCCCATTCGGAAATGCTTCGCCTAATAAAATTCTTCTCAAGTAGCTCCTTGATTTGCTTACTGAGCTCTCTCCTTTCACGCGGGGCCATGTGCCTAACTGGTAAGGAGACTGGCTTAGCGTTATCAACCAGATAAATGCGGAAATCTATCTCTCGCTTAGGGGGTAACCCCTTAACTTCTTCGAAAACATCAGGGTATTCTCGAACCACCCTTACAGATTGCAGATCATCGATAGACGAGTCAAGAGATTCGAGATAACATAGCATGACGGGATCTAGCGGGTTGCAAGAAATCTCTAGGGTATTACCAAGGCGAGTCATGAGTCTCACCACCCTATGCTCACAATCGAGAATGGCTCCATAGCGGGATAACCAATCCATGCCCAAGATCAACCCATATCCCGTGAACTCGAGAACATAAGCATCACACGAGAATTCTACGGTCAAGATAGAAATCCTCAAATCCATACAGATCATAGATAAATGGGCTGAACCCCCAATCGGATTCGAAACACAAACGGGATCCTCAACTAAGCTAGTACTTAGGTGCAAACTTTCAACAATGTCAGAAGAAATAAAACTATGCGATGCGCCAGAATCAAATAAGGTGCGAACAGGATAATCAGAAATATAAACAAGACTTTCTACAGAAATGCTACCTCAATCCTGAACTGGAGCGGCGTTGAGAGCATGCACTTGCCCTCCGGATGAACCTGCACGTTGAGTCTGTCCATGCTCCTGCTTCTTAGGGCAATCCTTGCTAAAATGTCATGTCTCTCCACAGTGAAAGCACCCACCCAATTTCATTCTCTTCTTCCTACAGTCCTTGGCTATGTGCCCAACAATCCCACAGAAGTTGCACTTTCTTGGGTCCTTTGCCTTGTTCTTGTTGCCCTTGTTGTTCTTGTTGTTCTTGTTACTCTGATTACTCTGATTACTCTGATTCCCTCCCCACTTGGAGTCTGTCTTCTTAGACTGAGTCTCATTGGGCTTGACTTCTTTCTTCCCATTCTTGTCCTCTCCCTGCAGCAATGCCATGTCTACTAGGCTCTCGAAAGTGGCCCCCATGGGTATGTGTGACATGGCTAGACCTTGTAATGGCTCATTTAACCCTCGTGCAAAACGTAGAGCCTTCTTCTCGGGAGTATTGACCATGTCCAAACCGAATCGGGTAAGCTGGTTGAACTTATTCACATACTCTCTCACTGTCATGTCTCCTTGCTTCAAGGCTATGAACTTTTCTAGTTGCAAATTTGCCTCTGCAGACGATAGAAACTTAAGCCCAAACCTTGCCCTAAAGTCGGCCCAGGTTTCTACGGGCCTAGTAGCATTGGTGACCTCCCACCAATAAGAAGCTTCCTCCTTTAATAGCCAAACCGCCAACAGAACCTTTCTACGGTCCTCTATATCAAAGATGGCAAAGAGATCTTCGGTCTCCTTCAACCAATTTCTTGCCTCTACAAAAGTCTCGGTCCCAACAAAATTCTTGCCACCCATTGCCTTGAAGTCCTTGCAAACCTTGGCGAAATCGGCTTGCGGTTGCTGAGGAGGAGGAGGAGGTGGAACCTCAGTGATAGTGGGAGTGGTTGCTGGACCTGCATTGTTGGCCCTAGCTTCCAAGTACCTCCGGAACCATCCGGGAATGGTGACTCCCTCAGGAAGATTGAGATCGGCCATGCTGAAAAAGGGAAAAGATAGATTTAGAACGAGGAAACGGAGGATAGTGCTTATGGCACTTGGGGGATAGCCTTTCAAAATAAACTAGACTTTTCTTTGGAAAATACTTAATTGGTTTTGAAAATAGCTTTTAAAAGTAACTTTAAAACCCTTTTTGCTCCAATCTCGTAAACCTTATGCTCTGATACCAAATGTAACACCCCACCTCCGCCTGTGCCAATCTTGCAAGGGCACTGACTTTGGAGGGGCGTTTAAACAAGGTAAACATGCATGCAGATATCACAAGACAGAACATATAAGTAAAAACAGAGTAAACATAGCAGCGGATAAAAACTAGCATATCAAAACCATAAGTTAAGTTACAACACAGTACTTGATCATAATTTTCCATAAACAAAGTCTAGAAACATAAAACTTGAAACTGGAAAGGAAAACATAAAGTAGCTATCCCCAGAGTAAGAAACCATAGCAAGCTCAAGTCCAAAGCATACATGAGCTATCCAAGAAAAGCTGCTAAGATCCAAGCTAAGTGCCGGTATTCCCGCCCTGTAAACCTGGGGGGGGGAACGAAAGAAAAGAGGCGAAAGAAAATGGGTCAGTCAAAAGACTGGTAAGTCCTACCTACTATTGTACAACAACTAATAAAGTTAACTGTATATGTAAACAAGGATGAGTCATAGGATGATAACTGCATGGTAAAAAGTCAACAAGATAGATCAAGTGTGGCACCGCATATACAAGGTTGAGGTTTGTACCAAGTGTACTAGTTTCACGAGTCATGTCAAGTGTAAACAAGAAGTGATCCCCAGGCCCAAGTTTGGCCCAACATCATAAATGACCTAAATCAAGGTCCAACTAGCACGGTCTAGTCGATCGGCTCCCTAAAGCCTAACTCGTCAAGTGTCGGTGTCTTACGGCCCAACTACGAAGTGTAGCTAAACTGTGCTAGGTCCACCCTAGGGTGTATCAAGTCCTAGGGTGTCAACCACTGACACAAACCAAGCACGCACAGTTTAAACCTACTGGTGCCCGTGCCTGCTTTTTCAACTCCGGACCATGTGCACGACCATGGCCCGCCTGAACCTACACCGGCGCACCTACACAGCCGTCGTTTTGGTCGCTTACATGTCATCCCAGTAATCGTGCCCCACCCTAGCCTAGTCCCTAGGGTATCATGATACAACCAAGAGGGTTACTGGTGCAAAGGACCACGTAACTAGGGTTTCCTTAATGGGTTAAACGTGGTTAACCCAACTAATCCAAGTACCAAGTTGGTTAAGTGTACCCAAGGTTCATGACTTAACCCTACCAACCCCTCGTGTTTAATTGGTTAAGTATTCAAGCGGTCCATGACTTAACCCTACCATGTGGCATTAATTAATTTAATGCACCCAACCTCTCACATTAGACCTTGCTGTGGTTACTAGTTAGGCCGGGCGGATCCGGGTAGGTTTACACCACAACTTAGTCTAACCTCGGGTTTCACGTGCAACATGACCAACTACTCACATTGGGTCCTATTGCTTGTAGCCACTAGTTAAGCCGGTCGGTTCCGGGTAGGTTTATGCTACAAGCTCAACCCAACCTCGAGTTGGCCATCCTTATGTTTTCTAAGTGTCATGTCCATCATGTTTTCAAAACACATTACAAATTTTCAAGCAATTGGGTAGACCTAACTTAATAGGTAAATTCCCAATGGGTAGACCTAACTTAATAGGTAAATTCCCAAGCTTATGTTTTTATGTCTTTTAAGTTTACCCAACCCCAAATGCAATCCCCTCGCTTTACATAACGCAATAGCGCATAAAGGATAGAAAGAGGGAACTTGGCAAAATCATGACATAAAGGTGTTGGAGCCACAAGTTAAACATGGTGGCATATGAGACAAAGATGTGATCATAAACTTGCATATCATGTTATCAACTTGCAAGATATTCATAAGCATGCATAACATCATTTTAACTTGCATAGTGTTCATATGCATGCATAACATGGTTTCAACTTGCATAAGGTTCATATGCATGCATAACATCATTTTAACTTGCATAGTGTTCATATGCATGCATAACATCAAACTTGGCAAATAGGCGGAACATGGCCATAGATAGCATGAGATAAGAACTAGTAACATGCATATAACATTATATGCATGTTAATACAAGGTTTATGAGAGTTTCAAAGTTGCATCATGCAACATTTCCAACCAAAGATCATATCTTTCTATGCATAAAGCCAAGGTAATGACTTTACTAACATGCATAGAGTAAGCTTATGCATAAAATCATAAGATCAAAGCACATATCATGATTAACCCCAAACTCAACTTGCAACATAACATATTAACTTCATAGTTAAAATACAAGAGTAGAAATAGGCTTACAATGCTATGACGACTCAAATGAGTATAGCAAATGTAAGAAACCCCCTTATGCAACTAATTAAAACCCCAAAATGCAAGCAAACTTGATCAAGACTCCTCCTTTATGATGCCAATAGAGAAACAAGACTTTAATGCAAGCTAAAGAGGATCATACAAGCCTAAATACACTTGTATGCATGGAAATTTCTTGAAAATTGATTTAGGAATTTATGAAGAGAGTGGAGGCCATGAGAGGATTGATTTTGCCATAGTTTAGTTGTAGGATAGATTAATGATGATTTAGGGTAGGTTAGGGTCTTATTTATAGATTAGGCTAGTGATTTAGACCATAGGATTAAACCCTAGTTCTCATCTCAGCCCTCCAAATCGAATCTGGCCCCCAAGCTCAACACAAACCCAAAATGGTGCACCAGGCAGAACTGGGCGTCTGAGCCAAGTCGACAGCCAAGTCGACAGGGCTGTCGACCTGGTCAGACCCAGTCGACTCCCAAGTCGACAGGGCTGTCGACTTGGGTACTGTGGCGGGAATTCTCCCGCCTGGCCCAAACTGGCCCAACTCCCAAATTCAGATTTGAATTTGAAATCTGTTTTTACTTAGAAATTTTCTGAAAACTTCGTCGGGCCTTAATCGGGTCATACGGACTCCGATTTTCGAAAACTCGGACTCTATTTCGCGTATTTTTCCGAGACGAACGCAATGGCATAGCCCGTTTCCCTTGATTCAGATTTATAAATTAAATTCTGCCTCGATTTCTGTTATAACAGCTTATTAAAAATACGGGTTGTTACATAGTCTCTCCAACATGTTCAAGGCTTTCTGTCCTCCTCTCTAATCTCCAATTCATCCACCATTTCGAAGGTCTGAAGCCCTAATTTTATTTAGTACCCTAGGTTTGATAATTTATGCTTAATTTGTTTGTTAGATTGTATGTGCAGTGTTGTTAATACATGTATATATAGATTTATTTGATTATGTTGCTAATCTAGGGTTAATTAGTTTATGTTGTATATGTACATATATATATATATAGTGTTGTATATATAGTTGTTAATTAATCTATGTATTTGTTGAATTGATTGAGGCCCAACTCATTAAAAACGATATTTAGTTTGTCGAAAATGTTTAGTGAAAATGGAAATAATTAAGTTTATGTTTTATAAAAATTTATCGAAAACGATATTTAATTTTATATATAACGTACGGTTAGTTTGATTGAATGTTGAAAATATACGTATATGTGATAAATTTCATATAAGTACAATTAGAGATTGAAGAGCATCAATCGTAATATATTGTATTCATAAATTCTTAGAGTGTTTTCGGCCTCGTCTGATAAGTATTGTATATGAACGTTATGTGAATGTTTGTTTTATTAACGGAACAAACATTTATATTCATCATATACAATATTTGTTGGATTTGTCTTTTGTATTGCACAAGTTACGAACAGAATAACAAAATCAAATCTCGTAAATCATTTCATTTTAAACGGCTCTCAAAATTCCAAAATCTCTTCCTTTATGTTCCCTGTGTACACACAATTGTGTGTTGTTTAGGGAACTTAAGCGAAGTGATACCGAAATTTTGTTGAATTATTTAAATTGAAAAGATTTACGCGATTTAATTAAGTTATTGTATTTGTAACGAGAGGTAGGATGAACCACTAGCAAAAATGTAAATGATGAATTAACATAACATTCAACAATAAAATTGTTTTTATAAAATGTCAATGCAAATTTTATCATGTTTTTTAATTACATATCTACTTAGGAAAAATGGGAAATTATTTTAATGATTGATTCGAAGCTGGATGTACAAACGAAGATAAGCTGATGACACAATATGTGAACAATTTATTAAGGGTGTTGGCAAGTGGTTAGAGTTCATTTGCGTTAGTATGGTTTTATGCCCAAATATTTGGTTTGGGATCGTCATGGGGAGCCGTTAGCATCTACTTTTGTACAAGTTGATGAGGTAGTGAATAATGAAATTGTTACGATGAATCTCTTAGAGCATATGGTTGAAGATGCTGCACGTTCAATGTTCATGTTTTAACAATTTACTGATGACGAAGGTAATGATGAAGAAGAACCAAGTATTGAAGCTAAAAAAATATATGATTTATTAGATGCCACGAAGAAACCCCTTTGGGAAGGTTGTGAAAGCGGAACCCAATTATCAGTAACTGCTGAATATATTGCGATGAAATCTAAATACAACCTCACAAAAGCTGGATTTACTGCTATTGTATAAGCTGGAAAGCGGCATATGCCTCCCAATAATTTAATGTGCGAAAATCATTATGAAGTTAGAAAAAATGATGTCAGCTTTTGGTTTACCGTATGAAAAAATAGATACCTGTCTAAAGGGATGCATGTTATTTGGATGGAAGATACCTACCTTAAGAATTGTAAAATATGTAATCAAGAAAGATACAAACCAAGAAAGAAAAATGGAAAGGAAGTCCCGTATAAATGTATGAATTGTTTACCTATTACTCCTAGACTTCAAAGGTTATATGCATCTTCTATAATCGCACAACATATGAGATGGCACAATATGAGAACACAGGACGAAGGTACATTAACACGCCCAACTGACGGGGAAGCATGGAAGCATTTTGATTAGAAGTATCCTGATTTTTCATCTGAGAGTCGTAATGTTACACTTGGTTTATGTACGGATGGATTTTCACTGTTTTCTCAATTTGGTGCTAAATATTCGTCCTAACCTATAATTGTCACACCTTATAATTTACCTTCATGGATGTGTATGAAAACTCCTTATACGTGGGCCTTCGAGGGCATGTGCAATACGGATGGATGTACCAATTTGAAAGGTATATTAATATTTAGTCAATTAAATTTTGTTAATGAAATGTATAAAAAAATTAATTTCCAATAATTATAAATAGGTATTTAAATCATCTAAAGAAAAATGTGAGGTAGAAAGCTCGAGTTGAAGGTTCTATTTGCAAATCATACATCGAAGAAGAGGCTTCGTTTTTTCCCTCTCATTATTTTAGTGATCATGTGAATATATCATTTGAAAGTATTGCGCGTAATAATGAAGGCATTGATCAAGATCACTGTCAAGCAACTTTATCTATTTTAAAAAACGTGGTTGGCCTTCTGGTAGATGTGTGGAAGAATGGCTGAATGATAGAGATTATAATGCAGCACACACATATATTCTTCTCAATTGCACTGAAGTTGCACCGTTCGCTAGGTAATGAATTTATAAATCTATACACGCACTGTATCTTTAATCATAATGTAACATTTATCCTGTAATTACAGCATTTACGAATCATAGTATCCAAACGGCGATATCAGCAAAGAATTCGCTATTTGGTTTACTAATTATGTTTTTGATACAACAACTTGTGTTACAGATGAAGAATTGAAACATTTAACAATGAGACCAAAAAGGAATGTCAAGACATATCCAATATTCTTTGTCAATGGATATAAATTTTTGCACTAAAGAATATGATGCTAAAAAATTAACTAACAATAGCGGTGTAATTGTTAAAGGTAGTGATGATCCAAATGACTATATACACGATTTTTATTGCATGCTAACCCAGATTCTGCAATTGACATATCTCACATGACCCGCGAAAGAAGTATTTTTTGTTTAAATGCAACTGATTCAGCAACGTTTCAGGTTCTAAAATCAACGTGCACAAAAAATATAATCTTATAAAAATAAAACACTTCCCGTTATTATAAGTATGATCCTTTTGTACTTGCCAAACAAGCTCTTCAAATATATTATGCTCCTTATCCATCTATAAGAAGAGACAAAATAGATTGGTTGGCTATTTTCAAAACAAAGACAAGGTTTATATTTGATGGACGTAATATTCGCGACGATCAAACTTATCAAGTAGATATCGAGGAAAATAGAGGAATAGTAATAACCGATGATCAAATAGATTTTGTACCTCTAAACGATAAATATAATGCATTAATTGAAGTATTTGAGACTGCAGATGAACCATATATAGAGGAAGAAATAGAGTCAGAATCTGAAAGTGACGAGGACTAACCAGTAATCCTCATTTTAAAAAGGTAATTTTAAATTATGTTATGTCATGTCATACTATTTGTCATATTGTTTGTTATAATGTGATAATTTTATGTTATGTCATGTCATATTATTTATATCCAATAGTACTCTTATGTTATATCATACTATTTGTTTTACATAGCTCTTTTATATTATGTTATGTTATGTTGTTGTCTGTAACAAGTACGACGTCATAAGGTCCTATAGGTGGCGATGACAGTAGTCCATCATAGGGGATAGCCCGTCCTGCGGTGTGGCTTAAGCCAAAAGCCAACAAAAAATAAGTACTAAGTTTCTAGTATAAATTTAAATTCAATACAATAAATTATATAAATTGATGTTCTAGTAGCCATGAAATGTGTTTTTTTGTCTAACACGGGGGTTTTGAGTTTGGAGCCTTTCAACACAGTCTTGACTATATCAAGACGCGCTTATCAGGCTCGTATGACTGTATGTTGGCCCACGTGGACGTCGATGCTTGACATTGTCAAGGAGACAATATGGCAGGATTTTCTGGTATGTACGTGTGATATATCGTTTATTACATTAAGTAGTCATGCTCTTATTTGATCAGTTCATATTTATGTTATTTTAAAAAAAAATGGAGGGAGCTATGGATCTATGAGAGACAGATATGGAGCTCGTCATGCGCCACCGAAACAGTAAAGTGGCAAGAAATTACAGAGAGTTGATGATTAGCACAAAATCAGGTGGGAAAAGACCAGATTGGATGAGCGGTAAGGTGTGGGATGACCTATATACTTATTGGAATAGTAATGAGGAGTTTCAAGTAAATTTACTGCATATTTAATTTAAATTGTTCTATTCAATTAATATAGAATTTAGAATAAAACATTTTTTGATTTAAATGTATAGGCCAAGTCCGCGAGAAATGCGGCAAATAGGAGCAAGAATCCAGTTACGCATCGCGGTGGTCTAAGTCGTTTCAGCACCATCACGAGGACCTGGAATATTTATTAATTACATAGTTAGAGATTTTAATTTATAAGTTGTTAAAATTAATAGTTGATTTAAATTTAAGTTTTAATTTATATTTATATACATATATACACACTTATTTCAAGAGAAACAACGTGGTGCTTCTATGTCATACTGGGATGTATTTGAGCATACACACGCATTGAGTAAGGTCGATGACACATGCTCAGTTTTCTACTCTTGGGACCACGTTGCCAAGGCGTTTCAGGAATATGTAAGTATAACATAGTTAAGTAAAAGTTATAATTTAATTAAAATAGTGTTATCTAAATTCAATGGTTTTTTATTTAATAGGAAAAATTTCAGGAACAAAGGATGCAGATGCTGGAATCCAATAGGAGGACCGAGTTGACTAAGAAGGATGAGGATAATATTTTTTATGTTGCCATGGATCCATCTACCCAGAATAGACGATATGGTTTTGACAATCTAGAGGTATAGAAACTGAAATTTATAACAAATGCTGAAATTTACTCGAATTGCTATTAAGAAATACTGAAAATCTAAAATTATATACAGGTTCAGACATCTCAACAAACGTACCAGAGGGCTCAGGACAAAGAGGAGATAGCACAGCTCCGAGCATAGATTGCAGAACTTCATGAGCGTGATCATCGCCACGAAGAGCAGATGGAGCAGCTTAATCAGCGGTTGACGGAGTTCATTGCTCAGTACTTTACACCACCTTCGTCTTCTAGTGGAAAGAGTTGAGGTTAGTTTGTGTTATGTTATATATCCTTGGAGGGTTGGTGAGGCTTGATATATTTATGATGGTTGTATATATGGATGTTGTGGGATGTTTTGGACATGGTGTTGGATGTTTTGATGGTGATGATATGGTTTAGACATGTTGGATGTTTTGTTGGTGATGACATGGTTTGAACATGGTTGTATATATTGGGTTGTTTTTATGTAAATATTGGTTTATGGTATATGTTTTGTGTTTGATTTTTGTATAATATTGTGTTTGGGTGTATATGTAATTGAGAATGAAATTTATATGCTTGAAATGGAGTAGGATTGATGGATTTATATTTATGTCTGGCTGGAAGTGATCAGTTTGAAATCTGTAAAAAAAAACCCATATTTCCAACGGTTGGCAACGGCTTACAGGTCATTATATTCCAACGTCTTCCAAAGGCTATTTTCAACGGTTTCCAACATTTTCCAGCATCTATATGGCCGGAAATAAAAGACACGTGGCCAAGTTACCTAGTTGGAAGCCGTTGGAAAATAGGCGTTGATGGCATTGAAAGTCGTTGGAAATCGTTGATATGTATACTAATGGACGTACCAACGACTTCCAACGTCCCGTGGCCATTGGTATGCATTGTTCCTCTTGTGCTGACAGTATAGATTTGTCATTTTATAAGTTCTTTATGTCATGCTTGGTAGGGCTGTTATGGTTATGGTAAATTTACCATTACCAGTCAACCAGTAATTAGTTTTGACTGAATCGGTATACCAGTTAAAACGATATGGTAATGGTAAATTTACCATTTTTAAAGGTAAATTATCTATAACATTTATTTAATGCCAGCGGTAACGGTAATTTTACCAATCAATTTAAAACACATGTATATTCATCTGAGATGCTTTATAACATGCATTTAGAACCAAATAAATGATTAATTTTAGTTCAATGATTAGATGTAAAAATTCTAAATGCACTTATTTTCTTTCTCATTTATGGTTTTATTAACTAACATTGCATATAGTATAATAAAGATACATTGTGTATATAAAACATATCAAGATACAAACTTTGATGGACAAACAGTAATTTACCATTATCAGTGTAGCATTTACCTGATTATCGGCATACCAATCTTCAGTATACCTGTCGATAACGATAACGGTAAGCAATTTTGACTTACTGGTAAAAACGGTACGATAACGGTATTTGTGAAAAAGTAACAGAAACCATCACCATAACAACCCTAATGCTTCGTACAGCAAAGGAAAAAATATAATCCAATTAAGAATAATCCATATCATCTATAGCCACTTGGACACTAATTATGGATAGTTTTTACTATTCTTCTTTACTTTTTTTAGGAGATACCGTTACTATATTCACTACTAGAAAAGCTGTTATTCCAACGGCCGCCAACGGTTATAAAAGAGCCGTTGAAAACAGATGGAGCTCAAGACGTTGGCGGCCGATGGTAGCCGTTAGATAATTTCTTGCATATCTCCAGAACCTGCGACCTGCTTTCATTATTTCTTCCCCAAAATGGTTTTATCTCCCCAATCCACCATTTCCCAACCTCCAACTCCGCTGCCATCACCCCAAACGGCCACGACCACCTCCGATGCCATTTAGGAGCATCTCCAGCCCGTGTCCACCCTCTTACCTCTCCAAATCAGATAATTTCTCTAAACCTAAAATTTAGGTTTTTTTGATATTGGGATTAATTTAAACTATGATTGATCCCTACTAGTTAGTGTATATATATATTATATCATGTTATCCCCTAATTACTATTAGTATCACCATAATGATCAAATTCTTAGCAATTTCAAAATTTCCTAATTTAGTATATTGTGTTTGTTTATGTGTTTTTGGTTAGTATTGAACGTATGTGTGTGATAGAGTTTGCAAATAGTATAATTTATGCAAATACAAAGTATATATTACGTTGAGTGCTTATAGTTTTGGATAATTCGTGCAAACTTGAGTTTTGTGCTTATGTGAAATGATTTTATGTATAAATGATTTTAATGGAAATCACCGTAGTTAGAATTTAGTAAATTGCAAAATTCTATAATTTATTACACATGTAATAAAATGGTAAAATATAAACAAATTGTATATTTAAGTTTAATATAGATAAATATTTATACCCTTAGTTATTATTTAGCCACGTTTGACCAGCGTTGTGTATGATCGTTATATAGATATTCATTTTTTCTATAAAACGGGCAATTCTATTCATATGATCCATCATTTGTTGAATTTTTCCCTGTATTGGACAAGTTACAAACACTATAAAGCAATTATATTTTGTAGATCGTATCATTTTAAATGGTTCACAAAATATCGATGGTGTTTCCTTTACGTTCTTGTGTACACGCACGTGTGTACGATACAAGGAACACATGGGAAATGCTGCTGAAATTTTGTGAAATCAATCAAAATGGTATGATTTATGAAATACAATTACTACTGTGTTTGTAATGGGAAGTAGGATGACCGATTGTAATGGGAAGTAGAATGACCGACCATCAAAGAAGACATATAAGCATCAATGAACCAATAGCTGTTTATGTTAAATAAAGTTTGTAACAAATGTTAAATTAATTAGTACATGTTTACTAAATCAGTAAATAAAATTTAAACAACATATAAAATTAACGATTAATATTTTTTACTTCGTCATATGTTCTAAAGTAGGAAAAATGGTCAATTACTTTATTGATCGAAGCTGTATTTATCAAAGAAGGGAAATTAGTGGTGCAATAAGCGAGTATTTTGAAAAAGGTGTAAAAGTGTTCGTTGAATTTGCGATAAGTAATGTTGGAAACAGTATAGAAATTCGTTGCCCATGCAGTAGGTGCAAATTGTTGAACTATTTAATACCGAATGTGGTTAAGATTCATTTGCACCAATACAGTTTCCTATCCAATTATTTGATGTGGGATCGTCATGAAGAAATTGTAGCCCCTAATACTCAAGAACAGTCGACGGAGGTGAATAGTGTTGAAGTTAGCACAAATCTCATAGATAATATGGTCGAAAATGTTGCACGATCAGTGCACCCTACCATTCAAATTAGTAACGATGATGTTAATGTCGAAGAGGAACCAAATGTTGAAGCTAAAAAAACATACGATTTATTGAATAATGCTAAAAGAAACAGTGGAATGGATGTGAAAGCGGCACTCAATTATCGCTAATTGCAGAATACATTGCAATGAAATTAAAATACAACCTTATGGAAGCTGGATTTACGGCTGTTGTTCAAGCTACTAAACGCCATATGTCGTCCGATAATTTAATGTGCGAAAATTATTATGAAGTGAAAAGACTTACGCCATCTTTCGGTTTGCCTTATCAAAAAATAGATACATATTTAAAGGGTTGCATGTTGCATTGGAAAGAAGACATAAATCTTAGAAAATGTAAGTATTGTAATCAAGAAAGATATAAACCAAGAAAAAAGAAGGGAAAAGAAGTTTCGTGCAAGTGTATGCATTATTTGACCATCACCACTAGACTTCAATGGTTATATGCACCATCTGTAACAACGCAACATATGAGATGGAACAGTGTGAGAACACCTCAAGAAGGCACGTTGACACACCCATCGGATGGAGAAGCATGAAAACATTTTGACAAGAAATATCCCGATTTCGCAGCGGAGAGTCTCAACGTTAGACTAGGTTTATGTATTCTCAATTTTGTTTTAAATACTCATCTTGGCCTATAGTAATCACACCTTACAATCTACCCCCGTGGATATGTATGAAAACTCCATACATTTTCTCACAGTTGTTGTCCCTGGCCCTAGTGATCCGATACAGGGCATTGATGTTTACTTATAACCGTTAATCGAAGAATCGAAAAAATTATGGTATAAAGGAGTTGAAACATATGACGTATTTAGAAAGAATTTTTTTGGATGTTCACTTCTTTGTTATGGACCATTAGTGATTTTGCTACATATGCAATACTTTCGGGTTAGAGTACGGCCGGTCGTTTTGCTTGTCCTTATTGCATGGAAGAAACAAGAGCATTTTTGTTACCATATGAAAGAAAATTTCATGGTTTGATTGTCATCGATGTTTTCTTCATATTAATCATACTTTTAGAATAGACCAAAAAAAAAAACTTCACGTCTGATAGACATGAGGCTCTATCACCACCAACACAAGTGAGGAAATATATGAACTTGTAAAAGATTATCCAAAGATACATGTAACCAAAAAAAGAATTGAAATTCAAGGTAAATCGACAATTCATAATTGACACAAACAGAGTATATTATGGGAATTGCCTTATTGGAAACATCTCTTAATCCGTTATAACATTGACGTGATGCATAACGAGAAAAACGTATTTGATAATGTGTTTAATACAGTTCTAAATGTGAAGGGAAAGATTGAGGATGATCTGAAATCTAGACGTGATATAGAGGAAGTATGCAATCATCCTAAGCTTCATATAAAGCCCAATGACCGTAAACAAAACCAAAGCATGCTGTGAACTAGATAACAACCATTAAATAACATGGCCAAAATGCTGGAAAATGTGTGGAAATATGGTTAAATAAAATATTATGATGTAGCACACACATATATTCTTCTTAATTGTCCTGAAGTTGCTCCTATTGTCAGGTAATCAATTTTTTTCTTCAAGTTTTGTTAAATTTAAATTACACGTGTTAATAATAATGTAACATATCAAGCTTTTGTTTGCAGTATTTATGAATCACAAAATCCAAGCGCGATTTAAACAAAGAATTCAGTAGTTGGTGTAGGAACTACATTTATGATCCCACAAATCAAGTGCTCGGCGAAGGACTGAAACATTAGGTCTTTGGAACGAAAAGAAAAGTTAAAATGTATCCACTATTTTTTGTTAATGGGTATAAATTCAACACCAAAGAATACAGTGTAGAAAAATTAACAAACAATACTAGAGTGTTTGTTAAAGGCGGTGAAGATTCTAATAATCATATAAATGATTTTTATGGCGAACTAACTTAGGTTTTGCAATCGACATATTTTACATGGCCCGTAGAAGATGTTTATTTGTTTAGATGTAAATGGTTCGGCAGTGTTCCAGGTTCTAGTATTAACGTGCATCCAAAGTATAATCTTATAGAAATTAAACATACATCACGTTATCAAAAGTATGACCCTTTTGTACTAGCTAAACATGCCCTACAAGCTTATTATGCCCCTTATCTAACTCTAAATAAGGATAAAGCAGATTGGTCTGCGGTTTTTGAAACTAAGGCAAGATTTACGTTCGACAGACATAATATTCCTGATGAACAAGCCTATCAAGCAGATCTAGAGGAAAATGTTGAAACAACAATTGCAGACGATCAAACTGGTTTTGGACCTTTAAATTGTGAGACAAATGTATTAGTCGATGCATTTGAGAGTATAGAGGAAAATGACATAGAACATGAAACAGAGTCTAAATCAGAAAACGATGAAGACTGAGTAAAATCTAGTATTTTTCACAGTTAATCACATTACATTTACCTATGTTATCCAGGTTATCCAATTTTAACGACAATAAGTGTATAATCACACACACACAACATGAAAAATGTTTAGCATGTATTACTATTTTTAACATGTTCATCGTATCTTAATTACTATGAATTGTATATGTATAATGTGGCAGGTATATTATGTCTGGATCTCGATGACGTGGCAGTGAGAGTAGTGGCTTCGGTAACCTAACAGTAATGAATCATTTTGCATACATACAATAAATTAATGTTTAAATATATAGTGTTGTAATATTTTATATGTTGACATAACATTTTTGCAATTCATTCTATTTGCAGACTCGACAAGCTAAGAAGGCCCAATACAAAGAAGAAATTAAAGAGCTTAGAACCATGATTGAGTAACTACATGAGCAGACTCGTCTTCAGACTATGCAGATGGAGCAGCTGAATCAGAAGTTTGCGAAGTATTGCAAAATCATGATAGTTTTCCTTCATCTTTTGGTGGTCCCGGAGGCTATGCTTGAGGTATGTGTTTTCTATGACTTGAAGATGGTGACATTTTGTTTGAGTGGATATATTGGCACGAAGTGGGTAATGATGATAATTTTTATATGTTTTTATGGTTTGTGGACATGTAACTTTGATGTTTGGTTTATGAACATGTATGTGTTGGTTTCTGAATGTTTGGATAGTTTGTTTTGTATATATTGATATTTCTCTGATTTATTTTGGTTGTTTATATTATTATTGGTATATATGTGAAATTGATTGGAAATGCATTGGAAATGGGGTGGCTAGAAGGTTATTTGCTTGCTATTATAAAAAAAGTTAACCTAGTTTTTCCAACGGAAACCAACGGTTTCCAACGGCTATTTGGTCATTGTTTTTAAACGGTTCCTAATGGCTGGAAACCATTTGAAACCATTGGAATAGTCATTGGAAATAGTCCGTCGGGTCCGTTGGAAGCCTTTGGAAATCATGAACTCTATTACAACGGCTTCAAATGGCTGCCAATGGCTTTTAGCCATTGGAATAGCCATGTATTCTAATAGTGATAGTTAAATGCCTATTCTAAAAAAAACAAGCAATTATTAATGCACTATGACTTTTAAATATAATCAGGAAAACAGTATTCTGGAAGTGGAGGGAGAATATACTAAAGTGGAGGCCAACTTACAAGCCTAAAAACATTCGCTGGGTAGTGATTGCTCTTTGTGTTATGTCTCCAATTTCAAATTTTGAATTAATTTATTAAAAATTATATGTTTCTTCAGAATGAAATTGCCCACGAAGGTGAAATTGGTAAAACTTATAGAGCAAATTTCAAGGACTGGGAAGGAAGAACAGTTATTGTGTTAGACCAGGCAAATAAGTATGTTCAAGTTCGTGTATTGCATCTTAATTTATAATTTTTAATAGGAACAATTAACGACAAGGACAAAGGGCCATTAAAATTTATCCATAAGGACAACCACCTAATATTTTATCCATAAGGACAATACACTGAAATTAAATTTCGGCCGATGCTTCCATCTTCTCCCTCTGTCGCGTATCTCGATTTCATCGTTTATCACGAAATCACAAAAATCACGAAATCCTAAATCGATGAAAACACAAATATCATGAGACATTAGAATCGAAATTCTCAATCGAAGACAAAAATCACGAAATCAAAATCACGACCAAAAATCAGCCGAAACAGAAACCCTAGAAAACAAAAAAATTATCGAACAACAAAAATCTATTGGAAATCACAAGTGAATTGAATAAAAATATTTTCCAAACGATGGAAAACACAATTGAAGAAGTCGAAATTGTTGAAACAATTTTTTCGTGATTGGAAATGTTTTTTTTTTCGTTAATAGTATAGCAGTTCGTAGGTATCATTTTTCTATTTTTTTAGGTATCAGTTTTCCTATTTTAACTTTAAAATATAACAGCAGTTTTTAGGTATCATTTTTATATTTTTCTAGGTATCATTTTTACTGTAGTTTATGTGTTACGTTAAACATCACATCAGTTTTAAGGTATCATTTTTATACTTTTTAAGGTATCATTTTTAGTGTAATTTCTCTGTTATGTTAAACATTACTGCAGTTTAAAGAAATCATTTTTATATTTTCTAAGGTATCATTTTTAATGTAATTTATGTGTTATGTTAAACATCACAACAGTTTTACGGTATCATTTTTATATTTTTTTAAGGTATCATTTTTTGTAGTTTATGTGTTATGTTAAACATCATAGCAGTTTTAAGGTTTCATTTTTTTTGTATTTTTTAAGGTATCATTTTTAGTGTAATTTTTGTGTTATGTTTATGTACATCTTTTTTTTTACCTAAAATATTAAAAAATAGATATCCATGAACTGTGAATATGAGAAAAACTTTAGCTTAGCCCTACCAACTTGTTAAACTGATAACAGAACAAAAAAATCACATGAAAAAACAATTAACACGGTTAAAATAGTAAAACTGATACTTAAGAAAATAGGAAACAGATACCTAAAACCTGATTCAATGTTTTGAAGTAAAACTAATGGAAAAAATGTTTACATCAAAGTTTGATTGAATAAAATGAAATTAGTTCGACTGAGTTACAAAGTTGATGTAATAATACAACTGCAAAATTAACACAACAACAAAATCACATGGAAAAAACACATAACACAATTAAAACATGAAAACTGATACTTAAAAAAATAGAAAACTGATGCCTGTAAACTGCATCAATGTTTTAAAGAAAAACTAATGCATTTACATCACAGTTTTGATTGTATAAAATTAAATAAATTCGACTGAGTTAAAAAGTTGATGCAACAATATAACTTCAAAATTAATACAGCAATAAAATCACATGAAAACAACATATAACATAGTTAAAACAGTAAAAATGATACTTAAAATATTATAAAAATGATACCTAAATACTGATGCAATGTTTTGAAGATAAAAAAATATCACAGTTTGATTGATTAAAATGAAATAAGTTCGACGTAGTTTCAAAGCTGATACAACAATATAACTTCAAAATTAACACAACAACAAAATATCATGAAAAAAACATATAACACAGTTAAAACGGTAAAAATGATACCTAAAAAATAGCAAGCTGATACCTAAAAACTGCTGCTATATTTTAAAGCTAAAACATGAAAAATGATACCTAAAAAAATAGAAAAATGATAACTAAAAGCTGCTGCTATGTTTTAAAGTTAAAATGGAAAAAATGATACCTAAAAAAATAGAAAAATGATACCTACGAACTGCTATACTATTAACGGAAAAAAAACATTTCCAATCACGACAAAATTGTTTCAACAATTTCGACTTCTTCAATTGTGTTTTCCATCATTTGAAAAATATTTTTATTCAATTCACTTGTGATTTCCAATGGATTTTTGTTGTTCGACAATTTTTTTGTTTTCTAGGGTTTTTGTTTCGAGCGATTTATGGATTCATATTTTTGGGTTCGATTGCAATTTCGAATCGGATGTTCTTTTGATTTTCGTGATTTATGAATTGTTATGGATTCGAATTTTTGTGATTTTTGGGTTCGATTGTTTTAAAGATGGAGCGGATGTGAATCGGGAGCAGAGGAAGAAGAAAAAAGCGCACGTGAAGAAGAAGAGAAACGGTGAATTGTCCTTCTGAGTAAAATTTTAATGGGCTGTCCTTATGAATAAAAAGGCCTTCACTTTTGCCCTTGTAAATATTTTCCTGTTTTTAATATCATTCTTACATTCTTAGGAAAAATACTTGATATATAATAAATGAAGTGAAATATAGCAAATCATAGAATGATAATTATAGATATTGGTTTATCTCATGAACATGGATTGATTTGCTAATGTACATGATACAGATTGTATCTGAACCATGAAAATAATATGGTTCATCAAACTAGTTTTAGGTGGAGAAATATTCAATTCTATTATATAGAATCTTCTATTAAAATGTAGGGTTCACATACAGATATTGCAGTACTTTCAGACTTGAAACTTTTGTTGTGAAATGCAATACTAAATTTGATGTAGAACACAAAGTCTCATGATAATCAACTATGCCATCTGGGGTATCTATAGAGAATGCTATAATCAATTTACTAGAAGGTCAGGAGCAAATGATGTGGCTAATCGACTTTAGTGGTTGGTCAATTACCAACTTAGTGCCAATGAAAACCACCAAAGAAACTGCAAATATTCTACAAAACCACTTTCCTGAGAGGCTTGCTTCTGATTTCCTTTAAAACCCTCCAAGAATTTTTGAAGCTTTCTGGAAGGTTTGTTTTCTTTTGACCATCCCTGAGTCTGAACATGTACCTGAATTTTACCAACATTCTACGGGATTTCTTGGAGTATTAAATTATGCTTTATAAGTTGTTTTAAAACCACTTAGCTCGTTCATTCTCAAGGGTTGCTTCTCTAAAATGGATCAGTAAGGCTGTCTAACAATGTGATTTGCTGAATCAAAATTGGTTATATCTCCCAAACTTAGATGTCCGATTTTTGGGTGTTTATAAAGTTAACAGTTAACAGGCAAAAAAATTCTTAATGTACATCCAAAAAGAAAATAACCTAGTAGCATATGCCATAATTTTTCAGCATGCACCTTTTTTTTGACAACATTAGCCTTGACTTCATCTTCCATTATCCTTCTTTTTCAAACTAAACCAATTCACATGAAGCCCTAACAATATCCAGTGCTAAATCTAATCAAAATTCAACGGAGAATTGTAACGTTTTTATTTAGTTCAAGTTTCTTCTTTTTTAGCAAAAGTCCCTATGTCTTCATAAAAGTCCTTATTTATTTGTGGGGTTTCATTTTATAACTACAAAACTTATAAATTGTTCAATTCTGTTATAATATACAGGGTTCTATTTTGATGGAAAGTGAAAAGGACCATTAGCTATATAGTCAAGCAGTGGGACATGTTAATGTTAGTTATAGATTTTGTAATAAAAATGTCTATGTGTTAGTTATTCTTTGTCTTTCTCTGTTATTTTGAAGATGGACTTAGTTTCTTTTTTTCTTTTTTGGAAACTTTCAGTGAGCTTTACCAACGATTGCAGATAGTGGAAATGTTCCGTAACCCAGTAACATTTAAGAAGGTGAAGTTTATGTACCCAAAAAACGAAGAAAGCATGGAACTGATACATAAGAATTTAGACATGGAAATGCTCCCAGTTGAGTTTGGAGAAAAGAACGACACAGAGTACGATCATGTCGAGTTCTCCGCGAGATCAAATTTAGCGATTCCAAAGAATCTGAGAAGAAGAAAAATCATGTGGTTGCCGGTGATGCGGCTGTGTTGGTCATATGACATTATAGACTTAAGTTCTATCGGTCTTCATTATATGCATACATATATGTAGTTTGTTTAATAAAAATGCATGTATGTGATTGTATCATGTTATAGAGATACGAGTTCTATGTGATTTAATAAATGATGATGTATGTGATATTGGAACCTTCAACCGTAGTGGTGTATTGTTAGAGAGTATACAGTGTTGATTGATACCTCCCTCTTTAAAAATCAATTATAGGAAGTAACATTTTCTTTTTGTATAATTAATCAACGTTAAGGTTTGTGCGTACTTGAATTTGAGTACGTACATCCAATAACATATCTTTGGTATGGATTGATTTTCATAGGGCTGTTACAGTAACGTTAAATTTACCATCGCCATACCATTGCTAGTCAATCCGTAATCAATTTTGATTGAAATCGGTAAATGTAACAACCCGTATTTTTAATAACCTGTTATAACATAATCGAGGCAGAATTTAATTCTAAAATCTAAAACAAGGGAAACGGGCTGTGCCATTGCGTTCGTCTCGGAAAAATACGCGAAATAGAGTCCGAGTTTTCGAAAATCGGAGTCCGTATGACCCGATTAAGGCCCAATGAAGTTTTCAGAAAATTTCAAGTTCAAAACAGATTTTGAATTTCGGGTTCAAAATTCGAAAAAGGGTCAGATTGGGCTAGGCGGGGAAATTCCCTCCAGAGCACCCAAGTCGACAGTTGGGAGTCGACTTGGTTGGACCCAAGTCGACAACCCTGTCGACTTGGTTCAGCCGGGCAGTTTTGCCTGGTGCACCATTTTGGAGTTGTGTTGAGTTTGGGGGCCAGATTCGGTTTTGAGGGCTGAGATTGGAACTAGGGTTTAATCCTAAGGCTAAAACTAATCCTAATCTCTATAAATAAGACCCTAACCTAACCCTAAATCATCATTATTCATTCATACAACTAAACTATGGCAAAATCATTCCTCTCATGGCCTCCACTCTCTTCATAAAATTCTAAGTTATTTCTATGAGAGATTTTCCATGCATACAAGTGTTTTCAAGCTTGTATGAGTGTCACTAGCTTGCATTCAAGTAAAGTTTCCATATTTACATCATTAAGCAAGGGTTTTGATCATTTTGGCTCAAGGGTTTTTCTATTGGAGCTTGCATTTTGGGTTTATTTGATTGCATAAGGGCTTTGTCTCAATCTATATATATTTTTGTGTCTTCATAAGCATTGTAAGCCCTTTTCTACTTTCATATTTAAACTCTAAAGTTAAATGAATGATGCAAGTTTGGTTGATCATTATGATATGCAAGTTTGCCATGATATGCAAGTTTACTATGTCATGTTATACAAGTTTGATATGTTATGCTATGCAAGTTTGCCATGTTATGATATGCAAGTTTATCATGTTATGTTATGCAAGTTTTGCCAAGTTATGATATGCAAGTTTATCATGTTATGTTATGCAAGTTTGCTATGATATGCAAGTTTGCCATATGATATGCAAGTTATGTTATGCAAGTTTGGGTTGATCATTTTGCTCATGTTATCATGTTATGCAAGCTTATCTTGGGTTTATGAGCTTAAAACTTCAAGCTTTATGCTAAAGGTTGCATTTCGGCAACATGTAAGTTATCATATCCCTTATGATAACTTGCATGTGAGGCTAAATGCGAACTTATGGCAACTTCTACATGTCATTTATCACCATGTATCACTTATATGCTAAGTTTGGTTTTATGCATGCTTTTGAGGCCTAAAAATGTAATATGAAAGTATATGAACATATGTACATTTCATATGCCACCATGTTAAACTTGTGGCTTCAACACCTTTATGTCATGATTATGCCAAGTTCCCTCTTTCTATCCTTTATGCGCTATTGCGATATGTAAGCGATGGGATTGCGTTTAGGGTTGGGTAAACTTAAAAGACATGAAAACATAAGATTGGGAATTTACCTATTAAGTTAGGTCTACCCATTGGGAATTTACCTATTAAGTTAGGTCTACCCAAATGCTTGAAAACTTGTAATATGTTTTGGAAACATAATGGACACGACACTTAGAAAATATAAGTGTGGCCAACTCGAGGTTGGGTGGGGTTTGTAGCATAAATCTACCCGGAACCAACCGGCTTAACTAGTGGCTACAAACAATAGGACTCAATGTGAGAAGTTGGTCAAGTTGTGCTTGAACCCGAGGTTAGACTAGTGGCTACAAACAATAGGACTCAATGTGAGAATCTGATAGTCTGGGGACACAAGGGGGAATACTTGTGTCATTTGTTGTTTGGGACCCATATTAGTCAGTAACCCTTTCTGGTATCAAAACTTTGACCCAACTGTAGGTAGGGTCCGGGCACGCTTACTGAATTAATTATAAGTGGTTCATTCTGATAATGGCGATGGGTGTTGATGGTGCGTTCCAACCGGGTCATGTGCGTGCATGGATCCCGGTCTGCCTCTGAGGATGTAAGACGCCGTGACATCTGTAAATATGCATGTGCCAATTGGTTACCACTTTAGGGAGTGATACACCCTATCGTGGGGCCGACACAGGGTATTTATGTATTAGGGAGCCGATCGCTTGGGTAGGATTTAGGGTACACTTAGTTCTGTCTGACTCTGTTGGTACCGTCTGTTTTGTTGGGTGGTAACACCCGTCTGTTTCTGCATGGTACCGTCTGTTAGGGTGGTAAAAGCCCATTCTTCCCAAACTCTATCTCTGTATGGACCATTCTGTTGCGTCCTGTTTTGATGTAAACATTGGGGTAACACCTAATCCTGTTATACTAGAAATGGGTACCAAGAAGTTGGATCTTGATTTAAGTCAAACACCTGATACTGGGCCAAGTTTAGGCTAAGGGATAAATTCTTGTTTATACACGACATGTTAGAATGCTGGTACACCTGTGGTGAAAAACCTTAAACCTGATTATGCGATAACACCTTTATCTACCTTGTTAGTTAATCATCATGCTAGTATGTTGTTATCCTTATGTTCATCCCTGCTTCTCATACCAGTTAACTTTATCAGTTTACATTGATTGTAGTAGGGCTTACTCAGTCTTTTTGACTGACCTGTTTTTCTTTCACCTCTTTTCTTCCGTTCCCCCCCCAGGTTCTCAGGGTGGGAATATTGGAGCTTAGCTTGGATTTCTGATCGCTTGTTTGTGGGATTTTAGCTCATGTACGGTCTTGACATGAAGCTAGTTATGGTTATCACTTATTTTGGGGATAGTACTTATGTATTTCAGTTTTTCAGTGATGTTGTTTTTATCTAGACTTGTGTATTTGGAAAGTTGACATTATGTTGTACCAGACTTGTTTTGAAATAGTTTGAAATCTTCCGCTGTTTTACTTATCTTATTTACTCTGTTTACATATATACATATGTTCTTGTTCTGCCTTGATATATCATTATGCATGTTTACCCGGTACAAACGCCCCTCCAAAGTCAGAGTGCTTGCAAGAGCCACCCTGGCGGAGGTGGGGTGTTACATTTGGTATCAGAGCATATGGTTTACGAGAAGGAACAAAAAGTTTTTTTTTTTAACTTTTGGAAAACTATTTTCAAAACCAAGTATAAAGTATTTTCCAAAGAAAAGTCTAGTTTATTTTAAAGGCTATTCCCCAAAAAGCCATTAGCAAAATTCCTTCGTTTTTCTCCATTCTGAATCTGTCTTTTTCTTCGTTTTCAGTATGGCCGATAACTTTGTTATCCCAGAGGGAGTGCAAGTTCCTGTTTGGTATAGGAGACTTATTGAGGCTAGGGCGACCGAAGCCGGCCCCACAAATGTTACTCCTCCTCCGGTGGTTAATGTTCCTCCTCCTCCTGTCGCTGAGGTTCCTACTCCTCCTCCCCCTCAGCATCCTCCAGTAGAGTTCACGAAGATTTGCAAGGACTTCAAAGCAATGGGTGGCAAGAACTTTCTAGGTACCGAGACTTTTGTAGAGGCCCGGAATTGGTTGAAAGAGACCGAGGATTTATTCGCTATCTTTGGATTGGATGATCAGAGAAAGATCTTGTTGGCGGTTTGGCTTATGAAGGATGAAGCCGCTTATTGGTGGGAGATCACCACCGCGACTAGGCCCGTTGAGACTTGGGCCGATTTCAGGACAAGATTCGGGCTTAAGTTTCTGTCTTCTGCTGAAGAGAATTTGCAAATGGAGAGGTTTATTGCTTTGAAGCAAGGAGACATGTCTGTCAAAGAATATGTGAACAAGTTCAATCAGTTAGCTCGTTTTGGCTTGGATATGGTGAGTACTACTCAGAAGAAGGCTCTTCGTTTTGCTAGAGGATTGAATGAGCCGTTACAGGAGTTAGCTATGTCTCATGTGCCCATGGGGGCCACGTTTGAGAGTTTGGTAGATATGGCCCTACTCAATGAAGAGAACAAGAGTGCAAAGAAGGAGGTCAAGGTGAATGAGTCTCAAAACAAGAAAACGGGGCCCAAAAAGGAAATGCAAAAGAAGGAGGAGAAGTCTGAAGATAAGAAGGAAAAGAAGTGCTTTACTTGTGGAAGCTCAACTCATCTAAACAAGGATTGCAGAAAGAGGAAGGGCACTTGCTTTAACTGTGGAGAGATGGGACACTTCACTAGGGACTGCCCGAAGAAGAAAGGGACTACATCGGAAGGAACGGTGAATACTCGCATGGCGAGTGAATAGATTAGGGCTAGAATAATTTGTCTGTAGGATGTTTAATTTTCCTTGTCTGATTTTCAGTTTGAAACTCTTTTTCTGGTATTTTGATTCTGTAATGGAAACTCGGTACTTTAATGCTAGTCTTGCTTCTGATCTGGTAATAGTCTCAAACTCCCTGAGAGTTATAACTCATCTGTTTGTGATAAATTGGGGTTTGAGAGTATCTGTGTTGGGCATGAGGGTGACTATGACGAATACATTCTGGGTTTCTACCATGCTTAGTTTCCTAAGAATCATTTGGGGAAATCTGATCTGTACTAGTAGTCTGTAAGTATATGTACCAAGTTTTTGTTTTATTTATACCCGCTTCCATCACTCGACTGTATCTTGTTGAGATAGGAATCCTATGGATGTAAACATGTGTTTGAGACATGTTATGTTTGATGGTTGCAAGTGGATGCAAGTGGTTGCTAGTGGTTGCTCGTGGATGCATAAACACACACTAGGCACTAGATCGGCTTGAAATACACTCTCATATTGCATATGGACGTGTGTACATTTTCAATTCTTATGGTTGCAAGATGGTTAATTCAGCACATGGATGTTGCATATGGACGAATGTTTGTGCACACATATAGTATTATATGATTAGGACTATTTGCATACATAATGGATTCATTTCACTAACATACTTTGCATTGAGGATCTTTGCATTAGATAAGAACATATACACACACCTTTTGCATATGTTCATACCGCATTGGAATCTTTAAGGACAATGATTGCTCGTGAATGATGATTTGAGTAGATGGATGATGCATGGTAGGATACGTTCTTCCTAACTTGAAGATTTCGGGGACGAAATCCTATAAGGAGGGGAGAATGTAACAACCCGTATTTTTAATAACCTGTTATAACATAATCGAGGCAGAATTTAATTCTAAAATCTGAAACAAGGGAAACGGGCTGTGCCATTGCGTTCGTCTCGGAAAAATACGCGAAATAGAGTCCGAGTTTTCGAAAATCGGAGTCCGTATGACCCGATTAAGGCCCAATGAAGTTTTCAGAAAATTTCAAGTTCAAAACAGATTTTGAATTTCGGGTTCAAAATTCGAAAAAGGGTCAGATTGGGCTAGGCGGGGAAATTCCCGCCAGAGCACCCAAGTCGACAGCCCTGTCGACTTGGGAGTCGACTTGGTTGGACCCAAGTCGACAGCCCTGTCGACTTGGTTCAGCCGGGCAGTTTTGCCTGGTGCACCATTTTGGAGTTGTGTTGAGTTTGGGGGCCAGATTCGGTTTTGAGGGCTGAGATTGGAACTAGGGTTTAATCCTAAGGCTAAAACTAATCCTAATCTCTATAAATAAGACCCTAACCTAACCCTAAATCATCATTATTCATTCATACAACTAAACTATGGCAAAATCATTCCTCTCATGGCCTCCACTCTCTTCATAAAATTCTAAGTTATTTCTATGAGAGATTTTCCATGCATACAAGTGTTTTCAAGCTTGTATGAGTGTCACTAGCTTGCATTCAAGTAAAGTTTCCATATTTACATCATTAAGCAAGGGTTTTGATCATTTTGGCTCAAGGGTTTTTCTATTGGAGCTTGCATTTTGGGTTTATTTGATTGCATAAGGGCTTTGTCTCAATCTATATATATTTTTGTGTCTTCATAAGCATTGTAAGCCCTTTTCTACTTTCATATTTAAACTCTAAAGTTAAATGAATGATGCAAGTTTGGTTGATCATTATGATATGCAAGTTTGCCATGATATGCAAGTTTACTATGTCATGTTATGCAAGTTTGATATGTTATGCTATGCAAGTTTGCCATGTTATGATATGCAAGTTTATCATGTTATGTTATGCAAGTTTTGTCATGTTATGATATGCAAGTTTATCATGTTATGTTATGCAAGTTTGCTATGATATGCAAGTTTGCCATATGATATGCAAGTTATGTTATGCAAGTTTGGGTTGATCATTTTGCTCATGTTATCATGTTATGCAAGCTTATCTTGGGTTTATGAGCTTAAAACTTCAAGCTTTATGCTAAAGGTTGCATTTCGGCAACATGTAAGTTATCATATCCCTTATGATAACTTGCATGTGAGGCTAAATGCGAACTTATGGCAACTTCTACATGTCATTTATCACCATGTATCACTTATATGCTAAGTTTGGTTTTATGCATGCTTTTGAGGCCTAAAAATGTAATATGAAAGTATATGAACATATGTACATTTCATATGCCACCATGTTAAACTTGTGGCTTCAACACCTTTATGTCATGATTATGCCAAGTTCCCTCTTTCTATCCTTTATGCGCTATTGCGATATGTAAGCGATGGGATTGCGTTTGGGGTTGGGTAAACTTAAAAGACATGAAAACATAAGATTGGGAATTTACCTATTAAGTTAGGTCTACCCATTGGGAATTTACCTATTAAGTTAGGTCTACCCAAATGCTTGAAAACTTGTAATATGTTTTGGAAACATAATGGACATGACACTCAGAAAATATAAGTGTGACCAACTCGAGGTTGGGTTGAGTTTGTGGTGTAAAGCTACCCGGAACCGACCGGCTTAACTAGTTGCTACAAACAATAGGACCCAATGTGAGAAGTTGGTCATGTTGTACCTTGAACCCGAGGTTAGACCAAGTTGTGGTGTAAAGCTACCCGGAACCGACCGGCTTAACTAGTAACCGCAACAAAGTCTAATGTGAGAGGTTAAGGCACATTAATTAATTAATGCTACATGATAAGGTTAAGTAAATTTGACTTATGACACTTAACCAATCTGAACTCGGTAAATTAACGGGGTTAAGTTAACCTACACTTAACCAATCTGAACTCGGTAATTTAACGGGGTTAAGTTGAACTATACTTAACCAATCCAACTCAGTAATTTGGTAAGGCTGAGAACCAATTTGATACCTGGTCTGGATAAACTAACTTGATTGATAAATTAAACGAACCTGTTTTGCGGATCTGTAGGACCCACACCAAGTTAGGCAAGTTTGTAAATCTGTTATCTGATCCGTTAGTCTGAAAACTGATTCGTCTGAACTTTGTATGTCTGAACTCTGTTAATAAGTTAATCTGAATCTGATAGTCTGGGGACACAAGGGGGAATACTTGTGTCATTTGTTGTTTGGGACCCATATTAGTCAGTAACCCTTTCTGGTATCAAAACTTTGACCCAACTGTAGGTAGGGTCCGGGCACGCTTACTGAATTAATTATAAGTGGTTCATTCTGATAATGGCGATGGGTGTTGATGGTGCGTTCCAACCGGGTCATGTGCGTGCATGGATCCCGGTCTGCCTCTGAGGATGTAAGACGCCGTGACATCTGTAAATATGCCTGTGCCAATTGGTTACCACTTTAGGGAGTGATACACCCTATCGTGGGGCCGACACAGGGTATTTATGTATTAGGGAGCCGATCGCTTGGGTAGGATTTAGGGTACACTTAGTTCTGTCTGACTCTGTTGGTACCGTCTGTTTTGTTGGGTGGTAACACCCGTCTGTTTCTGCGTGGTACCGTCTGTTAGGGTGGTAAAAGCCCATTCTTCCCAAACTCTATCTCTGTATGGACCATTCTGTTCCGTCCTGTTTCGATGTAAACATTGGGGTAACACCTAATCCTGTTATACTAGAAATGGGTACCAAGAAGTTGGATCTTGATTTAAGTCAAACACCTGATACTGGGCCAAGTTTAGGCCAAGGGATAAATTCTTGTTTATACACGACATGTTAGAATGCTGGTACACCTGTGGTGGAAAAACCTTAAACCTGATTATGCGATAACACCTTTATCTACCTTGTTAGTTAATCATCATGCTAGTATGTTGTTATCCTTATGTTCATCCCTGCTTCTCATACCAGTTAACTTTATCAGTTTACATTGATTGTAGTAGGGCTTACTCAGTCTTTTTGACTGACCTGTTTTTCTTTCACCTCTTTTCTTCCGTTTCCCCCCCCCCCCCCCAGGTTCTCAGGGTGGGAATATTAGAGCTTAGCTTGGATTTCTGATCGCTTGCTTGTGGGATTTTAGCTCATGTACGGTCTTGACATGAAGCTAGCTATGGTTATCACTTATTTTGGGGATAGTACTTATGTATTTCGGTTTTTCAGTGATGTTGTTTTTATCTAGACTTGTGTATTTGGAAAGTTGACATTATGTTGTACCAGACTTGTTTTGAAATAGTTTGAAATCTTCCGCTGTTTTACTTATCTTATTTACTCTGTTTACATATATACATATGTTCTTGTTCTGCCTTGATATATCATTATGCATGTTTACCCGGTACAAACGCCCCTCCAAAGTCAGAGTGCTTGCAAGAGCCACCCTGGCGGAGGTGGGGTGTTACAGTAAATCAGTTAAAATGGTATGGTAATGGTAATTTTACCATTTTCTACTGTAAATTATCGGTAATATTTTTTCCAATGCCAATGGTAACAATAATTTTACCAGTAAATTTGAAACATATGTATTTCATATAATATACTTTATTGCATGCATTTAAAACCAAATAAATGATTAAATTTAGTTCGATAGTCAGTTGAGATAATTTCAAGTACGATTCTTTACTTTCTCATTTTTTTCTTTTATTATCTAAAACCGCATATGGTATAATGAAGATGCATTACGATGTAAAAAACATGCCAAGGTACGTGCATTGATGGACAAATAGTAACTTGTCCTTACCAGTGCAACTGTTACCAGGTATCGGTAGACCTATCATCGGTATACTAGTCGATCAGTAACGGTAAGTAATTATAGTTTGTCTGTGAAAAAGGTACGAAATGATAACGGTAATCATCACCATAATGGCCATAGGTTTTCACATGAACTTGATTAGGTATAACATCCGATTATCTTTTATATCCATACTTAGTAGAATAGATTTTGCAACCGGTCTGCTTTTTCATTCTATACAAGTTCCAGTTAACAATATATCTCGGGTTCAGATTGGTATTTGTATGTACCTGATTAGGATTGGTATTCTCTTACTCCGTACATCTATACATACTCGATTAGCTTTGGCATTTGGTAATATTGTACTTAGGGGTAAATTTGGTTAAACAATATAAATTGGTTTTCATATGCACCCGATTAGGTTTGACATTCGATTGGCTTTTATATTCATACATACTCTATTAGGTTTTGCATCCAATTGGCATTTGCATTTAGTCGTAAGTGATGTGCACGTAAATATGCACATTTATATTCACACATTTATTCTTGTTTTAATTAAATAAATAACATAAAGAGATATTTTTACATGTTTTAAACCAAAAGCCTAAAATTCTCAAATTTTCATGCATTCATCCTCAATTTAGGTGTAAAACGGTAAATTGTGCATGTTTAAATTTGTGTTGTTCCTTGTAGTTGCCTCTTGTATGAATTTAGGAGCAAAAATGATGCATACACATGAAGATATGAAGAAAAACATGCATATACACAAAAGGAGATGGAATTAATTCAAACACTACTAAGTGAAGGACCCTACCCACTCTTACTCTTTCTCTTAAGCTTAAATTAAAGACTAGTTGGATGAGACAAAAGTCTTCATGCATTCTACATGACTTATTAGTGGCCAAACTAAGATTAGAAGCTTCACGAAGGGGTGTTTTTAGTAGTCCCCAACCAAAGTGATTAGGGTTTCAAGGTTTCAAACATGTATATATACCCCTTTATGTAATGTAAATAGATCCTTTTTTTAGTTAGTTAGTTTGTAGGAAAGCTCTTTCTTTTATTTCCATGGCTACTTAGCTATTTTCTCTTATGTAATTTCCATTCTAATGCAATTCAATTTCATGTTCATAGCATAGATTTACTTTATGTTCATAGTTTAGATTTATTTTCATGTACTTAGTCTAGTTCTTTTCTTGTTCTATTTAGTTTTTCATCTTGCTTTCTTTTCCAATGTTGAAACTTACATGTGTTGATTTGATAACACTTATGAGTAGCTAAGCCCCTAATTTAGGGGTAATGAAGCTCTCTAATTTTATGTAAGTTCAACATTTGTATGATTTGTGATCTCTCTAATTTGTGCTTCATGATAGTGGATTTTGATGTATGTTTATATAAGTGGGTTTGATAGTTTATGTTGCATATACAAATAAGCTATTCTTATTCAATGTAAACAAAAGTTATGTCAATATTTGCTAAGTGGTTATTGATTTTGAAATGAAATTGAGAACAAAATTTGATGGTCTATAGTTCTAATTCATAGTTCATAGGTCATGCTTAGAATAGTGTAACGACCTGCATTCTACGCATCGAAGGATCGTAGAATATTTCTTTCTTTCACATACGAAGTCATATGGTCATGTAACTTTGAGAGACGACTATTGGGGTCATTTCCCATGTTCATGATTTTTGCCGATTTTAAATGACCATTTTGCATATAGTTAATCTTGTTTTGGCCATAACTTTTGATTGGTAAGGATTTTTGACCTGAAACCACTTCCATTAGATCCGGATGATGGTTTACCTTTTCGTAGAGTGGTCATATGTGAAAAACGGACTTACCGTTTGAGAGATATGGCTGAAATAAGGTTTAGAAGGTGAAAAATTGCTTAACCGGGCCAAATGAGGTGATTAGCGAATGAGCCCATAAATCATTTCGGGATTAGGGTTATGGGGAGGCTGAAATGAGTTAGGCTTTCATTCTATTTCAGTTTTCTAGCCGCCATTTACCTCTTAGAAACCATAGCAATGGCCTCCACTTTCTAGAATCATTTCTACTCACCGTTTAATCAAGGATTAGCCTATTCTACACCAAATTAAGGAGAAATAGCACCAAAGCAAGGTTGGAGCTGCTGTTAGACATTGGTATTCGCCCAAATCAAAGGAGTTTCAGTTCTGAAAGTTTTAATTGTGGCAAAGGTGAGTGATTAGCATTTTTTTACACTAATTATGGTTAATTAGGGGTAATTAGTGTTAATTAGCGAATTTATGTATTAATAATTCTGGAAAAATGTTTAGAAATTCTTAAACATTGTTTTAGACCTCTATTAGAATTTTGGGTCAATTTGGTTAAGTTTTGCTAATCCTATCATTAGATTTGCTTAAACATGCTTAAAGGGAAAATATGGGTTTTGGGTATGTTTGATCCATTTTAATACATTAGATTGTTGGTTTGGTGTTTATGGTTGATTCCCTATGTTGCTATTACTGTTTGGAATGCTTTATGGTTGCTTAGTGAAGTTAGATTGGTCGAAAACGCTATCACATGGCGTAAAACAGTCGCTGGAAAAGTTGCAGGAAATTTGTGCAGGAACCGGATCGGATCGCCCTCTCTAAACCGACCCGATCGTGAGTCCTTCCCCAAGAGCCGACCGGATCGAGCCCATGTACCACGAGATGTGGAGCACCATACACCACGAGTCGCTAGATGTTCCCCACCTCTTCGAGTTTGATCACCACGAGTGGAGCATCCACGAGCCGATCGCCTTGTAGACCATGAGCCAAGACAAGTCAGCACTTAAAGACCACGACCCGACACGGTGACCTGGGTGGATACACCCGACCCGACCCAGTTGGGTAACCACGACCCGAACCCAAATGGTGATCACGAACCGATCCGGATAGAGGAAGAAGACGAGCCTACCCGAAGGAGGAACCCGACCCGATCCGGAGGGGAGATCACGATCCGAACGTCGACCTAGATGGAGCATCACGACCGAACCGAACCAAGGAGCTTGGATGCGAGGCATGGGCCACGAACCAAATGAAGACCGATCCAAAGGATACCAAAACCCGAGACACAAAGGTAGTCCAAATGAGACGTTTGTACTCAGGATCCAAATGGGAACCAACGAGTCAACTTCATGATTGGGCTTTGCTGCGGGACGTGTGCAAAGGGGTTATCGATATCCATAACTTTAGTTCACCACTTAGAGACGGGTTAGTGGCTATGTATCAGTGCAATGGGGTCATAGTGACTCCATAGAGCAAAGTGATCGTAGCAAAAGATTGGGTGATCGAGTGGTGGGTATCGTATGCTTTACGCACTGAGTGAGAGATGTGAAGATGATTGCTATGTTTGATGTTTGCTATCACCATGACCCCCAAACCCCCCATTTACACCTTGTGCTAGTGTCACCTTAGAGTATTGTACATCCTGTTGTGCTAACTCTTTGGTTGCAGGTCCAGGTTCAGGTATGATTGGATTATACCTGTTATTGTTCTGTTTTGTTGTTTACCGCTCATACCAGACTTTTGTCTGACCCAGAGTTTTATGTCTCTTCTTATTACTATGGGTGCTCCTAAACGAGCAGACTAGAGACAGTCAGGTGGATATGCACGAGTAGATGTCCGGAGACGAGCAGGAGGCTTACACGTACCATTTATACATATATTCTCTCTGTGTCGCTGTTGGTCACTACTTTGGGAATTAGTAGTGTACCTTTCTTATTTTGCTTTAGAGACAGTTTTTAAAAGTTGTAATAATGATGATGTGGAACATAAGCTGTATTTTGGATTTTCCGCTGCTATGATGGTTTAGTTTTCAGCTTATGCCCAGTCTCACCTGTTTTATGTCAAAGTTATGTTATTATTATATTTTATCTCATGCGCTATGAGACATTTTATAGGTTCCTTGTTGGTTCAAATTCCTTTCTTTTCCTTTCTTTGGCGACTGTCCTGTGCTAGTCGGTCATTGGCACAACACACTATCATTAGAAATGTCGGTTGGTGCGGGGAGGGTCGTCACATTTGGTATCAGAGCTCTAGGTTGCCTAGTTAACCTAGGGAAAGACACCAGGGAGAGATAGTAGGTATATGAGAGCACATATTTGTTATATTTTGGTTTTCAAAAGCTATATATATATAATGTTAGTATATCTAAGGATGAAGTCACACTGAACTGGCACCACTGAAGAGATGGTTAATCATTTTCTCCTTACAGATTGAATGATGAGATGATATACCAGGAGTACGGGTTCAGGGGCTAATAATAGGAATGTTCCTGATATGAGGACGAGGTTTACTACCTTCATGCGAGTGATGCTTAGGGATGCTCGAGGAGCAGTTTGTAATGCTGCTAACGGTGGTGGTGCAGTAGTGCAGGCGCCTAGGGCCGATTTTGCCAAGATTAACAAGGATTATACTAGTCTTGGCGGGAAGCCGTTCCATGGAACGGAGTCGGTTATGGATGTTCAAGATTCGTTGGATAGTTGTGAGCGCATCTTCGAGGACTTGGGAATCGATGATGCCATGAAGAGAAAGTTAGCATCGCGTCAGCTTCAAGGATGAGCTATGAATTGGTGGAATGCTATTAAAGCAGCTACTCCTGAAGATCAAGTTACTTGGAATCAGTTTATGACTCGTTTCAGCGAAGAGTTCATTCCAGCTGCTCACAAATCTGAATTATTTAGGAAAATTTTGGAGCTTAAGCAGAATGGTAGGGCAGTCTCGGAATATATTGCTGAGTTCGATACTTTATCGAAGTATGGATTATCTCTTATTGACACTGCCGAGAAGAAGAACGAGAAGTTCATAACTGGCTTAGATGAGTACTTATGGGAAAGGCTGACAAACCATATCGACGAGACGTTCGAGTCTATAGTGGGGAAAGCATTGAGATCGGAGAGTCCTTACCCTAAGTCAAAGGCCGATGTTGCTATTGCATCTGTAGAGGAACCAAAGCTGCAAGAAAGCGGTGGAGGTAAGAAGGAGTCTCAGAATAAGAGAAAACAAGACCAGACCAAGGGTGGTCAAAAAAAGAAGGACAAGAAAGATAAAGAGTGCTTTAGTTGTGGCAAGAAGGGCCACTATGCTATAGATTGTCAGGAAAAGTCTGGGGAAAGGAAGTGCTTCAATTGCGGCCAAGTGGGACATCACAAGAATAATTGCCCGCAACCCCCTAAAGAGAAGCAGATTGTGAAAGCATATGCTATCAACGTTGTTCCTTCTTCGTCGAATGCCCCCAACTGCGACGGAGAAGGGAAAGGGCATCATTATCAATGTTTCTGTTCTAGTTTTGTTGATAGCGAGGCATCCCATTCCTTCATATCTAGTGACCTGGTAGATAAGTTGGGATGGGAACCTGAGATAGTCGATAGACCTTTAGTTGTGACGAACCCGATAGGTGGTTGGACTAGTTTTTGCATGATTTGTTGTAATGTGCTCTTATCGAGTTATGGATGTATGTTTTCTTGTGATTGCTTAGTTGTTTTGCTAGTATCATCTCACGTAGATTGTCTGAATTCGAAGGAGATGTTCCTTGAGTGCTTGTCTAATGTTGGTTTAGGCCTTTGGGGCTTGTGATTAGGGAATGTCAAGTTCGACTAGGATGGTCTGCGTGAGATATAGGTAGTTGTTGTGATTTCCATTGAATGATATCTCAGCTTACTCGAGGAGTGATGTGCCGCTGTGACATGATAAGACTGTTCAATGGTATGGGCTGATGCGAGTTAGACTCGATAGGGTTATGAGATGACTCGAGTGGGACTCGAGAAAGATGCAAAGTAATGGATTGTTTAGGACCCTATGTTGATGTTCTTTTTGAAGGAATAGGATGTGTTCGTTGATCATGGAGGATGCAACGAAGGATTAGGACGACCCAAGTTGGACTTGAACACGTAAAAGAAAATAGGTGTTCGTTGATCTTGGAGATGCAACGAATAGGGAGATGACTCACGCTGGATTAGAGTTTGTCGGTAATGGATACTCAAGACTGGGTCTGAGTTTATGGGTAATAGATTGACTCGAGTTGGACTCGAGAGGGAAGCAAGATAATGGATAGACTTGGGTGGGAGTCGAGTGTTTTAGGCGGACTAGAATCAGGGGTATCTGGGGACGCCTGTTACCTTGGATCCATTGGAAGTGATCTAGTTATCCTTGGAGGATAAACTTACGTTGGACGTACGGTAGTCTGTATGGAGGCAGGGCTTCCATTAGCCTTGGGATTGGTTGGACCAGTCAAGTAGGCATCGACGTATGTATGGAGGCGGGGCTTCCGTTGGCCTTGGGATTGGTTGGACCAGCCAAGTAGGTATCGACGTGTGTACGGCTTTAGCAGGTGATAGATATGACATATTTGATGGATGCTATGGTTTCTATGTTTGTTCCTGTTTCATTCCCTTGAGTAGACTATCACTTGTAGGATTCTGGTAATAGAGAATGAAGAGATGGCGGTATACACAGATACATGTGGTACCAGACTAGGTGTTGTACTGATGCATTAAGTAGGAGACATGTCAGTTTAGGTGCTATGTTTCTTGAATGAAAGTAACTGGAGTATATCGTGGGATATGATTTCAGACCTAAGTATGGATTGGATCCAGAAATGTTAACAAGTTTGACGATCAAGCCGACTTTGATTGAGAGGATTGGTTCCAGACAGAGGGACGACCCTAATCTATTGGAAATCATCTCCGAGGTAGAGATGGGCATCGACAGTGAGAAGATGAACAAGTATGGACTTGATCGAGGAAGATGGCTTCGAAAGAATGATAGACTAGTGGTACCCAGTGTCAATAGATTGGGAGATGAAGTTCTTAGAGAACGTCGTCACTCAAAACTGACTATGCAACCCCAGTGGTAACAAAATGTATCGAGACATGAAGCAGACCTACTACTGGAAAAGGATGAAGAGAGACATTGAGAAGTTTATCTCCAAGAGTATGAATTGCTAGTTAGTTAAAGCTGAGCAAAGGAAGCCTAGTGGTTTGTTGCAATCGTTAAAAATTCCCGAATGGAATTGGGAATAAGTTTCGATGGATTTCATAGATGGTTTACCGAGGATTAGATCGGGCCATGATAGTATTTGGGTGATTATGGATCGATTAACCAAGAGTGTAAGGTTTATACCTGTCAAATCGAATAAAACGGCAGCTAAGTTAGTAAAACTGTATATGAAGTGGGTAGTGAGATTTCATGGAGTACCAAAAGGCATTGTGAGTGACCGAGATCCATTATTTACTAGTGGGTTTTGGAAGAGCTTACAAGAGGCTTTAGGATCAAAATTACATCTCAATACCGCGTATCATCCTCGAACCGATGGTCAAACAGAGAGGGTGAATCGAGTATTAGAAGTTCTCTTGAGAGCTTGTATATTGGATTTTGGTGGATCATGGGATGACCATTTGCACCTAGTTGAGTTTGCATATAATAATAGTTGTCAGTCTAGTATTGAATTGGCTCCATTTGAAGCTTTGTACGGAAGACCATGCAACTCACCATCATGTTGGTTAGAAAGCAGTGGGAAATTTGTGCTTAGACTAGAAGTAATAAGAAAAACTTCAGATAAGAACAAGGTTGTCCAACAGCGAATGAAGGCTGGCCAAGATAGGCAGAAGGGTTAGGCTGATAGAAGACGAAGAGATTTGGAATTCTTCGTTAACGACTTGGTATTCGTCAAGATCTCTCCATTAAAGAGCGTGGTACGATTTGGTAGGAGAGGCAAGTTAACACCAAGATTTGTTGGTCCATTCCCAATCCTCGAGCAAGTTGGAAATTTGGCATATAAAGTTGAATTACCAAAGAAGATGGCAGGAGTTCATAACGTATTTCATGTTTCCCGGTTAAGGAAATTCGTGCATGACCCCGATATGACTATTTCACCTGATCAGTTGGACGATATTGAAGTAGAACCCGAGGCGGTTGGGAACCGCAAGCCGATTCGTATTGTCGAGCAAGATACAAAGCAACTTCGAAGGAAAGCGGTGGATCAAGTCAAAGCTCAGTGGGGCGAGAATGAGAATGACTGTACTTGGGAGACAGAGGAGAGCATTAGGAAGACGTATCCAGAACTCTTTGCCTGGTAAGATTTTAATTGTGACTTAGTTTTCCGCATGCTAGGATAGACTTGTTTGTTTTTTTATGTTTGATTGTTGTGAATGGTTGGTAGGCATGCGGGATCCTTTGCTTGTTTCTTAGTTAAGGAATTTCGGGGGCGAAATTTCTTAAGGGGGAGAATGTAACGACCCACATTCTACGCATCAAAGGATCATGGAATATTTATTTCTTTCACATACGAAGTCGTATGGTCATGTAACTTTGGGAGACGACTATTAGGGTCATTTCCCATGTTCATGATTTTTGCCGATTTTAAATGACCATTTTGCCCATAGTTGATCTTGTTTTGGTCATAACTTTTGATTGGTAAGGAGTTTTGACCTAAAACCACTTCCATTAGATCCGGATGATGGGTTACCTTTCCGTAGAGTGGTCATATGTGAAAAACGGACTTACCGTTTAGGAGATATGGCTGAAATAATGTTTAGAAAGTGAAAATTTGCTTAACTGGGCCAAATGAGGTGATTAGTGAATGGGCCCATAACCCATTTCGGGATTAGGGTTATGGGGAGGCTGAATATGAGTTAGGTTTTCATTCTTTTTCAGTTTTCTAGCCGCCATTTACCTCTTAGAAACCCTAGCAATGGCCTCCACTTTCTAGAATCATTTCTAATCACCGTTTAATCAAGGATTAGCCTAATCTACACCAAATTAAGGAGAAATAGCACCAAGGCAAGGTTGGAGCTGCCGTTAGACATTGGTATTCGCCCAAATCAGAGGAGTTTCAGTTCTGAAAGTTTAATTGTGGCAAAGGTGAGTGATTAGCATTGTCTATGCACTAATTATGGTTAATTAGGCGAAATTAGTGTTAATTAGCGAATTTATGTATTAATAAATTTTGGAAAAATGTTAGAAATTCTTAAACACCGTTTTAGACCTTTGTTAGAAGTTTGGGTTAATTTGGTTAAGTTTTGCTAATCCTATCATTAGTTTTGCTTAAACAAGCTTAAGGGGAAAATATGGGTTTTGGGTATGTTTGATCCATTTTAATACATTAGATTGTTGTTTTGGTGTTTACGGTTGATTTCCTATATTGCTATTACTGTTTGGAATGCTTTATGGTTGTTTAGTGAAGTTAGATTAGTCGAAAACGCCGTCGTATGGCGTAAAATAGTCGCTGGAAAAGTTGCAGGAAATTTTTGCAGGAACCGGATCGGATCGCCCCCTCTGAACCGACCCGATCGTGAGTCCTTCCCCACGAGCCGACTGGATCGAGCCCATGTACCACGAGCCATGGAGCACCATACACCGCGGGTCACTAGATGTTCCTCACCTCTTCGAGTTTGATCACCATAAGTGGAGCATCCATGAGCCGATCGCTTTGAAGAACATGAGCCAAGACAAGTCAGCACTTGAAGACCACGACCTAACCCGGTGACCTGAGTGGATACACCCGACCCGACCCATTTGGGAACCACGACCTGAACCTGAATGGTGATCACGAACTGATCCGGATGGAGGAAGAAGACGAGCCTACCCGGAGGAGAAACCCGACCCGATCCGAAGGGGAGATCACGATCAGAACGTCGACCTAGATGGAGCATCACGACCGAACCGAACCAAGGAGCTTGGACGCGAGGCATGGGCCACGAACCAATTGAAGACCGATCCAGAGGAGACCAAAACCCGAGACACAAAGGTAGTCCAAATGAGAAGTTTGTACTCAGGATCCAGATGAGAACCAACAAGTCAACTTCATGATTGGGATTTGTTGCGGGACGTGTGCAAAGGGGTTATCGATATCCATAACTTTAGTTCAACACTTAGAGACGTGTTAGTGGCTATGTATCAGTGCAATGGGGTCATAGTGACTCCATGGAGCAAAGTGGTCGTAGCAAAAGATTGGGTGATCGAGTGGCGGGTATCGTATGCTTTACGCACTGAGTGAGAGATGTGAAGATGATTGCTATGTTTGATGTTTTCTATCACCATGACCCCCAAACCCTCATTTACACCTTGTGCTAGTGTCACCTTAGAGTATTGTACATCCTGTTGTGCTAACTCTTTGGTTGCAAGTCCAGGTTCAGGTATGATTGGATTATACCTGTTATTGTTCTGTTTTGTTGCTTATCGCTCATACCAGACTTTTGTATGACCCAGAGTTTTATGTCTCTTCTTATTACTCTGGGTGCTCCTAAACGAGCAGACTAGAGACATGTCAGGTGGATATGCACGAGTAGATGTCCGGAGACGAGCAGGAGGCTTACACGTACCATTTATACATATATTCTCTCTGTGTCGCTGCTGGTCACTACTTTGGGCATTAGTAGTGTACCTTTCTTATTTTGCTTTAGGGACAGTTTTTAAAGTTGTAATAATGATGATGTGGAACATAAGCTGTAATTTGGATTTTCTGCTGCTATGATGGTTTAGTTTTTAGCTTATGCACAGTCTCACCTGTTTTATGTCAAAGTTATGTTATTATTATATTTTATCCCATGCGCTATGAGACATTCTACAGGTTCCTTGTTAGTTCAAATTCCTTTCTTTTCCTTTCTTTGGCGACCGTCTTGTGTTAGTCGGGCATTGGCACAGCGCACTTTCATTGGAAATGTCGGCTGGTGCGGGGCGGGCCATCACAAATAGTTTTTGCTTTAGTTTCATTTTCATGAGAATCGTAAGTGGTGTAATTATTGTGTTTAGGTTTGATAGTTTATGTTTTGTTAATTTTTAACATTAATGAACTATGCTTATGATCAATGCAACATTTATGTCATTTAAATAGATATCGTAGATAATATGTTTGTTAATTTGCATAAATATGAGAGGGGATTTACCTCTAAATTGCTCTTTAATTTCATATTTAGCTCTCAACTTAGTTTCTAGTTTTCATTAGTTTTTATTAGTTAAAACATTACAAAGTTTGGTTTAATTTGATTAAGTAAGATTGAAGTTATTTCTTTCCTTGCGGATCGACCCGTACTCGCCTCGTACTAACAATTGTACGTCGTGTGCTTGCGGTTTTATTGTAATATTTTGTTGACGGTTTTCTAATCCGATAGAAGTACCGTTTACCAAACAGTAAGCTTGGTTACATTTGGAATCCGGTCATTTTTTTATATGTACCCGATTAGATTTGGAATTCAGTAGTCTTTTACATCCATATGTATCCTATTAGATTTGAAATTTGATTGTCTTTTACATCCACAGATACTAGATTAGGTTTAACATTCAGATGTTTTTTGCATTTCATTGTTTGCTCGATTGAACAATATATCTTGGATGCAGATTGATTTTTATGTGTACCAGATTAGGTTTGGAATATGGTTGTCTTTTACATTCTTAGGTACCTAATTACGTTTGGAACCTGGTTGTCTTTTATGTCCACAGATACACAATCAGGTTTGCAATCCGGTCGTTATTTACAAACATAAGTATCGATTATGTTTGTCATCTGGATGTCTTTGGCATTCCATGGTTTGCTCGATTAAACAATATATCTTGGGTACATATAAGTTTTCATACATACCCAATTATCTTTGAATTATGGCTTTTTTATATCCATTTGTACTTGATCAGGCTGTAATCCGATTTCCTTTTACATCTATAGGTATCCGATCAGGTTTGGAATCCGGTCGCCTTTTAAATCCATGGGTACCTGATTAAGTTCGGCATCCAGACGTTTTCTGCACTTCATTGTTTGCTTGGTTAAACAATATATCTTTGCAATAGATCAATTTACATATGTATCTGATTAGGCTTGGAATCTAGTTATCTTTTACATCCATAGGTACCCGATTAGGTTTGAAATATGATCATATTTTGCATTTCATGGTTTGCTTAGCTAAGCAATATATCTTAGATATAGGTCGGTTTCTATATGTACCATATTAGGTTTGGAATCTGATTATCTTTTGCATCTATAATTACCCGATTAGGTTTGGAATTCGGTCATCTTTTGTACTTCATGGTTTGCTCAATTAAACAATGTATCTAAGGTACGTATTAATTTCCATTTGTATCCAATTAGGTTTGAAAATTGGTTGTCTTTTACATCCATGTGCATTTGGTTAGGTTTAAAATCTAGTTGTTTATTGCATCCATAGGTTACCCGATTAAGTGTGGAATGCGATCATCTTTTGCATTTCAAGGTTTGCTTCGTTAAACAATATGTCATGGGTAGAGATCGGTTTCCATATGTACCCGATTAGGCTCGGAATTTGGTTTCCTTTTACTTTCATATGTACCCGATTTCGTTCGGAATTCGATCATCATTTGCATTTTATGGCTTTCTGGGTTAAACAATATATCATGGGAATAAGTCAGTTTTCATATGTACCTTATTAGGTTTGAAATCCGATTGACTTTCGCATCCATAGGTACCCGATTAGGATTGAAATCCCGTCATCTTTTACATTCCATGGCTTTCTCAGTTAAACTATATATCATGGGTACATACTGATTTCCATATGCACCCAATTAGGTTTTGTATCTGGTTGCCTTTTACGTCCATGGGTACCCGATTTGGTTTGGAATTCAGTCGCCTTTTACATCCATAGGTACCCAATTAGGTTTGCAATCCGAATGGCTTTTGCATCTCATACTTGCTTGGTAAAACAATAAATCATGGGTATAGGTCAGTTTACGTATGTACCCGAATATTTTTGGAATCCGGTTGTCTTTTGCATTTAATGGAGACTATAATCAAAATATATTATTTCAGAAAAATAGGCTAAAGGAAGAAAATTGCTCGGATTTTAGGTTGAAGGACACGCTTGTTATTTTTGCATAGGAATGACGCGCATATTTTTATTTTGGATGAAGGAATTTTTTTTTACAGTAAATTTATTCGTGCATCTTCTTCTTCAATCGTGCTGATAAAAAAACAAATCGTTCTCAATTCTCAAATCGTGCGTCTTTAATCTAAAGCCAATGCCTTTAATCTCAAATCGATCTCAAGTTGTTTGTTTTCTGCTAGATGAAGATTGAGGTCATTGCAAATTTAATCGATCGATCTCAAATCGTGCACCTTATGTCAAATCAGTCAAGTTTTCCCTTATGGTTATGCTTTATTGTTTTGAGAATAATAAAATTTTCTACTGTGAGTTTTTTCGATTGGGTTTTGGTTTCTGCCCATAATAATGATATATGAAACTATCATTTCTGTGTGTGATATGAAGTTTACTCTATTATATGTGCAGTTTAATTTGTTGCCCTCGTATTTTATGTTGATTGTATTTTTGGTAAGTTTCAGGCTGTTATTGAATTTGCTGAAGTGTAATGCTAGATGTATATAGCATTTCATTTTAATAGTTAATTATTTGTATCATTTGCAAATATTTTTGGCCATCTAAGTACTCAACAATATATGTTGTTTATTATTTTCATGGTACAAACATTGAACATCAAGTTTTTGTATTATGCTTGTTTAAAATTTCATTTTAGTATAATTGAAAGTAATAGTAATAGATGCACTGTTGTATCGCTTTACATGATTTAAATAGACTACTATAATTCATAACTAAAATGCCATAAGAGACATAAACATGCTACTGGACTTGATAAAAAAACGCTACATTAATCTATCCTTTTTAATGTTGTAAATATTGAAGTGGATTTTATAATTAAAATATTATATGAAACTAAGTTTAATATATCACAAACACTTTATTAGATCTTGTACAAAATGCTATATTATATTATCATTTTACATTTTTTTAATCATACTAATGGTTTACAAAGTTAGACTGCTATATACAATATTTTTTTTACATATTGTAACCTTGATATCATATTGGTGAAAATGTTATATTAAATATCATTTGGCACATTGTAATCTTAATATCAAACTTAACTTCTTCATTTTTCTTTGGTACAAATTGGTTTTTAAAAATACCCGATTAGGTTTGGATGCGGACTATCTTTTACGTCACATAAGCACCCGATTAGGTTTGGATGCCAACTTTCTTTTAAATCCCATAAATACCCGATTATGTTTGAATGTGACCGTCTTTTACTTCTCATAAGTACTCGATTAAGTTTAAATGCGACCATCTTTTACACACTTTTGTTTGTTCGGTTAAACCATATATCTTTGGTATAGATTGCCTTCTAAAGTACCTGATTAAGTTAGGATTCCGACTATCTTTTATATCCCATAGGTACCCAATTAGGTTACGAATGTGATCGTCTTTTACATCGCATAAGTGTCCTATTAGGTTTTTAATGCGACCGTCTTTTACATCTCATAAGCACCCGCTTAGGTTTGAATGCGGTCGTCCTTTACATCCTGTAAGTATCTGATTAAGTTTGAATCCGTCGTCCTTTGCATTTTTTAGTTTTTTCGGTTAAACAATATATTTTGGGTATATATTGGTTTCCAAATGTACCCACTTAGATTTGAATCTGAACGTCCTTTACATCTCATAAGTACCCGCTTAGATTTGAATCCGGACGTTCTTGGCATTTTTTTAGTTTGTTCGGTTAATCAATATATTTTGGGTATAGATTGGTTTCCAAAGGTACCCACTTCGGTTTTAATCCAGACATCTTTTACATCCCATAAGTACCCGCTTAGGTTTGAGTTTGGATGACATTTCCATTTCATACAGACATCCTTTGCATCCTATAAGTACCTCTTAGGTTTGAGTCTGAATGTCTTTTGCATTTATTTAGTTTGTTCAGTTAAACAATATTTTTTGGTTATAGCTTGGTTTCCAAAGTTACCCGCTTAGGTTTGAGTCTGGACGTTCTTTGCATCCCATAAGTACCCACTTATGTTTTAGTTTAGACGTCCTTTGCATTTTTTATTTTGTTCGGTTAAATGATATATTTTCAGTATATATTGGTATACAAAGGTACCAGCTCAGGTTTGAGTCTGAACGTCCTTTACATCTCATAAGTACCTGATTAAGTTTTAGTCTGGACATCCTTTATATTCCATAAGTACACACTTAGGTTTGAGTCCGGAAGTCCTTTGCGTTTTTTAGTTTGTTCGGTTAAACAATATATTTTGGATATAGATTGGTTTTCAAAGGTATCATTTTAGGTTCGAGTCTGGACGTCCTTTAATCCCATAAGTACCTGCTTAGGTTTGAGGCCGGATGTCCTTTACATCACATATGTACCCGCTTAGGTTTAGATTCCGGTTAGATCTGACATTCAGATGAATTTGCATTCTGTATTTTTTACATTATAGTTCATAAGTAAAATGATTTATTAAAATATCATTTTGCATACTTTAAATGTAGGATTGGACTTCATCAATTAAATGCTATAATAAACTATCATTTGGAATAAAAAAACATGTAAGTAGAATCTTTGGTTCAAATGTTATATTATATATCATTTTTCACATTGTAATCTTGTTATTGAACTACTTATTTAAAATGTTATATTAAATTTCCATTTAAGTATTCTAAACCTAGTAGTGGACTTTCTAATTTAAGTGCTATATTAAATTATCATTTTGTATACATAGTGTATGCTAATTAAACTTTGTGCTTACAATGATAATTAATTTTTATTTTGCACATTATTATCTTGTTATCGAACTTTATAACTAAAATATTATATTAAACTTTCGATTTGAATCTTTTAAACATAATGGTGGACTTTATAATTTAAATTCTATGTTAAACTATCAATTTGTATACATAAAATATTATATATTAAACACAACTCAATCACCATAGTGGGATTCATAACTAAAATGCTATACTAAACAATCTTTTTGCATTTTAAAAACATGATAGCGGATTTGGTAATTCATATGCTTTGCTAAACTAGCATTTTGCATACTTTAAATATGCTTGCGGGCTTTGTTATTAAAATGATACATTAAATCATATTTTGCATATTGTAATCATGATATTGAACTTTATAACTAAAATACAACATTAATCTATCATTTTTCATATTTAAAGCATGACACTGGACAAATTTAAATGTTATGTTAAACTATTATTTTGCATACCTTAAATATGCTAGTGGAGATTGTATTAAAAATGTTACAACAAAAAAATCAAATGATATATGCAATTATTATTTTGCATATTCTATTCATCATAGTTCTTCTTACGAATATTTATATCATTTCGAATATTCTACTCATGGAAGTTCACTTTAAATATACTGGTGCAAAATTCAAGTATGCTAATGAACTTTGCATTCAAAATGTTACATTATAAAAAAATGCTATATACAATTAACATTTTGGATATTTTATTCATGGTAGTTCTCTTTAGGAATATTTATATTATTATATACATCATATTTTATGCTAGTTCACTTTTAATATACTGATGCAAAATTCAAGTATCAGTATGCATTTTTTTCATCTTTGTTTAATTGAAATACACGGATGCTATACTCAACTATCATTTTATTTATTCGGTTTAATTACAATAATGTCTATGTCGACAATTGAAGATTCGCTTAGATCTGAATACCAAAAAACAAAGGCATGAACGGTGATGGCTTTGGAAAACGATTGTCTTAGACAATTTGATTACTTCAAGCGACTTCTTCAACAATGGTTTTGATTTCTTTCAGACGACGACTTCAGGCGACGACAACTTCAAGTGACGGCGAAAGATTCAGATTAGGATGACTTCGGAAGATGGTTAAAGGAAAAAGGGATCATGCCAGAATTGTTTCAAGAAGAAATAGCATTGTGTATTTCTGGTTAAGTTATAAAAGTTGTGTCCGTGATTTACAAATTATTATAATGTTTTTCCTTTAAACTAATTTCCTTTATTAATTTTTGATTTATCAATTATATTTTGATTTCTTTTATTTATGTTTTATAATTTGTATTTTATACATTATAATTTGTATTTTATATATTACAATTTAAAATTTACCAAGCTTTTAGCTAAATGCATAATCGATCCCATAACCAAACCATACCCATAATCAAAGTAATATCTTGCCTTTGACCAATTCGAGAACATAATTTATAATCAGACCCATAACAAGGGAATAGCCGAGCCTATAATCGAATGTATAACATTGGACATAGCCAAACGCATACCTGGGCCGATAGATAAGAATATAACTAAACATCCAATCATGACTATTATCAAGCCTATAAATGAACCTCTAATTGAGAACATAATCGAACTGATAATAGAACTTATGACTGAACATATATCCAAAGTCATAACCAAACATATAAACAAGTCTATAACCGAACTCATTACCTGGTCCATAACCAAGCCCATAACTAAAATCATAATTAAAATCATAACCGAACATATAACCAAGCATAAATTCAAGGCCATAACCATACCAATAACCAAGGACATAACCGAACATTCAGTGGAGACCATAACAAAGATATATTATTTGTTATTTAAAATTTAAGTCAATTATATTTTGAAAATTTTCAATCTATGTTCTACATTTATTATTTTGTATTTTATATGTTATAATTTGTAGTTTATATTTTATAATTTGTATTTTATATTTTATAAATTTTATTTTACATCTATAATTTAAAATTTACCAAGCGTTTAGGTAAATGAATAACTGTCCCATAACCAAAGTAATAACCTTGCTTTTGCTAACTCGAAAATTTAGTGTATAACTAAATCCATAACAAATGGTACGGCCTAGTCTGTAATTGAATACATAGTCGATCATATAATGGAGGCCTTAACCAAACCCGTAACAATGTCCTTGAACAAAGTAATAATCGAGTCTTTTACCAATATAATACGTTAATATATAACCTGACCCATAAGAAAAGGTATAGCCTAGTGTATAATTGAATACATAAACGATCAAATAATGGAGGCCTTAAACAAACACCATAACAAAGACCATAAACAAAGTAATAATCGAGTCTTTAACCAACATGATACCTTAATATATAACCGAACCCATAACCAAGGGTATGACCGGGCACTTAACTGATCATACAACTGTACATATAATCGACGCCATAACAAAAATCATAATCGTGCAACAAATATGAATATAACCAAATATTCAATCATGAACAGTAACAAGTCTGTACCAAGCCAATAACTGAACACAATAACCAAGTTCATAACCAAACTCGTAATTATACATATAACCAAATAATTATCCAATGCCATAACGGAGATTTAAGCCCATAACCAAGCCTAAAAGAGCTTATAACCAAGTCCATAACCAAACACATTGCTGTACTCATAAATGAACATATGACCAAGCATATATCCAAGGCCATAATCAAACCAATTACCATGGACATAACCAAACACTCAATGGAGACCAAGTCGAAAATATATTATATGTTGATTTAAATTTAGTTAATTACATTTTATATATTACATTTTATGTTCTATGTTTTATATTTTCTATTTTCTATATTGTATTTTAAGCTGTATAATTTAAAAATGTATCATGCCCTTAGCCAAATGCACAATCGTCCCCATAACCAAACCAAACCCATAAATAAATTATAATAATCAAGCCTTTAACCAAACTAACACCTTAATATATAACTAAACCATAACCAAGGATATAATCGAGCCCTTAAATGAACACATAACAAAACATATATTGAGACCATAACCAAACTCATAAACGGTCCTAGAGACATGAATATAACCAAATATTCAAATGAACATTAACCAGCTAATAAACGACCTCTTAATTGAACTGATAACCGAGCATATGACCAAACATATATCCAATGTCATAACCAAGGATATAAATAAGCCCATAATCGAGTCTATAAAAAGCTTATAACTGAGTCCATAATCAAACCCATTATCGAACATGTGACTAAACATATATCCAATGTCATAACCAAAACAATAACCATGGACATAACCTAACACTCTATGTAAACCATAGCCAAAATATATTATTTGTTGATTTAAATTTTAAGTTAATTATATTTTACATTTATGTTTTATGTTCTATATTTTATACTTTTATATTTTGTAATTATTATTTTATATTTTATGCTTCAGGATTTAAAAATGTATTGTGCCCTAAACATAATGCATAACCTCCCCCTTATAACCAAATCAAACCCATAAACAAAGTAGTATTCGAGCCTTTAACCAACCTAACCCTTAATATATAATTGAACGCATAATCAAGGTTATAACTGAGCCTCTAATGTACATATAAACGATGGCATAACCAAACTCATAAACGAACCAATAAAAATGAATATAACCAAGTATTCAATCGTGGATATTAACAAACCCATAACCCAGCCAATAATCGAGCCCGTGACCAAGCTCATAACCTAACTGATAACTGAGTTCTTAATTGAACTGATATTCAAACATCTAACCGAACATATATCTAATGCCATAACCGATAATATAAACAAGCCCATAATTGAGCCAATAAAAGAGCTTATAATCAACTTCAAAGATGAACCCATAACCGAACATATGATCAAGCATATATCAAAGGCCAAAACTAAACCAATCACCGTTGACAGAACCGAACACCTAACGGAGACCATGACCAAAATATATTATTTGTCAATTTAAATTTTAAGTTAATTATGTTTTATATTTTACATTTTACATTTCATGTTCTATGTTTTGTATTTCCTATTTTCTATTATATAATAATAATAATAATAATTATTATTATTATTGTGCAAAGCTAGCGGGGAGTAATGGCCCCTACCATATATTTATATCATAAGAAGGTCTTACAACATAAATTGTGCATAGCAATACATATATAAGTAAAGAAAACAGAGAGAGGGGCATATCCATTTGTGTTTGACAAGAGTATCAAACCCAAATGGAGACAGTTGAATTTGTTTGCTTATACTGCTACAAGCCGCATGATAAAGTCATGTTCTTGTTTTATGTATTTTGCCAAATACGCTAGCATTCCGTTCACTCCAATTTTATAATTTTTATTTGTATTTTGTATTGTATGCTTTATAATTCAAAAATGTATCATGCCTCAGCCAAATGCATAACCATCTCTATAACCAAATCAAACCCATAAACAAAGTAATAATCGATTCCGTAACCAACCAAACACGTTAATATATAACCAAACCCATAACTAAGGGTATAACCGAGCCTCTAATTGAACATATAACTGAACATGTTATCGAGGCCATAACAAAACTCATAAGTGGGCCAATTGACATAAATATAACCAAATATTCAATTGTGAACATTAACAAACCCATCACCGATCTCATAACTAAACTGATAATCGAGCACTTCATTGAATAGATAACTGAATGCATGACCAAACATATATCCAATGCCATAACTGATAATATAACCAAACCCATAATCGAGCCAATTAAGAGCCTATAATCAAGTCCATACCCGAATGCGTAACCGAACTTATAATTGAAGATATGACTAAACATATATCCAAGGCTATAGCCAAAGATATAAGCATGGACATAACCGAACGCTCAATGGAGACCATGACCAAATATATTATTTGTTGACTGAAATTTTAAGTTAATTATATTTTACATTTTATGTTCTACATGTAATATTTTATATTTTATATCCGTAAGGTAACCGATTAGGTTTGGAATACAGTCATATTTTGTATTCCCTATTTTTCTCGGTTAAACAACACATCTTGGATATAGACCAATCTTCATATGTACCTGGTTAGGTTTAAAACACGATTGTCATTTACATCCATAAAGTGCCCGATTAGGTTTGGAATTCGATCATGTTTTGCATTCCGCGGTTTTCTTGGTTAAATAATATATCTTGCGTACAAATCTGTTTCAATACATACTCGATTAGGTTTTGAACCCGATCATCTTTAACATCTATAAGGTATCCAATTTGGTTTGGAATCCAATCATATTTTTTTATTATGTTGTTATCTTGGTTTTAAACTGACTATAGTACCCATAACCGAGCTCATAATCGAGCCTATAATGAGCACACAGCTGAAATTATTTATTTTGTAATTTATTTACATTTTTCATTTTATATTGTATGTTTTATATTTTATAATTTTGCTTTTTTATTTTTGTTTTACACCTTGTAATTTTAATTTCTACATCATTTGTAGCTAGTTTTATAACCATCCACGTAAGCAAATTAAACAATAAATAATGTAATAATTAAGCTATTACACAACCTAATATGTTAATACATAATTGAGTCTATCAACGAGCCTATAATCGAACCCATAACCGAACACAATAACCATAATCGTGCTCATAATCAGGCCTACAACTGAACATATTTCCCATAACCGTGGCCATAACTGAGCCTGTAGCCGAGATCATAAATGAGCCGTTAACCATGCCCATAACTGAGGTCATAACTGAGCCCATAATATCCATAACCAACCTCATAAAAAATAGATATTAAACAAAGTAATAATCAAGCCTTTAAATAATCTAATACATTAATGTTCAACCGGAGCCTATAACTGAGTTTATAACGGAGACCACAACTAGGCCCATAACCGAACATAATACCCAAGATCATAACCAAGGTTATACTCGAGCTAGCCCATAACTGAGACCATAACTTAGCTCATAATTGAGCCCATAACCAGGGTAATAATTTAGCCTATGACCAAGCCAATAACCAAACACAATACCCATATCCGAGATGATAACCGAGCTTATAACCAAATTCATATTCAAGCGAGCCCGTAATCGAGACCACAACAAAGGTTATAATTGAGCCCTTACCCGAGCTCACAGTCAAGGTAATAACCGAACCTGTAACCAAGGTCATAAGTAAACCCTTAAATGAGCCCTTAATTAAGGTCGCCATTGAGCTCTAAACTAAGCTCTTAAACTAAGCCAGTAACCGAGGTCATAACCGATCCCATAACCAAGTTCATAATTGAGCCCATAACCAAGCTCATAACCGAGTCCGAGCTCATAATCGAGCCAATAACTGAGCCCATAACCAAGCCTATAACATAATACACAAAACTGAGCTTGTATTGATTTTATATTTTACATTTTATAATATATTTAACATTTTCTAATTTATCTTTTATATTTATTTTATTTTGTATTTAAACCTTATAATTTTAATGTATACGTCATCCTTAGCTTGTTCCATAACTATCCCAGTAACCAAATTAAATAATGGACAAAGTAATAATCAAGCTTTTACACAACCTAATACGAATACATAATCGAGCCTATAAACGAGCCTTTAATTGAGCCCATAGCCGAACATAATACCGTAATCGTAGTCAGAACCGAGATAATAACCCAGTTCATAACTAAGCACGTAAACAAGGCCACAATCGAATATAACACCCATAATCGATACCGTAACAGAGCCCGTAACAAAGGTTATAAACGAGTCCATGAACCGAGGTCATGACCGAACCAATAACCAAGGTCATAATTAAGCCCATAATCGACGTAATAATTGAGCTCATAACTGAGCCTATAAACAAGTCCGTAACCGAGGTCATAACCAAGCCCACCCTTAACTGAGCCCATGACAGAGTTCATAATTGGGTCCTAAAATATAAAGTACAAAATATGAACGTAGTATATCCAATGCCATAACCGAGAATATAAATAAGCCCATAATCGAACCTATAAAAAAAACTTATAACCAAAGCCATAACCAAGCCTAAATCCAAACTCATAACTGAGCATATATCCTGGGCCATAAGCAAAACCACAGACATAACCGAACACTCAACAGAGATCATAACCAAAAAATATTATTTGTTGATTTGAATTTTAAGTTAATTATATTTTATGTTCTATGTTTTATATTTTCTATTTTACGTTTTATAATAATTATTTAATATTTAATATTTTGTATTTTATGTTTCATAATTAACAAATGTACAATGCGCTCAGTCAATTGCATAACCGTTCCCGTAGCCAAACCAAACTCATAAACAAAGTAATAATCGATCTTTTTACCAACCTAATACCTTAATATATAACTGAACCCATAACCATGGTTATAACCGATCCTATAATTAAAAATATAACCGAGACTATAACCGAACACATAAATATGCTAATAGACATGAATATAACTAAACATTCAATCGTGAACATTAACAAGTCCATGTTAACCCATGAAGTGGGATTCAGAAGGTAATAAGCGTGTTTAGGTCAAAGAAGCCTTTTTGGGATGTTGAGATTCTTTTAGCCAGAACGCTCTGCCTCTTAGACCGTCAAGATCGCTTCAAGTCATGAATTCTCCAGGCACGCAAAAACCTTTGAGCCGCCCCATTGTTAGCCCGTTATGGATCTTCAAAGCCTTTGGCCCACAAAGGTTCCTCAGCCCGTTTTGCTTTTGATCAAAAAGAGTTTAGGTCGCTCTGCTTCCTTAGCTCACCACCACAATTGATTCAGCCCGTCTCAAACATTCTTGGGGCATTCCGCATTTCTTAGCTCGTTCCCACTCTGCATCAACTAGTTCTGGGCCGCTTCACAACCTTTAGGCTGTTCAGCCTTTATAGCCCGTGCCGCGGAAGATTTAGGTCGCTCCGCTATATGTAGGGCGCGCTGTTGTACTTCAAAAGCTTCTAGCTCGCCCGACGGCCTAAAGAGGAGTTCAGGGAAATTACAAAATTGCATCTGGTCTGAGCGCCACCTATAAATACCCCCTCACTTCTTCATTGAAAGAGGGAGGACTTTGATGGCCATGAAGTGCTGCTGAAACCTTTCTTCAACCGTTTCTAAGATTTCTAACACTTATCATCATCTCCAAGTGAAGATCAAATCATCTACTAATCATGATTTCCATCGAATCCGTCTAAGAGACCCAAGACTCGGAAATTCATCATTTAATTTCAAGCATCTAGAGAAAGCCTTCCAATTCATCTCTAACCCTATCATATTTCGCTGATCTAACTATTCCTTCATTGTTTTTGGAGAATTCAAATGAGATTTTTAAGTGAGAGAGTGATTGGACTTGTTGTAAGAGTGATGTTTATCTTGTAATCAACATATTGGTAATGGAATCTCTTATGAAAGTGGACGTAGATTCTCATTGGATCGAGCAACTATAAAAACTTTGTGTTCTTACTTTTATGTTTTTAGTGCAGCTTTTGGTTGCGGCCTCACTTTACTTTCCCTTACCGAATTGGTGAAGTGCATTTCACGCACCGTTGGTGTTAAAGACAAATCTCGAATTCAACTTTTGGCACCCACCGTAGGGCTGATTCAACCTTCTGTTCTCTCACACTCTTATACGAGGTTTAAGGCCTTGCGTTAAGAGTCTAAGTTCATCTCATTACGATTCACTTCAAGTTTCTACCTGAAACTATGGGTAAACCAGGAAGACCACCAAAGAGGGCCATAAGTCCGAATGTTGAACATGATGACAATGTCGCCGACAAAGAGAACACTCCTCCCACCAACCAATTTGAGCATGGAGAAACTTCTAAGGCTGGAGAAGCGGTGATAAGGAGGGAACTCGATGAAATGGTGGTTGGTTTAGCAAGTCAAATGGACATTGCAAATAAAGCTATGATGAAGAGGCTTGAAGCGATGTTCACCATGCAAGCCGCTACAGCTAAAGTCACCATGGAAACTGTTCGAGTTAAATCTACACAAGTAAGCCACATGGAAGATGTGACCTCCTCTTCTTCAAGTCCGAATCAAGGGAACTCCGTCCAGGAGGTCACAGATCCTAACGGTCCTCGAAAGAAAGCAAAACCTCAGACGTGTGACCGCTCCAATAAAGCGACTTCTCGACAAGCGCTCGGTGCCACCAAAGGGGCACCCCCCAAGAGAGAGGCGAAGGGCCACGGATTCCAGGCCACATCCGTTTTCTTAGGCAGACATCCGGTAGGGGAGAAGGTGTCCGCCCTGTAGCCCAACTTAGTAAGGAAGAACGTATAACAAACGTGGTGCATAGAATTACGGAAAAGGCGGCAAGGATGCCAGATGATGAGAAAGACTAGGGATTTGTTCCGACCAAAACCCCACTCGCAGAAAGGATAAAGATGACGCCATATCCATACAAATTCAAACCACCAACAATTCAAACCTACGACGGAACAAGTGACCCTAATATATTTTTGTTCAAATATGAATAGCATATGGACGGGGCATGAGCCACTGATGCGTTGAAGTTTTTGTACTTTCCGACTTATCTTGAAGGCATGGCATTGCTTTGGTTCACGAAGCTACCGCCCAGATCTATAAATGACTTCGCTACCCTGGCCAAGTTGGTTCGAGAGCAATTTAGGCTCCATGCAACGAAGGTGCGAGATGTCATGGAATTGAATGAGCTTGAGCAAAGGCCAGGAGAACCAATCAGAGCCTTTCTCCCTCGCTTCAATGATGCTGCTGCCGAGGTAGGCAACTATGAGCCTCGCCTAGCCTTAATGGCCTTAAAGTAGCCATAAGTAAAAAGACTAAGCTTGGGCAGTGGATCAAAAAGAAGAAGCCAAGTACACTTGAGGAATTATTTAATAAAGCAGAAGAATATATAGGCGTGGATGAAGATTTGGCTTATACCATGGACACCCCGGAAAGCGACATCCAACCTGAAGAGAAGAATAATGGTGCAGAAAAAAGCCAGAAAGACCCAGGAAGTCAGAAACGGGGTAACGACGAGAAAGACAATCAAGCCAACAAAAAGTTCCGCTTTTTCAATAATTCAGAGTTAAATCCCCAAAACAATACAGTGGAAAACGTTTTCATGGCTACCAAGGAGACTGAGGAGTACCCAGCACTGAAGCAAACAAAGGTTAGCAATGCTGCTATAAAATCTGGAAGGTTCTGCCGACTTCATAACCAGCCAGGGCATAGTACGAATGAGTGTAGACATCTAAAGAGCCTAATCAAAGGACTGATAAGGAAGAATAGGCTTCAGCAATACATAGAGAATCCACAAAATACCAAAGTCCCTCAAAGCCAGGAAATGAAGAAGTGAAGAAATAATAAGCCAAAAATTCTCATATAACACATTGGAAATGAAAGCGATGAATGGGCTCCAATTTCTGAGAGCATGAAATGCTATTTACCTCCGTTACTATTTCATTTAATAATTCTTTTATAATATGAGTTGGCAAAGTTTTAAATATCATGCATTGTGAATACCGTTCAATATCATTTTACGCTTTGTACATACTAATGAAAGAAATTGCTTTACTAGCTTAAATCGTATGATTTGCAAACAGTTTGCTAAAACTCAGTTTTGATCGCAGGTTCATTAAAAGGGCATTAACGCATTTTTCGACCTAATAAGACCTGACGATTACCAAAGCACATCCCGACCAGGATAGCTCAAACACCCTTTGTTCAATGCTTAACATGTCATTTGCAATCATGTCAATGATGTGTAGCAAACAAATTCAAGGAAAAACTCCAAGGACTGAATAGTTAAATGGTACGGTGTTCAAAGCTACAAATAAAATTGCGAGCTTCACCAAAGGGGTACCTTCTTAATTGCAAGGTCCTTGGCCCTAGTTCTAACAAATCGAAGTAAATCCCGATGAATGAACTAGCGTATGCCCCGTGATGTGATACAACCTAAAACCAAAGACCTCCCCGAGGGGCATCCAGCTGATCGTCAGTGCCATGATTACATGGTCCGATCATGACAAAAACTGGGCTTCTAAACCAAAGACCTCCCCGAGGGGCACCCATTTGATTGTCAGTGCCATGATTACATGGTCCGATTACAACAAACGCTAGGCTTTTAAACCCAAGACCTCCCCGAGGGACGCTCGGTTCATCGTCGACGCCATTAATACATGGACGGATAACAATACAAACACTGAGTTCTTAAAGACCTCTTGCGAGGCGTCCGATTAGATACCGAATCTTTCAAATTCAGCTATTGATTCTGGGTCTTCCAAATCTAGTTACTGACGGACTTTAAAAGAACCCTACCAGGGCATCCGCTCATATGTCGGGTATTCCAAATTCGGTTAGTGACGGACCCAAAGACCTCCTCGGAGGCGCCCTACAAATTCTATAAGTGGCTGGGTCATTTAGTCACAACGAATAACAGGTTTACAAATACCTCTTTAGAGGAACAAAATAAGACCTCTTGAGCAGGGGCACAAAAACGGAAATACATCTCCATACAAAGATGTAAGCTTAACCGACCATATTGGAGCAGCAAAAACACATGACTGATAGAACCCAAGCGAAGTCAATCTCACAATGCACTGTTTAAACCTTTAAAACATGTGACAAAATTGTGGTATGGGGGCATTACAGCCGCGTTAAAAATAAATTAATAAATCTCACCTCCTAAAACATACTACAAGTTTGTCACATCCTTAAAGTAAAGGTTTAAACGTCATCAAGGGTCGCCTTAGCCAATGAAGTTGAGCCTCAAAACGACCATAGCAAACATGAAAAGAAAACAAGTGTGAAAAGTAAAACACAATTTCATCTCAACATTACATAGTTGGATAACAAAGTCACAGAACCGCACATTCATCATAAAAGTATCAGAGACATGGAAATATGGAGTAGTAAGCAGGGACTGGCACCTGCATATACAACCAGTCTGAATACATCATATGAAAGATAATAGTTTGAAAGCGAAATAAGTCAGCACCAAGCATTACTACTTCTTCCTGCCACTCGACCTTAAAGAAGGTTTGTTAAGAGCGGGGGGAGGGGTCTCTTCCACGTTACTCGGGGTTTCCTGAGAAGATAAAGTAATTGCTTCCGGATCCTTCCTTTTCTTTTTCTTCTTGATCCTTTTGGATGATAAAGACTTGGCATCTTTCTTTCCCTTATCCTTACCAGCGTCTTTCGGGTTTTCATCCATCTCAGTGGCTTCAGCATCTTCATTAAGATTGAAATCAACATCATCTAAGTCTGAGAAAGCACCAACCCTCGCATATTGATACCCAGGAGTTGTAACCGTAGGCAGGGAAGAGTTACTAGGAGGAGGTGGAGTAATAATGCAAGTAAGGGGAAAAGTCGTTAAGGGTGAATCAATTATAGCAGCTTCAATCGTTGTAGCATTGCCCAAGACAGGAGAGGACAAAGGAGAAATTAAACCTAAGTCATGGTGACAACAAGCATAATTGGCAAGGGACCCGGGAGAATCAAAAATGGATTCTAAGTATGATATGGTGTAGTTGGCTTCAATTTTACCTGCATCTAGAAGTTTTTCCCGGACTTCCCTATGCTCAAACCTCCAATTCTCAGTATTTTCATCTCCAGCCCCTTCGTCTCCGCTACGCTCTTCGGTAACATTTTCTAAAGCGCCATCCCTTTCAGTATCCGTATCCTTCTCTTTAGAGGTATCAGGAGGGTTAGCAGGTGTCTGCGAGCTAAAGACACCCAGGTCCGTAGGATCGGTGGGAATACCGGTGTCGGGTTGATTCCGAGTTTGCTCTCCCGAAGTACCAGCTTTCTCAGTTGCTGACTGAATCTTTCCCTCTACCAGAGGCTGCTTAGATTTTTTATCCAAAAGTCTATCAATAAGTTCGTCCTCACTGCATTTATCGCCATTGATATCAAGCACTTGTTCCCACACAAGCGCTAAAGTGGTGGCGAAGTTGTCGCCTAAGTAGCTCAAACTCCCGTGGTTCAAGACACTGAAAACGTAAAATCGGAACATGTCATCTTCGGCCTCGTCCATGGCCTCTTTAAGTTTTTCCTCAGCAGTTGCTTTCTCTTTCTCAAGTGATTCAGTTTTGGCTATCAACGTTTGGTTGGAAGCCTTCAAGGAATCAATGGATTTTCGGAGCTGAACCACCTCGTCTCAATACTGTTTGGAAAAATCCTTTTCTACAGATAATGTAGCCTCAATATTGTGCTTGGCAGTTAACGCTTCCTTTTCCCTTTGCTTGGCTGCTTCAAGTTCTTCTCGGAATCTCCTATTTTCACCATCTGATGCTTTAAACTCTGCAATTCTTTTATTGAGGACCGCAATGGTAACGTCGCGAGAATCCACAACCTTTTCCCATTTTATTTTGTCACTCTCCAATTCAGCAATTTTGGCAAGATTAGTGTCGTGGTGCTTTTGAAGGTCATCACCAAGTTTTTTCCATTCATCCAACTTTTTCCTAGCATTATGTTTAACAACGTTCCATTTTGTATCAAGTTGGCTCTTGGCATTGTCAAGCTGGGTATGCGTTTGCCTTATCACCACGTCAACCTCTTCGGAATTCTCGACGTGAAAACACAAAGACAAAGGGCTGATCTTTGAATAGGAAAAAGAATGGATCTGCAGGGTCCTAAATGAATTGGCTTATTCGAAAAAAGCCTTGTTCTTTGGAGATCATTAGCATCAGTTAAACTCACATCATGATCGAATATAAGCCCTACTAGATTCCACCCTGGAAGTCTTGCAGCGAGAGGATCACTTATAGTCCCAGGATCATGACGAGGCCTATGAATGAGAGAATAAACCTCAGGTGCAGGACCAGAAGGACCTGAAGATGGAACAACTCGAGGCCTAATTGGGAGCTTCTCTTTTCGGGAATGTTTGTCCGAGCTGCTCTTCCCTAGTTCATCCCTTCCACGTTTCTTCCCTCGACACTTGCCAGTGGAGGAATCCTCAATGAGCCAGGTGCGTCTTCTCGCTTCCTCCTCCTCCCATATCTTACGCCTTTGCTCCTCAGCTGAGTTTGGATCTGATATGAGTAAAGATGGATGGGGAAATTTCGAGGGCGGAGGAGGGTGGCGTTGATGATGAGATGTTTGGGGGGGATCAGGGTATAACAAGTGTTTTGGATCGATGGCTTTTCTTTTCTTGCTGAAGTCCGATCTAAAGCCCGATGTGCGCTTCTTATACATATTTGAACCACCTGAAAAAAGAACAGAGTGAATTTCAGTGATTGAATTACAAAGTACCCAAGGCCAACCATAAGACATGCTCACTAAAATAACGTGTAGTAAAGGTGTTTTCTAAAAAGAAGCTCATGCTAGTAAAGCAGTTTTTCTAGTTGGTTCTAAAGGAATTCTTTAAAAACATATGAGCATTAGACATGTTTTGTAAAGCATTGCCACTCGATGAACCAATTTTCTTGGTAAGGACTAAGGAGATCCCAGGCGATGCGAGATTCTTTCCAGGTTCAGTGATGGCAGCATCTCTTATCCCGACTTCTATGGTTTTAGGATTGAGAGGCTGGTTGGTAACATCATCTTGGCTAAGATATTTAGTTGTATTAAGATCATCTAAGTTATCAAAGGTACCTGCGAAATCTTCTCTTGTCACGTTTTGTAGAAGGGGATCCCCAATTGTCGTTTCAATGTTCGGATCGACCCCTAATGCAGTTTCACTATCCCTGCTGCAATTAGTCTCATGTTCAGATTCTGAAATATTAGCCCCTATGTTATCCCTCTCATCCTATTCAGATTTTGCCTCTGACTCAGAGTTCGGGGAAGCATTTCCTCTACTAACCTGTTTGTAACACCCCGTATTTTTATGATTTAAAAATGAGAAATTTATAATATATATATATTCCGAGATTTTAAAAATATAATGGTGATACGCGAAGCAAATTAATTAAGAATGATGGGGAATAAAGAATACTTAATTTAAAAACTGAGAATTTAGTTAAACGGATTTCACCATTATGTTCGTCTCGGAATTCTGCATGAAATCGAGTCCGAGTTTTCGAAAATCGGGCTCCGTACGAAGAAGTTATGACCTTCTAAAGTTACAGTATATTAAAACAATCAAAACAGCTCAAAAACGAAAATAATATTTCGAAATTCAAACCCAGAAAGGAAGGGCGGGATTTTTCCCGCCCAACACCCAGGTCGACCAGAGAGTCGACTGGGTAGTTGACCTACCCCTGACCAGGTCGACCATGTAGTCGACCTGGGGGTCGACCTGGTCACTTACCCTGGAATCTATTCTGGGTACATTTTTGATGTATTTGGGCTGTTTTCTGGGCAAGATTCGTAGCTTGGCACCTATAAATAAACCCTCCTAAGCTCTTTAGACTCCACAGCAATCCATGGCGAAGCCATGCCTCTCTTTTCTCTCATTATCTTCTTCAAAAGATTTTGGATCTATTCTTCCCTCTTTCCTCTACAGCATCTATTCTTAAAATTAAAAAGAATGAGATCTAGAATTACTACAACCATGAAAAAAAAGAGGCTTAGATCTAATCACTGCGCAAAGAGAAAGAATTCAGATCTGCAACCTACGCCGCATGTGAAATTAATCAAAGATGAATCAAAAGCAACAAAAGGGAAAGGAGGGAATCAGTTCAAGGATTAATCCAATTCATAAATCAAAGGGGGCAATCGAGGATCTACATTTTGAAGATGATAAAGACTGTGAGTGGAGTTATAATACAATTTTTGTGTAAAATTATGATTTATCGTTCAAACATTCCCTATGTAAACGCGAAATGAAATTATTGTGAAAATTGGATCTGTAATGTTTAATATTGTCATGTGTTCGCTTTTAATTATTATGCCTACGATTATGCTATTTTTTTTATCCTCCCTCTTTTATCTTTTTATGACTAGGCTATCACGAGCCTAGCTTTATTATGAAATGAATATGACCGAATGATTATTGCGAACCAAAAAGGGGAACGCTTGATTTTGGGTCATGACATGAATTGGAAGGCTTAGTAATAAATTACAATGGGTTTTGAGTATAATATAATCTTAAGTAAGATTTGAATGGGTGGACCAAGTTGGAAAACTATAAGCATGAACATGATGTAGGATATGTCATATACTTGACATCACTGAAACGGCTTAAACATGGATTTGCTTATAAAATTGTTCATGGGTACGTGACACTTGAATAGGACATGAATTGTAACTTGGACATGAATAAGAGCATGGGATTTACATCAAGAACTTGACATGAATTTTGGCACCTAAAACTGGAACATGGACATGACACATAGATAAACTTAACATGGCCAACTCGAGGTTGGGTTGAGTTTGCAGTATAAACCTGCCCGGAACCGCCTGGCGAATCCAGTAACTGCAAACAATAGGACCCAATGTGAGTAGTTGGTCATATCGCGCTTGAAACTCGAGGTTAGATGGTTGTGGTGTAAATCTGCCTGGACCCGCCCGGCTTGTCCAGTAACCACAACAAAGTCTAATGTGAGAGGTTAGGGTGCATTAATTTATTTAATGCCATAGGTTAGGGTTAAGTCGTAAATTTGGGAAGCAATACTTAACCAAAACAGACATAGGGAATGTTAACTTCATATTATAAACCAAAGGTGGGGTAATTGAGAGATTAAATATCGGGTAAACCTATCCTAGGTGCGGGGAAAAATTAAGACTTGAGATAAGACCTGTAAAGGTGGGATAAACTATAATATGAATAAGCGAAACTAGAACGGAGGGATAACACCCATTTGTTACCACAAAATGAAAGAGAACTTAAGTTATGCTTGAATTTTGGGAAAACCTTAGTCAACAAGTTGAATTATAAAGCGAGAATATGTGGTCTGATGTCTAAGGTAACGAGAATTGACTAAGTAAAACAACGAGAATGATAACTAAGTAACAAGCCTTAGTTAATAGGAACTAAGCGGTAAACCTTAGTTAAGAAAACGTTTGAGAACGGGAACTAAGTTGTAATCCTTAGTTAAGGGGACTAAGTGGTAAACCTTAGTTAACAAAATACACGGGAAAGGAAAGTGAGTGGTAAACCTTAGTTAATAAGATTAACGGGAAAGGAAACTAAGTGGTAAACCTTAGTTAACAAGATTAACGGGAAAGGAAACTAAGTGGTAAACCTTAGTTAACAAGATTAACGGGAAAGGAAACTAAGTGGTAAACCTTAGTTAAGAACCACTAAGTAATAATTCTTAGTCAAGGAAACTGAGCCAGTCCATAAATAGATAAATAACCCGATACGGTAGATCATCGCTTAACAAACACACAAGGAGGAGTGAACGTTTATAGGATTTCGGAAAAGGCTCCAGCGGACTGGGTTACGAAGCACGTAGCTTCGGGGAACGTGAGGGTACTCTTGGTATCCCTCTGTGAGGTTGCAGATGATCCGCCTGGGCTCACAGAGGTTAAGGTCTGCGGTAGGAGAACAAAGGGTATGCCTTGGTTGCAATATAAGGCAACCTAAAGACTAGGATGGACCAGCGTGAGGCGGCGATATCTTGTTTAGCCCTGTGATAGCACTCGTCGTCTACCTACCATCTTCAGTCAATCGTAGTACGTACACGGAAAGGCAGAGAACTCCCAACAGACCACGTACTTGCTATCTAGTTGTGGGTGAGGCTGGAAAATAGGAAAGTGGGGCATAGATGGCAGGAGTACAGTTCTCGTGCTTGATTTTCTTGGATTGCCTTTCATTATTTGAGGGAGGGGTCACGTGGGACCATAACCACTGGTAGAAAAATAAACCTTAGCATCTGCATCGGCAGATAACTTGAAGCTCCCGACCGAGTTCCGTATTTCTTGATTTAGCCCTGTCACGGGACTCGGGCCGCACATACAGTGTATATGTGCACCTAGACATCAGAAACGATTCACGATATATACGTGGGAAAAGGGTGTTGTTCGACAAGTAGCATAATCCCTAGTAGTCCTAGGTGGCATAAACCCTAATCGAATCTAGAAAACGTTCAATAGGTAGCATAATCTCTAGTGGTCCTAGGTGGCATAAAATCCTAGTTGAACACTCGATAGTTCATGATAAGGAAACCTAGCCAACTCAAGGGTGGCAGTCCAAACGATTTCAAGAATAGTGGCACAACGTTGAAGTAGTATAGAATTACGTGATAAAGCCCGTACAATATACGGCAAGGGACTGTACGTATACATGGAAAGGATTATACGAGTTGGGGAAAAATTGCATATACGATGTATTAGGTTAAGTCTACTAGTAAGTGGACGAGAATGACATGGGTTTGGCCTTGGGTGCTAATAATTGTGAATAACCTAATGAACAAGAAATTATAGCTGAACGGTATATGTAGGGTTACACAAGAGTTTATTATAGTCCAGTCACACAGAACTTATGTTCTGACCCCCTCCTCACAACATGTGCAGGTTAGGTTCATGACAGAGATAGTATTGCTTGACTACTGGCTTGGCAGTATTGTTATTAAGGTAATGCTATTTTGAATAAATTGTATTTTCTTCCTTCCGCTGTGAGCTGCTTTTCAAACTCTGACATGTTTCTTTCTCTCTATCTTTTCTGCAGGATACCAGAGCACCCAACTCGGGGTCCGACGGATTGGATTTTGAAAAAAAATCGGTCTGTCGAAACCCGGGTTGTTACATCTGGTATCAGAGCTTCGGTTTTGCTTTCCTTGGGAAAATTATGAGTGAGCGTATTTTTATTTTTGAAAAATATAAATAAAATATTTAAATAGATCTAGATTAGTATAGAGCTCGCTCGAGGAATAAACTTGGAGAAGAATGGAAAAATTTACCTCGTACACTGAAATGGAGTTTAAGGAAAATTTTGAACTTTTAAGTGAAATTAGAAAGTGTACATAAATGTGGATATTTAAGATTGCGTGTTCCGCATAAGTTTATATTTCATGGAATCAGAACCGACATATAGAAAGAATGAACAGTCACTAGTGTGCACGTCAGGTTTTGAAACGACAATACGACGTAGGAATGGAGGTGGACCATCGCAAAGGAAGACAAAGTATCGCCGCACGAAAATGTATTGAAAAAATAAATCTGCAAGGGCCAGGTCGACACTACAGTCGACCCCCTCCCAGGGCAGGTCGACACTAAAGTCGACCCCCTCAGGGCAGGTCGACCATAGTGTCGACCCCCTCTGTAGCAGAAAAAAATATGTGATGCGCTGAAGGCCGAAGGCCTTCAGCTCCTCACAATTTCGTGCGTCCTCCCCTTTCTTCCAGCACCCAAAAACCCAAACCCCCTCCACTTCTTCCACCTCCCGTCGCTTCGTTTCTCCGCTATTTTCAATCGGTCTCAAATCGAAGCTAGAGTCAACCTCTATCCGGATCTATAATTTTCCCCTCTCAATTTGTGCTCAAAGCACCATGGCAAACGAACCTTCCCTCAATGAGCTTTATCCTTAACTTACACCGCAAGAGATCGAGTGGTGCAACGCGCAAGAAGAAATAATCAAGGAGTACGTGAAGACCGCATAATTAAAGTTATTATTGGGACGCCCGGTGAGATTTGGTGATTTTAATACAACCCCCGTGGAAGATTTATTTAGGGATGCGGGTTTGATTTCTATTTTGGATGTGAACACCGCCGAGAGAAGGGGCTTCAAGCGTCTGGTAAGACTCTTTGACGCTAATTTAGATATTGGAATGGATGATGAAGGTTTGGTAACCTATAATTCTGTGGTTAAGGGCACTCATATATATATATATTAATGAAGTCCAATTTGAGGAAATGTTAAATATCCGTAGAACAGGACTTGATATAACGGATCTTGTGATGGATGATGTAGCCGTATGGCATAGGATTTTTAAGGATGGGTTTGAGAGGCAGTGGGATAATATCCATTTGATCCCGCTTGCTAGATTTGTCATTAGGATTTTGCAGTATAATCTTGTTGGGTAGAATGTTGGTTTTGATAGGATTCCACATATCGTAAAGCGTGCTACTTACGCTATCTTTAGGGGTATACAGATGAATTGGGCACGCATCATTTTACAGCATTACAGCTCCACTAGTGAGATGAGGCAGTCCAATCTTTGTTTTGGAAATTTATGGACTATAGTCTTTGCACGGAACGGTATTGATCTACGTAGTGAGAGTTATATAACACCTTCCTCTCACCCCTCTGCTATTATCGGCTTAGCTGCGCTGACGAGAATGGGTATCCACTTGCATGATTTGTTAGAGCCGCTGCCCATGGAGCATGATTGGGAAGATGTGGGTGAGGAGGCGGGACAGGAAGATGAGCCACACGATGGTCCTGATTATCAGCCCGGACACGACGAAGAACCCCAGTATGCGCCGCAGGAAGATTTTGATCCAGCGCAGACAGAGCAGACTTGGGGGGGGTGCTTGGACTTCTCAGACTACAGGATGGAGGACTTCCGATACCCCTGGATGGGACCCCTGGGAGTCCCGAGACTTAGATTGGAGGGCAGAGTTGAGAGCCATCTCTGAGCGGCAGGCTCATCTGGTTAGAGATCAGCATAGTATCCTTAGGACTCAGCAGGAGATGCTCCAGGCACAGGTCGGGTTAGGACAGACTCAGCAGCAGATGATACAGGATATGGGCACCTCTTACGATCATCTGGGAGATGGACTACAGGAACTACAGTTAGAGGTTAGGCAGGGGACTCAACAGCATGGAGAGCAGTTGGATAGAGTGGAAAACTGGATAGGTGGTATCGAGGACCTCATTCGTAGTTACTTCCGTTAGGACTTGACCTCTATTGTTGTATCCGTAGGGTAGTGTTTTATTTTCGTAATGCTTGACTGCTTTCTTTGTTATCTTGTTGTAATGTTGTACTGAAAATTATCTAGATGTAATCTACAAGTTGTTGCTTAATAAAAATCTGTTGTGATTAAATAACCACGAAAATATTACGCAGTAGTAGATAAACAAAGAAAGACGAGGAAGTAATAAAAACGGGAAAGTGTAAAAAAAATTTCCCATTATATATAAAATTTAGAAAATTAGATTTTTCTAAATTTAAAAATGGATGGTAGGATCTTGGATGTGACCATTGAATGAACTACACTCTTATTCTATAAGGGTGTGGGAAAAATTTGGATGAAAAATATATTTTTTAAAACTTTTGCATTCATTTAGAACTGCAAGTATATTTAGGGTGCAAGCATCATGTTTTAGAAAAGGGATTTTAAATAATTGCATCCATATAGGTGGTACCAAAAGTTAGGCATACATACTGTACTGCAATGTAATTCACTTTGCACATGTACACATGCATGGTTGCAACAATTGGTTGAACACTCTTTGAATGGTTGTGAGGGTTATAAATCTTACTCTTATTGAATTTCGAGGACGAAATTCCTTAAGGGTGGGAGAATGTAACACCCCGTATTTTTATGATTTAAAAATGAGAAATTTATAATATATATATTCCGAGATATTAAAAATATAATGGTGATATGCGAAGAAAATTAATTAAGAACGATGGGGAATAAAGAATACTTAATTTAAAAACTGAGAATTTAGTTAAACGGATTTAACCATTATGTTCGTCTCGGAATTCTGCATGAAATCGAGTCCGAGTTTTCGAAAATCGGGCTCCGTACGACGAAGTTATGACCTTTCAAAGTTACGGTATATTAAAACAATCAAAACAGCTCAAAAACGAAAATAATATTTCGAAATTCAAACCCAGAAAGGAAGGGCGGGATTTTTCCCGCCCAATTCCCAGGTCGACCAGGGAGTCGACTGGGTAGTCGACTTACCCCTGACCAGGTCGACCATGTAGTTGACCTAGGGGTCGACCATGTAGTTGACCTAGGGGTCGACCTGGTCACTTACCCCGGAATCTGTTCTGGGTACATTTTTGATGTATTTGGGCTATTTTCTGGGCGAGATTCGTAGCTTGGCACCTATAAATAAACCCACCTAAGCTCTTTAGACTCCACAGCAATCCATGGCGAAGCCATGCCTCTCTTTTCTCTCATTATCTTCTTCAAAAGATCTTGGATCTATTCTTCCCTCTTTCCTCTATAACATCTATTCTTAAAATTAAAAAGAATGAGATCTAGAATTACTACAACCATGAAAAAAAAGAGGCTTAGATCTAAATCACTGTGCAAAGAGAAGGAATTCAGATCTGCAACCTACGCCGCATGTGAAATTAATCAAAGGTGAATTAAAAGCAACAAAAGGGAAAGGAGGGAATCAGTTCAAGGATTAATCCAATTCATAAATCAAAGGGGCAATCGAGGATCTACATTTTGAAGATGACAAACACTGTGAGTGGAGTTATAATACACTTTTTGTGTAAAATTATGATTTATCGTTCAAACATTCCCTATGTAAACGCAAAATGAAATTATTGTGAAAATTGGATATGTAATGTTTAATATTGTCATGTGTTCGCTTTTAATTATTATGCCTACGATTATGCTTTTTTTTTTATCCTCCCTCTTTTATCTTTTTATGACTAGGCTATCACGAGCCTAGCTTTATTATAAAATAAATACGACAGAATGATTATTGCGAACTAAAAAGGGGAACGCTTGATTTTGGGTCATGACATGAATTGGAAGGCTTAGTAATAAATTACAATGGGTTTTGAGTATAATATAATCTTAAGTAAGATTTGAATGGGTGGACCAAGTTGGAAAACTATAAGCATGAACATGATGTAGGATATGTCATATACTTAACATCACTGAAATGACTTAAACATGGATTTGCTTATAAAATTGTTCATGGGTACGTGACACTTGAATAGGACATGAATTGTAACTTGGACATGAATAAGAGCATGGGATTTACATCTAGAACTTGACATGAATTTTGGCACCTAAAACTGGAACATGGACATGACACGAAGATAAACTTAACATGGACAACTCGAGGTTGGGTTGAGTTTGCAGTATAAACCTGCCCGGAACCGCCCGGCGAATCCAGTAACTGCAAACAATAAGACCCAATGTGAGTAGTTGGTCATATCGCGCTTTAAACCCGAGGTTGGACTAGGTTGTGGTGTAAATCTGCCCAGACCCGCCCGGCTTGTCCAGTAACCACAACAAAGTCTAATGTGAGAGGTTGGGGTGCATTAATTTATTTAATGCCATAGGTTAGGGTTAAGTCATAAATTTGGGAAGCAATACTTAACCAAAACAGACATAGGGAATGTTAACTTCATATTATAAACCAAAGGTGGGGTAATCGAGAGATTAAATATCGGGTAAACCTATCCTAGGGGCGGGGAAAAATTAAGACTTGAGATAAGACCTATAAAGGTGGGATAAACTATAATATGAATAAGCGAAACTAGAACGGAGGGATAACACCCATTTGTTACCACAAAATGAAAGAGAACTTAAGTTATGCTTGAATTCATGGGAAAACCTTAGTCAACAAGTTGAATTATAAAGCGAGAATATGTGGTCTGATGTCTAAGGTAACGAGAATTGACTAAGTAAAACAACGAGAATGATAACTAAGTAACAAGCCTTAGTTAACTGGAACGAAGCAGTAAACCTTAGTTAAGAAAACGGTTGAGAACAGGAACTAAGTTGTAATCCTTAGTTAAGGGGACTAAGTGGTAAACTTTAGTTAACAAGATACACGGGAAAGGAAAGTGAGTGGTAAACCTTAGTTAACAAGATTAACGGGAAAGGAAACTAAGTGGTAAACCTTAGTTAACAAGATTAATGGGAAAGGAAACTAAGTGGTAAACCTTAGTTAAGAACCACTAAGTAATAATTCTTAGTCAAGGAAACTGAGCCAGTCCATAAATAGATAAATAACCCAATACGGTAGATCATCGCTTAACAAACACACAAGGAGGAGCGAACGTTTATAGGATTTCGGAAAAGGCTCCAGCGGACTGGGTTACGAAGCACGTAGCTTCGGGGAACGTGAGGGTACTCTTGGTATCCCTCTGTGAGGTTGCAGATGATCCGCCTGGGCTCACAGAGGTTAAGGTCTGCAGTAGGAGAACCAAGGGTATGCCTTGGTTGCAATATAAGGCAACCTAAAGACTAGGATGGACCAGCGTGAGGCGGCGATATCTTGTTTAGCCCTGTGATAGCACTCGTCGTCTACCTACCATCTTCAGTCAATCGTAGTACGTATACGGAAAGGCAGAGAACTCCAAACAGACCACATACTTGCTATCTAGTTGTAGGTGAGGCTGGCCAATAGGAAAGTGGGGCATAGGTGGCAGGAGTACAGTTCTCGTGCTTGATTTTCTTGGATTGCCTTTCATTAGTTGAGGGAGGGGTCACGTGGGACCATAACCACTAGTAGAAAAACAGACCTTAGCATCTGCATCGGCAGATAACTTAAAGCTCCCGACCGAGTTCCGTATTTCTTGATTTAGCCCTGTCACGGGACTCGGGCCGCACATATAGTGTACATGTGCACCTAGACATCGGAAATGATTCGCGATATATACATGGGAAAAGGGCGCTGTTCGACAGGTAGCATAATCCCTAGTAGTCCTAGGTGGCATAAACCCTAATCGAATCTAGAAAACGTTCAATAGGTAGCATAATCGCTAGTGGTCCTAGGTGGCATAAAATCCTAGTTGAACACTCGATAGTTCATGATAAGGAAACCTAGCCAACTCAAGGGTGGCAGTCCAAACGATTTCAAGAATGGTGGAACAATGTTGAAGTAGTATAGAATTACGTGATAAAGCCCGTACAATATACGGGAAGGGACTGTACGTATACATGGAAAGGATTATACGAGTTGGGGAAAAATTGCATATACGATGTATTAGGTTAAGTCTACTAGTAAGTGGACGAGAATGACATGGGTTTGGCCTTGGGTGCTAATAATTGTGAATAACCTAATAAACAAGAAATTATAGCTGAACGGTATATGTAGGGTTACACAAGAGTTTATTATAGTCCAGTCACACAGAACTTATGTTCTGACCCCCTCCTCACAACATGCGCAGGTTAGGTTCATGACAGAGATAGTATTGCTTGACTATTGGCTTGGCAGTATTATTATTAAGGTAATGCTATTTTGAATAAATTATATTTTCTTCCTTCCGTTGTGGGCTGCTTTTCGAACTCTGACATGTTTTTTTCTCTCTGTCTTTTCTGCAAGATACCAGAGCACCCAACTCGGGGTCCGACGGATTGGATTTTGAAAAAAAAATGGTCTGTCGAAACCCGGGTTGTTACACTGTTCAGCTGATATTACAGGGTCCTTGCTCTCACTACGGTTGGGGTCTTCGTCCATATTCACAGTCATTATCAAAAGAGGCATTCTATCACTCGTAGTCTCTGAATATCTTTTTAGGGAAGAGTCAACAGTAGGGTCTTGACCGGTAGTTTGGTTTTGAGTATCGTTACAGTCACCTGAGTCATCAATGACAGGGTTTACAGTATTTGATATGGGAGGTGAAGGTCCTCCTTTAGAAAGAAACTTTCTCAAGGGATGAAGAAGTTCATAATGTCGAAGTAACGACTCTATAACCAAAACTTTTCTACTCTTCTTAGCCCCATCAACAACTTGTAGAGTTTCGAGTAAGGCCTTGAGTGAGGCAGATGCTTTGTTATCTTTGATTGGAGCTGGGGCAACTGGATATTAAATAAAAGGGGGGACTGTAAGGTTTTGCCATCCAAGCAAAGTGAAATAAGATTATTCACAGAAAGTGTTTACCTCCTTTTGTCCAATTCCCGCAGAAGGGATCAGGGCATCAGACAAAGGAAAACTGAGTTAGGTATCCTAAAACACATTCTGGTAACTTGGATATTAGCTTGCGATTTCTAGCACCTTCAACATGTATGATATATGGGGTGTCTTTCCTCTTCCTAAAATGAGCAAAGATAGAAAATCTCTAGAAAATTCGGCTCACACCCCTTAACTTGCATAAAAAGGATGTAACGCCCTAAAAGGATGGTATAACCATTTGGGTGTAATTGTAAAGGAGCAATGGCCAAATGGTTTAGGATTGTTCCTATGAAAGGTTTAAAAGGGTGAACACCACCACCTGCTAACATATACTGGTTCACAGTTACCTATCCAGCCGGAGGTTGATAAGCAAACACACCCTCGCCCGATAAAGCTGCTTCTTTAACAGGAATATCGTATTGACCACACAATTGTTCAAAATGTTCATGATCCAAGGTAGTAGGGTGTGCATCCGTCGGTAAGCTTGGTAAAGGAACAGGTGTTGGAAATGGTGCGGGAGTAGCAGTCTCTGCGGAGAGATCGACTTGAGAAGAAGATGACTCCTCAGCCTGATCGCATGACCGATGCCTAGTAGTCATTCTACACAAACGACTTTACTCATAAACAAGGCAGAGGAAAACAAGGTGGAACGTGTGCATTCTCAAGTGTAAATTATGGAAAGCAAAGAATTTAAGTCATACCAAGGGTTTTAAATCGTTCTAGGGTTCTGAGGCTTTAGGTCATTATGTGGTTTAAAATTCGTAACCGACCTATAGATCTTGAGTACTCAAATGATTTAACACCTTCGAATGCTTGAAATGAGTTAAAGCATAACGACAGAGTAGTTCTCAAACCGGACTAACCTGCTTCTTACTATTAATACGAGTAATCAGTAGTGATAGTCAGAGAAGCTAATTTGAGTAGCCAATGCTTTGGGTCGTTAAACACCACTCAAAGTTTTAGGTCGCTTAAAGCCCTAAGACATTTCATAAACTTTAGATTGTTCTAAAGGTTGGTGGTTTTATGTCGTTTTGAAGATCAAAATCTTCAGGCTGCCACGCGGTCTAAATTTTGAGTTACTCAAACGACCTAAAAGCCGTAAACTAAAACGACCCAAGGCCTTGAGCTAACATAATGACTTAAAGCATGACACTTGAATCACGACATAACGCTTAAAGAGGTCGAAGCGACCTAAATAATAGTGCAATAGGGTCATATCCTGAAACCTAAAGACATCCTAGCGACCCAAACAGTGGTATCCTCTCTAAGGTCCTGAGGTGCAATCTAAAGTAATCAACAAAGGCGTCATGACTATAAAACATTCAAGGAGGTTTGGATCTACAATTTGTGATCATGGGTAAGCAACAAAGATTGCACGGCGCACAAAGTCATAATTGAATTATAGTGAGTCATCATTATAACGTGTTCATCATGCATTTTATATACATACTTCGCCTACAAAGAATTAACTCCCAACATCATCAAATTCAATTTGGAAACATTACGAATACCAAACGATTTTCAAATCGAACTCAAGTTCAGGGGTAAAAAGAGCGAAATCAAACCTAATCTTTGATAGCAAAGCAACCCAAACTCGAATCGGTCAAGCGTTGGAATGATCCGTGAATTGACTGGATTTGTTGAAGCTGAACTTATCAGGAGGATCGATGCTTTTTGAATTGAACTTGCTTTAAGTCTGAAGCACCAGTTGGAGTGAAATCGGCTTCAGAGATCCGCCATTAACGAACTCAGAATTAGGAGAAGGGGTAGAAGAGAAAGATCACGGCCTAAGATGAAAAATATATAGGGTCAGGATGTAAAGCGGGCCGAGATCAAGTCCAAAGTCCAAGACCCAGTAACGACCCATAGAGTCGTGCAATTTAAAATAAATGACGGCCTAAAGTAAGGCACGAGTAAATAATTAAGACGGTCTAGCACACACCAATGCGATTCAAATCGAAGCCTGTATTGTCTTCAACAAACATCGAGGGGAATATGTTAACCCATAAAGTGGGATTCAGAAGGTAATAAGCGTGTTTAGGTCAAAGAAGCCTTTTTGGGACGTTGAGATTCTTTTAGCCAGAACGCTCTGCCTCTTAGACCGTCAAGATCGCTTCAAGTCGCGAATTCTCCAGGCATGCAAAAACCTTTGAGCCTTCCCATTGTTAGCCCATTATGGATCTTCAAAGCCTTTGGCCCGCAAAGATTCCTCAACCTGTTTTTCTTTTGATCAAAAAGAGTTTGGGTCGCTCTACTTCCTTAGCTCGCCACCCTAATTGATTCAGCCTGTCTCAAGCGTGCTTAGGGCTTTCCGCATTTCTTAGCTCGTCGCCACCGTGCATCAACTAGCTCTGGGCCTCTCCACAACCTTTAGCCCGTTCAGCCTTTATAGCTTGTGCCACGGAAAATTTAGGTCGGTCCGCTATATGTAGGCCGTGTCATTGTACTTTAGAAGCTTCTTGCTCGCCCGACGGCCTAAAGAGGGGTTCAGGGAAATTACAAAAATGCCACCTGGTCTGAGCGTCACCTATAAATACCCCCTCCCACTTCTTCATTGAAAGAGGGAGGACTTTGATGGCCGCGAAGTGCTGCTGAAATCTTTCTTCAACCGTTTCTAAGAATTCTAACATTTATCATCATCTCCAAGTGAAGATCAAATCATCTACTAATCATGATTTCCATCGAATCCATCTAAGAGACCCAAGACTCGGAAATTCATCATTTAATTTCAAGCATCTAGAGAAAGCCTTCTGATTCATCTCTAACCCTATCGTATCTCGCTGATCTTGCTATTCCTTCATTGTTTTTGGAGAATTCAAATGAGATCTTTAAGTGCGAGAGTGATTGGACTTGTTACAAGAGTGAAGTTTATCTTTTAATCAATATATTGATAATGGAATCTCTTATGAAAGTGGATGTAGATTCTCATTGGATCGAACCACTATAAAAAAAATTGTGTTCTTACTTTTATGTTTTAAGTGCACCTTTGGTTGCAGCCTCACTTTACTTTCCCTTACCAAATTGGTGAAGTGCATTTCACGCACCGTTAGTGTTGAAGACAAATCTCAACTTCAACAGTCCATAACCGGGCCAATAACCAAACTCATAAGCAAGCTCATTCCCAAACTCCTAACCAAGCTCGTAATTGAACTAATAACCGAACATATGTCTGAACATGTCTACTGCCATAATCGAGTATATAAACAAGCCCATAACCAAGCCTATGAAAAAGCATACAACTGAGCCCATAACCGAACACATAATTGAGCATATGACAAAACTTATATCCAAGGCTATAACCAAACTAATAATTATGGGCATAACCGTACACTCAATGTAGACCATAACCAAAAAAATGTAGATTTTAATTTTGAGTTAACTATATTTATATTTTACATTTTATGTTCTATGTTCTATGTTTTATATTTTATATTTTATGATTAAAGTTTTATTTTTTATTTTTTGTTTTTTGTATTTTATGCTCTATAATTTAAAAAGCCCACAGCCAAATGCATAACTGTCCTTATAACCAAACCAAACCCATAAATAAAGTAATCATTGAGCTTTTAACCAATCTAATGGCTTAATGTGTAACCGATCCCATAACAAAATGTATAACCAAGCCTATAATTGAACATATAACTGAAAATATAGACGACCCATAACCAAACTCATAAAAGGGCCAATAGACATGAATCCAAACATTCAATCAGGAACATTATCAAGGCTGTAACCAAGCCAATAACCGAACCCATAACAAAACACATAATTGAACTCATAACTGAGCTCGTAACCAAACTGATAATCGAATATATCTAATGCCATAACCAAAAATATAAACAAGCCTATAAAAAAGCCTATAACCAAGGCCATAACCGAGCACAAAATTGAACTCATAACTGAAAGTATGATCGAATATATATATCCAAGGCCGTGGACATAACTGAACACTCAATGGAGACCATAACCAAAAAATAGTATTTGTTGATTTAAATTTTAAGTTAATTATATTATATAATTTAAATTTTATGTTCTACATTTTATTTTTTCTATTTTAAAATTTAAAATTATTGTTTTATGTTTTATATTTTATATTTTGTATTTTATGTTTTATAATTTAAAAATGTACAATGCCCTCAACCAAATGCATAACCGTCTCCATAACTAAATCAAACACATAAACAAAGTAACAATCAAGCTTTTTTCCAACCTAATACCTTAATACATATCCAACTCATAACCAAGCCAATAATTGAACATATAAGTGAGTATATAACCAAGTCCATAACTGAGGCAACAACCAATCTCATAACGAAGCACATAACCAAACTCAAAACCAATCTCATAATTGAACTGATAGCCAAACATAAGGCTGAACATAAATCAAATGCCATAACCAAGAATATAAACTAGCCCATAACCAAGCCTATAACCTAACCCATAACCGAGCCCATAACCGAACTTATAACTAGCTTGTAATTGAACTGATAACCGAACATATGACCAAACATACATTCAATTGCGTAACCAAGATTATAAACAAATCCATAAACAATCCTATAAAAAAGCCTATAACTGAGGCTATAACCAAACTCATAATCGAACATATGACCGAACATATATTCAAGGCCATAACCAATAACCTATGGACATAACCGAACAATCAACGAAGAGCATAACCAAAAAAAAGTCATTTGTTGATTTAAATTTAAAGTTAATTATATTTTATATTTTACATTGTATGCTTTATGGTTTATATTTTATAATAATTATTTTATATTTTGCATTTTATGTTTTATGATTTAAAAATGTACAAGCCCTCAGTCAAATGCATAACCGTCTCCATAACCAAATCAAACCTATAAATATATTAATAATCGAGCTTTTTACCAACCTCATATCGTAATATATAACCAAACTCATAATCAACAGTATAACTGAGCCAATAATTGAACATATAACTGAAAATATAACTAAGTCCATAACTGGGCCAATAAATGATCCTACAACGAACCACATAACCCAACTAAAAACTGAGCTCATAATTGACCTGATAATCGAAAATAAGACTGAACATAAATCAAATGCAATAACTGAGAATATAAACAAGCTCATAACCAAGCCTATAAAAAAAGCCTATAACCGAGGCCATAACCATAACCATAACTGAACACATAACCGAGCCTATGACCGAACATATACCCAAGGCCATAACCAAACCAATAACCACAGACATAACCGAGCATTCAGTGGAGACAATATGCAAAAAACATAAAAATGTACTGTGTTTATAGTTTTCCCAATAACATAACCGAACATATACCCAAGGGCGTAATAATTATCTTTTATATTTTATGTTCTATGTTTATAGTTTCTATTTTATACTTTATAATAATTATTTTATTTTTTATGTTTTATAATTCAAAAATGTACTGTGTCTTTACCCAAATGCATAATTTTCCCAATAACCAAACCAAACCTGTAAACAAAGTAATAATCAAGCTATTAACCAACCTAATACCTTATGATATAACCCAACCCATAAAAAGGGTATAAGAGAATCTCCAACAAATCGGGTGTAGAAATCCGAATTTCTACACCTTAAAAAATTGAACTGACGGAATTGCCCAACAGTTTTAAAACCATGCTTTTGTTGAACAAACGCCTAGAAAATTAAGTGGGCCAGGCAGCGTTGAATTAGGAATTTCTGTAGGACCGTGCTATGTGTAGCAGGTAATATTGGAGCAAGGAATGTGGCTACGTATTGGAGCAAGGAATAAAGCATTGAAAATAGGACCAAATGCAGTTGACGTATTGGAGCAAATGTTGCCAAGTGCTTTGTGTACATAAAAAATGGGAATAAAACATAGCATAACGCATTAAAATGGGACCACATGCATTGTGTATTAGAAAGATGCGGCAGAATTATTTTGTCTACGCGCTTGTTGAACAAGCGCATTAAAATTGGACCACCGCTTTATTTCTGGCGTTTGTTCAATAAGCGCAACACCAGTTTGCAAATTCCGGAACTTTTCCTCTAGATTTCAGAACGGCCGCATGTTTCTACACCCTGTTGGAGGCCAATTTGGGTGCGGATTTCACATATTCAGATATCCAAGTCTTTGTTGGATTTGCCCAAACCGAGCCTACAATTGAACATATAATCGAACGTATAATCAAGCCCATAACCAAACTCATAAATGGGCATGTAGACATGATTATAACCAAACATCCAATCATGAACATAAAAAGTCCATAACCGAGCCAATAAATGAAACTATAACCAAAATTATAGTCGAACTCATAATCGAGCTCATAATTGAACTGATAACTGAACATATATCTAATGTCATAACTGAGAATAGAAATAGTGAATATTAGGCTCACGTCCCTAATTTGAAACTTAATTAGGCTCACATCCGGTCATAAACTTAATATAAATTAGGTCCCTGTTGTCAAAACTCATAAAATAATAATTAAAAAAAATTAAAAAAATTCGTAAATTAGTAATAAAATAAATTATGCATTATACAAAAAATTCAGTTCAAAAAACAACAAAAATAATGTCAGAAAGAAGAAAACAGCAAAAAAACAGAAAAAACTGCAGTTAAATGCATAATATTATGCACCTTTTTGATTTTATTGCATGCATATATGCAATTAACTGCAGTTCTTCCAGCGGATAGATTTAACTTAATATTTCAGTTCATTTTTATTTGCATCCAAATGTGCAAATTTCTCAAAAAAATGCACACATGTGTTCAACATTTTTATAGGATAAAAGTAGGGACCTAATTTATATAAAAAAAAAGATTTGAAAAATTTAAACCCGCCCCTTATTTTATTACTTCCGCCTTTTTTTATTTTATTTTTTAAAAGTACGTTCCTTCATAAAATTTTTTTTTCTAAAATATGGAAATAATTTCAGGATTCTACGGAAAAAAAAAAATAGTTGCATACATTTATGCAATTATTACTGATAATTGCATATATGTATGCAACTTTTCCGTAAGTTGTGTTCGGTTTGAAAATTTGAAACTAAACCTGCACAAATGTGTGCAAATATTGGGTATATTTGCACACATGTAAGCATGTTTTTGTTATGAATAAAAATCTACGAAGATGTATGTAGTGAAAAATATGCACGGATGTATGCAGGAAAATGATATATGTGCATACTATTATGCATTTAACTGGAAATTTCGTTTTTTTTTTTTCTGTTTTTTTGATTTTTGACGCCTTCTTTGATGGTTTTTTGTTCTGAATTTTTTAGTGTTTACATGTTTTATTTAAATACGAATTTACGTTATTTTTTTATATTTTTTTTATGACTTTTCAAAAAATAGGGACCTAATTTACAATAAGTTTATGACCGGTTTTTTTTTTTATATTTTGAAACTTAATAGGGACCTCTAAAAAACGCACCCATAGAAATAACCCCATAACCGAGCTTATAAAAAGTCAATAATTTAAGTATGTACCACACCCTCAATTGGAAGGTAACATTTGTGTGGAAAACAATCCAATTCCTCCGTTGCTCGTTGATCATTGATATAGCCAAGAGTTGTACATTTTTCGTATTTCTTAGTGGAAGTTAAGGACATAAAACTCAAAATTAAAACTCATACCTAAGATTACCAAGACATAAATCTCTATAGCCTAATTTCCAAGATATCTTGAGCTTTACTAATAGAAAATGAAAAGTAACTCGCATATTTTGTAAAAAAAAATATGTAGTTCTTAAAAAAATCAATAACGGTGAAAAAATGTAGCTTTTAGTCAAAATTTTACTTAATAACAATTAATTTGTATAAAGAAAAATAATTGATTTTCTAGTAGTCTAGAAATACTGTCTAGCTCCACGTCTGTAACCTAGTTAGATAGCAGTGGACGGTCCACTTTAAAAACCCAATTCAGTGGACAACCCACTTTAGAAACCTTGGTGAACGGTCGACCTTAAAAACGGAATGTAGTAGGTTGGTAATATGTCAATCTTTTGTAATATTTGTAATTATAATAATAAGTGTTACGAATAAATATAAAAACCTATCGGTGTTGTAAATTTTTTTTGGTTTTTTTGATTTTGAATGTTTTCCAAATACAAATTCATTTGTACCTTTTACGAGAAAAACTGCAAATTAGTTTGCCCTTTCAAACTTGTAATATAAAACTTTTACTCGTAGATTCATTATTATTTGAATTTTCTTATAATAACTTCAAAAATAGAGATCTGTTGTGCAAAGCTCCTATAAAAAACATCACTATTACCCAAAAAGTGTTAACAGTGTCCAGAGGCAATGTTTCCTAATTGAAAAAACCAATCAAAAGATGCTAGAATTTCACTTACAAATTATGTCCCATAGCAACCAAAATTCACCAAAAGACCAATGGTTGAAAACATCCAAAATGAATCCTGATCAAGCATAGAGGATAGCGGACGAAGTTGAGCACCAATGATCCAACCAAGAATGAAAGCCACAATGCATTGTAAAGCACAACAACAACCCACCAAAAGAGCTCATACTGGCTGCATAACCAATTTCCATAGTGCAAAAGTTGAGGGTGGGAAGTGGCAAGGCAAATCCTTGACGCAACTCTCAAATGTAGAGGAACTACGCAAAATCATTACCATGCAATAGCAAATTCATAGACTAGAGGGTTTAATTCCCCTGGTCCCAATTATCATGGACCCCCTGAACCAAATGAATTTGATCCCTTGATTTCGGTGGGACCCACCTGAAATCAGAGGGTCGGATCTATTTAGTCCAGGGGGTCCATGGTAATTCAGACTAGGTGATCCTGTGCCGACTAGAGGTATGAGACAATGATTCAAATATTTCACTGACTACAAAAAGACGAGACCAAGAAAACTTCGGATCACAACAAAGACAAATAACCAAATATGGTTAGTTGGAACAAAAAGACAGATCACTAGAATGCACTACTGGCACATATGAAAAGGTATGCAAACTACAAAACTGACAAATACTAAAATAAACCCATAACACAAACACTCAATCGAAGAAATGGAGGCAAATACCATAATAAGATGACATAACAATAAACTTACAGGTAACAAGCACCCATCCAGTGAAACCACAGCCATCAAAACCCAACCGTTGAACACCCAACCAACGGAAATTGAACAAGTACAAAAAAAAGCATTGATGTTACAAACTAAAAAACGGTAGTGATCAAACAATAGCCAATTTACTATAGGAAGTTCTACCCGGGGCGACCCTTGGGTAAGACCCCCAAGATGACCGCCTAGACCTCTGATCTTATACTGTGTATGTTTGGACATGTTCTAATAGCCTAGAGCATCTATTATCTTGATTTTCTTAGAGCCTATGATTATTAATTTTTTCCAGGAACGGCCATGTTCTACATTGGAAGTATGCATACAACACAATTAAAATAATAATTAAAATATAGAAACCCCTAACTTCCCCGGTTAGGAAAGAGCGGATACTTTGAGAACAACACACAAAAGAACGCAGACAGAAGAACATTTCATTGTTCATTACAATAATTCCATCAGAATACAAGAATATACATAGTATGAATATATATTACACATTTGACAATATCAGAGATTACAATAAATTACATAGCACCGGAAAAACAATACAAAACACAACTGAAAGTAACACACGGATACAGAGCTTTCCGAGCATCGTTCCAGTTGTAAATCAGGATCCTGTGAATATAAATCTGCAAAACCAAAACTACTAGCTGCCTGTGTCAAAATAAGGGCACCCAGATTTTAGGTTAAAACAATAAACTCCAGTTCATTCATGTGACTGGTGTGAGAACTAAAACAATTATTAATCTTTATTTTAAAGTTAGGCATATCAAGGGACCACGCCGTATAACACGGAACGGGTTTCCTTCCAAGAATACCAGTGCATAAAACAACAGCGCAATGCTAAATAAAGAAAAATGAAGCTATTATAAGACCCAGGCCCCATCACACAATGCAACGCAAGCCGGAGGATAGGGTTTTTACCTTATAATAGCCAAGAATGCTTGGTACGCTAAATTTCATGTTTTATTATTAATATAAGTGTATAGTGTCAAAACAATTTCAAATCATAAGTATCAATCATAGACGGCATAAGTGCCCCATACCACTATGTCGCCATACTAGGCTCTACAAATAAAACCGCAAAGTCACGTATTGGAAGTTGGATTTCCATCTGTGAACCGAGGCAAAAGATAGTCCTCTACCGATTCGAGATGCTCTAGCCCGTGTCTCAGGACCCAGACTCAGGTGGGCCCTTGGAGCGATAGGGCTGGTCCACCGATGTGGATTAAAATGTCTGAACACTGTGTTTCCCCACCTTTTGGGGTGTCAATGAGTCCAATGACTCCATCGGTTCCGGATCGACCGATATATCCGAGTCGCCTCGCAACAGCAACAACCACATAAGTCAAACTCGTCAGGGCGTGTAAAACCACTGACGCCACTTCTAGCTAGAAAGAAACGCATGTCCTCCCTGAGGTCATTCTCCCGTTTCTGGTTCACAACCAGGTTGTGAGGCTCGCAAATCAACGCTACACAAAGCTATGCCACACAGGCCATGCTTTGATCATCAACCACAAGACTTTGCTTTTCAACAAAAGCCTTGATCATATTGCCACTTAGGCATGCCACACAGGCAATTCACTCCATGCGTTTGATATCCATCAATATATAACCTTTGAGCTCGTACATCTCAAAGAAGGGCGTTAAGCAAGAGAATAAATTCTCCGCCGCCAAACAGATATATATTTAATAGAAATCAATCACACAGAATAAAATCCAATGTCAGGCACACAGTCTATTTACAAGTTCGTTCTAGGTCTGAACGAAACCGGAGGCACCTTGTACCTCGCATATCCATCGATCTCCAAGTACGTCTGGACGATCACCAACTGATTCCCTCATCCTGGGTGTATGGCCCAATCAAGATCATCAGTAATTATCCAAACGATGTTGAAGACCTCCGGTCTTTGACCACCGTCTTCATCCTCGACACCACGTCGAATCAGCTATTCAGAATGGGATAAACCCGGTCTTTCTGAATAATTCGCGTATATAATAAACAAGTGTTACACAAACACAACATACGCCTCATTCCAATTCAGAATATTCTTTTATTCAAATATTCTTATACTTTGGGAAATGTTCCCATTAATTTTATCAAAGATAAATTCTTTAAATTTATTCTTTAATCTTCTTTTGAATATCAATTCAAACTAGTCGGGATTAGCGAACCACACCAAAGTAATCATTTATTTTATTTTCCCAATCCCAACCTATTCATCCCATGAAGTAAAACTGGTCATACTTCATATCTAACACCACGGTGTTATCGGTAAATTCAATTACCATTTCACATTCAAATCTAATTAAAGATTTAACTATCGCCTGGGGCAAAACTGGTGACACTCCATTTTCGATCATTTCAATCTAATTAAAGATTCATTAAAACTCCACCTAGTTTTAATCTTCCCAAAAATCAATATTAATGATTGTTTAACTTGGGAAATCACATCCTGTCTTTAACCGGGTTAAAGAACCAATGTCATTTAAAACACGGTACACTGTAAACCCAAAATCACGTTCCATTAATTATTGGGTTAAAGAATAAGTGTTATTTAAATCACCGTTCATGATAAACCCAAAAATCACGTTCCATGAATTATTGGGTTAAAGAACAAGTGTTATTTAAAACACCGTTCATGATAAACCCAAAAATCAATTCAAATTCAATTCAAATTAAATACCATTTAATTGGTACACTTCATTAAATCTAAATAGAAAGATTTAATTTTTTTCTCAACTAGGCTTAAGAACAGTGTTAATGAAGACACCATTCACGAAAAACCCAAATCACATTTGATATTAAGTACAAGGCTCTAAATAGAAAATATATCGGCTTATATTCAATATCAAATTCTGCGACCAACAAATATCGTATTGAAAATAACGATATAAATATACCTTTCAAATTCCCATAACAATATCTGTATCATCACGAAATCCAACATAGAAATATTCCAAAGATAATTTCGATTCAAATCCATTCCAATTCAATTATTGGAAATTCTGGTTATTTTCAAAACCATTTCAAATCCACTTTATTTATTTTAAAAATAAATAGAATTATAATTCTAGTTCAAAAGTAGTTCATTTCGATAAAAAACTATTTTTATCTTTTCAAATATGGAAATTTTCATCCCAATTCTTCGCAAATCATTTCTTATGATTTTACACAAATTATTACTATTTTTAATAATTTTATCAAGGCCCGTACAGTCGATTTCCATCAACGGCCATCGAACTGCACTTACAGCGACCTTTTCCAAATTTGATTTGGACATAATTCCAAATCCAACCGTTAGATTTCAAATCCCTAATATTCGTTAGAAATCTCTTTTCGATACGAACCCAACGGTTCCAGTTTTAGGAGAATCCGACGATCGGATCTCCCGCAACGTCAATTCGAAGTCAATGGTCGAAATTCGTGAACTACCGCAGCGCGGCGCGTTCTATTCAGGCCATTATATATATAATATATATTATATATACTTCGTCGATTTCCTTTTAAAACGTATTTTATAAATCGTTTTAAATTCGTTCTCAAAACGATTTCAACTTCCTATTCAATTTCTAATCAAAATTGAATATTCCATGTCATCGATATATATATGATAATATTTTCAAAACATTATATTTTGAAATCACTTCCTTTTCTATATTCTTTATAAAAATGAATAAAATCGATATAAATATTGTTTGCGTCAAAATGACGCATATCTAACCAACACGGCTTTATATATTCCAATAACTTCGTTATTATATTCAACAAATGAATATTTTCTTCAACACATGAATATTTTTTTTTCAACACATGAGTATATATTTTTATTCAACACATGAATATATATTTTCTATTCAACACATGAATATTTATTTTCTATTCAACACATGAATATTTATTTTTCTATTCCACACATGAATATTTATTTCTATTCAACACATGAATTTATATTTTCTATATTGGAATGAGGCCCAATCAATTACCATATAATGTTAGTTATATGGATTTTCTACAACACATGTATATAAAGCAACGATAAATAATCAACCATCATCCAGAGTGCACCACACAACTGCATAAGCATTAAATATAAATAATTAACGCTTACACAGTCTGTCAACCCATCGATTGACATACAACTAAACAATCGGGATTAGTGTACGTCAAATATCATCCCAATACCCGTGTGGGGTTTCAAATCAACAAACACATATTTTATTTGTGCGGTTGGGCGATGTGTAAAATTTATCGTCCCAATCCATATCAGTCAAATCAGTGTATATAGATAAATCGTCCGATTTGTTTATAAATATTTATTTTATATACACGTTAAAAATCATATTTTTAATTTTAAAATATTTTCCACTATAAAATATTTTATTTCATTCCACATCACACAATAAAATTTCACAACACAGCAATCAAACAAACAAGTCATCCATGGTCTGTGGACGACGGGTGTCGGGTGCTGCTAAGCACCGTCTGCATCCTAGTTTATATTTCAACTAGAAACATAAATAAAAGGTGAGGAGTTCTCACCAAGAGCTAAACCAAACACCACGACTCTTCCTATGTAGAAATCTTCGTCGTGCTCGCCCTTTGTCAATTTCCTTGTCCGTAGCCACTACATATATAAAAATCACATTTTTATATTGTTGCTATGTATATAAAAATCACATTTTTATAATCACTCTTATATTGATAAAAATTCTATTTTTATAACGCTACTATATAGATAAAAATTCTATTTTTATACCGGTGTTCATATAATAAAGATTATATTATTTCCTCGCCATTCTCTATATTAAAATCACATTTTTATGTATAGATATCGTATTTTTATATCTCTACTACCTATGTAAAAATTACACCTTTACGACGCTACTTCCATGATAAAAAATATATTTTTATCTTGCTAGTAATATAATAAAAATTATATTTTTATTACTCTACATGAATAAAAATCATATTTTTATTCTTCCTATGATATAAAGATCGTATTTTTATTATCTATCTAATATAAAAATCATATTTTTAATACTCTACCTAAGTAAAAATCATATTTTTATCATCTACATTATATAAGAATTATATTTTTAATCTTCATATCTAATAAAAATCGTATTTTTATATATGCTATACATGTATAAAAATCAAATCTAACTTGTTACTTCATATGAAATAAAATCAAATCTTTCTTTAAAATAAACAACTTTAAATAAAAACTGAATTAAACAATTTCAAATTAAATAAACACTAAAAAAAGAAACTCACAGGGAGGGGCTGCGTCGGTCTGAGATGGAGGGGCTGAGGGGGGTTGCTCAATGGCGCGTCGATCGGGCCCTGAAGGGAGGTGGAAGGCTGCGTTGGGTTTCAGGGGGTTGCGGTGGAGGGTGCTGCCGGCGGTGGCGGGTGGCGGCGAGGCCAAGGGGGTGTGAAGGGTTCGCACGCATCAGAGGGGGAGAAAATCGAGAAGGCGGAGGAGGTCATGGAGGAGGAGAAGCGGCGGGAGGAGATGGGGGGCGATGTCAGGTGGGTGGCGCGATGAACGGGGGGCGGGGGGCGGATAACACGATCGATTTAGGGATATTTTTTTATTTCTTCTAAACGAAATGGAGGAGGGAGAGAAAGGATTGAGAGGGGGGGCCTTTATATAAATATATATTTTTTATTATTAAATTAATTCTAAAAAGCAACTTTTATTTTCGACCTCTAAACGAGACCCACCGCATGTCGTCCCTAGCTAATTACCCCCATTCTAAACACAATGGGATATGTATCGTAAGCCAGTTCGGCCGTTTCGATCGGTTTACGTCCAAATCAAAATATAACTCTATATATTGAATTTGAACGCACATTTCAATTTACCGGGGCCACATACTAACTCTAAAAATTCCCGAAAAATATTTTATAGCTTCGTATTGACGATACAGTCCTAACAAAACTAATTTCATCGAATTTGAAGGCCGTTTGAAAAATGGCCATTTTCCAGTCGATTAAAATCAACTGAAACTGGTCAAACGCATTTTCCTTTGCCACACTCACATAATGATTCAAAAAATTATGAAATTTGAAACCTAGCAATGTTATGACATCACGGATCCAAAAAAAGTGGTTTCGTCGAAAATCGAGGTCGTTTGCAAAATTTCCATTTTTAAGGGCTAGAATTTCATAGCGACTATTCTAAATTTTCAACTGGGCATAACTTTTTATTCCCGCTATGAAATTTCGATTTTTCGGATTCGTTGGAAAGATATTCTCAAATAGATTCTAATATTTTTGGTTTCATCAAAATCCAGTTTATTTTGAATCCTGTACATTCATTTTAAATATTCAAAATTCATCGAAATTGCCAAAATAAATTTTTTAAATTGGCTCAGAATTTCCGGGTTGTTACAAAAAAACTCATTGTTACAAATTTCACATCCATGTCATGGAGGTCTGAACTTGAATATTTTGCTACTTTGCAGTGGCTTTTGAATATAATATAGTAGAAACCTACAAAAAAAACCGTAAAAATAGTTTACTATAAAAGGAGAGAAGAATAAGGAAGAAATAAGCTAACTATAAACCCGAAAAAATAAATAATAAATATGATAATATTGCTTGCAGCATGCAATTTTGATGGATGTTAGTATATACACCTGCTTTTCCCATCACCTACATTTTTTCTCTCCTACTTATGAATAATACTATTTGTGAACTCAAATCTCATTGACTGCAATATACTAACTCACCTTTTTTTCCTCACCTTATTTCTCCTTGACCTGTTTGCAAAAGTTCATTTCTGACCACATTCCGATCCACAATTCGAACACCTCTTCATCAAACAAAATTCACTATCTTGCTAATTTCTGTTAACCTGAACAACCCCACCTTCAAACCTTCTCCATAGCTTACTTCATCAATCCACTACCTAATTGAACACCTACAATACCAACCATCCTCCTCCCGATCCTATCTACCTCAAAATCGCCTCAATAATCGATGTCATCTTCACCAAACCCAAACTGCTAAACACCACTTCACAACCCAAAAATCTCTTCTTTCTCACACCCCAACCCTCTACCTCACCAATACAACACAAATACATGCAAAAGTACATCAAAACAAGCCAAAACACCATTGCAGTAATCATCTCATAGCAGCACAAACGAACATCACCACCCATCATCATTAAAAATCAGAAAAATTACTTCTACAACAACTTGCTACCTACAAACTTGCATTAGTCCATATACAATCACCAACCTTCATCACATGCAACCACCAACTTCTCATAACGAAGAATACCACTTGCAGCAACAACAACCATAACACTCCATCAACAAATCTTCTTCTCTATCATCATCGCAACTCCCTTCCTTCAGGCAACCGAGCTGCTCAATGACACTTCCATAACCAACAAACTCTCTACTACGCTCCTGCACATAGAACTCCCCAGTTAACCTCATCGCTAATTATCAATACTTCCATAGCCTATACTCCAGAAATCAAATATTACTGTAACTTACCAACCTTTGAATTTCCAATGCAACCAACTCTTAGAGCCACCGCGACATCACAAGCATTACCGCTGTATCGAATTGCTACCAAAATCGCGGATTGAGCGGATGTAGTTGAGCTAAAGGAAGAACTAGTTTTGATTGGGAAGAAACTAAAATGAACCCTAATTTTATGATCTAAGCTAAAGCCAGAACTAGCTTCGATCAACGAATTGAGCATATGCGGTTAGAATGAAGCATATGTTAGATTGAGATGATGCAACTGAAATTGAATAAACCTAGTTTGTGGGTCAAGGAATTGATAAAAAGTTTTAACCCTTGTTTTTGAGCTTTAGCTTCGATCGAAAACAAAAAATAAATTAAAATCTGAGTTTATGTTGTAATATATAAGAGTAGTGAATATGCTTTTGTAATATTTTATTTAGTCCCACATCATGTGAATAAGTTTAACATCAACTCTAAAGCCTATATATAAAGAAGCCAATGTAATAGAAATTGAGTACACTAAAATCAATAGAAATAAAAGGTCTCTCCCCTATCTCTTTTATTCTCTCTAATGGCTTCTCTTTTATTATTTATTCTGTTTTATTTTATAACACGTTATTAGCACAAAATTCTATTAGATCTACTTGTTGAAATCTTCTATATCTACGTCTATGAATTTGCCATGTATGTAATATTTAATCGAGGATTGTTATTTCTTAGAATTCTAGATTTGTTCTACAGTCATTTTCTGTTTGAGGGTCATTGATTAATGGATCTATGAATTTGTTGTATCTTCTGCTCTTTTAGATGTGATTCGTACTTCTAGATCTCTTTTCTTTTTCATTTTTTTTGTAGATCTAGATTATGTTCTTGTGGATCTAACTTTTTAGATCTAATTATTTTTATTGATCCCAAATATGTGTAGTTTAATTCTTTCAATTCTTTGCGGATCAAATTTTGAGTTTTCCAAATCCAAATGGAGATTTGATTGTATATGTATTGTTTACATTATTGATGATGTAGAGGTAGATCTACTTTTATCCTTTCTAGTCTACTATTACTTTTCATATGTAATCCTTTTGGATAGACTAAAAACAAAATATCTCTTGAAAAAATGAGTTTTCTATGTATACCCAACAAATACATAATATCTCTTGAAAAAATGCTTTTTTTTCTATACCCAATAGAATTATGGGTATAAAATATAATGGTGTAGTATTTAAATTCAATAACAATATTGATTAAAATAAATTCTTTTAAATGAGAAACCTGAAGTTCATATGCAAATGACCTGAAGTTCAAATGACCTGAAGTTCATATGCAATTCTTTCAAAAGGGGAACCTGAAGTTCATATTCCAATTTTATGCTACACATTTTTTCTTAAAGAAATTTATTGTTTGAAGAGATCTTACATTTATAATAAATACAATTTTCTCGAAGAAATAGTAAAATGACTCTCGTATGTGAACAAAAAAACATTCTAGAAAAGTTGCTACAATTTAAATTTACAATAACAATATATGATTTATGGTAAAATTTGAAGTTTTATTGCAGTCATTTAAGAACATATTATATTTCCAAAAGAAATATTTTATTGTTTCTTAAGAAAACCCATATAAATAAAATTTGCATCCTAAGATCATATCAAGTAAGATCTAAATATTGATCTTAATTTTGCACAAAAAAAGTGAAAGCAAAAGCAATTTTTGTTTGTTAGCCTGTTTTGTGGCCAGGCCACCCAAAACTCAAATGATAAGGGTTAGATACATTAGAGGATTAAGCTCTCATATGTCCTAAAACCAGAGCGTGGATCGGATTGGATTGGGATAGCTCGGATCGGTTCGGATGGGATAGCTCGGATCAGTTCAGATGGAATAGCTCGGGTCGGATCGGATGGGTGCAGCAATACCGGTTCGGATCGGATCTAAGCCTCCTAACCGAACTGCCTCAAATAAGCAACTTCCCTTGTTGGAGACCTATTCTTGTGCCTATTTACCCGGACCGATTGACACTTGTAAGCTCATGAATGAAGTCATGCTCCCCACTTTCTCTATCATTTTCGAAGTCCTCCATGATGATGCCACATGGCCACACATCCCAACCGATTTTACACCTATAAATACACATACAACACATCATTTGAGGGGGGTTCTGACACTTAATTCATTATTGGCAGTCATAGCCGAATTTCTCAATCAACAACCACATTCTTCTCTAATAAAAGTCAATGAATTCGGAGAGAATAATTCATTGTATTTGAATGATTGTGTGAATGTATTCATTATAGTTGTAATTCTGAAATGAAATGAGAAACAATGAAGTGGATGTAGGCTAGTTAATGCCGAACCACTATAAATCTCGTGTCTCTGCATGATTTTCTATGTTTTAGATTATTATTCTTCGCAAATCATATTCAATTGGGTGTTAGGACCACTTTTTGGTCTAACATTGTTATAAACTGGAAAATTTAGAACGTGCAATTTCTATAATGGTAAGAGGTAGTTTTTATGTAAAAAGAAAGATATATATATGGATTGTATAATTTGAATCTAAGACATGTAACTTTTATTTGTGAATTTTATGTATAGATCTCCAATTTTTTTTTGAATCATTCATATTAAAGAAGGTAAAATCTTGGTTTTATGATTATGCGCTTTTTCTCAATTCTCGATTAGACATTAGGAATATATATGGTTTATTAGAAAATATGAATACTGAGAATGCAATACAACTATAAGTTAGTCATTTTATTTTTATTAATACTGTTGCTAGATCCAAAAAAAATATTCTATTGATTTAAGTAAAATTTATTTAATTTATATATTTTAACCACATAATGATTATTTCCATTGTTTTTATAATAAATTCTTTAAATGTATCGTTATGGTAATATACTATATTACCATATCATCATAAATCTATTAAATGCATTAGTTATTGTAAGTTAAATGATGTATGCTTGCGTTTGGAATAAGAATAGACATATGTATTATTATTCAATGTATTTAACAAGTAATATCCAATGTAATGGAAGAAGTTGTATAACTCAGAGTCTGACACCTGAAGTCTTGAATTATGAAAGGAAAAAAAACCTTTTTTGATAAAGTTTAGTAATTTTAAATCTTGACAATTAGTAAGAATGTAAAAGCTCCTAAATTAAAAGTATGTTAAGGATTGAGAACCAGAAGTTCATCATAATTAATAAACTTGATATACATATGTATGTGTGTATATATGCATAGGAACGCGAAATTCCTCAATTAATGAATTTGAAAAACTTCATAATTTAAAAGCCTGAAGCTTTATTAAAACTATGTGAAATAATAACATTATACTTCTTAAAGAAGTTACATCATATGCGTCAATGATAATGCATTCAAAGATTGCATAATTTTCAAAATGAGTTGTCTTGCTTATATATTTGTATTTATACATTGTATTGAAGAATAAATTTTAACAACTTGAAGTTGTTTGTATATTTTATTTGAACCAGAAGTTCAATATAGTTTAACAACTTGAAGTTGTTTATATATTTTATTTGAACCAGAAGTTCAATATAGATTAACAACTTGAAGTTGTTTATATATTTTATTTGAACCAGAAGTTCAATACAGTTCCAAATCAGATATTTTGGATATTATGATACGATCTTTAAGGTTCACATTAACATTGCTTGATAAGCAAAAATTAACGATTTGAACCTTATAAACCATTTGTTCTAGGATCGATAACTCGAATGATAAAAAATATGCATATCAATTACATATGTAATAGTGGATGCACGTATATACCCATATATGTGAATATTTAATTAACAATCTGAAGTTGCTATGAGATCATATTATAAATTATGCATATATTATTTAGTAATTCAAAAAGTTGATTGACATCAATATTGGATGACCTGAAGTCATGTGCATATTCAAATGATAGAAAATTCCTCTAAATTATCAGACCAATAAAAGAAATAAGCAATAAAATATGAATGCATCTTATTAATAAATAGGAGCATTATCCTCCTACAATTGAAATACATATAATGTATTTGCTGGCGCGATAATGGATCAAAAATGAGAATCCAAAGAAGGTTTATTATTTAATATGGCAATGTTTGTCAACATTGAGGGGGAGGATAAAGGGATCGTCAATGTTAAATATTTGCTAACATATAGAACAATGCAAAGTATTAAGTAACTTGCATAAATTGTCAATTATGTCCCTAATGGACTTTCTCCAATATAGATTTGAATCCTTGAAGGATCAAAAGATGTAAACCACCGCTGAAAATATGGTATGAAAGTCAGTTCAAAATATTTTGGGAGTAAGTCATAAAGATGCCAAATAATGGAGACGAGTGTTCTTGAAGAAACACTTAAGGGTACTTTGAAAGAAACCCATGACATGATTATCAAATAGCCCTAGAAGTGGTTTAGGTACCTAAAGCATGATAATTTTTGAGATCTCAATAAATCATGTATAGAACGACAAGGAATATATATGGACCTCATGAAATTCCCCTAAATAAGATATATGGTCCTGTAGTTCATAAGATAAAAATAGAAATATATATATAATGACAAAACCATAATGAAGTTACTGAAGCACCATAGAGTGTCAACAACATGTTATGTGCCATGAGCATTGTACTTTCAGAGATAATTGAATTGATTAAAGTAGTTAAAGTGTTTAGAACATTTACAATATCCTGAAGCTATATAAACGATGAAATTATACAAATTCCGAAAGAATTTGAATAACTTTGGGTATGATAAAGGATGCAAAGAGCAAGAAATGTAAATTACAACATTCTTTTAAGTACTGCTGTGATGAAAATCTTGATATAATTCATGATGGATAGATTACTTCCTACTTTCAAGAATTGTTGTAATGAAACACTTAATATCCATTGAAGTGGTAGTTGCGATATGAAAAACTTATTATAATATATAAGTCCCTAAAGAATATAAATAACATTTGTTGTTATAAAGAATACCAAGAACATGGATGATAGATTACAACATTCTTCTAAGTATTGTTGTAATGAAAATCTTGATATACTTCAAGATGAGTATATTACTTCCTACTTAGTGTTGTTGTAATGAAAATCTTGACATACTTCATTATTTTAAGTGTTGTTGTAATGAAAATCTTGATATATTTCATTCTTTTAAGTATTGTTTTAGTGAAAATTTTGATATACTTAAAGATCAGTAGATTACTTCCTGCTTATTGTTGTTGCAATGAAAGTCGTCTTATTCATCAAATGTGTATTGCAATATGCAAACCCGATTGAAACACAAAATAAGACGTTTTAAATAAGAAAATATGCCTGAAGCATGAAAATACATATGATGTTTTTAAAGAATAGTTAACTAATAAGTATCTATAAGTAATTTGAGTTATTGACAAAAGAATACGAATTCAGAGGAAATTATTAAATTAGGGGGAGCATCCACAAGTATGTTATAATGAACTCTTTTTCCTTAACTAAGTTTTTTCCCACTAGGTTTTCTTAGTAAGGTTTTATAATAAGGCATTTTCATGATCCAGAAGTATCAACCCAAATAGTAACATATGAAAATAAGTTATATTGTACTCTTTTTCCTTATTTAAGATTTTTCCCATTGGGTTTTTCTTATTAAGGTTTTAATGAGGCATTACATTGATCCAGAAGTATCATACTCCTTTTGACATAGTAAATACAACATTTTATATTGTACTCTTTTTCCTTCACCAAGTTTTTTCCTAGCAAGGTTTTGACGAGGCAACATTTTGACCTAGAAGTGTCAAACATCTTTCGATGTAGTAAACTATTATTTATAAAGACAAGGTAGCTTGCATGGTTCAGATTCAAATGAATTATATCAAGGGTGATAGGATGGAACATATTTCTTCTAAATTTCTCTTCAGACATGAAACATGAAAGGATAACAAGAAAGGGGATAAATAAATTCAGTTTCAAGAAAAGCGGGTAGTTCTGTTCTCAAAGGCAATATCCAACATTTCAGAAGATAGTGTACAAAATTGGCATGCGTCGACTACATCAATAGACTAATTGAATAATGCGTTATAAATAAGGGGGAGCATAAAATATTATGTTATAATGTACTTTTTTCCTTCACTAATATTTTTCCCACTGAGTATTTATTAGTAAGGTTTTTAATGAGGCGTTATCTTGATCCTGAAGTAACAACACTTATTATAACATTGTAAAACATGTTACCTAAAATTAAAATAAAATTGCACTCTTTTCCTTGTTCATGATTTTTCCCACAGGTTTTTTCATAAAAAGGTTTCTAATAAAGGCATTGGTTTGATCCCGCAGCATCAAACTCTTATAAGGAATATCATTTAAATATGATTTCCATAATGTCACACGTTGTACTCTTTTTCTCATTCAATGTTTTTCCCATTGGGTTTTCCTGGTAGATTTTTCAAGGCAACAGAAAATAGCTATATCGACTGAACGAATATATGCAAGCAAGATAATAATAAGGAGGAGAAATCATCGTATAAGTTTTAAAGGGACAACTTCAAGTTAGCAGAGCATTCAAGATTTTGAAAACGCATATTTAAGGGGGAGTGTTGTAATATATAAGAGTGAATATGCTTTTGTAATATTCTATTCAGTCCTACATCAATTGAATAAGTTTATCAGCTCTAAAGCCTATATATAAAGGAGCCAATGTAATAGAAATATAGTACACTTGAATCAATAGAAATAAAAAGTCTATCCCCTATTTCTTATGTTCTCTCTAATGGCCTCTTTTTTATTATTTATTATGTTTTATTTTATAACCGTTTTGTAGTTTGAGGAAGGTTAATGATGTAGTTTAGTTTAAATTGTCCTGTAAAATAATTTTTTAAAAGGATGGTCCTGGAAACAAATAGATTGGTTTGCGTAAGCCCTTTTAGTTAATTTCCAGTTCTCATAAATAGTGGAACATATATATTTTAATAGGAAAAAAGGAAAGACATTTGTAATTCAAATCTTGTTCTCATTCAAGTTTTCAGAATAACATACATCATATTGTTGTTTTGCTACTTTTAACAATTGCATGATCCATATTGTCAAAACCTCAAAACCATAAGTAATTCTAAAATCTAAATCTATTTTTAGTCTTTTTATTAACATCAACATCTACATAAATACCGATATTCATTTGCTAACATGTTTATATTGTTGTGCAAAAAATTGCATAGATGCGAAAGAACAATAAACGGGATCTAGATTTGCCAACTGAACATCAATCTAACAATAATTATTCTATTACTCTAAATAAATAGTAAATAACTATTAAGAAGAAAATAAAGTCTAAGAATATTAATACTAGTTCCACTATCATCAAGAAGATAGTATATGTCCAGTCCAAAGGAGAGAGATTTTATTCCACATAATATAGAGGTACAAGAGATTACAAGATTAAAAAAAGATTACAAGATAAGAGTTTAAATAACCAAATCCCTAAATCAGGGTTAACAAGAAGAGACACTCTATTTGGGGATCTCTGGCTGAATGCTAGGATGGGTCTACAATGAAGTCTACCCCCAATATATAGCCGGTGAAATATATGTGAGACATCAATTATCTTACCAAGATATAATAGAGGCAAATTACAATGGCAACAAATTGTACAAACATAGCAAGTAACTCACCCATTCCTTTTAGCAAAGACAGAAGAAAATAAACACATATTAATGCAGTTACAAAGAAAGAACAATATGCAAATCTTCTTGCATATATTATTCCTTAATCTTCATATACATTTATTTCCTTACCATCTCATATAAATGATCACTAGTACAAAACTGTTTATTTGTGTCGCCTTATTTGCGACGGTTTGGCTAATAACAGTAGCGCATAGGGTTATATGCGACCGTCCTAGCTACAAACCGTAGCAGGTTGTCAGGGGAATGAAGCATAAGACAAATTTACGACGTTTTTTTTAAAACAGTAGCAAATATTTACAATTTGCGACAGTTATATATAAATATGTGGCAAATAAAATGGGGTTGGAATTGATGAAGTTTAATTTTTCGACCGTTAAATATAAAACGGTCGCATATACCATGTACATTTATTTGGGTTCGTTCCTTTCCTTAACCTATTTTCTCTTTTAGTCAAATAAATTAAAGCCGAATCAAACAAATTAAATCACAGCTTCGAACAAAATTAAATCTCATCAGGTTTCGAACATACAAAATTTAATCTCCTCAGTATTTCGATCGAACGAAATCCCGCCTTCATCCTCCAGATCCATTTCGATCCCATCGGTTTCCGACCCGACGTCTTCGATCTCCTTAAAAGCCGCGTTTCAGATCTAGTAAGTGATGCATTAAAGCATAATGCTATCTCAATTAGATTAAATATTTTGATATCAATTTGATTAAAGCATCATGTTTTGATCTCAATTAGGTAAGTGTAGTTAGCTGGACTAGTTTAAAGTATAATGCTTTGATGTCAATTCGATTAAATGTTTTAATGCTATATCAAAAACAAACTGTACTAAAACTTTGGATACATAGATTTTTGTTGTTCGAGAGATGTCATTTAAATATATGATTGCTTTGATTTGTGTAAAGCTATGTTGTAGGCATCTTATATGATGATTTCGATTTTTGTTGTTATATGCAAATCTGAATGATGTTCGTTGCATGAATAATGTTTGTTTATATGCTCATATGGTTAAAAACCTCCCCGAGTCAAATTAAAGGTTGAAGTTGTGGAGCAAAAGACATCATCTTCACGAAAATATCATATTTACTGTTGTACTTTGATATTGGCTAAGTGAAGTTAATAAATTAATGCTTGCAGAATCATAATCTAGTTTCCCGCAGTGGTCATGGCCATGCAAATAGAAGACAGATTCCAAGGAAATTTTGGTTGGCATATCAAAATTATATTTATACACTACTTTTACAAAAAGCCAAAAAAAAATTTATTTTGTAGACTATGTCTTCCACCATCTTCACCTAATATTGTTGTTTAAAAGCATTCCCTAACCTAGAAACGTTCCTTCTGTTCTTGTACGAAACTGAAATTATCTTAACTCAGCCCTTGTTTCACCTTTGTATTATAATGTTGAGGCATTACTTTATAAGATTTTATACTTATTTAGTCATTCCGTGTAATATTTCAATGGCTACTGTATTATCAAATTCAGATTTAGTGACGTTTTAATTTATACATGACAATGTTAAGTGAAAATTATATTGCTATTATCGATTGATGTCATTTGGAATCTATACATAGTTACATGCTATTTGGAGGTATAACGAGTGTAGATAAAGGAATACCTTCCTTATTTTTATATTGCTTGTAGGTCTAAACCTGTCTTCAGAACGGAAGTGCTTAATAGATGTAACCAGGTCATGAAGCAATATCACATTTTTGCAAGGAATCATCAATCAAATTAAATCGTACATTATTGTTTTATATACCATGACTTCCTCATGTTTCCAGCAATTTGCCTGCCAAACCCATTAATATTCACTATTGCTTATTATTTCCAGGTTCATATTTTTTCATATTTAACACTGAACTCTACATGCTCAGTTATCTTGTGCGCAGCTGGCGACATTGTGTTGTGTCTGTAATATATGGTGTGGTGTCTATATGCCTAATGGCCCAATATTCTCTAACTCGGTTGCCCGTGGATGCTTCAAAGAAATAGGCAGAGCCTTAGAGGTTGGCACTATGTTTATGATGTTTTTTTGGGTTTGTGTTATGCAGTGTGGCGATCCTTCAAACCTCGAAGGAAAAAGATAGAATCAGGTTTGATACTTGCTCCACAATCAGTCATTAGGTGGCGTCTTTTTTGAACACTTTTTAAAACATTAGTCTGAGAACTAAGATAAATCTACCAGACTACTGCTATGCATGGGTCATGGATCATTGTATGATATTTTGAAATACTGAAATAATATCAGTTTCTTTGTCAGTAACTTTTTTTTATAAAAGAAACACTAACAAGAAAAGATAAAAACATTCATTTTCTAGCAACCTAAACCATTGTTAGATAACATATACAAATATAAAGCCTTTCCGCATAAGTCGGGAGGTTTTTTAGATATGAGTTTTTTAATGGAACTCTAAAAGAAGGGAACTACCATAATGATATTTAACAAAGTTCCGAAGCAAAATATATGAATATACTGAACTTCCATTTATTTCTTTTTTGATTATTTGGACAATTTGAGGTTAATTCAGCCTTTCTCTTTTTCATGGTTCGCATTTGCTTTCAGGGGCATCATTTCTGAAGGTCTATGAACTGTAGTCTAAATCATTTTTGAACCCAGAGGATGGACTAATGCATACTACATTGCACATCAATCATCTTTAGCATTATATACAGTGGGGATCGACACAAAAATAGTAGCTAGAATAGGTATTGCTTATTAATTATTATTATTACGTTTGATAATTATGCAAGTTTAGAATGCATTACTTCCCCTATCATATCAGTTGGACTTCTAAATGTACATACATGTACATACGCACATGTATGTGTATATGTAGATAGGTATGCTTACTTTCCCGTGTATCATCAGTATTGACTGAAAATTTGACTTCCTTAATATAGGAGCTAGACAGTTTGTTGTGACATTACTGTGATGAACTTTATCATTGAAATTGTTCCTATTAGTCACATCTGAGATACTGTTGATGCTGCTATAAACCCTGTTCAAATCAGGTTTCTCAGCATCAAGGAGGGAGCCAGTTGTTTGATAACTGTTGATAGTGGTTTTAGCATTGGATTTACTGGCCTTTGAAAACATGGGATTAGTGTAATTTCTGCAAGTAGGAATAACTGAAGAGTTCTTCCCATTTTATAATTATCCCTCCACTCTTTAATCAAAGTTGTCATGATCATAAATATGCTTATCTTAATGATGACTTGAATTGTATGATTGCTTGCTGCATTTCTAGAGTAGAATATTATATTTAGCTTCTATACTTTTCCAAAGTTGAAAGCTGTTTAGAAAAAAAACCCATTCCTTCCGATATCTTTAGACGTCACTTGCATCACTAAGTAATAATACTCACTGGTCAAAAAATTCTCATAAATTACCTACAAATGTAAAACGTGCAACTGCTATCAGCTTGACTAAATTATTTGTTGCAAAGTACAGTGGATGTGTTAACAGAATCCTTAACTAGCCTTCCTTTTCCCATTCATTGTCTATAAACAAACAAATGACTCGTGAGTAGTCGTTCCCATTACGAATTCTGCTAACCAACAAGACTTCGATAACTCTTGTGTTTGTCTTTCTGTGCTCGAAGATAAAGAAATCAAAATCCTTTTGTAGTCTCTTCCTTCTCTTTTATCAAGTTTATGCTTAAGATTAATGTTAGCTGCTTATTGCTTAATAATAAAATAAACATGCAGTATATCACTTTATAAGCTGTTCGTTGAAATTTCAGTGGCAACCAGTATAGCTTTGGAAACTTCAGTACAATGTCTGAAAGGACTTCAGTAATAATCTGTTTCTTCTTTTTCGACCGTAGAGGAAGATTAGGATCATATCGACTATTTTATTGCCTATTTATATACATATTAAATTCAAGGAAGTCAGTTGATCTCAAATTAAATACAAAAGAAAAGATACTGCATTCTTTATGTCAGACAGAAATTTGTCTGAACAGAAATCATGACCTTGATATTTGTATTTGTTTGCGTAGGCAGCATTACATATGCATATTAGTCTCCATCCATCAATTTAAACTTTGTAAGTGTTAATTAGCTACAGAACAAGGATAGATATGTGTAAATTGTTCTGCAGCTGCATGTTGTCTTCTTCTTTATGTCTAATTTCAAAGTTGCTTTCCTCTTCCCTTTCATCTTTTATTGACAGTTTATGAAATTATACTATTAAACGTTCAATGTACATCGCGACATGGAAATGTATATATCCTGGATAGATATCGAATAAATATTAGGATTACCTAAGTAGATGGTTATCAAGCAATTTAGTTTAGTTATGTTGTTTTAACCAATCCTCAACAGGGCAATACTGTACCTTGTTGATATATGCATGATATGTATATTAACACGTCATATTTGCACAAATAAATTTATAAAGGAGACACAGTAGCTACCTGGAAAAACTTTAAGAAGTTATTTTTGTTTCTTGTTTTTTTTGAAAGCAAAACTAAAAAATTGATTGGAAAAAATAAAATGGCTTTCAAAATTATTTTCCTTTCATATTTTAGTTTACAACAGTTTTTAATATAGCCATTTGAATTTGATATGTCCATATCATAATGATTTTGATATTGATTCTTCACGGAATCACGAATTAACTAGTGAGAAAGCGTTTGGCAACCTGACTTTTTATTTGTTTGATTATGTACAGCAAAAGAATTTTGACAGAGAAGAAACACGTCTAATTCTTATTTCATCATGTGAAAGTTAAATCAGTAGTTATCAAATAATTAATTAGATTCAAAATAATGAACCATCTAATTAAAATCTACCAGAAACAAAAATATTGTCTTAGTGGGAGAAGTTCGTTAAAAAAAATTCAGAACTTGGAAAAACCAAATTAAGTCATGCATTATTAGCTTTGTAAACTGATTCCTTTGTTTATAGTTTTGTATCTAGTAAGTTATCTCAACTCCTTTATTTATGGTTTACTCATGGGATGATGATGGTTTGCGAGAAGTCAAATCAGTATAATTGTTTATGGGGTTATTTATTATCATTTAAGTTTATCTCAACTCCTTTGTTTACTACGTAAGAGGTTAGTCCTCACGGGGCCAGTTCGCATAAGATAATGGAAATGACATATAATGACCTATATCATCAAGTGCTCAAGAAACAATATGAATTATGAGTTCATATAGGAGTAATCAGGTTATCTTTAATAGAAGAAATAAAGATAGTGTCTGTTCTGTATGGTGTGTGCGTGTGTAAAAGTGTTGTCGGAATCCTAATTTATAGGACAAAAACATTATGAATGGAGTTGTCAGAATCCTAATTTATGGGAGATCTGGTGTGTATGCAAAAGTGTTAGTATCCTTATCTGTGTATCCAAGTTCTATTTTGAATATGAGTGTGTTTGATATTCTTCCTGCAGTGTACAAAAGTGTCTGGTGTGCATGCTAAACTCATGCAACAAATAGCATATTTGCAGTTATTTAACATTGTTTTTACTTTTTACTGTTGGTTTTTGATAGTGTCCATTTATGGAAATTGTTTGTGAATATGTTTTGTCGCACTTAATTTAGATGAAGCTTTATTTAACTGTTTCTTCAAGGAGATTATAATTTTTTTTCGTTCAAATAGTTTAAAGGGGTATTTGGTGAGAATTTGAATCCAAATCAAATTTGATTCAGAGCTGCATCTCACTGCTAAACTGATATACTAATACGTGCAGGATTACTTTGAAATTGATTTTTCTCTATTAAACTTATAAATACCAATTGCTTAAATTTAGGAAAGGAAACTGAAAATTAACTCCATTGTTACCATTTTTTAAAGATGCCTATACGCTTTATATGGGAATTTTTGTGTTTTATATTCAGAAAGGAAGTAATGTTAAGGTGAGGATTTTAATCCCTAATATTTATTGTGAAACAAGAAAGATTTCAGACTAGTCAAACATCAACAAAGAACTTTCAAACTTTAAGCATTGACGCATGACTCTTCTATAGTCTATTATTGTCCATTTAAAGTCACATATTCAATTTGAGATGCCCACATCGAACGTGCTGTGTAAATAAAATAGCTAAATAAGAAACAATAACAGTGAAATGCCTATACTGAACGTGCTGTGTGGAAACCATAAAAATTGAGTACTTATATTGGATATTGTTGTACATGTTTGCTTTTTTGTCCATGTCTTTTTCCTAGTTTAAAGCCATGAATTTATAATGCATTTTCAATAGCCGAGCATGTAGACTGGAAAGAGCATGAAGGAAACAGGCTGTGTTCCTTATCACCAGCACATGCAATGTTGCTTGAAAAATGCAACATAGGTTGGTTCTGAGCATGAAACTTGAAAAATTGCAATGACAAAAGGCAGAGCTGTATATATGCTGGCTTGAGCATGAAACAGTTGCATGGAGTACTGCAATATGTCTGGGTGCAGTGGTGTGCTGCCAAACCATATTCATAGTTCACAGGTTTGTTCTTGTAGGTATAATACTAGTTGAACTATTTAGAACTAACATGCTATTTAATTATTGATGTGCATTCAAAGAAAAGGGAAGATTGTTCTTCGTTGTCAAATATTGATATATGAATTACAATGCAATGAAGTTAGCTAAATTATAAACTCTTAAATAGATAGGAAAGACCATAAAATAATATATACATACATAATTGTATCATGGTTTTCAAATTTCCTTGGTTCCTCTGGAATAGTGATATTTACGAAGTACAACTCTATGTTATCTAAGTGTTGTGCGATTGGAATGGAGCTATTCAAGGCTTTAACATTTTTTTATTTTTTATTTTTTAAGTTCTAAAAGCAGAAAAATCAACAGTTGTCATTTCCTAATATCAAGCAATTCAAAGATAAATGAAAGTTTCTTTCCATTGAAAATACATGTCTTCAACCCTGATGGGCCGAAGTAGTCTCCGCACTCATTTGTGTTTCAGGTGCTGCAATCAATTTGTTCCATAATTACCACAAAAGCAAGCAACATTGTATTTCTTGTTTATCAACCAACACAAACCTCAAAGATGCTAATTTCTAAAAATTCCATTCGTTATGGATTCTGCATGCGCACCTGTACGATACACCTCTTATGAAATGGGCAGTCATAGGAATCGATGGATGGGTTTATTGACTTCTAGGTTCTAACATCGACTTTTTTGGACAAAAAAAACAATATTTATCACTATTACTGCTAAAGACACCAACGAATTAACCAAAATATTTCACCATATAAACTTGAATATTATCCCTGCATGTGTAATTAAGACATGGCTACCACTTTTGTGATTTTACAGAACTATAAACGAACTTTATTTTTATTTGCAAATAACGACTAAAGCATAGTTAGGGTAACAGAATACATGGTTACTATTACTCAGGCCTGATAAAATCTTAGTGAACTCATTATTCATTTGCATATGAACTGAGAGTCTCATCTTTGTCATACAAATAGAGATACATGCTGCTACTTTTTTCTCTCTCCAAGTTTTAACTTCTTTCCCATGTTCAATCTACAGTCTAGGATGCAAATTTATCCCACTGAATTGGAAAATAGTATGATATTTAATGATGTTCTAACGCTGAGCGTCAGTTTCTTTCTATTTAGTGAATATGGAATTGTCATTTTCAATCAAGTGCACCATTTGGGAATAGCTTTCTTTATTCATGTTTAAGATCCAAATATTTTCATCCTTTAATGTGATGTGATTCAACAAACAACTTCCATTTTTTGTCTTCAGTTTACTGTAATTTTATTATTCTTGTAAAGAACTCTCCTACTTAATTGTTTGTCCTCATTTATTATCACAGTGCTTTGCTTTGCTGTACAGGTTTTAAGGTTGTAGACCAACCGAAACCAGCTAATCTTGGTGAATTATTCTCTGAGTGTTCTTTAGATCCTTATAACGATGATCCTTATGCATTTAATTAGAGGTAATCACATCAAACTGTAATCTTATATCTAAAGAAAAATCTGATGTCCAGGAAGTGGAAATCTCAGTCACCGTTTCTTTATATTCACACACGCCCGCACACACATTTTGCTTCTGTATATTTGTTCTTGGTGTCAATCTTTCACCTCTCTTAGACTTGCTAACTGCCAGTTCCAGCTTTGTTCATAAGTTCGTGTTTAATGTCATCTTCATTCACCAATTGAATGCCTTTTCTGAAGTAATATACTTTCTTATTTCTACTCTTTATAATATTTTTTAAAGCTTATATTGTTAGTGGCTATTTTTTGTATGTCTGGTTTCATACAATTTATCTGTGAACTTCAGTATATAGATAATAAATGTCATTGGATTCTATAAGCCATTTCCCATTGAATTTCAACGAATTCAATAATGCCATGCTATAATGAATGATAAGTATGCCTTATTTTACTGTACTTTTTTGCATCTTTCACATGATACGTAATATTTGAAATCTGAAAATATATTGATGTCGAATCCCTCTCTACACAGGCACACATTTTCTTCACTATTTTTGTGTTCCCACTATCTGCGATATTAAATTATATGAGTTCGAATCATGAAGACAATTCAAGAATTACATTTAGTTATCAGGTCATAGCTTGATTTTATTTGTTATCTCTTCAATTACATTTTTATTCTTAAAACATTACGAAATATTTCATCTTTGTGACAACTGACAACCATTAGTTGCAGATTATTATTTGATGAGATGGTCTCATGAGAGGAGTTGTTCCATTGTTCTGGCATTAAAACAGGTTTTAATACTGCATAAAGTGTATTTCTGTTTTTATATGTATGAAGGTGAATCAAGGCCTAAAGTGCCTCTGTTGCGTTATCATCACATCATGTTATTGGATAAAGTCAAAGGAAACGAATATTTATCTTCATTATATACAACATAAATATAAACATGCATATTTCTGTGGCAGTTCACATATGATGGTATTATTTGGAATGCAGTTGATACTCCATGATAACTAGCACAATCATTAAGCATGTTAGTTTTGTTTACTTTTTTCTTGAATATCTGTTAGAGATTGTTATAGATGGATGTATTCGTTCAAACAAATATGGCTATTTTAAACAGCATTATTATTATTATTAGTATTTGCATTTACGCATTAAATTACCATCCAAGGTCGAGAATAGTTACGTATGAAAGCATTTATTTCTTGTGCTACGTCCGGTCTGCATCTTGTATGGTGAAGTTTTAACTAGTTCTCTATATTTACAAATAACGCACCTGAGTGAAATGTTTCTCCTGTCATAGTCAGTTAATCAACGAATGATCATTTCCTTGTTTGCATATTTTTTTGTATCCAATTTCACAGTCCGGGATACTATGTTTGGTATAATTTTCAATTGTAGTCAAAATAATGCTATGTTGCTTTTTTGACAGATGTTGATTCAAGCCAATCATCATGACGACAAATTGTGCTATTTAAGTTTTAATTCAGCTTGATGATTCATTTTGTTCTTTTGTAGTCATGTGAAGAATGTTAATTTCTGGTGAAATAAGTATTCTGCAAGTATTTACACATATTGGTTGGTGCATAACATATGACTAGTTATAATTCATGCAAACTAATTTTGTTGTACGGTTACATGCATTAGTGTTTTCTTTTTAAATGATATAAGATTTTGTGAACTATGTATGTATTTCTTGAACTGCTTATATAATTACATAAGCTTGGAATTGTTGCATTGTATTGACAACTGACAATCAAAATGGTTGAGATAAATTGTGATTGGATTAGCCTTTTGATTTCAGAAGTTACTCTTTTGCGTCAGTTGTTAAAAAAACGTAGCAAAAATTAACTTTTTTGCTACGGTTGTAAATAAAACACAGTCGCAAATGTTAAACTTATGGCATCGGTTATTTAAAAACCCGTCGCATTAGGTCAAAGTTTTGTAGCTAAATATCGGTGTGTTGCGACGGGTGTAAAAAACCGTCACGAATAAGTTAGTCTACAGCGACGGATATTCAATAATATCCGTCGCAAAAATGAGTATATTGCGACGGTTTAAAACCGTAGCAATAAGTTTACACCTATTGCGACGTTCGCATTTGCGACGGTTTTAGAACAGTCGCAAATAGCCTTAAACAACCGACGCAAATGACCTGTTTTGTACTAGTGGATATCCAATAATTATTCATTTTCATAATGAACACATATGATTATTTCTTCCTTTTGATATTTATTTCCACTTGTTGATACACTTTTTTGTCGAAGCTATCACATGTCAATAATATTGTCAACAAACACAAAGCGATTTGGTCGAAGTCGCAATGTAAGCATAAAAATGGCACGAAACACCTTTAAATGACCTCTTTTGGGCACGAAAATTTAGGCTTTGGCTCCACACTAGATCCGTCGAGTATAAAATTCAGCCTCTGGCTCCACACTAGATTAGTCCAATATAAAATTCGAGCTCCGGCTCCATACTAGATCAGTCCAGTATAAAATTCGGGATCCAGCTCCACACTGGATCAGTCTAGTTTAAAAGTCGGGCTTCGGCTCCACATAGGTCAATCTAGTATAAAATTCAGACTCGGTATCTCCTGCACTGGATACGTCCAGTATAAACATAAGACTTCGGTCTCATCCCCCCTCCCGAATAGTCGGTCACGAACTTTGAACTCCGATTCGCAGCCTTGGACTCCAGTCCACGATTTCCCCCAAAGACAAGGCCTATCGGATGTTGAGATTCTCCAAATAAGTTTTCCAAACATAAGAATTACCTGACTTGGTCCGTCGAGCACGGGAGTTCCTTATCGCAACCCTCTAATCATCAAAATCTTAACAACCTGGCCCTTTATGCATATAACATAACACAGCTGGGTCCGCCAAGTGCAGGGTCCTATTTTGCAGGTACATATTTACTCCGGTAAGGCTCAACAAGCCCGTGGCTTCTTATTTTCAGGATCTCAAGCATCCTAGGGTCGATAATCCATTGTAAATACGATCCCAGCGCTCATCATATTTATATTCTAAATACGATCTCAGCGATCGTCGAGTTTCTATACTAATATGATCCCAATGATCATCGGATTTCAATTCTAAATACGATCCTAGCGATCGTCGAACTTCTATTATTACGATGTCAGTGATCGTCTGTTTTCTATTATATTACGATCTCAGAGATCGCCAGCTTTCATTGGATTAAAAACTTTCTGGTTTCTAGATTCATATACAACACCCAATGTGATTGTGGCTCTTCGGTTTCATGGTTATAGGTGTAACGACCGAAATTTCCAGTACTATTTGAGATGACCAAACAACACCAGTCCAACCCAAATTGTACTAGAAACCCAGACGCCAGTAGAAAGAATTTAGGGGATGAGATAATAAAGAAAGAAATATTAGAATATAAGAAATAAGAAGAAGAAAACAAAACATGCAGAATCAATCTCACATCGCAGTGGAATCAAAATATAATATAGAAATAACTTTATTGAGAGCTTGAAATCAACTTATAATCATCAGAGTACATCAATTCATCTAGACAGTTATAATATCCTGTCATCATATACAACACATAGCGGAATAGTAACAAATACGTCTGAACTCCTCCAGCACATCTTCTGAACTTCTTAGTATCCATAAACCTGAACCTGTACGACCCAGTCTAACCCGAGCATTACAAACGCTGGGTCAGTCTGGTGAACCAGATTGAGAAAAACAATGTTTTAGAGAAATCATCCAACTGGATTTTTGAAGTTAACAAATCTTTTTAAAAGAAAAGGATATAATCGTAAGACCAAATCCACACATAAATATGGACAGTTTTTACCTTACGATAACCCAAAACATTTTTGAAACCATATATCTCTTTTGATATTATAATAGTGTCTAAATACAAGCAAAGATCAATCGAGCAGAACGCTTGCATCTCATGCTCCACATATATAGTATACACTCAAAACCGCGGGCGCTTATTGGAGATTGGATTCCGACTATGACAAGGTATGGAACCACCTGCCGATAGTGTATCTCTATAGGGGAATACACTGGATTCAACAAGAATGTCTTGCAATCCGTCCCACATATGAATGACCACTCATTTTGCTTGAGTGTATCGAATGTATATCACCAACGGTTGGGATCAACAACCATTTCCCGAAAAGGGACAGCATCAAAATAGAATAAAGAAGGAAATGGAATTTCTCTAGATAGCCGATTATACACCCTAATGGGAGCAACCCATGTAGCTATGTTGCCTGCCCGATTTTTTGTCATTTCTCGGTTGTGAGGGTTGAGGTTAGAATTTACCTTTAGAAAATTTGGTCATCATTTACTTTGAGTGCTACATTGCCAGATCCGTCAAATAGCTAATTGATGCACACAAAACTACCCTGAGTGTTAGCTATCACCAACAGGAGTACGTTTTTAAAAATCAATGTACGTGATTCTTAAGGAATACTCTGTCAGACATTCGTCCATACAAGTCATCCAGGAACAGGATGAACCAAAGGTACTCTCCTATCACATCCTAGGGATCACCCTATGGACTGGTAGCGAGTAGTCCTTGCAATCCATAGATTTCAACCATGACAGAATCATAGTTTTTCTCCGGGAGCCAACCAGAGATTATAAGTAATTCTACCATTTTATGAAGATCCACGGTCTTCAATTGCTCCGTCTTGTTTAGCATCTGATATCTTATAATTTCATATTTGCTGGACAGAATGGTTTTCAAATACGAATTCGATCCCGGTCTTCCCGTACCAACAATCGTATTGGTCAGATTTGATAGTCTGTTATTTAACTATCAAATAAACAATCAGTAAATCATAGAAATGAATTCACTGGTTAGGTATTCAGCATCACTTGGCCCATTTACTTAAAATAATTTATGAATGGTTAATTAAACTTCTAAATCATATTTTAAATCATGGTATTAACTTTTCATCTTAATCTACAAATATTCTCAAAGCCATTTCATTTCAACACTCGGAAAACATCTCATAACAAAACCAAATTTCCTACGTTGTTATTACTTTATAGACATTAGTTACCACATCATTTATGCATTCCTATATTCCAACATTCATTAGTCCCGAACCGTAAATTGGTAAGCGAATAATTCCCAAAATATCAACCCCAAAGACCGAAATCAACATTAGGTTAATACTCAGAAAATCACTTAACTTAACCCATTTCGAGTTAGGCTCTAATTCTTATCTTAACCCGTCATTAATCCATTATATTCCACTTCAAATTCATTTAACCATTCTCCACTTTGCAAATCTCGTTTTAGATTTTAGAATAAGGTGACATTAAATTAAACTTAACGTTTTAGCCTCACATCCTTTTCTATAAACTTTGTTTGTCAACTCTGATTTAATATTAAACTCTTTTTCCCGCTTCCCTTTTCTTAATTAAAATATTAAGTAAATGTTATATTTAAGCTACCATATTTTGCTTAAATTCTTTATAACTTCATTATAAAAACTCGGTTTTAAATATAAACCATTCACCAGCTTCTTTCTAAATCCAACTATGATATCATTACCCATTTTGATTGCTTATATAAATGAAATAAATTTAAGAAGTAATCACTAAAATTATAATTATTAGTTAAAATAGTAATTTACTTCATCATTTACTATCCTAAGGGTAGTTAAATTCTTTATTTACTAAAATAAATAATAAAATCCCTTTTTGAAATCTTATTAAACTAAAATAAATATTCACTAATCTATTTTATTAGATTAATTCAAAAAAAATCAGAGAACCAATTATAATTAAATTAGTTGACTTTGTCAGCATAAACCATGATTACTTCATTAATTAACTCCAATTAGTCATCTTTTAAATTAACTAATAATATAATTAATTAAATAATTCCATTGAATCATCTCTTGAAAACAATTTATTCATTTCTTAACCATTATGTTATTCCTGAATATCTTCTATACATCTTACTAACATAAGGATTTGATTTATAAAGCTATTTAATTAATTAATAAATATATTTTCATATTAGTTTTCAAAATCTATCTTCAGTTATAAAATAAATTTTCATATCTTCATTACCGTCGATTCACCTGACGGTAAATCATCATTTATAAAACGACTTATGATAGGCCAACTTCTACCAATTACTCAACCAATACTTCCTATTGGTTAAAACTAAACGAACGCTGAATTTAGATTCAACGAACAATGATCAAGTCAATCATCCAATCATAACAGTTCATATAATTGTAATATGAAAATAAATAATCAATTTGAGGAATCCAGCTGGATCCCTCCAACCTGTTTTCCCTGCATATAAATACGTTATCTCAACAAGATCATTTATCTTGATAAACAGGTATAATATCCAACCATTAAACAATAACAACAATCCAAACGTCCTTATTCACATTTAATATGTTTATATTATTATAAACGTAACCAACGAGGTAAGTTCCCTCATTTGGTAATGATCATTAAAAAATAACGATTGGTTTTAGATTAAATTAAATGAACATTTAATTTAATCAGTTCAGTCAACACAAATAAATGTATATTTAGCATCCATCAATAATTAACAATCATAGCACACAAATATTAAACCCAACTTATATAAAATATTAGTGGGGTAAAACTGAGTGAGTTGAACTCACCTTGATTTCCGTCTGCAGAGATGTCGACTGTGTCTAATTAAATTGAACGTGCGTTAAATTGAAATTCCGCTACATCCAGATACGTCCAAACCAGCTCTATGATGTTGCGCTTGCTGATAGGGTTCCAACGTTGTCTGTTTCATTCTTATAACAAAATCGCATGTCAAAAATTTTATTTGGTATTTGCTATTTAAATATATTATAAATAACTAAGAATTATTATTTAATTAATAAATTATTTAACCTAGTTTTCTGCTACGTTCATTACCCTTAGGTAGGCACACGTCATGTACATTCCATGTTTTTATCACTAATGTTCTCGTATTTGGATGTATAACTTTAGTGTTACAGTATACGTCATGTACAGTACACGTCCATTAGCCTTAGGTAGGCACACGTTATGTATACTTATCTTACCCCATGTATTTCTATTTAAGGTTCATATTATAGTATAATATAATATTAAATATACTGATAAACCCCCATGGCTCACGTTTCCCACCTTTGGCATATTTTATTGATTAGCCCACTAGAACTGATTAGGCTTATTTAATTTAAATTAGCCATATTAAGTTACTAATTATAATTAGAAACTACTTAGGCACTTTTCACGTATAAACTTAATTGTTCAGGTATTAACTACCTAGCCAGTCTATTACCATATAGATAAGTAGGTACTACATTACTTATCAGGCATTGTAACTGCAAATATCAACTAAGACTAGGCATAGACAAAACCGATTAGGCACCGAAACATTTTTTTCTATGTATAATTTTTTTATATATAATTATCTTAATATATATACTTAGGGTTTAGATAAATCTTCGATTTGACATGGGTTTATCTTCGATCAGGCACTTTCGAAATATACAGGCCGTGCAACTGCAGCTGCTTATTCCACAATATTCTCACTGCTTATTCCACAATATCCTCGCATCTCAAAATAAGGTTCACCAAGATAGAATCATTGTATAGCCACCCGTAAGCTACTTGTGTGTGATAGATAAAGAAAATAGCATGGCATACCAGACATGGTAAAGAGTATAGTCGCGAAGCAAAATGTAGTGCACGACAGGAACAAATAGGACCGGGAACTCCGCACAGGTGACAAAACTAGCTCTATCCAGCAAGTCGAACAACTAATACAAAATCTCAAAACCCAATGTCAATACCTACACACAAATGCCCCCAACAAATACCAACTTCCTAATCCAATAGACTAAAGTCAGATAGAAAAGGAAAAAAGTTCTCTAAGCAGCAAATCAGGATAGAATCGCAAGGGTACCATGTGATGCAAATTATAGGATAAGGGATGCAGGGAAATCGCGAAAACACCTGCGAGAGCAACCGACGAGGGGTAGAAAATATTATGAGTAATGATAAATGGAGAAATTCTAAGCAGCAGGAGGAGTGTAAGGGAGATAGATCGGAAAAGCACAAAAAGAATTGAAGGGATAAAAGGGGTTCTAGATCAGATAGATCTGGACAACTGGTTCAGAACTAGATTCACGCAGGGCGAACACAAGGAGGAGGGAAAAGGAGATGAAAAAGAGGGATCGATAAGCAGTGTAAGAGCAACTCCATCAAATACCCGGATATCTGAAAATGTGAAATCCACACCCAAAATCACGTCCAGCAGGGTGCAGATTTTGTCACTTATTCGGAAATCTGGCTTAATAGTTCCGGAATCTCCAAACTATCCACGTGCTTTTTCAACAAGCTCGTAGACTTACGCGCTTGTCTAACAAGCGCGTAATGTTCAATGACTTTATTTTGCGCGCGTCTGTTGAACATATTATCCTTCCCATTTTCCTGAGACCTCACACTAGCTATCCTTCCCATCACCCTGCTGTTATTATTCCCATCACACAAGCCCACCGCACCTACATCCGTCTTTGGCCATGCTAGCTGATCACCAGGGCTATCCCATCAGACTGCGCAAGCTGAATGGATCTTCACCCCTACTGTTTCCTCCAAACATCTGCTGAATTTGTATCCTCGAAAGAATACCCATTTCCATGTTGTATATATGTAGCTGGCTTGCGTGTTGATTATTGGCATATAGGAGTGTATGGGTTTCAAATTTTTATACTCAGGGAAGATTGCGATTGAAATTCTAAAAAAGAAATTATGATGAAGCTTGCGGTGAAGAAACATGGGGAGGTTAATCTATATATAGAGGGGAAAACTTCGGATAAGATCAATGTCTATCCATAGGTATGCAGGCAGCAGGCATAGGAACACGGCATAGCTGAGAAGAAAATATCAAATGGGTGTCCTGTATTTTCATTTCTGATGGGTACTCGTATATGGTATCAATTCTTCTGTACCCAACTCCGGTGTTCTCGTGTGCCCAACAAATCACCACCACACATCAACCACACATATTATTAATAATCTAATGAACGAGTCCTAAAATCCACTCAAAACCATTAGATTTTGTGTAAAACAATGGACAAGATTGATCGGGCACATGGGAACACCCAATTTGGGTATAGAAGAATTCATCCCCTCGTATATGTGTATATATGCTAAAACAAAAGATCTAAACATAGGGTGGCTCAAAGATTTCACATTACAGTGTAGGTGTAGATATTTTAAATTGTTTTATCAATAACCCTACGCATAAAAATCTTTAGGGTAAGTTTAGATGTGTGATTTGATTTTGAGAAGATAGGATAATTGAACTGCGTGTGAGAAGATAGGAGAGGACTTGCTTAGACAAGAAGCCGTGTACAATTCATTTGGTCTGCGTTGGGGTAGTTTATGATTGAGCAAATGTATAGGCGTATGATGGCTAAGTTTTTACATTATATTTTATTATGGTATGTACGTTTATATGTTGTTGTCAACCGTTGTAATTTACTAATAGCCGTCATATATGTACCACCACATGAGAATTTCAAACACAATAAAAATGAACACAGTGCTACGTCTCACGTGCCGGTCCCAATGAAATTTATTTTGTTGAAAACCGACTTAGTTTGCAGAACAACATTGTTTTTAATTTATAGGTCCACCTTTAAATTGTACACACCGATAAAACAACTCCGATTGGATTAAAACTGGAAATCTAGCAATAACTAGTTATACTTGTTCCAATAAATTTGTTTCGTCGAAAACGAAGGTCGTTAAAAAAGAAAATATTTTAAAGTCCTATATAATATATCGAACAATTTCTGTGTGCGAAGTACGCGCCTCATCATAAGGTAATTAGCAACGTATTGATTTGAACGTTCTATTTCGTATGATTATTTAATTTCATCGTCAATTGTCATCGAGCGTTTTATATTCGTACCGATATATATGAATTTCAAATAGTAAATTATGAAATATCGCGACGTTTACGGGTTCGAATTATAATTATATATAAATTATACGTTTAAACATCGTTTAATAAATGGATTATATATTATAAACTCATTTATAATACCAAATCAATATTTTAAAATAATAAAATATATTAAAGACTTGACTACCAAAAATACCGGACGTTACAATAGGAGTTCGCTTCAGACTTCTCCTAGCTTTGGTTTTCTGGTTTTCTGGTTTTCTCACAAAGTACATCTTCCTCCAATCAAGAAAGACATGTTCGGGGGGCAAATGTTGACATGGTTTTTGGTCGAAGCTATCACATGTAAATGACATCGTCAGCAAACACAAATCGATTTGGTTGAAGTCGTAACGTAAGCCTAAAACTGATTTTCTATGCATAGTAACTCTTATAGCCCTCAGAGTTAGCTTCAGGTACAAATTTCGTATGGCCCAACTGGCCTTACGGTTTGAAAGTTACGCTCGTTTTTGTGAGCATGTGCAGAAGTGTCTTCACTGTCTTTTCAGGCACAAGAGAAGTCGTGCACACATAGGCCTCACAACTCCTCCAAACAATCAACTTTTTGTATTTCGAACCCTTGCTTTGGGATTTTGAATCCATCACCTCCAACATTTCGAATCACACTATCTCAGGGATTCTGAATCCCTCCAAAGCCATATAAACTGCATCCCTCAAAACGTGCTTCACTAGCATTTCGTATCCCTATAACTCTTGGCATTTTGACTCTCTCATGTCCAACACAACAAACTTTGAATCCCTCTGATGCGCCCCTTCCACTTTGCCCTGCACAGAACATCCAATGTATCCCTAGGGATACGAGTTTGTATCCTTTAGGGGATACAGAAAACTCATATCCCCCAGGGATAAGTAACAACTTATCCCTGAGGATACAAGATTCGTATCCCTCAGGGGATACGAAAAGCTCGTATCCCTCGGGGATTGAAACAATGTATCCTTAGGGATACGAGTTCATATCCCTTAAGGGATGTGAAATCTCGTATTTTCAAGGGATATGAAACTACAGTATCCCTTAGGGGGGATACGATTTTTCGTGTGCGCTGCAAATGGATGCGAAATTTTTGGTGTTGGCTTCCAGTGATATGAAATTCTGCCTTGTGGTCCGCGAATCTCACCTACTCTGCTTCTTATAAATACCCATACCTCATTCATTACAAGGGTTGGATTCTTGACATTTTTGAGCTCTTAAGCACCATTAATGGCAGCTGTCTCCTTCTTCGTGACTATTAGACATAACATGGACCACTAAAACGTTGCATACACGTTTTCCATAAACTTTAGGACATCTACATGGACATTTATACTACTTTTGGACTATTTAGGATTTCTCGGACATTAAAGCTAAAATTGGACATTATTGACCAAGTCAACACTCTTTTGTAACGACCCGCATTCTACGCATCATTGGATCGTGGAATATTTATTTCTCACATACGAAGTCGTATGGTCATGTACCTTTGGGAGACGATTATTGGGGTCATTTCCCATGTTCAGGATTTTTGTCGATTTTTAAATGACTGTTTTGCCCCTAGTTGGTACTGTTTTGGCCATAACTTTTGACTGGAAAGGAATTTTGACCTGAAACCACTTCCATTGGATTTGAATGATGGTTTCTCTTTCCGTAGAGTGGTTACATTAGCCAAACGGACTTACCGTTTGGGAGATATGGCTGGAACAAGGTTTAGAAGGCGAAAAACAGCTAATCGGGCTTAACCGGGTGATTAGCAACTAGGCCCAATGGGGGATTTCGGGATTTGGGGTATTTAAGGGCTGCTAGAGTTAGAATTTCGGTTTTAGACTCATTTTTCCAGCCGTCACTTACCTCTTTCAAGCTCTAGCAATGGCCTCCAACACCCAAATCACCTTCTAATCACTTTCTAATCAAGTTTTGGCCTAATCTACATCAAATCAAAGAAGATCTTCACCAAATTAGCAAGAGAGCTGCTGGAACACATAGGGATTGGATCCAAATCAGGGATTATTTCAGATCTAAAGTTTGTTTGGGGCTAAGGTGAGTGATTTGCATAGTTCCTCAGTAATTATGGCTAATTATGGTAATTAGCGAAGATTAGCGAAATTATGGCTCAGAAAAATCTAGAAAAATTCCCAAAATTCTAAAACATCATTTTATGACTCTGATATGAATTTGGGTTGATTTCGACTAATTTTGCAAATCCCGGAATTTGGGGGATTAAGGGGTAATTAGTGATAATTAGCGAATTTGTGCATGTTAAAAATCTGGGAAAATATTCATAAATTCTGAAATATTGTTTTAGACCTCTGATGTGAATTTGGGATAATTTGGTTAAGTTTTGCTAATCATATCATAAGTTTCACCCAAAACATGCTTAAGGGAAAATATGGGGTTTTGGCTATGTTTGATCCATTTTAACCTATCATATTGTTGTTTTGGTGTTTGTGGTTGATTATACATGTTGCTATGACTGTATGGTATGCTTTGTGATTGTTTAGAAGTGTTAGGTTGGTCGAAAACGCCGTCGAATGGCGTAGAAACAGTCGCAGGAAAACATGCAGGAAATGACCCAGAATCCGGATCGGATCGGTGGAGGGGAACGCGACCCGACCCGTTCCAGCATGGGCGCCACGATCCGTCTGAAGGAGCAAGTCACGACTTAGCTAGGTGGCACGATCCGGTAGTAGAAGCACGACCCGAACCAATGGGTATTCACGATCCGCCCCATTTTCTCCGACCCGATCGCGAGTCATCTCCACGATCCGCTCCAGTTTGGGCGCCACGATCCACTCACAAATGGGTCTCACGATCCGGAGTTGAAGCCACGAACTGATCCGTCTCGTATCCTCTGAAGCGATGCCTCTATGAATTGATGAAGCGCCACGATCCGAAGGGAGAGCCGATCCGAACTGATGTAGCGCCACGATCTGATGCTGCGGGACATGCACGACCCGAACCCAGTGGGCGATCGCGATCTGACATTGATGGCCACGACCTGAAGCGAAGCGAACTGAATGAAGATCGATCCGGACGGAGATGACGACTAAAAACCCGAGATGCAAAGGTAGTCCAAATGGAAGTTAGAGCTCAGGATCCAGATGGGAACCAACGAGTTCACTTCATGATTGGGCTTTGCTACGGGACGTGTGCAAAGGGGTTGTCGGTATTCATAACTTTGGTTCACCACTGAGAGATGGATGGTGGGCTTGTAGTGATAGTTACACGGGATTGGATTCCGTCATGGCCCAAAGTATTGGGTGACCAAAGTAGTGGATATCGTATGCTTTACGCACTGAGTGAGGGATGTGAGGATGATTGCTATGCTTGATTGTTTGACATCACTATGACATGCACACCCCCACCCCCGTTATCTTTACACCATTTGAAAGGGCACCTTAGAGTGTTGTACAGTATGTAGTGCTAACTCTTTGGTTGCAGGTCCAGGTTCAGGTATGATTGGATTATACCTGTTATTGTTATGTTTTGATGCTTATCGCTCATACCAGGCTTTATGTCTGACCCAGAGTTTTATGTCTCCTCTTATTACTCTGGGTGCTCACACGAGCAGACTAGAGACAGGTTATGGTTAGCTGGTGATGCGCGAGTAGCTGATTCGGAGGCGAGCAGGAGGCTTCCACGTATGATATATAGATATTCTCCCTGTGTCGTTGGTGGTCGCTACTTGGGCATTAGTAGTGTACCTCCTTTATCTTGCTTTTGCTTTGAGACAGTTTGAAAAGTTGTAATAAGCTATATTTTGGATTTCCGCTGCTATGATGCTCAGTTCTGGTTTTTAGCTTATGCACTGTCTCTCCTGTTTATGTCAAGTATGTTATTATTATATTTTGTTCTATGCGCTGTGAGACATATTACAGGTTCCTTGATTAGTCCATTCTCTTCTTTCTTTCTTTTTCTTCTGGCGACCGTCCCGTGCTAACTGGATATGTGTACAGCGCACTTTTGGAGTAAATGTCGGTTGGTGCGGGGCGGGCCGTCACACTTGGTATCAGAGCTCTAGGTTGCGTAGTTAACATAGGGAAAGACACTAGGGAGAGATAGTACGTATATGAGAGCGCGTATTTGTGATTACTTTGGTTTTCAAAAGCTATATATATATACTATTGGTAGTATAAGAATGAAGTTGTACTGCACTAGCACCACTATGGGGTCGTTAATCGTTTCCCCTTTTACAGATTAACGATGAGCCGATATCCTAGAGGTGCTGGTAGAGGGACCAACCATGGGAATGCTCCTGACATGAGGACAATGTTCACCAACTTCATGAGAGACATGCTTAGAGATGTTCAGGGAGTAGTTCCCAATCCCGGAAATGGTGGTGGTCCAGTAGTGCAGGCGCCTAGGGTCGATTTCGCCAAGTTGTGCAAGGATTACACTAACCTTGGTGGGAAGCCGTTCCACGGAACGGAGTTGGCCACAGATGTTTAGGATTGGTTGGATAGCTGTGATCGTATCTTCGACGACTTGGGTCTTGAGGATGCGATGAAGAGAAGGCTAGCGTCTCGTCAGCTGCAAGGGCGAGCGATGAATTGGTGGAATGCCATTAGAACAGCTACTCCAGAAGATCAAGTTACTTGGAATCAGTTTAAGACTCGCTTTTGTGATAAGTTTATTCCAGCTGCTCATAAATCAGAACTGTTCAGGAAGTTCTTGGAGCTTAAGCAGAACGGTAGAGCAGTCTCGGAGTATATCGCTGAATTCGACACTTTATCGAAATATGGATGGTCCCTTATCGATACAGTCGAAAAGAAGAACGAGAAGTTCATAACTGGCTTGGATGGGTACTTGGGGGAAAGACTTATAAACCATATCGATGAGATGTTCGAGTCTATTGTAGGAAAGGCATTAAGGTCAGAGAGCCTTTTCCCTAAGTCGAAGGCCGAAGTTGCTACGGCATCTGCAGAGGAGCCAAAGCCGCAAGCAGGCGGTGAAGGCAAGAAGAATTCTCAGAACAAGAGGAAGCAGAACCTGACCAAGGATGGTCAGAATAAGAAAAATAAGAAAGATGGCGAATGCTTTAGTTGTGGCCAGAAGGGCCATTACGCCAGAGATTGTCGAGAAAAGCCTGGGGAAAGGAAGTGCTTTAACTGCGGCCAGGCGGGACATCACAAGGATGATTGCCCACAACCTCCTAGGGAGAAGCAGATTGTGAAAGCGTATGCTATCAACGCTGTTCCTTCTTCGTCAAATGCCCCAACTGTGGCGCAGAAGGAAAAAGGTGTCGTTATTCGAGGTATGCTTTCTATTTAAGAAGTTTTGATCGGGTTTTGTTTGACAAACCTGAGTTAGTCGATAGACCTTTAGTAGTGACGAACCCGATTGGTGGTTCGACTAGTTTTGGCATGATTTGTTAATGTGGTCTTATCGAGTCATGGATGTATGTTTCCTTGTGATTGCTTTGTTTTGGGCTTTACTGGGTTTAGCATTATTTGGGAGAGTCGATCTACTCCAAAGGAATAGGGTGGTATTAGGTACCTACCTAGTGATGGCGATAGTAACTGGAGTTAAGGAAGCTAAGAGGTTATCGTTGTAATAAGTTCTAGTTGTCTCTGGGAGGCAAATGAGTACTCCAGTGCTAGATTGTTTTGCTAGTATCACCTCATGTGGATTGTCCGAACTCGGAGGAGATGTTCCTTGGGTGCTTGTCTGATATTGGTTTAGGCCTTTGGGGCTTGTGCCTGGGGAATGTCGATTTCGACTAGGATGGGTTGCGTGAGGGGTAAATAGTTGTTGTGATTTTTCATTGGATGATATCTTGGTTCACTCGAGGAGTGATGGGCAGATGGAACATGATAAGACTGTTTAATGGTATAGACTGCCCAGGGTTGGACTCTATAGGGTTATGAGATTGCTCGAGTGGGACTCGAGAAAGATGCAAAGAAATGGATTGTTTAGGACCCTATGTTGATGTTCTCTATTGGATAGCAGAACTTTGAAGGAATAGGATGTGTTCGTTGATCATGGAAGATACAACAAAGATTAGGGCGATTCAAGTTGGACTTGAACTCGTAAAAGAAAATAGGTGTTCGTTGACCTTGGAGATGCAACGAATAGGGAGACGACTCGCGTTGGACTAGAGTTTGTCGGTACTCAAGACTGGGTCTGAGTTATAGATTGACTCGAGTTGGACTCGAGAAGGCTGCAAGGAATTGGATTCAACTCGAGTTGGACTCGAGAGGGCAGCAAGATAATGGATAGACTTGGGTTGGACTCAAATATTTTAGGAGGACTAAAAGCAGGGGTATCTAGGGACGCCCGTTACCTTGGATCCGTTGGACGTGATCTAGTTATCCTTGGAGGATAAACGTACGTTGGACGTACGGTAGTCCGATTGGAGGCTGGGCTTCCATTAGTTTAATTATCCTTGGAGGATAAACGTACGTTGAACGTACGGTAGACCGAAGGGATGCGGGGCTTCCATTGGCCTGGGATTGGTTGGACCAGTCAAGTAGGCATCGGTGTATGGAGGCCGGGCTTCCATTAGTTATTGATGTTGGTTGGACCAGACAGACTGGAATCGACATATTGGGATTGGTTAGACCAATCATGTAGGTGTCGATGTGTTTATGACTTTAGCAGGTGATAGATAGGATTTGTTTGATGGATGTTATGGTTGCTATGTTTGTTCCTATCTTTCTTCTCTTGAGTAGACTATCACCTGTAGGGTTCCAGCGATGGGGAACAAAGTGATTGTAGTAGGACTATGAGCCAGTGCAGTAGAGTCGTCATGACTCGAGGGGCAAAGTGGACATAGTAAAGGATTAGTAAGGTTATGAGCCAGTGCAGCGGAGTTGTTATGACTTCATGGGGCAGAGTGGACATAGCAATGGACTAGTGACTATGGATCAGTGCAGTGGAGTCGCCATGACTCCATGGGGCAGAGAGATCATAGTAAAGGATGTGGGTGCAGTACTAGTTGCATTGAGTAGGAGACATACCAGTTTAGGGGTTTTGTTTCTAGGATGGAAGCAACTAGAGTATATCACAGGATATGATTTCAGACCCAAGACTGAACTGGATTCAGAAATGCTAGTAAGCTTGACGATTAGATCGATTTTGATTGAGTCAATTGTTTCCAGTTAGAAGGACGATCCTAATCTATTGGAAACCATCTCTAGGGTAGAGATGGGTATCGATGGAAAGAGAATGATCAAATAAGGATTTGATCGAGAAGGGTGGCTTCGAAAGAATAAGGGACTAGTTGTACCCAACGTAGATGGACTGAGAGGTGAAGTGCTTAGAGCATATCATCACTCGAAAATGACTATACATCCCAGTGGTAATAAGATGTATTGAGACATAGAGCAGATCTACTACTGGGAAGGGATAAAGATAGGAAGAAGGCTTATCTCGATAAGAGACGAAGAGATTTGGAATTCTTCGTTAACGACTTGGTGTTCGTCGAGATCTCTCCATAGAGAATGTGATTCATATTGGTTGGAGAGGTAGGTTAGCACCAAGATTTGTTGGCCCATTCCCAGTCCTCGAGCAAGTTGGGAATTTGGCGTATGAGGTAGAGCTACCTGACAAGATGGCAGGAGTTCACAACGTATTTCATGTTTCCCAGTTAAGGAAATTCGTGCACGACCCTAGTGTGGCTATTTCACCTGATCAGTAGGATAACATCGAAGTTGAACTCGAGGCGGTTGGGAACCGCAAGTCTATGCGTATTGTTGGGAACGATACGAAGCAGCTTCGAAGGAAGGCGGTGAAACTAGTCAAAGTCCAGTGGGGTGAGAATGGAAAAAGACCGTACTTGGGAAACAGAGGAAGATATAAGGAAGAAGTATCCAGAACTCTTTGCCTAGTAAGGTTTTGGTAGTGATAGTTTCTTCCCTTGTTAGTAAACCGCATGCTAGGATAGACTTGTTTTGCATGTTGATTGTTGTTTATGGTTGATAGGCATGCGGAACTCTTTTTGTGTTTTGGTTAGGGAATTTCGAGGGCGAAATTTCTTAAGGGGGGAAGAGTGTAACGACCCGCATTCTACGCATCATTGGATCGTGGAATATTTATTTCTTTCACAAACGAAGTCGTATGGTCATGTAACTTTGGGAGACGATTATTGGGGTCATTTCCCATGTTCAGGATTTTTGTCGATTTTTAAATGACCGTTTTGCCCCTAGTTGGTACTGTTTTGGCCATAACTTTTGACTGGAAAGGAATTTTGACCTGAAACCACTTCCATTGGATTCGAATGATGGTTTCTCTTTCCGTAGAGTGGTTACATTAGCCAAACGGACTCACCATTTGGGAGATATGGCTGGAACAAGGTTTAGAAGGCGAAAAACAGCTAATCGGGCTTAACCGGGTGATTAGCAACTAGGCCCAATGGGGGATTTCGGGATTTGGGGTATTTAAGGGCTGCTAGGGTTAGGATTTCGGTTTTAGACTCATTTTTCCAGCCGCCACTTACCTCTTTCAAGCTCTAGCAATGGCCTCCAACACCCAAATCACCTTCTAATCACTTTCTAATCAAGTTTTGGCCTAATCTACATCAAATCAAAGAAGATCTTCACCAAATTAGCAAGAGAGCTGCTGGAACACATAGGGATTGGATCCAAATCAGGGATTATTTCAGATCTAAAGTTTGTTTGGGGCTAAGGTGAGTGATTTGCATAGTTACTCACTAATTATGGCTAATTATGGTAATTAGCGAAGATTAGCGAAATTATGGCTCAGAAAAATCTAGAAAAATTCCCAAAATTCTAAAACATCATTTTATGACTCTGATATGAATTTGGGTTGATTTCGACTAATTTTGCAAATCCCGGAATTTGGGGGATTAAGGGGTAATTAGTGATAATTAGCGAATTTGTGCATGTTAAAAATCTGGGAAAATATTCATAAATTCTGAAATATTGTTTTAGACCTCTGATGTGAATTTGGGATAATTTGGTTAAGTTTTGCTAATCATATCATAAGTTTCACCCAAAACATGCTTAAGGGAAAATATGGGGTTTTGGCTATGTTTGATCCATTTTAATCTATCATATTGTTGTTTTGGTGTTTGTGGTTGATTATACATGTTGCTATGACTGTATGGTATGCTTTGTGATTGTTTAGAAGTGTTAGGTTGGTCGAAAACGCCGTCGAATGGCGTAGAAACAGTCGCAGGAAAACATGCAGGAAATGACCCAGAATCCGGATCGGATCGGTGGAGGGGAACGCGACCCGACCCGTTCCAGCATGGGCGCCATGATCCGTCTGAAGGAGCAAGTCACGACTTAGCTAGGTGGCACGATCCGGTAGTAGAAGCACGACCCGAACCAATGGGTATTCACGATCTGCCCCATTTTCTCCGACCCGATCGCGAGTCATCTCCACGATCCGCTCCAGTTTAGGCGCCATGATCCACTCACAAATGGGTCTCACGATCCGGAGCTGAAGCCACGAACCGATCCATCTCGTATCCTCTGAAGCGATGCCTCTATGAATTGATGAAGCGCCACGATCTAAAGGGAGAGCCGATCCGAACTGATGTAGTGCCATGATCTGATGCTGCGGGACATGCACGACCCGAACCCAGTGGGCGATCGCGATCCGACATTGATGGCCACGACCTGAAGCGAAGCGAACTGAATGAAGATCGATCCGGACGGAGATGACGACTAAAAACCCGAGATGCAAAGGTAGTCCAAATGGAAGTTAGAGCTCAGGATCCAGATGGGAACCAACGAGTTCACTTCATGATTGGGCTTTGCTACGGGACGTGTGCAAAGGGGTTGTCGGTATTCATAACTTTGGTTCACCACTGAGAGATGGATGGTGGGCTTGTAGTGATAGTTACACGGGATTGGATTCCGTCATGGCCCAAAGTATTGGGTGACCAAAGTAGTGGATATCGTATGCTTTACGCACTGAGTGAGGGATGTGAGGATGATTGCTATGCTTGATTGTTTGACATCACTATGACATGCACACCCCCACCCCCGTTATCTTTACACCATTTGAAAGGGCACCTTAGAGTGTTGTACAGTATGTAGTGCTAACTCTTTGGTTGCAGGTCCAGGTTCAGGTATGATTGGATTATACTTGTTATTGTTATGTTTTGATGCTTATCGCTCATACCAGGCTTTATGTTTGACCCAGAGTTTTATGTCTCCTCTTATTACTCTGGGTGCTCACACGAGCAGACTAGAGACAGGTTATGGTTAGCTGGTGATGCGCGAGTAGCTGATTCGGAGGCGAGCAGGAGGCTTCCACGTATGATATATAGATATTCTCCCTGTGTCGTTGGTGGTCGCTACTTGGGCATTAGTAGTGTACCTCCTTTATCTTGCTTTTGCTTTGAGACAGTTTGAAAAGTTGTAATAAGCTATATTTTGGATTTCCGCTGCTATGATGCTCAGTTCTGGTTTTTAGCTTATGCACTGTCTCTCCTGTTTATGTCAAGTATGTTATTATTATATTTTGTTCTACGCGCTGTGAGACATATTACAGGTTCCTTGATTAGTCCATTCTCTTCTTTCTTTTTTTTCTTCTGGCGACCGTCCCGTGCTAACTGGATATGTGTACAGCGCACTTTTGGAGTAAATGTCGGTTGGTGCGGGGCGGGCCGTCACATCTTTTCACTCGACGAAGAAAACGAAGGGCATTTTTGTCAAAGCTTAGAATTAACAATCATTTTGTTCTTCTATTGCAATGCTTTGTACTCAAATATTTTCCGAACTTGTGCAATAATTGTAATTAGAATTTATATAATGAATTATTACTATAAAGTGGACGTAGGCGTTAGTGTCGGACCACTATAAAAAGTTGTGTCTTCCTTGCATTTACTTACATCACTTTGGATTACTGTGTTCGTATTACACATACACTCGAGGGTTGGCGTGTGCTGAATCCACGACAATTCTCTACGTCAACACTTTGGCATGCCATGTGAGGGTGAGATGGGGCACACAACGTCAGCTTTTGTCTCAGTTTTCGACTTCAGTTTTCAACTTTAGTTCTCAACCTCAACTCTCGACTTTGTTCTTCGGATTTTGGATTCAATCTTAACTTTCTTTCGAAAATGAAATTTACTCACTTCCCGCCATGGTTAAAAGAAAACTATTAATTCTCTCAGAAGGAAAGGGTGTAGAGGAGGAGCAAGAACTCTCCTCGACAGGACATCCATCTAACTTTGTCACTCGAGACAACATCGAAAGAGTCATCAAGGACTTAACTAAAGATCTTACTTCTCTCTTAGAACAACATGAAGAAAATTTTCTTCGCCAAAAGGCCACTATAGCCACTCTTCTCAGTCGACTCGAAGGACTTACGAGGAAGTCGAGCCAAGGAAACATGATCGGAACAAGTGATAGTGTTCCACAAGGGCCATCTCAGGACTTGGGGGCAATCCTCGAAGAAAAACCCCATGTACACCAATCCGTAGGAAACTACAGAATCGGCTAGCCTAGGGGCAACACCTCCATTCCCGTTAAAGGCTTCTCTTAGATTATAGTTAATCAGATCTCAGGACCAAGCACTGGAAATGTCACTCAAGCGCCAGTACGTGCAGCTCTGGACACATGAACTCCCACAGTTTTGAACGTCGGATTTGTGCCAGTCTAGGTACCTCAAGTCAGGATCGAGCCAGATACACTGCTTGGTGCCCGACCTTTTGCTAACATTAGACTTGACAATGAATCAATCCAGTATAAAATTAGGGCTCCTGCTCCACACTGGATCAGTCTAGTATAAAAATCAGGCTCCGGCTCTATACCGGACCAGTCCAATATAAGATTCGGGCTCCGACTCCACACTGGATCAGTCTAGTATGAAATTCAGGTTCCAGCTCCACACTGGATCAATTCAATACATATTTCGAGATCCGGCTCTACACTGGATCAGTCCAGTATAAGATTCGGGATCCGGCTCCACACTGGATAAGTCCAGTATAAAATTCGGGCTTCGACTTTATACTAGACTAGTCTAGTATAAAATTCGAGCTCTGAATCCACACTGAATTAGTCCAATATAAAATTCGGGATTCGGCTCTACACTGGATCAATCCAGTATAAAATTTGGGCTTCTGCTCCACACTGGATCAGTCTAGTATAAAATTCAGACTCTGGTCTCCTCTGCATTGAATTCGTCCAGTATAAACATAAGACTCTGGTCTCACCCTCCTTGCACAGTCGGTGTAACACCCCGCATTTATAACAATTAAATAATTAAACAATGCAAATGCGTATATATATGCATTGACATATATATTTAAAAGAAGAAAATATTAATGCAAATAAAATTGTAATGTATGCATAGAAAAAAAATGGGTTGCATGCAGTGTAAATATGTTGCATGCATAGATTATGCATTAATAATAAAAGAGAAATAAAAGAAAAAGATTCATGCAGTGGTTTGATTGAAATATTGTAAAAAACATGAAAAAGAGTAGTAAGAAGAGAACAATAATTACCATTGTTCTAAGCCTTGTTAACAATAACCTTAATAGTCCAGTTCGTAAGAGCATGTGACTTGTATATAAGAGGTGTAGAGTTCGATCCCCGCCGCCGTCATATTTTTGTTTTAAGTGAACGGCTAAAATAACATATGTTCATGAGAGAAAATATGTATAAACGTACATATAAGGAAGTAAAGAAAATATATGTATATATATATGAGAATATATATGTATATATGTACAGAAATATATATATATATATATACAATAGATAAAATTCAATTTAAGGCTACAATCAATGAAATATGGCGAGAATCAAATATCGGTGCAACATCATTTGAATTTTGAAAACGAAATGATAGTTGCGCGTACATATATACGCGTAAAATGGTCGTTAGAAGATTTGTATACGCATTATAAGATTACCCGTGAATATAACAGATAAATAAATTTAGAAATTCAAACATTCGAAATTCAAATTTCTGCGCCAAAACAGCTTGTGGGACCCGGGGGTGGACACCGGGGTCGACACCCACCTAGATCCGGGCGGATCCATTGACGTATCTTGACCGTTTTCTTAACCAGGTTCAATGTTGACTCAGCGCTGCGTGTAGGATAAGATCCTGAACACCTATGAATAGGCTAGTAGAGCCTAGTCTAAATCTCACATTCTCTAAGACAACGTCTAAGCTCTGCTATTCCTCCTCCTCAAATCTCTTCAGAAAATTAGATAATTAGTTTAGGAAAAATTGTGAATCAAGATCTGGAGGAAAAGAATAAAGATTAATAAGAAGGTGTTCAGAATCATATTCGAAGTGAGGTAGTTTTGTAGATCCGGTTCTTGTCCTTCTTCCTTTTTCTTTTAGTAAGAATTGTGAATCCATGGTTGCTAGGTTCTAAATTTGGTTAGGAGGACCATGGAATATTAGATCTGGACCAAATCCAAGACTGGAAAGCAAATTAGGTGAGTGAATTTAAGTTATATCATTTTTGATAATGATATATTATCGTTTGACATTCCCCGTTATATATGGCATGTTGAAATATGATATGTTGAAAAGTTTAAACACATGTTAAAAAGATTAAAGTGACGAATATGACATGTTGGAATATTAATATGCTAAGATATTAATATGTTGGAAAATTCATATGTTGAAATATAAACTTATCAAAATATGTGTAGCGATTATTGTTGTTTCAATTCCATGTTACTTGTGACATTTATTTACCTGGACCATTAACTGTAGAAATTGAGAAAGTTACATGTTAGTTTGTTTGATTCGAACAATCACATGGTTAAAACGATTATGTAGTGTCCCGAAATTCCGGTACCATTTGAGCTGACCAAATAACACAAGTCCAACCCAAATTGCACTGGAAACCAGAAAACTAAAAGAAAGAAAGTAGAGGGTGAGAATAGATAAGATAGAACTTAGAATAGAAGAAGAAGAAAACATTACAACATCAGACTAAACACGAATCTCACAGCAGAACGAACAATATATAATAGATACATAACTTTGAAATAAACCAGTACACGTATACAGTAACATTATCAGAGTACAACACTTACAACACAGCGGAAATAACAATAGCTATATAATCTTGAAGCCTCCTGCTCCAGCTCTTCAAGTATCTGTAAAATCCTGACTACTTGACTGCCCGTACAAAATTAGGCACCCAAGAGTTTAGGAAAAACAAAACAAAATAAACTTTGGGTCAGTTATGTGACTGGTGTGAGTAAAACAATTTAAAACAGTTTGAGTAATTAAACGATATCTCATAAGACCACGCCGTATAACGGAACGGGTTTTTCCCTTATGAGAATCCAAATCAATTTGATTTAACTTTCAAATCATTTTGAAAGAAACGATAATCTTTATATCAAAACTCACTGATATTATAATAGTCTCTATCAACCACAATATAATAATCATCTAGCTGAAACGCTTTCATCTCACGTTCTACATACATAGTATACAATCAAAACCACGAGCACTTATTGGATAATGGATTTCCAACTATGACAGGTATGGAACCACATTCCGATAGTGTACCTCTAGAGAGGAATACACTGGTTCAACAAGAACATCTTGCAACCCAGCCACACATGACCAACCACTCATATCTCTTGAGTGTATCGAATGTATATCACCAACGGTTGGGATCAGCAACCATTTTCCCAGGACAACATCGAATAGACTAAAGAATGAAATGAATATCTCTAGATAGGTGATAGTACACCCTAATTGGCAGCCAACCACTTAGCCATGCTATCTGCCCGATTTTTGTCATTTCCCGGTTGTGAGGCTAGAGGCCATGCTTATCTCTGACAGATCACACATTTATTCACTTTGAATGTCACATCGTCATACCCGCCAAATCACAAATTGATTTCCCCAAAAATACAACGGGTACACAGCTAAGAGAAACGAATTCCTCCGCCACCAAACGTATATACGTTTGAAGAGATAAACTTACATGAACCATTAAATGTACTCTGTCAGACATTCTTCCATATAGGTTGTCCTGGGACTGGACTAACCTGTATGGAAGAATGTTTGACAGAATATATTTCGAATATAAAGTTGGGTCTTAGATTCATAGTGTAACATAGAAAATAGTTGTGGATTTTTGTTCTTTTAACAGCAACAAGAAGATTAAATGTATCCAACTTTATATATCAGGGTGAGTATACCTTACAACCGTGCAGACTGACCATGGATTCTTCTTTCTTTTTATTAGTTTTGTATGTGACGCATTAGATGGTTGCCTTCAACATAAATTTAACCTAGGTGCACACACTTTTATATTCTTTCATTTATGGACTGGCCAAAAATTAAAGTATTGTTATGACAAGCAATGTGTCACGTTCTAAAAAATATAATTATATAGACAAGATAACTTATTTTGTGGAACACCAAAATGCTGATATAGGGTGTAAAATACTCCAAATAAAAAAGTTGCTATTTTTTTTCAAAATAAAAATTATAGAAAAATTCTAAAAATTAAATTATACCTACGTCTAAAAGGATTTGTCCAAATTTGAAACCGATGTTTAATTAAAATTAAATAACCGTTATGGCTTATAAATGATTCCATTGCGACTATTTGAAATTTTGATTTAACCATAACTTACAATCTACAAAGCGAATTCCCCATTTTTCTCTTCCATTAGAAAAATATACTTCACTAGCTCTGAACGTTTCTCGTTTTACAGAAATCCGACTTAAAACAGATTCTGTATATTCGTTTAAAGTTCGAATCGCAAAATTAGGATCTACCGCGCCATTTCGAGCTCGATTATAATTATAGTATAATTTATATGTTCTAATTCATTTAAATAATATATTCATTAATATAATTCAACTCTAAACTGAATTATATATTATAAATGATCCAATTCACACAATATTGTGAATTCCACTATTTCCAACTATTTCAAAAGTTAAATATATTATTCTATTATTTGTATTAATTAAATATTCAATATTATTTAATTAAACGACCATTTAAATATCTAAATCACTATTTAAATAATTACATAAATTAATTATTATATCGTAAAAATACGGGACGTTACATTCTTCCCCCCTTAAAATAATTTCATCCTCGAAATTGCTAAGGTAGAAAACAAACCCTATTGACTGGCTAGAACTTATTTGTTCACTTCTTAACTTCAGTTTCAACTGAACCAATTTAATTTCAATTAAATATTTATTCATTCCTACTAACGAAAATTTTCAAAAATCCTGAAAATTTTCAAACACCTTAACTTTTCGAAATTTTTTGCCAGCACCTCCTTTGTACTGGTCAATCGGTACAACTACAACTCGCCTCTCTGGGCATTCTTCAACCAAAAGAAAATCAAACAGCCAAGCGGCTTGCCAATTCAACTCATCAAAATCTCAAACCCATATATAATATAAACTGGTACCTTTTTGTTGGGCATATCATTATATCATTCCCACTTGTTACCAATTCTGCATATACCAATGTTATCCCAACCAAACTCCAATCACTTTTATCTCCAACACAACCATTCATTTATCCAAGAAAAATTCCATTATTAATTTCAACCCTTAACTTACTAGTACAATTTCATTTCGGATTATCTTTAATCTAATCTAATTCGATATTTTCTATCTTAATTCATTTTCCACTTAACTGGTTTCAATTCAATTTCTATTTCTATTTGCTTTTACAAATTCTAATTTAATTTGTTTTAATTCAAACAATCTTCCCCAGGGAATTTCAAACAGTTTAGCTTTTCTAAAACCAGACAACCCTTTTCAGGATTCAAACAACTTGCTTTTCACAAAACAATTCAAAAATAAAATCTTTGGTAGTAATCCGTCACTTAGCAACTCGAAAATGAACACTAATGATGTCGTGATTCATCATCAGGGTTATTTCCTAGCTATCGAAGTGAGTTCAATACTATAACAATTTCAAAACTAATTTAAACACCTTCATTTTGAAATCACTTTCAAAATATCCTTCACGATGCTTGTAAACAATTTAAAATCTCCCAGAATTTTAAAATTCTCACATATTTAATCCAATTCCATTTACAAACACCTTTCCAAATTTCTGTGGTTTTAATTTCAATTTTGATTTAAATTCAGATTTAATTCATTTAGTAACACTTATACGAATTTTGATAGGTTATTTACAAAACCAACTCAATTTTAATCTTATTCGATTAATATAACAACCAACACATCCAATATACTATAATATATCGAAATCTATACTTTGTTTATATCAAAATATAATTTGGATAAATTTATTTCATTTACCCTTATTTCAAAACATACTGTGTCAGTTCATCATATTCAAGTGTTTAGAAATTCCTACCGATACAGTGGATCAAACTGATCGACCAGAACTCATAACCAACTCAATCAATAAATCTCCACAATATAAAATCATTTTATATTGAAAAACAAATACGCGCTCATATATATACACTCAAACTCAATCTAGGGTATTACTAACCCCATCTCTACTGAGTAACGCCACAGAGCCAAGGTAATTACTTAACCTTTAGCTCTGATACCAACTGTAGTGTCCCGAAATTCCGGTACCATTTAAGCTGACCAAATAACACAAGTCCAACCCAAATTGCACTGGAAACCAGAAAACTAATAGAAAGAAAACAGAGGGTGAGAATAGATAAGATAGAACTTAGCATCACAACATCAGAGTAAACACGAATCTCACAGCGGAACGAACAATACATAATAGATACATAACTTTGAAATAAACCAGTATATGTATATAGTAACATTATCAGAGTACAACACTTACAACACATCGGAAATAACAATAGCTATATAATCCTGAAGCGTAGTAACCCGTAACGTCCCCAAAAAGGAAAGAACGAATCGCTTGGAGAACAACATACATCGGAACGCAAACAGAAGAACATTTCATTGCTTATTACAACAATTCCATCAGAATACAAGAATATACAGAGTATGAATAAATATTACACATTTGACAAATATCAAAGATTTAAATTACATTTACATACATAGCAGCGGAAAAATAATACAAAGAACAACTGAAAGAAATACACGGATACAGAGCTTTCCGAGTATCGTTCCAGCTGTAAACCAGGATCCTGTGAATATAAATCTGCAAAACCCAACTACTAGTTGCCCGCATCGAAAATAAGGGCACCCAGAGTTTAGGTTAAAACAATAAACTCCAAGTCAGTCATGTGACTGTTGTGAGAACTAAAACAGTTATTTAAAATTTTACTTTAAAAGAGAGTAATTCAAGGGACCACGCCGTATAACACGGAACGGGTTTCCTCCCAAAAACACTAGTGCATATAACAAAACAGCGCAATGCTTTTTGGAAAAATGAAGCTATTATAAGACCCAGGTCCCATCACACAATGCAACGCAAGCCGGAGGATAGGGTTTTCCCTTCTAATAGCCAAACATGCTTGGTACGTTTAAAACAAATCATTTGATACTATTATAAGTGTATAGTGTCAAAACAATTTCAATCATAAATATCAATAATAGGTGGCATGGTTACCATATATCGTGCCGCCATACTAGGCTCTACAAATAAAACCTTAATGTCACGTATTGGAAATTTGATTCCATCATGAGTCGAGGCAAGGGGCAAGCTCCTCCCCGTTCGAGACACTCTAGCAAATGTCTCAGGACCACACACAGCGATCCTTAGAATCGGTTGGGCCGGTCCTCTCTTACTTTTGAGGATTAGTTATTCCTGAACACACATTTCCCGATCCTATAGGACCTATATAATGGTGTGTACGTCGGCTCACATAGTGCCAGTTATCGACCATATATTCGAGGCGCCTCTCATTCCAACAACCACACAAGTAAAAAGTATATAAATGTCAGGGCTGGTAGGTCACTAACATCACCCATAGCTAGAAAGAAACGTCGTGTTCTCCCAACGATCCTTATCCCGTTTTTGTCTCATACCGAGGTATGAGGCTCGCGAATTAACGCTATACACAAAGCCGTGCCACATAGGCTGTGCTTTGATCATCAACCACAAGACTTTGCTTTTCAATATTAGCCTTGATCATCTGCCACTTAGGCATGCCACACAGGCAATTCACTCCATGTGACTAATGTCCATCGATATACAACCTCTGAGCTCGTACGTCTCAGAAAAGGGCGTTAAGCAAGAGAATAAATTCTCCGCCGCCAAATAGATGTATATTTAATAGAGATCAATCAACACAGAATAAATTCCAATGTCAGACACACAGTCCATTTACAAGTTCATTCTGGGCCTGAACGAAACCGGAGGCACTATCCTCGCATATCCGTCGATCTCCAAGTACGTCTGGACGATCTCCAACATATTCCCTCATCTTGGGTGTACAGCCCAATCAAGATTGCCAAGAATCATCCAAACGACGTGAAGACCCCCGGTCTTCAACCACCGTCTTCACCTTCGACATATCGTTGAATCGGTTATTCAGAATGGGTATAAACCCGGCCTTTCTGGATAACCCGCGTATATAATAAACAAGTGTTACACAAACACAACATACGCCTCATTCTAATTCAGAATATTCATTTATTCAAAAATTCACATTCTTAGGGAAAGGTTCATATTAATTTTATCGAAGATAAATTCTTTAAAATTTATTCTTCAATCTTCCTTTGGATATCATTTCAAACCACGTTAAGGTTTTCCAAACTAGTCGGGATTAGCGAACCACACCGAAGTAATTATTTATTTTATTTCCCAATCCCAACCTATTCATCCCATGGAGCAAAACTGGTAATACTCCATATCTAACATCACGGTGTTAACGGTAAATATTAATTACCATTTCATGTTCAAATATAATCAAAGATTTAACTATCGCTTGGAGCAAAACTGGTGATACTCCATTCTCGATCACTTTAATCTAATTAAAGATTCATTAAAACTCCACTTAGTTTTAATCTTCCTAAAAATCAATATCCTGTCTTTAACTCGGTTAAAGAACCAATGTCATCTAAAACACGGTTCACGATAAACCCAAAAACCAATTTAAATTATATTCCAATTAAATACTAATTAACTGGACAATTTCACTAAATCTTACTTAAAAGATTTATTCTTTTTCTAAACTGGGTTCAAGAATAGTGTTATTCAAGACACCATTCACGACGAACCCAAAATCCCATTTGATATTAAATACAAGGCTCTGAATAGAAAATATATCGTCTTATATTCAATATCAAATTCTGAAACCAACAAATATCGTATTGGAAATAACGATATAAATATATCTTTCAAATTTCCACAACCATATCTGTATAATCACGAAATCCAATATCGAAATGTTCCGAAGATAATTTCGATTCAAATCCATTCCAATTCATATATTGTAAATTCCAATTATTTTTAAAACCACTTCAAATCTAGTTCAAAACTAGTTCATTTCGATAAAAATATATTTTTATCCTTTCAAATATGGAATTTTTCTCCCTAATACTTTCTAATTCATATATTATGATTTTACACAAATTATTAATATTTTTAATAATTTTGTCAAAGCCCGTACAGTCGGTTTTCAATAACAGCCACCGAACTGCACTTACAACAACCTTTTTCAAATTTGATTTGGATATAATTCCAAATCCAGCCGTTAGATTTCAAATTTCTAATATTCATTGGAAAGCTCTTTTCGATACGAACCCAAAGTTCCGGTTTCAGGAGAATCCGACGGTCGGATCTCCCGCAACGTCAATTCGAAACCAATGGTCGAAATTCGCGAACTACCGCGACGCGGCGCGTTTTATTCAGGCCATTATATATATAATATATATGTATGTTATATATATTTCACCGATTTCAATTCAAAACGTATTTTATAAATCGTTTTAAATTCGTTTTCAAAACAATTTCAACTTCATATTCAATTTCAAATCAAAATTGAATATTTCATATCATTAATATATAAATGATAATATTTTCAAAACGTTATATTTTGAAATCACTTCTTTTTCTATATTCATTATAAAAATGAATATAATCGATATAAATATCGTTCGCGTCAAAATGGCGCCTCTCAAATCACCCACGGCTTTATATTTCAATAACTTCGTTATTCTATTCAACCAATGAATGTTAATTCTATTCAACACATGAATCTATATTTCTTTCAACACATGAATGTTCTCAACACATGAGTATGGTCAACACATGTCTATTTTTGTTATTTAATATATTTTATAAAATTATGATAAAGATGTAAATTTTATTGTTTAAAATATTTTTCTCAACACATGAATATATATTTTATTCAACACATGAATATTATTTATTCTATTCAACACATGAATATATATTTTATTCTATTCAACACATGAATAAATAATTTATCCTATTCAACACATGAATATATATTTTATTCTATTCAACACATGAATATATATTTTATTCTATTCAACACATGAATATATATATATATATATATTTTATTCTATTCTTTATTTTCCCAATTGGAACGAGGCCCAATCAATTATCATATAATGTTAATTATATGGATTCCATACAACACATGCATATAATAGCAACGATAAATAATCAACCATCATCCAAAGTGCACCACACAACTGCATAAGCATTAAATATAAATAATTAACGCTTACACAGTCTGTCAATCAAACGATCGACATGCCACTAAACAGTTGGGATTAGTGTGCATCAAATATCATCCTAACACCCGTGTGGGGTTTCAATCCACGAACACTGAATATTATTTGTGCAGTTGGGCGACGTGTAAAATTTATCATCCCAATCAATATCCTTCAAATGGGTGTACATAAACAAACCGTCTGGTTTGTAAATGAATATTTATTTATTCACATTCACATTAAAAATTATATTTTTAACGATAAAATATATTATTTCATACATGAAGGTTTTATTATCCATTTCACATCAACATCACAAACAAACTTCACAACACATCAAACAAGCATACAAGTCGTCCATGATCTGTGGACGACGGGTGTTGGGTGCTGCTAAGCACCGTCTGCATCCTAGCATATATTTTTAACTAGAAAACAAGATTTAAAGTGAGAAGTTCTCACCGACTAGCTAAACCAATACACCGCGACTCTTCATATGTAGAAATCTTCGTCGTGCTCGCCTTTTGTCAATTACATTGTCTGAAGCCACTACATATATAAAAATCACATTTTTATATTGTTGCTATGTATATAAAAATCACATTTTTATAATCACTCTATATGGATAAAAATTCTATTTTTATACCGCTGTTCATATAATAAAGATTAAATCTTTACTATCTATATAATATAAAAATCGTATTTTTAATCTTTCTGTAATATAAAAATCATATTTTTATTTTCTCTATACTATAAAAATCATATTTTTATTCTTTCTATAATATAAAAATTATATTTTTATTTCTCCATTATAATAAAGATCATATTTTTATGTCACTACTTATATAAAAATAATATTTTTATATTCTCTATCATACAAAAATTCTATTTTTATAGGATGAAAAATCATATCTTTATTTTGCCTTTCCTATAATAAAAATCCGATTTCTAATTCGTGATATATATAAAAATCACATTTTTATATATATCAAAAATCATAGCTTTTCTATAAACAAAATCCAAACTTTATATTTTCCATATAAAAAAAACGAATTTTTATTATATAAAAACTGATTTTTAAAACTAATCCTATAGAAAATAAATGAATTAAATTAAAAAAACATACTTTTCCTTTTCCTGTGAAAACCGAATCGCTGTTGGAGGAGGGAGCATCGTCGCATGGGGCTCGGTGGGTGGCGGCAGGTGGTCGCGGCGATTAACTTCGGGTTTGGGGGTTTAAACGAGGAGGAGCGGAGCAGTGGAGGTATTGGGAGGCGATTGGGGAAATGGAGGCGGCCCAGGGCAGTCGTGGGTGGCGGGATAGGCGGCAATGGAGTTGTTGCCGATGGTGGCGGGCCAGGGAAGTGGCGGTGGGGGTTTTCTGGGCGGGTTAGGGTTTGAACGGAGCTAGGGTTCGAGCGGGGAAAGGGGGCGAAGCTGGGTAGGGCTGATCGGAGGGGGGTTCTGGGCGGAGGCGTGGGCTTGAAGGGGGAGGAGGCGGCGCTGCTCTGCCACCTACGGCGGTGATGGGTGCGGTTTCCCCTTTCGTTCTTTTTTTTTTGCTCGATCTGAAAATGAGAGGAGAGGGAGAGAGAAACGAGGGGGAGGGATTATATATATATATATATTAATTTAATTATTTAATTTATTCTAAAAAGCAACTTTTAAATTTGATATCCAATCGAGACCCATCGCCTGTTGTCCCTAGCTAATTACCCCCATTCCGAACACAATGGGATATGTTTCGTAAGCTGATTCGGCTGTTTCGATCAGTTTTCGTCAAAATCAAAATATAACTCTATATATTGAATTTGAACGCGCATTTCAATTCACCGGGGCTACATACGGACTTTAATAATTCCCTAAAAATATTGTCTAGCTTCGTATTGATGATACGGTCCTAATAAAACTAATTTCATCAAATTCTGAGACCGTTTGAAAAATGACCATTTTCCAGTCGATTAAAATCAACTAAAACTGGTCAAACGCGTTTTCCTTTTCCACACTCACATATTGAATTAGAAAATTACGAATTTTGAAACCTAGCAATAATTTGACATCCCGGATCGAACAAGAGTGGTTTCGTCAAAAACCGAGGTCGTTTGCAAAATTTCCATTTTTAAGGGCTCAAAATTCCATAGCAACTATTCTGAATTTTCAACTGGGCATAACTTTTTATTCCCGCTATGAAATTTAAATTTTTCGGATTCGTTGGAAAGATATTCTTAAATAGATTCTAACATTTTTGGTTTCGCTAAAATCCGGTTTATTTTGAATCCTATACATTCATTTGAACTTTGAAATCGAATTATCGAACTACCCGCCATTTTCAATTCCTTTTATAATTATAAATAAATATTTATATTATAACGACGATCTATATAAATATATATGTTCTAATTCTATTCAAAATAAATTTCTCGTCATTATAATTTAAAATAATTTATTTTAAATAATCAAAATTCGCTAAATTGCCAAAAGAAAAGTTTTAAATTGGCTTAGAATTTCCGGGTTATTACAATCTCCCCCACTTAAAACTTTTCGTTCCCGAAAAGGAACGAAGCTGAAAGTTTTTTAACTAATCAACTCAACTTCCATTATTTTCTTTACGGCTTAAGTTCTTCAACTTTTCATTTTCTAAGAACTTTTCAAATTTTTCAAAAATTTGGCTAACACCCTAAATTTCCAAAAAAATTCGCCATAACCTCCCCTGCACCGGGAGCTTGGGGATATTTCAAATAGCCTCCATGGTCCTCACCAATCCAAAAGAAAAAGAAAAAGCCAAGCAGCTAGCCAATCGGCTCATAAAATCATCCAAACCCAAAGAAATACAATAAACATGTACCTATTTGTCGGGAAAACAATTTTATTCTTCTTCTCTAACCTCCTTGCTATGACCTGTCCAATAGATATACATGTATATGCATGCAATTGTAATTATTTTTCAGTACAGTTCAATATTTGATTCAATTTGGCCTAAATGGTTCAAAATTTTAATCCAACACTCAAACAACACAACCATCAATCAATTAGTGAGTTAACGTTTCAAATTCATAATTTTGATACATAGTCCAAAAAATCAGATTTTTGATGCCAAATCACAACAATAGCCCTATCTAGTTTTGGTTCTCACACCAGTCTAATGGAAATATATAGATATCCCACTTTTCGAAACTCGAACACAAATACTGATAATGCGGCCGCATTACCAGAATTATCTCTGGGCGACTAGAGTGCGAATCTATATCTATCCAGTATGTTAAAACTTCGAATATACGTTCATGGCGCATATATGCAAAATCTTTATATACTCGATTGTCCAAATTCAATACAAATAAAATATTCAAATACGTATATTTGAATTTAATCTTCAAAACAAAACTTGTTTTCATTTTTATCTTTCAAAAAATTCACTCTTTACACTCGTTCTAGGATACTACTGATCCTATCTCTAATGAGTTATTCTTATTGGACATTACTAGTCCAATCTATGATGAATTCTTTCGTTCGGTTCTAATGTGTCTTGTTCTAGAGCTCTGTAAACTAAAGTTATGATACCAAATGTAGTAACCCGTAACTTCCCCGAAAAGGAAAGAACGAATCGCTTTGAGAACAACACACATCGGAATGCAAACAGAAGAACATTTCATTGCTTATTACAACAATTCCATCAGAATACAAGAATATACAGAGTATGAATAAATATTATACATTTGACAAATATCAGAGATTTAAATTACATTTACATACATAGCAGCGGAAAAATAATACAAAGCACAACAGAAAGAAATACACGAATACAGAGCTTTCCGAGTATCGTTCCAGCTGTAAACCAGGATCCTGTGAATATAAATCTGCAAAACAAAACTACTAGCTGCCCGCATCGAAAATAAGGGCACCTAGAGTTTAGGTTAAAACAACAAACTCCAGGTTAGTCATGTGACTGGTGTGAGAACTAAAACAGTTATTTAAAACTTTACTTTAAAAGAGAGTAATTCAAGGGACCACGCTGTATAACACAGAACGGGTTTAATCCCAAGAACACTAGTGCATATAACAAAACAACGCAATGCTTTTTGGAAAAATGAAGCTATTATAAAACCCAGGTACCATCACACAATGCAACGCGAGCCGGAGGATAGAGTTTTCCCTTATAATAGCCAAACATGCTTGGTACGTTTAAAACAAATCATTTGATACTATTATAAGTGTATAGTGTCAAAACAATTTCAATCATAAATATCAATCACAGACGGCATGGGTACTATATATCATGTCGCCATACTAGGCTCTACAAATAAAACCGCAATGTCATGTATTGGAAATTGGATTCCATCATGAGTCGAGGCAAGCGGAAAGCTCCTCCCCGTTCGAGACACTCTAGCAAATGTCTCAGGACCACACACAGCGATCCTTGGAATCGGTTGGGCCGGTCCTCTCTTACTTTTGAGGATTAGTTATTCCTGAACACATGTTTCCCGGTCCTATAAGACCTATATAATGGTCTGTACGTCGGCTCAAATAGTGCCAGTTATCGACCATATATTCGAGGTGCCTCGCATTCCAACAACCATACAGGTAAAAAGTATATAAATGTCAGGGCTGGTAGGTCACTGACATCACCCATAGCTAGAAAGAAACGTCGTGTTCTCCCAACGGTCCTTATCCCGTTTTTGACTCATACCGAGGTGTGAGGCTCGCAAATTAACGCTATACACAAAGATGTGCCACACAGGCCGTGCTTTGATCATCAACCGCAAGACTTTGCTTTTCAACAGAAGTCTTGATCATCTTCCATTTAGGCATGCCACACAGGCAATGCACTCCATGCGACTGATGTCCATCGATATACAACCTCTGAGCTCGTACATCTCAGAGAAGGGCGTTAAGCAAGAGAATAAATTCTCCGCCGCCAAACAGATATATATTTAATAGAGATCAATCAACACAGAATAAAATCCAATGTCAGACACACAGTCCATTTACAAGTTCGTTCTGAGTCTGAATGAAACCGGAGGCACTTTCCTCGCATATCCGTCGATCTCCAAGTACGTCTGGACGATCTCCAACATTGAAACGACCCAAACTTCCCAGTGAAGGAAAGGCTGGATTGCTTTGAGAACAATTCATATCAGAACACAAACTGAAGAACATTTTATTGCTGATGACAACAATTACATCAGAGTACAAGAATATAACAGAGTATGAATACTTATTACATAATAGAAATACATTAATATCAGAGTTTTAAATTACATTTATATAGTAGTGGAAAAATAATACAAATGAACAACTGAAAGGAATACACGGATACAGAGCTTTCCGAATACTGCTTCAGCTGTAAACCAGGATCCTGTAAATATATCTGCAAAAAGCTACTCGACTGGCCGTGTGGAAAATATGGGCACCCGAGTTTGCCAGTGAAACAAACTACAGGTCAGTCATGGGACTGGTATGAGAAATCTTAACTTAACTTATCTAATAATAAGGCTAATCACAGGACCACGCCGCTAACGCAGAACGGGTTTACTCCATTGGATTGTCGGTGCATAAAATAAAGTAAATCGTTAAATAACGCAATGCTTTTTAGAAAAATGAAACCATTATAAGACCCAAGTCCCATCACACAATGCAACGCAAACCGGAGGATAGGGTTTTACCTTATAATGGTCAAAAGATGCTTGATATGATAAAATGGATTTAATATTAGTGTGTATATATATATGGGTATATATATAATAAACATTTCAATCATAATGTATCAATCATAGACGGCATAGTACCCCATCCTACTATGTCGCCATACTAGTTCTACAATCAAAACCGCAAGGTCGTATTGGAAGTTGGTTTTCCATCATGAGTCGAGGCTAGGGGCAAGCTCCTCTCCGATTCGAGACACTCTAGCAAATGCCTCAGGATCCCCCGCAGTGAACCCTTGGAGCGGTAGGGCCGGTCGCCGCCTATCGGCAGTGGATTAGTTATGCCTGAACACACGTTTCCCGGTTCCTTTGAACCTATAGTATGACCACTAACGGCCTATAAAAATCCGAAGCGCCTCAAAATCCATCATCCACATAAGTAAAATGTCAGCCAGTTTAAGCACCGACACTACCACTAGCTAGAAAGAAACGTGTGCACTCCCTACGGTCCATATCCCGTTTTTGACTCATACCGGGGTGTGAAGCTCGTGAAGTCACGATATACACAAAGCTATGCCGTAAAAAGCTATACTTTGATCATCCCACAAGGCCCTGCTTTTCAACAAAAGCCTTGATCATTTGCATCTTGGCATGCCACATTGACAATTCACGCCATGCGATCAATCACTATTAATATATACCAGGATGTTAAGTAGAGAATAAATTCTCCACCACCAAACATATATACATTAATAAAAATCAATTTAATTCACATGGAACGAAATCCAATGTCAGACACGCATCCATTTACTAGCTTATGCTCTGGGTCTGAGCGAAAACCAAATCCGAACAATCAACAATAGTCCGAACGGCTACCACTGAAGCCCCTTCAAGGTAGCTACTCCCATCAAGGGTCTCTGTAGCAACACATCCATTCGATGTGAAGATCGTCGGTCTTTAACCACCGTCTTCATCTTCGACTCTTCATCGTCGTAGTAATTATTCGGAATGGGTTAAACCCGGTCTTCCCGAATAACTCGCGTATTTTATAATCAAAATCAAGTGCTATAAAACACATCCAACGCCTCATCCCAATTCAGAATATTCTAAGATAAATTCTTTAAATTTATCCATAAATCTCTCTGTTAAAGATTTATTAAAACACGGTTTGGTTTTAAATATCACAAATCATTACTCAATGATTATTTAAGAAATTAATATTATCTTTAACTGGGTTAAAGAACTAATGTCATTTAAAACATAGTCCACGGTAAACCCAAAATCGTTTTCCATAAAATATGGAATCTTCACAGAAATCAAATCAATATATATAACCGTTATAAATTTCTGTATCTGACCAATAATATAAATGGAATAACGGCAAAGCCTCTTAAATTCCATATGTAGTATCGGTTTTCTTTTATAGAAGCTTATCACGGTTATTATTAATTCGAATTCCATTCAACTCCAATTTAATATATTAAATTGGAAACTTGGCTTTTGGAAAATCCCCATTTAAATCTTAATAAAAGATTTATAAATTCCAAATCATATTTTCACTGTCAGTTGGGTTAAAGAACACATGTCACTTAAAAACATTGTTCACAATAAACCCAACTCACATTTTATCTTATTTCAATTACTAGATATAATTGAAAACTTTAATAATCTAAACTAAAAGATTATCCTTTTCATACGGGGTTTAAGAACAGTGTTATTTAAGACACTATTCACGACAAACCCAAAATTCAATTTATTTAATTTAACTACAGTTAAATATTAGCAAACTGGGAAATTTCATTAAATCTTAATTTAATGATCTGTCCTAGCTAATAACTAGTTCATTTCAATAAAAATATATTCTTTTTCTAAATATACTTAAAATATTCTTTTTCTAGAATATTCTTTATTGGAATGTGACTCAATCAACAACCATATATTCATGTAATCAACATTCATGATAAATAATTATCAAACATCCAAATAACAACCAAAGTGGATTCTACACTAAATATTGGGACCAGTGTAGGTCAAATATCATCCCAACACCCGTGTGGGGTTTCATCCAACATTCAAATAATAAATTATTTGTGCACTTGGGCGATGTGAAAGAATTATCGACCCAATCACATAAACAAGTCGGACAACTTGTAAATGGAAGTGTAATATTACATTTGAATATACTAAACATTTTATTTATCACATCAATCATCACGAACATGTATTTCAAATCTTTTTATTGTGAACAAATGACAATAAAAATCTAATCTTTCATATCTTTTGTGTAATCCTTATTAGTGACCAAAAAATTATATATTTTGGTTTAATCATTTTAATTACCAAAAATGTATATTTTTATCTAACACTTTTTTTAATGTACAAAAATGTTAATTTTTGTCCCTTACTTTTAATGTAAACAAATATGACAATTGTGTCTAATTCTTTTAATGTAAACAAAAATGTAAACTTTGGTCTAATCCTCTTTAATGTAAACAAAATATGAGTTTTGTTTAATCCTCTTTGATGTAAACAAAAAATGAGTTTTGTTTAATCCTCTTTAATGTAAACAAAAAATGAGTTTTGCTTAATCCTCTTTAATGTAAACAAAATATGAGTTTTGCTTAATCCTCCTTAATGTAAACAAAATATGAGTTTTGCTTAATCCTCTTTATGTAAACAAAACGATAATTTTGTTCTAATCCTTTTTAATACACAAAGATGTTTGTTTTTACTTCATTCTTTGTAAATGATAAAAAGAATGTTTTTATTTCATTCTTACATTTGACAAAAATGAATATTTTTGTCATTCTTTTACCTTTGACCAAAAATGCATAATTTTATCATTCTTTTACATTTGATAAAAATGTGTATTTTTCTCATTCTTTAACATTTGATAAAAAAGGTGACAAAATGTCCTTTTCTAATTCTTCCTTTTTAATGTATAAAAAAATACATTTTCAATTTATACTTTTAAATGTATAAAAATATTTTTGTATAATTCCTTTTTAGTGAACAAAGATATTCATTTTTTTGATTCACTAACCATTCTTTTAACAAAAATGCGCCAATCTTTCTTTGACAAAAGTGTTATTTTATCGCTAATCTTTCTTTGACAAAAGTGTTCATTTCTTTAAATTGAAAAACATAACTGTTTCCAATACACTTCTTTAAATTGACAAAAATGACTGTTCTTATTCATCCTTTCAAATATGACAAAAATGTATATTTTTGTTTGCAAAACACATTTCAAATAAAAATGTGATTTTATTTATATACATGTTTTAAATCAAAAATGTTATCTTTATATGCATAATACATTTCAAATAAAATGTTGTTTTCATCTAACATAATCTAATTAACAAAAATGTTAATTTTGATCTAACAAAATTTAATTGATAAAAATGTTTATTCTACTTACTAATCAAATCTGGACAAAAATGTAAACCCTATTCACTAATCATATTTTGACAGAAATATGTTGTTCTATTCATTAATCGTATTTTGACAAAAATATGCTGATTTTATTCACTAATCAAATTTTGACAAAAATGTTGATTTTATTCACTAATCAAATTTTGACAAAAATGTTGATTTTATTCACTAATCAAATTTTGACCAAAAATGTTGATTTTATTCACTAATCAAATTTTGACCAAAAATGTGGATTTTATTCACTAATCAAATTTTGACAAAAATGTTGATTTTATTCAACAAGAATGTGAATTTTTGTTTCATCTATTTAAATGTAAACAGAAATGGAAATCCTGTTTAATTCTAATCTTAATTGTAAACAAATATGAAAATAAAACATGATTTCTTTTTATTGAAAAGAATGGTACTTAAAACCTGTCTTTTTATTTGCAAAAGAATGTTTTAACAAAATCTATTCTTTTGTTTGAAAAAGAATGTTTAACCAGAATCTCTTCTTTTGTTGCACAACAAACTTTTAATAAAAAATATCTTTTGAATTGCATAACATATTTTAAACAAAAATGTCCATTTTTGTTTAATATAATATGATTGACAAAAATGTTAAGTTTGTTTAACATAATCTAATTAACATATACCACAACAACCATCATCATCAACAAACAACAATTACAATATCATACGCCACAGGATTGAATTTAATTAACATACATATAGGGGATTGAAACAATAAAAAGATAATTAAATCTTAATTATTTTTAAAACAAAGAAATCTCACCAAACCATTTAGATCTAAAATTTGGTCCAGATTTGATGTGCTCAGAAATGGTTCTAGTCAGCTTCATGTTGTAGATCTCGTCCACACGAGTCCAACGCAATTCGTTTCGTGAAATTTTGTTGTTGTATGAGGAAGTTATGGTAATTTAAAGATCAATACATTAATTTATAAATTAAATAGAATTAATTATATTAATTACATTACTAGGCCGTTGCTTTTTGCTTCTTCCTCGTTCTGTTACCATCGTGAAAACCGAACCCATCTTCCAAAAACAAACCACCATCGCGCACCTCGCTCCGGCCCACCGTATCACGATCCAACACCGCCACTCGAACGGTCTTCGAACCACCTTCCTGCGCCTCTGACCACCATGGCTGCGACTTCCCCCTAACGCCTCAAATAGCGTGCGAACGGCCACGCTTCTAGCCCGTGAATCTCACAAAATACGGCACTGTTCTTGATCATAGCCATATGAAATTGTTGAGCTTGTTGTCGTCTTCGATTTGGTATATGGGACTTGATTCAATTCAAAGTAGAGAGAGAGAATTTGATGGAGGAATATTGGACAATATCGGCCATTCGCTGATTGAAGTGGCGGCTGGTGTATTTTAGGTCTAGGGTTTGTTTTAGTTGGGTATTATTTATATTAAAATATTAATTAATTGAGCCCTTAAGGCCCGATTAGCCACTAACTCAGAATTAGGCCCAACGACTGTCATTCTTACCCAATTACCCCTATTCCAGACTCATCTAGCTATGTCCTGCAGGCCCAAACATAAGTCTGCAGCCTATTTTCTTTAAATTAATCTTAAATCCTTTATTATTTAATTTAACCGTATGTATAAATTCACCGGGGCTACAAATGAACTCAAAAAAATTCAAAAAAAAAATATTTTTGGCTTTCTTTTGATGATACGGTCCTAACAAAACTAATTTCGTCGAATTCTGAGACTGTTTGAAAAATGGCCATTTTTAAGCCGATTAAATTTGACTGAAATGGTTAAAACACGTTTTCTTTTGCCACGCTCACATATTAACTCGAAATTTTTTGGAAAATTAAACTTAACAATAATTTGACATTCCGATTCCAACAAAAGTGGTTTCGTCAAAAACAAAGGTCGTTTGAAAAGTGGCTATTTTTAAGGCCAATATATTATATTAAAATATATATAAATTATACAACGACTTTTCTAAATTTTAAACTGGACATAACTTTCAAAATATAAAGTGAAATTTCAGTTTTTCAGATTCGTTAGAAAGATATGACTAAACATATTTAGATATTTCTTGTTTTACCGAAATCCGATTTATTTTGAATCCTGTACAGTCAGTCAAAGTTCAAATTCAAATTTTCAAACTACAGGGTTGTTTTAAACTCCTTTTATAATTAATTTAAATTTATTCGTTTTTAAATAAATTTTTAGTCGTTATTATTTAAAATAAATTATTTTAAATATTAAAATTCATCAAAATTTCTAAAATAAATTTTTTTAATTGGCCCTAAAATTCCGGGTTGTTACAAACATATTCCCTCATCTTGGGTGTACAGCCCAATCAAGATTGCCAGGAATCATCCAAACGACGCGAAGACCCACGGTCTTCAACCACCGTCTTCACCTTCGACATATCGTCGAATTGGTTACTCAGAATGGGTATAAACTCGGCCTTTCTGGATAACCCGCGTATATAATAAACAAGTGTTACACAAACACAACATACGCCTCATTCTAATTCAGAATATTCATTTATTCAAAAATTCACATTCTTAGGGAAAGGATCCCATTAATTTTATCAAAGATAAATTCTTTAAAATTTATTCTTTAATCTTCCTTTGGATATCATTTCAAACCATGTTATGGTTTTCCAAACTAATCGGGATTAGCGAACCACACCGAAGTAATTATTTATTTTATTTCCCAATCCCAACCTATTCATCCCATGGAGCGAAACTGGTAATACTCCATATCTAACACCATGGTGTTAACGGTAAATATTAATTACCATTTCACGTTCAAATCTAATCAAAGATTTAACTATCACTTGGGGCAAAACTGGTGATACTCCATTCTCGATCACTTTAATCTAATTAAAGATTCAATAAGACTCCACTTAGTTTTAATCTTCCTAAATATCGATATCCTGTCTTTAACTCGATTAAAGAACCAATGTCGTCTAAAACACGGTTCACGATAAACCCAAAAACCAATTTAAATTCTATTCCAATTAAATACTAATTCACTGGACAATTTCACTAAATCTTACTTAAAAGATTTATTCTTTTTCTAAACTGGGTTCAAGAACAGTGTTATTCAAGACACCATTCACGACGAACCCAAAAACCCATTTGATATTAAATACAAGGCTCTGTATAGAAAATATATCGGCTTATATTCAATATCAAATTCTGAAACCAACAAATATCGTATTGGAAATAACGATATAAATATATCTTTCAAATTTCAACAACCATATCTATATAATCAAGAAATCCAACATCGAAAAATATTCCGAAGATAATTTCGATTCAAACCCATTCCAATTCGTATATCGGAAATTCTGATTATTTTTAAAACCACTTCAAATCTAGTTCAAAACTAGTTCATTTCGATAAAAATATATTTTTATCCTTTCAAATATGGAATTTTTAACCCCAATTCATTCCAATTCATATATTATGATTTTACACAAATTATTAATATTTTTAATAATTTTATCAAGGCCCGTACAGTTGATTTTCAATAACGGCCACCGAACTGCACTTACAGCAACCTTTTTCAAATTTGATTTGGACATAATTCCAAATCCATCTGTTAGATTTCAAATTTCTAATATTCATTGGAAAGCTCTTTTCGATACGAACCCAACGGTTCCGGTTTCAGGAGAATCCGATGGTCGGATCTCCCGCAACGTCAATTCGAAGTCAATATTCGAAATTCGCGAACTGTCGCAGCGCGGCGCATTCTATTCCGGCCATTATATACAATATATATATTATATATATTTTGTCGATTTCAATTCAAAACGTATTTTATAAATCGTTTTAAATTCGTTTTCAAAACAATTTCAACTTCTTATTCAATTTCAAATCAAAATTGAATATTTCATATTATTAATATATAAATGATAATATTTTCAAAACGTTATATTTTGAAATCACTTCTTTTTCTATATTCATTATAAAAACGAATATAATCGATATAAATATCGTTCGCATCAAAATAGCGCAACTCAAATCAACCACGGCTTTATATTTCAATAACTTCGTTATTCTATTCAACCAATGAATGTTTATTCTATTCAACACATGAATCTATATTTCTTTCAACACATGAATGTTCTCAACACATAAGTATCGTCAACACATGACTATTTTTGTTATTTAATATATTTTATATAATTATGATAAAGATGTAAATTTTATTGTTTAAAATATTTTTCTTAACAAATGAATATATATTTTATTCAACACATGAATATTCTTTATTCTATTCAACACATGAATGTATATTTTATTCTATTCAACACATGAATATATATTTTATTCTATACAACACATGAATATTTTTTTTTTCTATTCAACACATGAATATATATTTTTATTCTATTCTTTATTTTCCCAGTTGGAATGAGGCCCAATCAATTACCATATTATGTTAATTATATGGATTCCATACAACACATGCATATAATAGCAACGATAAATAATCAACCATCATTCAAAGTGCACCAAACAACTGCATAAGCATTAAATATAAATAATTAACGCTTACACAGTCTGTCACTCAAACGATCGACATCCCACTAAACAATTGGGATTAGTGTGCGTCAAATATCATCCCAACACCCATGTGGGGTTTCAATCCACAAACACTGAATATTGTTTGTGCAGTTGGGCGACGTGTAAAATTTATCATTCTAATCAATATCCTTCAAATGAGTGTACATAAACAAACCGTTTGGTTTGTAAATGAATATTTATTTATTCACATTCACGTTAAAAATTATATTTTTAACGATAAAATAATTTATTTCATACATGAAGGTTTTATTATCCATTTCACATCAACATCACAAACAAACTTCACAACACATCAAACAAGCATACAAGTCGTCCATAGTCCGTGGACGACGGGTGTCGGGTGCTGCTAAGCACCGTCTGCATCCTAGCATGTATTTTTAACTAGAAAACAAGATTTAAAGTGAGAAGTTCTCACCGACTAGCTAAACCAATACACCGCGACTCTTCATATGTAGAAATCTTCGTCGTGCTCGCCTTTTGTCAATTACATTGTCCGTAGTCACTACATATATAAAAATCACATTTTTATATTGTTGCTATGTATATAAAAATCACATTTTTATAATCACTCTATATGGATAAAAATTCTATTTTTATACCGTTGTTCATATAATAAAGATCAAATCTTTACTATCTATATAATATAAAAATCGTATTTTTATTCTTTCTGTAATATAAAAATCATATTTTTATTTTCTCTATACTATAAAAATCATATTTTTATTCTTTCTATAATATATTAATCATATTTTTATTGCTCCATTATAATAAAGATCATATTTTTATGTCACTACTTATATAAAAATAATATTTTTATATTCTCTATCATACAAAAATTCTATTTTTATAGGATGAAAAACCATATCTTTAATTCTCCATTCCTATAATAAAAATCCGATTTCTAATTCGCGATATATATAAAAATCGCATTTTTATATATACCAAAAATCATAGCTTTTCTATAAACAAAATCCAAACTTTATATTTTCCATATAAAAAAAGCGAATTTTCATTATATAAAAACTGATTTTTAAAACTAACCCTATAGAAAATAAATGAATTAAATTAAAAAAACTTACTTTTCCTTTTCATGTAAAAACCGAATTGATGTTGGAGGAGGGAGCATCGTCGCATGGGGCTCGGTGGGTGGCGGCAGGTGGTCGTGGCGATTAACTTCGGGTTTGGGGGTTTAAACGAGGAGGAGCGGAGCGGTGGAGGTATTGGGAGGCGATTGGGGAAATGGAGGCGCTCTAGGGCAGTCGTGGGTGGCGGGATAGGCGGCGGTGGGGCTGTTGCCGATGGTGGTGGGCCAGGGAAGTGGCGGTGGGGGTTTTCTGGGCGGGTTAGGGTTTGAACGGAGCTAGGGTTCGAGTGGCGAAAGGGGGCGGAGCTGGGGAGCGCTGATCGGAGGGGGGGTTCTGGGCGGAGGCGCGGTCTTGAAGGGGGAGGGGCGGCGCTGCTTCGCCACCTGCGGCAGTGATGGGTGCAGTTTCTCCTTTCGATTTTTATTTTTTTTCCTCCATCTGAAAATGAGAGGAGAGGGAGAGAGAAACGAGGGGGGAGGGATTATATATATATATATATTAATTTAATTTATTCTAAAAAGCAACTTTTAAGTTCAATCTCCAATCGAGACCCACCGCCTGTCGTCTCTAGCTAATTACCCCCATTCCGAATACAATGGGATATGTTTCGTAAGCTGATTCGACTGTTTCGATCAGTTTTCATCAAAATCAAAATATAACTCTATATATTGAATTTGAACGCGCATTTCAATTCACCGGGGCCACATACTGACTCTAAAAATACCCGAAAAATATTTTCTAGCTTCGTATTGACGATACGGTCCTAACAAAACTAATTTCGTCAAATTCTGAGATCGTCTGAAAAATGACCATTTTCCAGTCGATTAAAATCAACTAAAACTGGTCAAACGTGTTTTCCATTGCCATGCTCACATATTAAATCAGAAAACTACGAATTTTGAAACCTAGCAATAATTTGACATCCCGGATCCAACAAGAGTGGTTTCGTCAAAAACTGAGGTCGTTTGCAAAATTTCCATTTTTAAGGGCTCAAAATTCCATAGCGACTATTCTGAATTTTCAATTGGGCATAACTTTTTATTCCCGGTATGAAATTTAAATTTTTCGGATTCGTTGGAAAGATATTCTCAAATAGATTCTAATATTTTTAGTTTCGCTAAAATCCGGTTTATTTTGAATCCTGTACATTCATTTGAAATTTGAAATCGAATTATCGAACTTCCGTGCCATTTTCAATTCCTTTTATAATTGTAAATAAATATTTATATTCTAACGACGATCTATATAAATATATACATTCTAATTCTATTCAAAATAAATTTCCCGTCGTTATTATTTAAAATAATTCATTTTAAATAATCAAAATTCGCTAAAATTGCCAGAATAAAAATTTTAAATTGGCTCAGAATTTCCGGGTTATTACATGAAGCCTCCTGCTCCAGCTCTTCAAGTATTTGTAAAATCCTGACCACTTGACTGCCCGTACAAAATTGGGCACCCAAGAGTTTAGGGAAAACAAAAAAAATAAACTCGGGGTCAGTCATATGACTGGTGTGAGTAAAACAGTTTGAGTAATTAAACGATATCTCATAAGACCACGCCGTATAACGGAATGGGTTTTTCCCTTATGAGAATCCAAATCAATTTGATTCTCGTGATTTAATGATTTTTCTATGAATTAATATCAAATTTAAGAGATCACGAAATGGGTTTTTAGGAGGAATAACTGGCGGCTGAAATGAGTTAAGAAGCTCGCTATTTTCGTTTAAGGGTGGAGAGTGGATTTGTGGAAAGAAAAAGAGTGATGCGTTATGTCTGTATTTATAGATTTCAATCTCTTGGTGATGAAGTAATAGGGTTAATTGGTAGGTCTGTTGTGATGATGACAATTCGATGCTTCTCAGACATGTTTCGCAATGGTGACAATTCATACTCATATGCCGGTTTCAGCGCGTTGGGTATTAAAAACATGAAGAAAACTTAACTCTGAAGCATACAATAGGCACTCTACAGGGTCTGTTGGCTGTGAAGTTTTATTTCAAAGTTAAGATAAGTGTAGATGACTGCTATACGTTTGGTTGACAGTAACACGTTGATTTGATTTTTAATTTGCCATTTAAGACTCATGCATTCCTTACTATACATTACTCCTGAAGGCTTATATTACTTATATTTTATATAGTTTAACGGTTCTAGATTATGGGTCCTAGATTCATTGTGTAACATAGAAAATAGTTTTGGATTTTTGTTCTTTTAACTGCAACAAGAAGATTAAATGTATCCAACTTTATATATCAGGGTGAACAAACCTTACAACCGTGCAGACTGACCATGGCTTCTTCATTCTTTTTATTAGTTTTGTATGCGATGCATTAGATGGTTGCCTTCCACGTAAATTTAACCCAGGTGCACACACTTTTATATTCCTTTGTTTATGGACTGGCCAAAAATAAAAGTATTGTTATGACGAGCAATGTGTCATGTTCTCAAAAATATAATTATATAGACAAGATAACTTATTCTGTGGAACCCCAGAATGCTGATATAGGGTGTAAAATACACCTAAAAAAGTTGCTATTTTTTTTCAAAATAAAAATTATAGAAAAATTCTAAAAATTAAATTTTACCTACGTCTAAAAGGATTTGTCCAAATTTGAAACCGATATTTAATTAAAATCAAATAACTGTTATGGCTTATAAACGATTCCATAGCGACTATTTGAAAATTTGATTTAACCATAACTTACAATCTACGAAGCGAAATCCCCATTTTTCTCTTCCATTAGAAAAATATACTTCACCAGCTCCGAACGTTTCTTGTTTCACCGAAATCCAACTTAAAACAGATTCTGTATATTCGTTTAAAGTTCGAATCGCCAAATTACGAACTGCCACGCCATTTCGAGCTCGATTACAATTATAATATAATTTTTGCGTTCTAATTCATTTAAATAATATATTCGTTAATATGATTCAACTCTAAACTGAATTATATATTATAAATGATCCAATTCACACAATATTGTGAATTCCACTATTTCCGACTATTTCAAAAGTTAAATATATTATTCTATTATTTATATTAATTAAATATTCAATATTATTTAATTAAACGACCATTTAGATAGCTAAATCACTATTTAAATAATTACATAAATTAATTATTATATCGTAAAAACACCGGACGTTACAAATTACATGTTAGAATAGAATTTATTGTATGTTGAAAGAACATGCAACATAAAATGGGCTTAATATGATGACATGTAAAATATAGATTATATCAAAAATAAAAATAAAGGACGGACATGCCTAAATTATATAGAAAATTTACAGTAAATAGGAAACTATAACCGCGCTTAGACATGATGTTAGATTACACCTGTGGTAGAAGTCTGCCCGAAACCACCCGGCATATCCACCATCCACAAGTGGTAAATCTAAGGTGAGGGGTCTAAGTGCATAAACAAAACATGTACTGGTGCTAAGACACGAGGTTAAGTCAACTTGTGGTAGAAGTCGGCCCAGAACTTCTTGACAAATCCAGCATCCACAAGTGTAGGCTTAATGTGAGAGGTCTAGTGCATAAGTATATATATGTGTGTGTGTGTAAATAGCAGGACTGATATACAACATTAACTGTAATTAATGGAAATGAATGGAATTCAATGAAAGTGACAACAGTAACAAAAATAAATGAATGGGGAATGACAATAACCAATTATAAATAAATTACATTAATGAGAATGTTGTATAATGTAACAACCCGCGTTCCAACAGACTGATTTTTTTTCAAAAATCCAATCCACCGAAACCCGAGTTGGTTTGCTCTGGTATCTTGCAGAAAAGACAAAGACATAAAACATGTCAGAGTTCGAAAACATCTCACAGCGGAAGGAATAAAATATAATGTAGCTAAAACATAGCTTTACCTTAATAATAATACTACTAAACTAGTATCCAAAGCTATACAGTCTCTGTCAAGAACCTAACCTGCGAATGTTATGAGGGGGGTCAGAACATAAGTTCTGTGTGAATGAATTTAAACTACACTTTTTGAATAATCCTACATATACCGTTCAATTACATTTTCTCATCTATTAGGTTATTTGTGATATTAGCACTGAAGGCTTTCACACACACGTCGCACCCATCTACTCCCTAGTAGATTAACCTAATGTATATGTAGCTACCCCACTCGCGCGGTCCCCTCCGTAATACCATAGTAACAAGATAACATAAGACATGGTAAGGCAAGATAAACTGAATATGCTATCGCACTCATTTCTATTTCTCTGCATCTACTTACAATTGTTTCAACTAGCCTCATGTGTTCATAATAAAATGATCGCTTTATCTATCGTCTTCTACTCGCATGTATTTATTACTTGTGTCATTCGGCTCCGCTTGTTTGTAGATACCTGTGCTGGTCCCACCATGGGGTGTATCAATCCCTATGATGGCAACCCGACACAATTCAAGATGCACAGTGTATAACTACTAATGCCCAATGCCTCGGAGCACATGCACGCCCGTACTCCGTCAGAACCTACACTGACGCACCATCTGCCGCTATTTTGACTGCTTATAATCAGTCCAGTAATCGTGGCCCACCCTGCCTAGTTCAAGGTACCATGATACATCTATGTGGGTTACTGTTGAAATGGGTCCCTGTTACTAGGGTTTCCTAACCAACATGTTATAACAATTAAGTGTTCTCAATTTAACCTAATCCCATGCATTTGTTTAATTAACATGTTGTATTGGTTAAGTGTTGCCTATTCATATGTTACTTAACCTTACCATTCTTAGCATGTCTATTCATTGGCGTTAATTGATTTATAAATGCACCAACCTCTCACATTAAAACTGTTGTTTGTGGTTGCTGGATGTGCCGGGCGGTTCCGGGAAGACTTCTACCGCAAACTCATTCTAACCTCGGGTTTTGGGCTTGATGCACTAACCACTCACATTAGACCTGTTGTTGCGGTTGTTGGATGTGCCGGGTGGTTCCAGCCAGTCTTACACCCAAACTCAATCTAACCTCGGGTTAGGCATGTTCATCTTTTAACCAATTTACATATTTACCATATATGTCTGAGTCTATATGTCAATTATCCACAAGTGTAGTCAATTCAAGTTATGTCATATTTACTTGTTATGCCCAAACTTACTCAATTAAGTTATACCCAATTCCCCGCGTTTCAATCGTACGTACAACAAGATTCAAACTAGGTTTCCAAATGAACCTAGTATTCATAAAATAAAATGAAAAGGGGAATAGAGAAGAAATGCAAGAATTGTCATAAGAGAATAAGCATGTAAAGGTGTACCAAACACAAGAATCATAGTTCCAATGGATTTGTTGTACGTTAACAATAAATATGAGCAAACTGAGCAAGTTGCATCATAGGCATAAAGATTCGATAGAACTAAACATAAAAGAATCACCAATTTGATGTACAACAAGATAGATTCAATTGTATCACTAGTAATAGTCTCACTGGCATAGGTAATCTCATATTTGACAAAAGAATAAGAATGAATCAGAATTGGTTATCATTGCAATTAGGCATAGTTCTAGATTCGATTCATTATAGTCATGTTTTCTATTATGTGTTCAAATCTGAATAATAACTGAACTTACTTTCTCAATTCATGTCTCCAATTTCAAACATTCACTACAACAAAAACACCATATTACAACTTTAATTTTACAACTGTGCAAAAAGAACAGTTGTAATAAATGCTTTTTTACAACTGTGCAAAACGCACTGTTGTAATAAATGTTTTTTACAACTGTGCAAAACACACTGTTGTAATAAACATATATGTCGTAACTTTTCTTTTTTGTCTGTTGTAATAACTAATATATACTAATTAATTTTTGATAATTAATAGTTAAATTAGAAAGTTGTTTAAACTCACAGTTGTAATAAATGTTTTTTACAACTGTCAATTCCCTAAAGTTGTAATAAACATATTTTTAACAACTTTTCATTTTGTTACTTGTAATAGATGCCTATTACAAACTTCATGTTTATAATATCTGTATTTAATAACTAATTATATTGATTTTTAATAATAATTAATAATAAACTTGGGAATCAATAATATTTATTAATTATTATTACATAATTAATAGTTAATAAGTAGTAACTGCTTATTAATTAATAATTAGTAACATACACATTATAAGCTTTTAATAATTATTACTTGATTATAACTAAGTAGAAATAAGTAAAAGTTAAATAATAACTATTATTAATAAGTAATATTTGATTTGGTAGTAAGTATTTCAGCAGTTTATTTAATACAACAGTCGACTTGAACGACAGTCGACTTAAACGGCTGGATGTCCCGGACGGCGGTCGACCTAGCCGGTTAGGTCATGGGGGTCCAGGGGGCAGCGCCACGTCATGGTATATCTTATTTAACAATTTATAATATTTTAATACAATTTTTCAAAAAAAATAAAGAAAAGGATAATCATAAAATTAATGAGCAGTTTTTGTATATCATAATAATTAACACTAGTAAATAATAATAAAATTTAATAACTAAGAAGTGACATTTAGCATTTTATATTTCATAATCATAATAAAAAGGTATATTTATTATTTATTTTTATTTTTAAATGAAAATTTTTAAATTTTACAAAATAAATCAAAATATAGTTAGTAACAATTTTTTTATTATAATTAGTTATTGACAACTAAATCATAGTCCATAATTTTGAACAATAATGTACAAAAAAAACATATATAAATAATAATATATACTTAATATTTAATAATCGTCAGTTAACTTTTCTTTAGTACAATTTCAGTTTCAAATTTCCTTTGTGTCACAGCCAATGGCGCAAATAAATTTTGTTTTAGTGCTTAGACATTTCGATGTGCGCCTAACATTTCGTTTCCCTCCCAGTCCCTTTGCTCTTTCACAAAACCCTAATAATCCTTTCAGCCGCCTCAAATTCGAGAAGGAAAAAAACAACTCTCGTATGATTAAGTTTTAATGGCAGCTACCTTCCCTGCGATTCATTTTTCAACCTCCGCCGTCTTCGTTTCCATCCCCAGCCCCTAACGTCGCTAACGATTCCCCTCCCCTTCCCCTCCTCTTCGCTCTTGTCTCGTAACAACTAAGCCTCAAAATCCGCATCTGGATCTACCATCGTTTCCAGCTGAGAAGCCTGGCATAGTAGATGTCACCAAAGGTCTTTACGTCTATTGTTCAGAATCATATACGATTGGTGAGTTTTGTTTTTCTATTGGAAACCTAATTCGTTAATATGAAGGGTAATTGGTTTACCGTAGTTTAGTTGCAAAATTTTGAGTTCCAGTAGTGGATTTGTTGTTGATTAGGTTACTGCTTGTTTCCCAGGTATTCAGGTTTCGTTGTGGTTGATTTGAGCTGATAACATAAGTTAACTACAGTTTCTTCAGGTAAGAACGACTGAGAAATTAAACTTGTTAAATATACATGTACAGAAACGTTATAATTGTCACAGGTTTCGTTGTGTCTACGTTCTCTTTGGAACACGTTGTCTTCTTAGAGTTGGGATAAACTTATAAAAGATGGTGCTATTTAATTAAGAAATTCTCTATTCTTTACTTGTTCTGCTGTAATTGAAACTTAAGTGTGCAATTTAGATGACCACTGACGGAAGCAACCATATAAATATAAACTACATGAGTCTCTGTCCTATGGAGTTGGGATAAATTACAGTTGTTGATGCCGCGTCCCATATTTAAATAGCCGTGAGAAGAATATGTATTAATATGATATAAATATGCATCCTGGTTTTGATTGATTTAGTTGTGCGTCATATTGTGTAGATTAATATTTCCAAATATAGATTAATTTTCTGCTTGGATAGCCGTGAGCAGAATATGTATTAATTCGAACCATTCTTTAAGGTTACATCACCTGCATCACTAAGAGGTTGTGGTTGGATTTTTATTTCAGCATGTGTATCATTGAACAATAATCATGTTCACATAACTGTAAATTCATTTTAAGAAATTTTGAGGAATCAAGTTACAAGGTCTATAGTAAGACTTAGAATTGGGAAATTTAGCAACCTCTAGTTTCCACAAAGCATATCTACATATATATATATATGTTGAAATGATATTATATGGGATCCAAATACGAAGAAATAGTTGATACTGTAAAGTTTAAAACCTGAGTGAAGTAGAGAACTGGAGTATGACTATTTTTATATGTGATTTGATACCGTGTCTTATATTTAGAATGTTAAACATTGCAACCATCAAACTATTATTATGTTCTGATCGCTTAAACTAACAGGGAAGCGAAGCGTGAGTCCATGGAAGATAGAACAATCCATATTATTGATGTAAGAGACATGGTCGATGCATTGATTCTTTTATATGAGAGGCCCGAAGCTTCTGGACAGTATATTAGTGCATCTCATGCAATCAAAAGCCGTGATTTGGTAGACATGTTGAAAGACATGTATCCTAACTATAAATATCCAACCAAGTAAGTGTCTTATCAGTTATCACCCTCTATGTTTATGTATATGCATGTTTTGTGATTGTGCAGGTGGTGTGTCTTGTGGTGGTGGGGATGTTGAGGAAGTGCAAAGATGAAGCAGGCTGATAGTTGAAGCAGAGTTTTTGATGGTACTGATTTGTAATCATTATTTGTAATGAAGAATTGATATATTGTTGTGATGATGTATGATTCATTTTTTGTATTTTGAATATAAAGTTGTAATGTTTTTTGTATCAATGGATCCGGTTCTTTGAATTTATATCAATTTGTTTTCTGTTTATTCATCTTTTGTTGCATTTGCAGAATTTATTTTTTTTAAACCCAAATGTCAATCACAACGGTGCATAACAGTTGTAGTAGATTTTATTACAACGGTGCATAACTGTTGTAATAAAGTTTATTACAACGGTGGAAAAAAGTTGTAAAATATACATATTACAACGGTGTTGCAACAGTACAAAAAAGTTGTAAAAGATATTAGTCTATTACAACTTCTTAATACACGACGGTTTGCCCACCGTTGTAAAATGTATATTACAACGGTGTTCCACCGTTGTAATAGGGTCATTTTGTTGTAGTGATTGGATTATAATATATACGCATAATTTCCAACCTAAATTATGTTTATAATTTTTATCTAGATTAGGCCTATAATCATATATATACATGTTATGGCAGATTACACCCAATTTAATTTGCGTTCATTGTCATTAACAATTTATGCTAAACTTCATGTATACAAATTATTTCCAATTATGCCCAATCCAACTTATGCCAATAATCTAATTTATAAACAATTATGTCCAAATTGGTTTATACCCATATCAACCTTTTTCCCCCTTTTCCATAATCTTTATTCCAAACATATCTAATTGTTCCAACTTAATTTGCACATATTTACATTAATGTCCCAAATTAATATCTATCGTTATGTGCCAAATTATCAACATTCCCAATTTCCTTCATTTTATAAGTTATACAACAATTCCCCAATCACAGGTTTTGCCCAAAATCCATCATGCAAGTTGTTTCCATTTCCCAAATATCCTTCTACTATTACAATATTGTTCGTACGTATGCCTTTTACTGAGATCCGGACTAGGCTCGAAGTTAGCCTAGTCTATAAAAATAAAAAGGAACGGGAAGAAGAACAGAATAGGCTAAAAGTAAAAGCTATAAGATTTTAATTGAATTAAACATTTTAATTTAGGGAATTGCTAAATGATATGGATACAATTATTCATAAGGGTAATTTAAACTCACTCACAATGTATGCTCTCCCAATTCTGATTTTTGCACTCATGGTCTTTCTCTCCTATTTCGTGCAGCGTAATTCTAGGCATCTGAACTCTTTTCTTTTTTTTTGAGAAGGATCCTAGTTTTATCTTTTTATTTTAAGAAGAGATTTTGGGAAGAGAGAGAGAGAGAGAGAGAAGAGGAAGAAGAAGCCATGGCAAACCTTCTGCGTAGCCGCCAAGTTCTGAGTTTTAGGGTTAGGTATAAGGGTTTATTTATAGGGAGGTTAGAGAAACTAGGGCCTTAGGATGTAATTAAAAGCTCATCTGAATAGACATGTCATTCAACCAATAGAAAATGGCTACGTTGCAGCATCCACCAATCAAAACATGCCATCTCACCCCAAAAGAACTCTCTTTTTCCATATTTAATATAAGTGTTATATTATCCCTAAATATAACATTAATGTCTTTAATTTACCAATTTCATTTCTTACCATTAAAACAGATTCCCCTAATCTCAAATTAGTGTTGCCTCTTATATATATAATACCAAACACTTAACATTTAGTCAACCTCAACCCAATTTGTTAATGTCATAAGTATGCATATATATATATATATATATATATATGCATATACACATATACGTATTTGCTATAAATAATCACATGGGCATGCATCTCTGTTTTAAACGTTATTTAATAATATTAACCTTCCTCCAATTGTGGCTTGCTGATTTATACTCTTACTTTTTGAATTGCATGTATATATATACATACATGCCTTATATTGGCTATTAATTCATTGCTGCATGCCTATTAATGCAATTACTTCTTCTTCTTCTTTTTTTCGTTGATGGCCTTTAGTTTGCTTTTTAAAGGTTTAAATTTCAAATGTTCTCACATTTAGTTGCTTTCTCTGCTTAATGTTTATTAATTTGAGCGTTCATTCATTACTCCATTTTAATGTTTATAACATTTTCTTTTGAATATACACATCATTCCTTACAATTGAATGCATCATCCATTTATTTAATGCAATAAATTCACATTTTCTCTTTCCCTTATTGCATTAATTCATATCATTAATTTACCCATTCCTTATTTTTAGTGCATGTATTATCTTCCTTCAAAATTTTGAATTTCAAATAACATGTATACACATATCCCCCTTCTCATTTATTGTTGCATGCAATTTTATTAATTCACCTTTTTTACCATTTACATTAATTACATTAACGTTTCTCTTTATTAATTGTTTTCTCTATCATAATTACATGCATCTACTTCCTTTTCCTTTTTAACATTATTACATGCGCAATTATATTGCATACTTTTTTCCTTGCATTAACTTCTTTATATATATATATATATATATATATATTGCATGCAATTCATTTTCCTTCATTTCAATGCACTTGTATATTATTTAATTTTTCTCCTTTTAAATATATCTATGCATATAATATATACATAAATGCGTATTTTTAATTACATTAAAAATACAGGGTGTTACATTCTCCCACCCTTAAGAAATTTCGACTCCAAAATTTGGTAAGGGTAAAATCAAATAATCCCTCGCATATTATACATCCATCATGTGTGCATCCAATTTTTGCAAACACTGTGCACATGTGCAAAGTGAAATACATCATAGTAATGCATGTATGCCTAATTTGGTACCACCTATATGCATGCAACCTTTCTTTTAAAACATGATGCTCACATCCTAAATATACTTGCAGTTCTATATGAATGCAATATTTAAAAAAAAAACATTTTTCATCCAAATTTTCTTACACTCTTACGGAGTAAGAGCATAGTTCATCCAATTGTTACATCCAAAACCCTACCAACCATTATTAAATTCGAAATTTAGAAAAATCTAATTTTCCAAATTAGATTTCTTATGTTACTAAAAGGTATTAAACGGAGAAATTTACATTTTCCGTTTTTCTTTTATGTACCTTTTCTAACTGCACTTGGATTTTTACATAATTATTATATAAAAAGTTTCCTATTTTTCTACCCAAGCACAACTATATAAGAAAACTTCTATTTCTTTTTCAACTTATCTTGGAAAGATTTATTATTTTTCATCTTTTCTTAAAATTTTCACTTTCTTTTCCCGCCATATTTGTTGCTTTTCTGACTTTATTGTTTTCTTTTTAGTTAGGCTATTTTTCTTTCTTAGCTTATTTTACTTAATCCAACGATTTAAGTTTGTTTTTAAATAAGCCCTTCCTTCGTCCTATACAGCTACTACTAAGTGCCAAGAATCATAAGACTATTGCACTAAAGAAAAGTCCAACCACAAACCCTCAATGCTCACTTGCCCTTCTCTATCCAGTAGTTACTACTAGTCCTTGCTGTGTACTACTAGCCTATATTTCCTGTTTTTTTCAAGCAACAACTCTAGGCCTCACAATGCTTATGCATTCTACGGGAATTTTCCACTATTCCAAGATGGTCCTTGCTATTTACTTCATAGCCTCAAACTTCTTCTCGTTCTTTCTAGACACTAATCCTTACCTACTCCTTTTTTTCAAAACATGGTTTGACCTCTTTTTTTTCAATCTCATTTTCCTTCCAAAAATTAGAAGTGGTTAAAACTTTGTTTTCTTTTCCAAAATTTGCTTTTGCCAAACCATAAAACATGTCATAGAAAAAATGCAAAGCACATTTTTTTCAAATCACAAAACTGGAGTAGATAAGGACAACTGTCGGGTTACATTGTTTCTACCTATAATATTTATTTTGGTTGCTTTCTATAAGGTGCAAACGTCTACTCTATTCTAGCTTTCTACAACTTATTTTGTCCAACCAACAATATTTCTTTTTAAAACAATAGTCAAAACTTATTGTTAACCGAATAGAGATTTCAAAACTTCCTTTTACAAAGTGCAACATTTTGTATGCTTTACTTTTTAATCCTTTCATATATTAAAATATGAAAACTAGTGAGCTATACATGCTTTATAACATACTTTTTTTTTCATGAGAGATTTTTTTTAAAATAAGAAATCATTTTTATACAAAGTATACCTCACTTTACTTTAAAACCCAATACACATTTTCGAATATGTTTTTCTACATATTTTCTTCAAACATCAAAAATACATTTAAGATTAAAATTTGAAAACACCACAAACCCTTTTTGCCAAATTTTTTTATAATTTCAAGTTCTTAAAAGTAAATCATTGGGTTAGACTCAAAGTGGGTCTCCAACTCAACTATAAATATTCCTAATCCATTCTCCACTTTTTCAACCTTTTTCTAATTTATAAGGTTTCACTTCTAAACCCACTAATCTGAAATACTAACATTTCAGTTTCCATCTTATGGGATTCGTCTTTCTCTAAAACATGTTGTACACTATCCACCCAAACCACCTAAGGGTCTCAAAATTTCTATGTTTATTTCTTTAGTGTACAAAATAGATATCCCATTTCTTTCATATTTTATCTCTTTCTATTTAGTGGGCTCCTTATGGATCTAGGTTTATATATATTTATATTTTTGAAAATACAAATACGCTCACTCACTATTTCCCCAGAAACCCTAAACCGAAGCTCTGATACCAGATGTAACAACCTGCGTTTTAACAGACCGATTTTTTTTCAAAAACCCAGTCCATCGAAACCCGAGTTGGTTTGCTCTGGTATCCTGCAGAAAAGACAGAGACATAAAACATGTCAGAGTTTGGAGAACATCTCACAGCAGAAGGAATAAAATATAATGTAGTTAAAACATAGCTTTACATTAATAATAATACTACTAAACCGGTATCCAAAGCTATACAGTCTCTGTCAAGAACCTAACCTACGAATATTATGAGGGGTTGTCAGAACATAAATTCTGTGTGAATGAATTTAATCTACACTTTTTGAATAATCCTACGTATACCGTTCAATTACATTTTCTCATCATTAGGTTATTTGTGTTATTAGCACTGAAGGCTTTCACACACACGTCGCACCCATCTACTCCCTAGTAGATTAACCTAATGTATATGTAGCGACCCCCAAACTGAGGTACACCCCGTGGTACCCCACTCGCGCGGTCCCCTCCGTAATACCACAGTAACAAGAGAACATAAGACAAGGTAAGGCAAGATAAATTGAATATGCTATCGCACTCATTTCTATTTCTCTGCATCTACTAACAATTGTTTCAACTAGCCTCATGTGTTCATAATAAAATGATCCCTTTTTTCGATCGTCTTCTACTTGCACGTATTTATTACTTGTGTCATTCGACCCCGCTTTTTTGTAGATACCTATGCTGGTCCCACCATGGAGTGTATCAATCCCTCAGATGGCAACTCGACACAATTCAAGATGCACAGTGTATAATTACTAATGCCCAGTGCCTGATTTTTCCACTACGGAGCACGTGCACGCCCATACTCCGTCGGAACCTACACCGGCGCACCACCTGCCGCTATTTTGACCGCTTATAATCAGTCCAGCAATCGTGTCGCACACTGCCTAGTTCAGGGTACCATGATACATCTATATGGGTTACTGCTGAAATGGGTCCCGGTTACTAGGGTTTCCTAGCCAACATGTTATAACGGTTAAGTGTTCCCAATTTAACTTAACCCCACTCATTTGTTTAATTAACATGTTGTATTGGTTAAGTGCCGCCTATTCATATGTTACTTAACCTTACCATTTTTAGCATGTCTATTCATTGGCATTAATTGATTTATTAATGCACCAACATCTCACATTAGAACCGTTGTTTGCGGTTGCTGGATGTGCCGAGCGGTTCTGGGCATACTTCTACCGCAAACTCATTCTAACCTCGGGTTTTGGGCCTGATGCGCTAACCTCTCAAATTAGACCTATTGTTGCGGTTGCTGGATGTGTCGGGTGGTTCCGTGCAGTCTTACACCGCAACTCAATCTAACCTCGGGTTAGGCATGTTCATCTTTTAACCAATTTACATATTTACCATATATGTCCAAGTCTATATGTCAATTATACACAAGTATAGTCAATTCAAGTTATGTCACATTTACTTGTTATGCCCATTCAATTAAGTTATATCCAATTCCCCGCGTTTCAATCGTACGTACAACAAGATTCAAACTAGGTTTCCAAATGAACTTAGCATTCATAAAATAAAACGAAATGGGGAATAGAGAAGAAATGCAAGAATTGTCAGAAGAGAATAAGCATGTAAAGGTGTACCAAACACAAGAATCATAGTTCCAATAGATTTGTTGTACATTAACAATAAATATGAGCAAACTGAGCAAGTTGCATCATAGGCATAAATATTCGATAGAACTGAAGATAAAAGAATCACCAATTTGATGTACAACAAGATAGATTCAACTGTATCACTAGTAATAGTCTCACTGGCATAGGTAATCTCAGATTTGACAAAAGAATAAGAATGAATCAGAATTGGTTATCATTACAATTAGGCATAGTTCTAGATTCGATTCATTATAGTCATGTTTTCCATTATGTGTTCAAATCTGAATAATAACTGAACTTTCTTAATTCATGTCTCCAATTTCAAACATTGGATTATAATATATACCCATAATTTCCAACCTAAATTATGTTTATAATTTTTATCCGATTAGACCTATAATCATATGTATACATGTTATGCCAGATTACACCCAATTTAATTTGCATTCATTGTCATTAACAATTTATGCTAAACTTCATGTATACAAATTATTTCCAATTATGCCTAATCCAACTTATGCCAATAACCTAATTTATACACAATTTTGTCCAAACTGATTTATGCCCATATCAACCTTTTTCCTCCTTTTCCATAATCTTTATTCCAAACTTACCTAATTGTTCCAACTTAATTTGCACATATTTTCATTAGTGTCCCAAATTAATATCTACCTTTCATGTGCCAAATTATCAACATTCCCAATTTCCTGTATTTTATAAGTTATACAACAATTCCCCAATCACAGGTTTCGCCCAAAATCCATCATGCAAGTTATTTCAATTTCCCAAATATCCTTCCACGATTACAATATTGTTCGTACGTATGCCTTTCAACGAGATCTGGACTAGGCTCGAAGTTAGCCTAGTCTATAAAAATAAAAAGGAACGGGAAGAAGAACAGAACAGGCAAAAAGTAAAAGCTATAAGATTTTAATTGAATTAAACATTTTAATTTGGGTGATTGCTAAACGATATGCATACAATTATCCATAAGGGTAAATTAAACTCACTCACAGTGTATGCTCTCCCAATTCTGTTTTTTCACTCATGGTCTTTCTCTCCTTTTTCGTGCAGCATAATTCTAGGCATCTGAACTCTTTTCTTTTATTTTGAGAAGGATCCTAGTTTTATCTTTTTATTTTAAGAAGAAATTTTGAGAAGAGAGAGAGAAGAAGATGAAGAAGAAGCCATGGCAAACCTTTAGTGTAGCCGCCAAGTTGTGAGTTTTAGGGTTGGGTATAAGGGTTTATTTATAGGGAGGTTAGGGCAAATAGGGCAAGAGGATGTAATTAAAAGCTCATATGACTAGCCATGTCATTTCGCCAATGGAAAATGACTACGTTGCAGCGTCCACCAATCAGAACATACCACCTCACCCTGAAAGAACTCTTTTTTTTCATATTTAATGTAACCGTTATATTATCCCTAAATATAACATTAATGTCTTTAATTTACCAATTTCATTTCTTACCATCAAAATAGATTCCTCTAATCTCAAATTAGTATTGCCTCTCTTATATATATATATATAAATATATATATATAATACCAAACACTTAACATTTAGTCAACCTCAACCAAATTTGTTAATGTCATAAATATGCATATATATATACATATTTGCTATAAATAATCACATGTGCATGCATCTCTGATTTGAATGCTATTTAATAACATTAACCTTCCTCCAATTGTGGCTTGCTGATTTACACTCTTACCTTTTGAATTGCATGTATACATATACATACATGCCTTATAGTGGCTATTAATTCATTGCTGCATGCATATTAATGCAATTACTTCTTCTTCTTTTCTTTTTTTTCGCTGACGGCCCTTAGTTTGCTTTTTACAGGTTTAAATTTCAAACGTTCATCCCCTTCACATTTAGTTGCTTTCTCTGCTTAATGTTTATTAAGTTGAGCATTCATTTATTGCTCCATTTTAATGTTTATAACATTTTCTTTTGAATATACACATCATTCCTTACAATTGAATGCATCATCCATTTATTAAATGCAATAAATTCACATTTTCTCTTTCCCTTATTGCATTAATTCATATTGTTAATTTACCCATTCCTTATTTTTAGTGCATGTATTATCTTCTTACAAAATTTTGAATTTCAAATAACATGTATACACATATCCCCCTTCTCATTTATTGTTGCATGCAATTTTATTAATTCACCTTTTTACCATTTACATTAATTACATTAACGTTTCTCTTTATTAATTGTTTTCTCCATCATAATTACATGGATGTACTTCCTTTTCCTTTTTAACATTATTACATGCGCAATTGTATTGCATACTTTTTTCCTTGCATTAACTTCTTTATATATATATATATATACGTATATATATTGCATGCAGTTCATTTTCCTTCATTTCAATGCATATTATTTAATATTTCCTTTTAAATATATCTATGCATATAATATATACATATATGCATATATTTAATTACATTAAAAATGCGGGGTGTTACATATAATAGGTAGACTTGTCCTAGGGACAAGTAAAGATTATAACTTAGGTTATAATAAACTAGTAAGGAAATTGGATAACTGGTGAAATGAGATAAGTGGCACTTAATTGTAAATTAGGTAATCAGTAAATGGGGAAACCTGAAAACAGTTGTTTGTAATAAGTAGAGAAAAGGGGAAAAGTTTATGAAATGTAAGAAGTTGTACTTAATTATAAATTTAGTAATCTGTAAACTTAAAAATCTGAAATCTGCCGATAAGAATAACATATTAAGGCTTGTCCTAGGGACAAGAGGAAATTATAACATAGGTTATATTAAATGGAAGGGAGACTTATTAGTGGACCTTAGTTAAGAGAACCAAGTTAATAAGTAAACAACGATAAATTGTAGTGACAATGTAAGATGGAATTATGATTAAATAGGAAAGAGTGGGGCAAACTCATGAAATGAAATAAGTTATATTTAAACATAAATGATAAGTGACATGTTAAATAGAAAACATGTGAATTAGGATATATTTAATTACGTATTAAGTAGAACATGTTATTGTAACCTTGAAATCAAATAAGAATATAAATGGATTGTGTATTATAGACCTTGGATCACAATCTAAAGAATAACATGTTTTGGGCTTATTAATAAACTTAAATGGTTAAGTTATACTGAAATGAATAAGCGAGAGGAACTTGGTAACTTGATTAAGAATTCAATGTGAATGGGAATAACCAAGTTAAATGGAAACCTGGTGAGGTAAAGCAAGCGCATACAAGAATATTTAGACATAGGGTCTAATAACATATTAAAATGAGGTGCTTGGGCTAGTCCGCACATTTTAGGTTTAATAAGCCAACGGGGTAAATCATCGTGGTGTCATGAGGCATGAGGGGTGCGCACGTTTGTCTGATTATTTTGTCGGATCCAAAGGACTGGAAGGGGAAGCACGCGGCTTCCTGAGATATGTAAGGTGATCTTGGTAGTCCTCTGTGCGGGGGCAGATGTTTAGGTTGTACTCGCAGAGGTTGGGTCTGCGCGTTACCACCAAGTGGGTGGGCCTTGACTGCAAAATCAAGTAGCCTTGAAGTCAAAATGTTGTGAAGAGGTGACACTAGGATGATACAGCGATCGCCTCAACGGGAGGCGAGGTCAGGACCAACAAGGATAGTAAATCATCGGGTCTCGTCATCGGCAGCCAATGGGTTGCGAAAAGACTAGAGCTAAACCCAATAGGCCATTCTCCTTTCACTATCGAGGTACGGTTGTTGAGGGGAGATGCCAACTGGATGTTTAGATTGTTTTTTAGGGGCAAGTTGCTTAGCTCTTGTAGTCTTTACTAGTTGAGGGACGGGACGAGGTGGGCCCACAACCACCATGAAAAAAAACAGACCCGAGGGATATCTATATTTTTAGGCCCTTAAAGGCTGGCATGTACAGATATGAAAAGCTCTTGACCAAGTTCTGTGTTTCTTGTATAGTCCTGCCACGGAACTCAGTGCACATTATGTGTGATTAAGGAATCGAATACGATTGACAATACGTACATGGGAAACTCTAGATACATGCATGTTTGCTCTGAGTGGTGTATTGTAGGATTGAGGGCATTACTCTGGTATGTAATCTGATTTGGTCGAAGGTGGCAGTCTGTACGCTTACGTAGCATAGTAATGGCAGATATATGCGGAATGTAACATTGTTATGTAGAGATCCGTATGTCACTCAAGCATAGGATAAGGGACTGCGTTCATTTCTATAGCATTACGGTGGAGATCGTGTGAGTGGGGTACTATGGGGTGTACCTCAATATTGGGATGTAGCTACATATATATTGTATTATGTTAATCCACTGGGAAGTAAATGGGTACGACGTGTGTGTGAGCCTCAAGTGTTGTTAACCCAAGTAACCTAATAAATAAGAAAATGTGATTGAACGGTATATGCAGGGTTATCCAAAATGTATAGTTTAAATGCAGTCACCAGAACTTGTGTTTTGACCCCCTCCTTATAATATACTCATAGGTTAGATTTGTGGAAGAATATGATAGCTTTGGATACTGGCTCAGCAGTATAATTACTATGGTAAGGCTATACTTTGATTTTGTTATAGTTTATCCATTCCGATATGAGATATTTTATGAGCTCTGATATATTTTATATCTCTGTCTTTTCTGCAGGATACCAGAGCAACCAACACAGGTTCTGATGGATTAGAATTTTACAAAAAAAGTCGGTCCGTCGGAGTTTGGGTTGTTACACTGGGTGTAACACCCCACCTCCATTAAGGTCACTCACCAAGGGAATGCCTTAACTTCGGTGGAGCGTTTTAGGTAAAAGATGCAAATAAATTACAAGATAGACAAATAAAGCAACAGAAAATAAAGTCATTTTATAAACAATGTGGTTCAGTCAAAGCTTTTACAACAATTATCTCTTATTTCCTTCTTCCCTTTTTATTTTATAGCCAGGCTACTGCAAGCCTGAGCCGAATCTCATAAGAGATGAACGTACACTAGGAAAAATTGGACATAATATATGATTTGGACATAGCCAGTGCTAAAATTGGGAAAAGTATTAAATTGTGAATAATTGGGCATAACTGATTTGTAACGGATTTGAGGACATAACACATGTTGTATTTAAAACATAAAGTGTATCAAACATATGATTTGAGATTTGAGGCATAAAGTATATTGGACATATGACTTGGGATTTGGGAAGTGAATTGAACTGTAAACATATAATGCATGGTACATGTTGTGGTTTAAGACCTAAAATTGGGGCACATATATATATGATAGTTTATGACTTGGAAGAAGGAAATCATTGTGTATAGTGATATACGGCTTAGGCATGAAAAATCTATAGTAAGATAGGGATAACTGTTAAATGTGAACACGCCTAAATCTGGATTTTGGGTAATTGGCATGCACTGTAATTAAAGGCTATAATTTAGCATAGTTTATACTGTGAATCATGATTGGGGGTTTTTGGGAGAATATTTTGTATGGTGCAATATGACTAAACCTTAGGACGTGTGCTATATTGTGATTTTTGGGGCTTGACTATTATTGCAAATTTGGGAAAATTGGGCGTAACCTATTTTGAGTAATAACTTGAATTTGAATATGTGGGGCTTAACTTGAAATTATCTTTGTTGAGGTATAACTTGAGAATTGGAACATGACTAGCTGAGATAATTAGCATATAAAATCTAGACTTGGACATGTATGGTAAATGTGCTAAAAGATAAACATGTCTAACCCGAGGTTAGATTGAGTTGCGGTGTAAAACTGCCCGGAACCGCCCGGCACATCCAGTAACCGCAACGACACCTATGTAATGTGAGAGGTTAGTACATCATGCCCAAAAAAACCCGAGGTTAGATTGAGTTGTGGTGTAGAACTGCCCGGAACCGCCCGGTACATCTAGCAACCGCAACAACATAGATCTAATGTGAGAGGTTGGTGCATTAATAAATCAATTAATGCTAATGAACAAGACATGTTAAGAATGGTAGGGTTAAGTTAACTAAGGCAACACATAACCATTATAACATGTTAATTAGACAAGAAGATAGGGTTAAGTAAATTTAGAACACTTAACCGTTATAACATGTTAAGTAGACAAGAAAGTGAGGTTAAGTAAATTTAGAACACTTAACCGTTATAACATGTTAATTGAACAAGTAAGCAGGGTTAGGTTAACCAGTACAACATGATGAATGAGAAGGGTTAAGTTAATAAGAAACACTTAACCAATATGACATGATGAATGGGTAGGGTTAAGTTAAAACAAGAGAGCAACACTTAACCAATATAACAAGATGCGTGGAAGGGTTAAGTTAACACAAGAAGGCAACACTTAACCAATGTAACACGACAAGTGGGTGGGTTAAGTTAACTTGAATTGATTGATGACACTTAACCAATACAGCATGATGAACGTGTGGGGTTAAATTAATAAGAAACACTTAACCAATGTAACTTGATGAATGAATGGGGTTAAGTTAATGGGAAATTTTTAACCAATATAACATGATGAATGAACGGGGTTAAGTTAATAGGAAACACTTAACCAATCCAACATGAAAAGTGAGAAGGGTTAATAAGAAACACTTAACCAACATGACATGATGAGTGGGTGGGTTAAGTTAACATGAATGGACAATACTTAACCAATATGACAGAATGTGTGGGAGGGTTAAGTACATATCGGGTTGGTGGGAAATATTAGTAAATATAGGCCCACAAACTTAACCATTAAGTAAACATGTTTGAATCAGTGGGAGGGTTAAGTACATATCGGATTGGTGGGTAATATTAGTAAATATAGGCCCACAAACTTAACCAGTAAGAAACCCTAGTAACGGGGACCCATTTCAGCAGTAACCCACATAGATGTATCAAGGTACCCTGAAACTAGGCAGGGTGGGGCACGATTACTGGGCTAGTTATAAGCGGTCAAAATATCGGCAAGGGGTACGTCAGTGTAGGTTCCGATGGATTACGGGCGTGCACGTACTCCGGAGTGGGTAAGAGCAGGCACTGGGTACCAGTATTTATACACCGTGCATCTTGAATCATGTCGGGTCGCTATCATAAGGATTGATACACCTTATGGTGGGACCAGCACAGGGTATCTACATGCAAGAGAGGGCTGATTGACACAGACACATGGAACATTAATACAAGTAGGGAGCCGATCGATAGTGTAGTAAGGATACATCTAACATCTTCATGGCAATTAGGCTGATTGAGGTAAGATCCTCATACTAGATGTACACCTGAAGGCTACCACAATTACGGGGATTGGGATCACGTTATCATATTATCATTTTACACAGATTACTGCTTGGGACACTAGTTAGGGGGTGCAGAGATATAAAAATCAGAATAATAAGGTAGTAGCGAAGCAGAGAAAGAGTAGAAGCGCATTCAGTTTATCTTGCCTTATCATATCTATACTAATCGTATGTTATCTTGCTGTACTTGTTCTCACGATATTGTCTTATATTCAGTTTATTCATGTCATGATGATTTTGACTATTTACATGCTGAAAGTCACTGGACTTACCAGACTTATGTCTGACCTAGTTTGTTTCGCCTCTTTTCTTCCGTCCCCCCCCGGTTCACAGGGAGGAAATGTTACCGCTTAGCTCAGTTTTCTTTCCAAGCACGGAGATAGTCGATGTATTGCGTTGGACTCTCTCTTCCACAGCTATGGATGGTTCATGCTTTATTGGGGAATGTCATTGTTATTTTTATGCTTATTTTATACTTGGAAGTTTTTGAATCAAGACAGAAGTTCTATGTATTATTTTTAAGTATGATTGAGACAATTGTTGTAAAAGCTTTGATTGAACCACATTGTTTATAAAATGACTTTATTTTCCGTTGCTTTATTTGTCAGTCTTGTAATTTATATGCATCTTTTACCTAAAACGCTCCACCGAAGTTAAGTTAATAAGAAACACTTAACCAATATGACATGATGAATGGGTAGGGTTAAGTTAAAACAAGAGAGCAACACTTAACCAATATAACAAGATGCGTGGAAGGGTTAAGTTAACAGAAGAAGGCAACACTTAACCAATGTAACACGACAAGTGGGTAGGTTAAATTAACTTGAATTGATTGATGACACTTAACCAATACAGCATGATGAACGCATGGGGTTAAGTTAATAAGAAACACTTAACCAATGTAACTTGATGAACGCATAGGGTTAAGTTAATGGGAAATACTTAACCAATATAACATGATGAATGAACGGGGTTAAGTTAATAGGAAACACTTAACCAATCCAACATGACAAGTGAGAAGGGATAATCAGAAACATGTAACCAACATGACATGATGAGTGGGTGGGTTAAGTTAACATGAATGGAAAACACTTAACCAATATGACAGAATGTGTGGGAGGGTTAAGTACATATCGGGTTGGTGGGTAATATTAGTAAATATAAGCCCACAAACTTAACCATTAAGTAAACATGTTTGAATCAGTGGGAGGGTTAAGTACATATCGGGTTGGTGGGTAATACTAGTAAATATAGGCCCACAAACTTAACCAGTAAGAAACCTTAGTAATGGGGACCCATTTCAGCAGTAACCCACATTGATGTATCAAGGTAACCTGAAACTAGGCAGGGTGGGGCATGATTACTGGGTTGATTATAAGCGGTCAAAATAGCGGCAGGGGGTACGTCAGTGTAGGTTTCGACGGATTACGGGCGTGAACGTACTCTGGGGTGGGAAAAAGCAGGCACTGGGTACCAATAGTTATATACTGTGCATCTTGAATCGTGTCTGGTTGCTATCATAAGGATTGATACACCTTATGGTGGGACCAGCACAGGGTATCTACACGCAAGAGAGGGCCGATTGACACAGACACATGGAACATTAATACAAGTAGGGAGCCGATCGATAGGGTTGTAAGGATACATCTAACATCTTCATGGAAATTAGGCTGATTGAGGTAAGATCCTCATACTAGATGTGCACCTGAAGGCTACCACAATTGCGGGGATTGGGATCATGTTATCATATTACCATTTTACATAGATTACTAGTTGGGACACTAGTTAGGGGTTGCAGAGATATAAAATTCAGAATAACAAGGTAGTAGCCAAGGAGAGAAAGAGTAGAAGCGCATTCAGTTTATCTTGCCTTATCATATCTATACTAATCGTATGTTATCTTGTTATCCTTGTTCTCACGATATTGTCTTATATTCAGTTTATTCATGTCATGATGCTTTTGACTATTTACATCTGAAAGTCACTGGACTTACCAGACTTATGTCTGACCTAGTTTGTTTCGCCTCTTTTCTTCCGTCTCCTCCCCCCGCCCCCGGTTCACAGGGAGGAAATGTTACCACTTAGCTCATTTTTCTTTCCAAGCACGGAGATAGTCGATGTATTGCTTTGGACCTTCTCTTCCACTGTTATGGCTGGTTCATGCTTTATTGGGGAATATCATTGTTATTTTTATGCTTCTTTTATACTTGGAAGTTATTGAATCAAGATAGAAGTTCTATGTATTATTTTTAAGTATGATTGAGACAATTGTTGTAAAAGCTTTGACTGAACCACATTGTTTATAAAATGACTTTATTTTCCGTTGCTTTATTTGTTTGTCTTGTAATTTATCTGCATCTTTTACCTAAAACTTTCCACCGAAGTTATGGCATTCCCTTGGTGAGTAACCTTAACGAAGGTGGGGTGTTACACTCGGTCACAGACTTTGAACTTCTGTTCTCAGCCTTGGACTCCGGTCCACGACTTCCCCCAAAGACGAGGCCTATCGGATGTTGATATTCTTCAAATAAATTTTTTAAACATAAGAACTACCTGACCTGGTCCACCGAGCACGGTAGTCCCTTATCGCAACCCTCTTATCATCAGAATCTTAACAACCTGGACTTCATATACATAACATTGCACAACTTGGTCCACTAAGTGCAGAGTCCTCTTTTGCATGTAAATACTTGCTCCGGTAAGGCTCAACAAGCCCATGGATTCTTATTTTCAAGATCTCAAGCATCTCGAGCTCGATAGTCCATTCTAAATACGAACCCAGCGATCGTCGGATTTATATTCTAAATACGATCTCAGCAATCGTCAAATTTCTATACTAGTACGATCCCACGGATCGTCGGATTTTAATTCTAAATATGATGCCAGTGATCATCAGACTTCTATTATTACAATCTCAGTGATCGTTGATTTTCAATTCTATTATGATCCCAGCAATCGTCAACTTCCATTGGATTTCAAAATTTCTGCTTTCCATTTTATATACAATATGATCTGGTGCGGTTGTGGCTTTTTGGTTTCCTATTTATAGGAGTTCACTTTGGATTTCTCCTAGCTTTGGTTTTCTAGATTTCTGGTTTTCTCACAAAATACATCTTTCACTAATCAAGCAAGGCATGTTTCGGGGGGCAAATATTGACACATTTTTGGTCGAAGCTGTCACACGTCAGTAACATCGTCAACAAACAAAAATCGATTTGGTTGAAGTCACAATGTAAGCATAAAAATGGCCTGAAATGCCTTTAGATGACCTCTTGTGAACCTGAGAACACGGATTATGGTGATATGCACCATAACTCTTGTAACCCTCTGAGTTAGCTTCAAATACAAATTTCATTTAGCCCAAACGGCCTTATAGTTTGAAGGTTATGCCCGTTTTCGTGAGCATGCACAGAAGTGTTTTCGTGGTCTTTTCAAGCCGAAAGATGTTGTGCACGCGTAGGCCTCACAACTCTTCAAAACAATCAACTATATGTATTTTGAACCCCTTTCTTTGGGGATTTCAAATCCTTTACCTCCAACATTTCAAATCCCACTGTCCTAGGGATTTCGAATCCCTCCAAAGCGATATAACTTGCATCCCTCAAAACGCGCTACAAAATCATATCGTATCCCTCTAATTCTTATCATTTCGAATCCCTCCGATCCAACACAGAAAACTTTTAATCCCTCTGATGCGCGCCTTCCACTTCACACTGCAACGAACATCCAATGTATCCCTAAGGATATGAGTTTGTATCCCTCAGGCAATACGAAAAAATCGTATCCCTCAGGCGATACGAAAAAATCGTATCCCCTAGGAATACAAACTAACGTATCCCCAGGGAAACGAGATTCGTATCCTATGAGATATGAAAAATCGATCCCCCAGGGAAACGAAACAACGTATCCCTAGGGATAAAAGTTCGTATCCCTCAGGGGATATGAAAAACTTGTATCCCCAAGGGACACGAAACTACCGTATCCCTTTGGGGATACACTATGTCGTATCCATCAAGGAGGATACGAATTTTCATGTGCACTGCAAGGGGGATGCGAAATTTTTTGTGTTGGCTTCCAAGGATACGAAATTCTGTTGTGTGGTCCTCAAATCTCACATACTCCACTTCCTATAAATACCCCCACCTCATTCATTACATGGTTTGGATTATGGACATTCTAGAGCTCCCAAGCACCATAAATGGATGTCATCTTCTTCTCCATGACTATACTGGACATGACATGGACCACTAAAACGTTGCATACATGTTTTCCATCAACTTTTGGACATCTACAAGGACTTTTACATTACTTTTGGACATTTTTGGATTTCTTGGACATTGAAGCTAAAATTGGACATTGTTGACCAAGTCAATGCTCTTTTCACTCAATGAAGAAGATAGATGACATTTTATCAAAGCTTAGAATTAACAATCATTTTATTTTTCTATTGTATCGCTCTGTTCCCAAATATTGTCTGAACTTGTGCAACAATTGTAATTAGAATTTACACGATGAATGATTACGATAAAGTGGACGTAGGCGTTAGTGCCGAACCACTATAATTTGTGTTCTCCTTTCATTTACTTACATCACTTTGGATTACTATGCTCATTTCACGCATACACTCGAGGGTTGGCGTGTGCTGAATCCACGATAATTCCCCATGCCGACGGCACCTATTTATGATTTTGTATCATCAAATTGAACACTCCACCTTGATGAAAAATCCTGTATCTCCAACACCCCATCTTGAGCCAAATTCTCTTCACAACATAAAACTCTTCAAAAAAGAACTCCATCTTAGGCTAAAGTCTCATAGTGAGAAAAACTTAAAATTTACCGAATGAGTTCCAACAAAGCTACCCCCTATCTTACCATGTTAACGAGTTTAGACTACGTCCCCGTCCGCCAATAAATGTTGTAAATATCCAAAATCCAAATAAAGTATATTCCAAAGTAATCTCAATACCACCAAGGCCTATAAATCCTCTTATTCAAATGGAAACCAGAAACTAAAGCCAATTAACAACAAAAAAAAGGCTGGTCCATATCTCTGTACATACAACAAATCTCTCTCCTGCCACTTAACTCGATCAAAACCATTACAAACATCAGCCACCGCCTGCAAAAGATGCATCTTCCTCGTGAAATGCCCTATGCAAAAAACCAATGGTCTAAAAATGTTTGTAATACCATAAAGATCCCCATCTTATCTTTGTGGATTTTCCAACTTGACACCCGTCTATCACTTGACTGGGCTCCATACCTGATAATCTTGGATCCTTTGAGCGTCATCATCATAAAGTCCCATGTCTGAAACATGATCAAAGGTTCTCAAATCTAATGGTCCCTTCAACACACTAAACTTCTAATCAAGTCAAAGTTATTTGAACGCTCTTTTCTCCCAACATAATCTCCTCTGCTAAAGTCTTCTTTTTCCCCAAAATGTAATAGAATAATTACCAACAAATTTGCCTCTCTTTCTTGAATCCGTTGATGCAAAATCTAAACAAATCGCCTTGCTTTGATCCAATCTATTGTGCAAAAACTGCACAAAGTATTCTAATACTAATCTGTTGTGCAAAAAAGGTTGCACAAATCCGGAAGAACAATAAACAGGATCTAGATTGGATAACTGAACATCAATTTTACAATAATTATTCTATTACTCCAAATAAATAATAAATAATAATTAAGAAGAAAATAAAACACAGAATGTTTATACTTGCTCCACTATCATCAAGAATATGCTGTACGTTTAATCCAAAGGAGAGAGATTTTATTCCATATAAGAGAGAGATACAAGAAATTACAAGATAAGAGTTTACATAACCAAACCCCTGAATTAAGGTTAACAAGAAGAGAAACTCTATTTGGGGATCTCTGGTTGAATGCAACTTTTACAAATATTTGAATCAACTACAAAGACATTGTTGAATTATCAGCAATATATTGTAAAAGTTGCAGATTTTGCAGCAATTTTCATTTCGCCTTTAATTAATTCAGTTTTTCATCAAGTTTTAAACACTTGCTGATATATCATCAATTGTACGCTATTATTGTTGATATATCAGCGAGAATTCATCAACTTAGCAATTATATACAATAGTTGCCGATATATCACCAGTAATTCACATTGCAGCAATTTTTATCATTGTTGCTGATATATCAGCAATTATAGTGAATTACTGCTGATATATCAGTAATTATTCACTATAATTGCTGATTTTAAGTTTTCTTTTTTTCAGAATACTCAGCTGAATATTTGAATTTTTATATTTTATACAGCAACGTCAAAAATTTGTGAAAAACATGTAACAACCAAAAACAGGGACCCGCTTTACATTAATCTTTAGGGAGGGATGTCACTTACATCAAACTTGGAAATAAGAACCTGCGCCTAATTTCCACGAAAATAAAACACACATTGTATTTATAGTGGTTCACTAATGATTGTTAATGTACATCCACTTTAGACAGAGAGTTTTGTTACCAGGAGGAGAAGAGTAGAAGGGATTGATGAACTAAAACTAGGTTATAAACCATAATATTCTCTTGAGAAGACCCCTTAATCAAGTAAGCACTCTTGTTTTCAAATATGAAAATAGCTTATATAGGGGAGATTTTCATTTAGGAAAATTTCTCTTCTCCCCTTCAAACTTCTAAAAATCTTCACTAAGAAAATAGGCTAAACTGGCCTGAAACACGATTGAGACATCTAGAACAGATTCCACACTCTTAATCTAAGCTCAAATTATGAGCCTTAGAAATCCAAACATTTAGATCTAGAACCAAACGTCTAGTTTTTGGCTTAGGATATAAATCCCACAAAATCCAGATGTCTGAATTTAGTCGCATCCAATGCAACTATACCCTTCTGCACCTTTCAGCTTCATATTGCGTTATCTTCAGCTTTTGAGCTCTAAATATCACGTTGTCATCAGCGATTTCAAGTTATTCTCAACCTCTTTAGCTTAGCATATAGTGTCATAATAAAATTTAACACTTCACCTCGACACCATAACCATCTCCGAACTACAAACTCCAATACACCCAAGAATCTCCAACTCTACCTTTAACCAACCAACATTAATACTTCTCTACTGAGCTCCAGCAAAGTCATCTCTCATTGCACTCCTGTAACGAGCTATGGGAAAGCCAACGCCCGCTTACGAAATTTAGAAAGTATCCAAACCAAAACCAGTCTCACCATAAGACAAATATACTTGGAAGTGTAAACGAGTACTTACCAAGAAGATATAATTCCATCCTCTTACAAATATTCCTACTTATTATCAAACAAGCCACTCTCTATAGGCGTGCCACCCTATGGCACCTAGCACCTCAACAAGAGAATTAAGCTTAAGAAATGCTTGAACTTCCCAATCGGCAAAGCTTTGGTGAACATATCCGCCGTGTTGTCCATCGTGTGCATCTTCCGAAGGTATACTAGCTTACCCCCATCCGTGGCCACTAGAAATGACTTGCTCACCTCAACGTGCTTAGTATGTGTGTTGAATGCCAAATTCTCCGTCAAGTGTATAACACACTGGCTATCACATCGAACATCAATACTATCATGCTCGAAACCCAAGTCATACAACAATTGCATCAAATAGATTGTTTCCTTTGCTGCCTCCATCCCAGCTATCAACCCTACCTTATTAGTGGATAAAGAAACTACGTTTTGCAATCTCGATTTCTGGCTAACGGTTATACCACCAAGGGCGAAGACATATCTGAAAGTTGTTTTCTTATGATCTCTATCAACGACGTAGTTCGAGTCACAGTAACTAACCAACTTATAACTCATCCCATTACTACTACCAAAAACAAAACCTAAGGAGATATACCTCTAAGGTATCTAAAAATAGCATTCACGACTTCCCAATGTGATTTTCTTAGATTAGTCATATACCGACTAACTACTCCAAATGAAGTAGCAATATCAGGTCTTGTGCATACCATATCATACATCAGACTTCCAAATGCACTTGCATATGGAACCTTTACTATATAAGCCTTGTCTTTCTCCAAGATTGATGATTCCTTACTCAAAAGCTTCATATAAAAAGTTAAAGGTGTATATAACACCTTTGCATTCTCCATGCTATACCGGCAAAGCACTTTCTCAATATACCCTTTTTGAGTTAATCTCAACTCAAAATGCTTTTAGGTCCTCTCAATTTCCATTCCCAATATTTTCTTTGCCTCAATAAGATCTTTCATTTCAAATTCTGATTTCAAAAGCATCTTCAGCTTGTTGATTTCCTTTGTATCTTTAGAAGCAATGAGCATGTCGTCCATGTGCAAGATTGAATACACCCAGTAATCATTTTCCAACCTCTTGAAATAAACACAAGCGTCCTCGATGCTTCTATAAAAAAAAATCAAACATGAAATGGTCAAATCTCTTGTACCATTTTGAGGTTTTTTCTTTAAACCATATAGTGATTTCTTTTGCTTGGAAACCAGTTTTGACTTATAATATACCATGAAACTTTCCGGCTAAGTCACCATGCAAGAATGACGTTTTCACATCAAGTTTCTCCAACTCCAAGTCATAGATAACAATTATGGCTATTAAAATCCAGATCGAAGTATGGTGTACAATCGATTCAAAAAACTCATCGTACTCGTTTTCCTTTCTTTGTGCAAACCCCTATGTCAATAGCCTAATTTTATATCTCCCATCGTCCATCACCTTGTATATTTATTTGCACACTACAGCATAGTTTTCTTTGGAAAGTGGAACCAACTCCCAAGTTTGGTTCTTCATTAACGATTGCATCTCTTCCTCTATTGCAAAAATCCACTTCATATTATCACTCAAATCCATGATGCCATCAAGGTCCATCAGCTCTTCTTGGACTACATGAAAAGCATCAAAATTATCACAAAAGCTAAGATAGTTTCAATCATAATATCTTTCGGGTGGTCTTATTGCACGTTGACCAACCCGTGTAGCAATACTATCACCCAAACCACTCCCAGCTCCACTTTGAAACAAGTCCTCTCTAGTATCATGCACATCACCAACATTACCAAAGGAACTATATGGACTATATGATGTTTCATCAACCATTTCCACCCAATGAGCATCTTTAACAACTGTACTACTACGTGGTCGGACTGCGGGAATTACTTCCTTCTCCTGTAATTTTCCGTACACCAAATCTGGAACATCCAACGAGCTTCCGTTCTCCTTGAACAAAGCCGACTCATCAAAGTGACATGACGAGAATTCACAACCTTCATCATTTTCGAATTCGAATCTGATAGCCTTTTACACCATCTATATCACCAAATAAAATCCTCTTGAAATCTCTAGCCTCAGGATTATCATTTCTCAGGCCAGCGCATAAACTGGACATTTAAACACATGAAGATATCTCAAGTTAACACTCTTTACCATCCACACTTCCCATGTAATTTTGTTATTAATATTCGAGCATGAAATTTGATTCATAATATGCACTACAATTGACAAAGTTTCATCTTAAAATCCCTTAAACAATCTCGATGTCAATCTCAAGCAACTAGCTTTCTCAGTTAGAGTTTTGTTCATTCTCTCACTACTCCATTAGATTGTGGATCTCCTAGTGTATTAAAAAACCTTTAAATACCATGGTGCATGCAATACTCCAAGAGTTCTTTGGACACATGCTCTCCGTCATTGTCAGTCCTTAAAACTTTCATATACTTGTCACTCTCATTTTCAACAAGAGCTCTTTACACTTTGAACTTTGTAAATGTCCCTGACTTGGCCTTCATTACATACACCCATACCTTCTAAGAAAAATAATCACTGATAGAAATATTATAATGAGCTCCACCTAAAGAAGCAACTGGTGTGAGTCCCTAAACATCCAAATGAATACACTCAAGAACACGTCTCGAATTATGTTTTCCTATACTGAATGATACTTTTATTTGCTTCTCCATGATACATTCCTCGCAAAACTCTAGCTTGTTGAAACTATCGCCTTTAATCATCTCCCTCTTCCAAATGATATGCAAAGTCCTCTTTGAGACGTAACCTAATCTTAAATGTCACGACCTTGTTATGCAACCTAGCTTGTTGAAACTTTCACATTCTGTGGTGTAACGCCCCACCCCGAGACCCACCCTAATAAAGAGCATTAACGAGTTATGCCATCTACTAGAGCAAAAAATAGGGCTGGCTAGGAGCGACCAATACGTAATCTTATATTAGACGAGTATCGAATACGTCGATTGGGTGTATATTCTATTTTTTCTTACCTCAAGTGGATCGACCTATTCAATTCATCTAATATAAAACTATAATGGCAAAAGATCGTATTCAGAACAAACTACAATACATCACAGGTAACAGATCACAGAATAGAATGCATATAGGTATAATAGCAGAATACAACATATACATGTGCTACATACTAAATTGGTTTTATATGAACCATACACAGATACATCATGTCTCGAAATAATATAGATACAATGACATGAATAAACCAATAAATATCTAAGATAATAGGTTCAAGAGATATAGTCCCAGATGGATCGGCTAACCACGAATCAATAGTAAGCTCCAAACATAAAACAACTCGGTCTGACCAGAGTATTACATACACAGATTAGTCTAGCTAAAACATATCCGTAATAACATGATAAGTGAAATAGAATGTCAATATGCACTAATTCCTTTTCATAATAAAAGAATTTAATAATCATATATTTCACTTGAAAACACAAATGCGGTAATTCCTTTCCATTAGAAAGGAATACTATACCCTCGGGGTGAGATCCTGAAATTAATACACTAGTTACTCAAGAGAAACACGAACATAGACTCAAATGTTTCCACCAAGATAGGTTTATCTAACTCTACAATTAGGGTAAATAAATTTTTGAATCACATAAATGTAGGATGGAAAACTCAAAAATTTCAGAAATAACATAAATCCTAAGAATCACAAAACACGGTTAAAAGTTTGAATCACAAAAATCCCAAAACTCGTGGAACTCAGTTAAGAGTTTGAAACATAAAAATGAAATCACCATGCATACACAATAATATTCGATTATAGCGTATCAAAACACATATAATGGTCATTTTGAAATGGTGAAAACATTAAACACAGAAATCACCAAAATACCAAAAACACCAAATTCACCCAAAACACCAGATTCACCAAAAATACTGGATTTACAAAAAACACCATATTATTGGATCGAACAACCGATTGGCAAGCCTAAGCAACATCTGCATAGGTTAATACACCAGAATGGCTCAAGGCCTTACCAATACTAATATTACATAAAGGTACCTTATAAGATAACCAAATAGGTCATTATACACCGAATAACACATGAACATCGAATTATCCCGAAGGTCCACCTGATTGACCTGAAGCTCCACCGAATTGATCTGAAGGTCTAGTACTTGTAATAACAGCAGAATGTGTCACAGACTCACGGATGGTAACCCAAATAGTGATAATCGTACGTCTCATACCACATGTTTTCACTTGTCGTTCTACACACTGCAAATCAGCTCCAAACTAGAAATAACATGAATACTGGAAAAACAGGGAAATCATGAAAGCGAGAAAAAAAGAGGTAATGACTTCGATAGTCAAGTCGGGAATTAACCTGTCCCATATACATTCGTGTCCCATAACACAAGGTTTACAATATCGTTTAATCACCGTCATACATTCTCGAATAGTGCAGGAATATGTATTTTAATGTACAGAAAATACTAGTTTGAGAAAATGAGCTTTTATAAAACGTTCTGAAATGATTTGAATATTTTATTTGAATATCAATATATATAGAAAAGATTGTATAGTATATGGCCTTTAGACGGGTTTAAAAACAAATCTAAGAAATTAACTTTGTCTCAAAGCGATGGAAAATTTAGTATTCATAAATTACTTTTGAAAACATTTGAAAAACGTGCACAGTGCCACAAACACACGAAATTTCAATATGAAAGCATCACACAAAATCAGCACGAAACTACAAATCCAAAATACCAATTTTGTATAATATTGGCTTGTCCAATTAGGTTCGATACCTTTTCAAATTAGCATCAAAATCAAATTTAAAATCATGAAAGTAACATGGAAAAGTCGGCAAGACTCAACAAAATATGCATATCAACGCAAATGCAGAAATATGAAATTGCGACAAAATACACATGGGGAAAAATTATAAACCCAACTACGAAATCATCTATAGATTCAACTTTCAGGTTAGTTTCGAATGACAGACTTTGTCCAAATGGTCTAAAAATTGATATACACAAAGTAGAATAACATATCTTTAGACTAAAAAAAGAATCATTGAATTCCGACATGATACAAGAAAGATATGGAGTCTCAAACTTGGACTCCGACCATGCTGAATTCTGGTCAGGTTGTAAAACTTTTCCAGATATCAAACGAAAAAAAGTTTTGCTATGAAATTTTGCATACCTATACTACAACACATGAACTAAGAATAGAAACAAATCAAGCACCATTCCGCTACCGAAATTGAGAGGCAAAGACTTGCAAAATAGCACCTCGACTTAGATTCACAGAAACTAAAATATAAAAAAGAATTCAACCAACTTCTATAAACAAGATAAATGTTTAAACTAGAATGCGTTAGTGTAACAACTCACCTAAGATGGGTAACAATGATTTCCAACATTTAGCTTTCCAAGATGATAGGTTTTAAGCTTCCAAAACAGTACCCTACAATTTGCAGTTGGATTTGATATCTTTTGATCCATTTACACTTTGAATTAACATTCCAAATTTTAGTAGTTTTCTTATTACACCATGAGGATGCTCTGGCCAAAATTTGAGAGGATTTGTAGTGGTGCATATTTAGACATGAATTTCGGAAGTAAAATAATGATTGCCATGTTTAACAAACAACGCCAACAAAACCCTTCACTTCAAATAGATTTTCTCCTTGCCTACTCTTTGAATTTGCAAAAGTTATAAACATAAAAGTTGTTCATTATTGAAATATCTTTCTATTAAGAAAAGTTGCGGCAATTTGGCAAAGTAAATTAAAAGTTATAGCCTTTGAAAATGAACAAATCATTTCTAGTTTGAATAACAAAATAAATAAATCCATTCACTTCTCCCTTATTTTCTCGCAAACTACTCTTAGATTTAGACAAAGCGATTAAAAGAAAAATTGTTCTTTTCTGAATCATCTTTACCAAAAAATAAAAATCAATGAATTTGGAATAAAGATTCAAAAGATATGACTTAAAAACTAGGAGTAGGTATTTCAGAATGTGAAAACATACGCCAGAAAATAGCTTTACTTGCATGTGGATTTCGAAAATCAATCTCTGAGTATTAAGAAGTGATACAAATGAAAGTTTTTCCATTTTGAGATAGCTTTCCAATAAAAAGGAATTACCTCATTTAGATAAACGGTTTAGGCGATATGGCTGAATGAAGAAGGAGGATTCTTAGAGAAGGTTCTCTTATCAAAATCGACCATGCTCTCCATATTCCCAAGGCTACTTTAGTCTTTTTATTATTTAGACACTTGTCCAATTTCTTTCATGCAAGCTTACACATGGCCCCTTTAGTTTTCTAAGGTCTTTCTACATGCATTAATGTATACTAACTAATATTTAAATTAGTTAATCCAGAGTTATACAAAAGGAGGTGTTTATACACTTTATATATGTGTTCATCGCAATGACATGCACATGATGTTTTAATAGATAAAAAGTAATTTATTTATTTTTATTTTTTAGATCACATTGAAATTTGTTTATTCAACTACCCCAAAATACGGGTTATTTCATATGGTCACTCCTTAAAGAAAATAAACACCATGAGTTTTAACACCTTTCATAGCTACAAGTGCCCCTTTAGAAATCCTTAAGAAATCCTTCTCAATTGTGATTTTGCATTATAGAGAATCCAATTGCCTCAAACATATAAGCGACTTACTACGCCTCGGAATATAGCATACATTAGTGAGCACGGGAGCCACTCCATCAAATATTCTTATTGCACTTAGCCAATGCCCATAAACCTAAATGTAGCACCATTTATCATGACAATTATATTTACCACTTTGTCTTCATAAGAATAAAAACAATTCCTATCTAGTGTCATATGATAAGACGCACTTGAATCCCGTATCCATTTGCTACTCAAAATACCCAATGGAACAACCATCAATACATTCTCATCCACCTCACTAACACCACTCTCCACCGCTACGGATGAAGATGTTGCTTCCTTCTTCCTATTCGTGCCAAGACATTCATTCTTCCAATGAACAATTTTTTACAAAGAACTTGCCATTTCTCACCCTCTATTTTCCTCTCCAACTGGGTTTCCTTGATTTAGAACACCCATGACTTCCCTTCTTTACATTCTTCTCTTTCTCTACAAATAAATCGTAACTACTACTAGCTGCACTACCACCCTTACTCAACTCCTTTACTTGATCTTTCAATTCTTCATCAAGAAAATTCACTTTGATATTATCAAGAGACAAAGTATTCTGGTTATAGATGATGGTATTAGTGAACCCCATATAACGCTCTGGCAATGAACACAATATTATCATTGTCTTTTGTTCTTTATCAATCTTCAAATCTACCACCTTCGTTTTTATTAGAAAACTATCAAAGGCATTCAAATGTTCCTTTAGCAAATTATCCTCCTTCATCTTGAAGGTGAAAAACGTTCGCAACAAGATCAAATGATTTGTAAGTTAATTTTTTATATATAATTCCTCCAACTTGTCTTATATTCCTTTAGCAGTTGTCTGATCGCTAATTTCGGAGATTATATTCTCCCCCATAGCATGTTGAAGAGTAGTGTAAGCTCACTCTTCCATTTTATCTCTCTCTCTCTCAACATCTGACATATCACTTGACAACAAAAGTGCATCAAATACCATTCGGTGCAACCGATTCCTTTTAAGAACCGCTTTCAACTTCCATTGCACATCTCCAAGTCATTATCTCTATTCCATTTGTCAATACCCAATTGATATGTTGATGCCGCATACGAACCACATACATATGGCACTACACTCATTGGATTAACCGTTGAAGAACTACCCGAACTATTATTTGATTTTGGCATTTTCATAAACATCTACCAACACCAACTGCTTTAATGCCAAATGTTGCACAATTTGAATTCGACCACAAGTCCAAATTCAAACCCACAAACGGTGTGGAAGACGGATCATTAATGGATTTGTAAAAACAACGCAATCGCAATATCTCAATCACCAAAACAACCAATAATCAAACAAAAACCAATGATCTCAACCACAAACAATCAATAATAACCAACAACAATGAAAATAAATCACATACCGTATTTGTAGTTGTTCCATTAACGATATTTAATGTATGTCCACTTTAGAGAGAGAATTTTATTACCACAATGAAAAAAATACACGAGATAGATGCAATGATCATCAATAATTAATATAGAATTGTGTTTGTGGAGAATAGAATTAAAGAATTAAAACTAGTTTACAAACCCTAATTTTCTCTTAAAAAGAATCCTATACGAGAAATTTTTATTCGAACAAATTACTATTTTGCTCCTCCAGACTTTATAAAATCTTCACTAAGAAAACTGACTAAAATTGGCTCAGAACACGATTTAGACGTCTAGAACAGATTCAGACATTTGAATCTTGTCCCAGATTCTAAGCCCAAGAAATCCAGAGTTTGGATCTGTGACACAGCGGTGATCGCACAAATTCAAATTATATCTAAAACTCTGATAAATTCCATAACAAACACAAGTCATTGATGAAATGATACAATTCCCAATTCCGTTGATTGAAGTCGATACCGAAATGGTACTCCGACACTGGAACGGTACTCAATGAATTTGAGATGAACAGAGAAAAACAATTTCCGTTGATCCAATGATGTCAGATATGTGATCACCAACTTTCAGTTGATCAGCTGATGCCGGAAAGATTGTGATCACATTTATGCCATCATTGGATCGATGAAAATTGTGTTTCTCTGATCATATCGAATTCCTCGAGATCCATGGATCTGGGTACTATTCTGATATCAACTTCGATTAATGGAACTGGGAATTGTATCGCTTCATCAGTGATTTGTGTTTGTTGTGGAATTTATCAGAGTTTCAGATATAATTCGAATTTGTACGATCACTGCTGCGTCAGTTTGGTACTAGGGCTAAAGCCATTTAGAGTTCATCGTTGTACCGAAGAGTTCATTAATGATCATCATTGTTTCGAGTTGGTTCATCAATCATCAGTGTTTACGAAGTTGGTTCATCGATCATCGGTGTTTCTGAAGTTGTTTATCGTGTCGAAGTGGTTCATAGTTCGATATTGATTCAAGGATTGTTTCGTTGTTTCAAGGTGTATTGTTTTCCATTGTTTGAAGTTTAATTTCGAGAATTTTCATTTTGAATCGAAAGAATGCCGCCTAGACGTGCTAAACGAAATCGGAATGTTGAGGATTTTATGGCCAAGAAGATGCAATTCAAATGGAGGAACGTACTAATGTTAGAATAGATGATGGTATTGGACGTTTGGAGGGGAAGATTTTAGATTTGAATCAGAATCAAAGGCATAGAACTCCACTTGTATCGGAAAATATGTATGGTGAGGATGAAGATCATAGAAGTTATCAATCTCAACATCGAGAAGATATGAGATCGCAAATCCAAACTCAAGTAATTGATAGGCGATGAGAATCGGATATGAGAACAGTAATTCCAGAATTCAAGGGTGGTATGGAAGCAGAAATTTTTTTAGATTGGATTTTCATCATCGAAGAAATTTTAGAATATAAAGGATTACCAAAGGAGCATCGACTTAGATTGGTTGCTAAAAGATTAAGGGGAAGAGCTACAACATGTTGGCAGCAAACTAAGCTGACTCGAGCAAGGATGGGAAAGCCTAAAGTGGCTACATGGGAGAAAATGAAGAAGTTGATGTGAGCTACATCTTTGTCTTATAATTACCAATCCTTAATGTATTAATGATTGCAGAATCTAAGGCAAGGTACTCATTCAGTTGAAGATTACATGGAGGAATTTTTTTTCTAACTAATTGCCTGCAATGACATATCAGAAATCGAAGGACAATTAGCTGCAAGGTATATTAGAGGACTTCGAAATCAAATTCAAGATATAGTTAATATGTTTGAATTGAAATCAGTTGCTGAAGCACATCAAAGAGCTCTTGCATGGGGGAAGTAGGGTAGACGAGGAAGTTGTTATATGACTTTAAATTGTCAGAACAAGAATGCTAGTAGTGTTGCTCCAGTCAGTAAACCGAATATTTTAGATCCTACCAAGGCAAAGGGAAGTAGTAATTTGAAGTGTTTCAATTGTCAAGAGATAGGTCATAATAGATCCGAGTGTACAAAGAATAAGAAGAGAACTATGGTGGAAGACGATAGTGGGATGTGCAACGAAGAAGTAGAGTTTGATCCTTAGAATCCACCACAGTTTGATGAAGAACCCAAAGAAATTATAACTGGTGATAAAGCGTTTAACTTGACGATGAGGGATTGTATAACTCCAAAGACAATCGATGAATCTGAATGGTTACGAAGCAATATTTTTCAATCTACATGCACTATTTTGGGAAAAGTTTGTCAATTGTAATTGATGTGGGAAGTTGTGATAACATCATTTCAGAGGAGGTTGATCAAAAGCTTAGAATCAAGACATAAAAGCATCCTAGACCTTATAGGCTAGCATGGTTAAAGAAAGGAGGAGAGGTAAAAGTTTCTAAACGAGCTTTTATTCCCTTTTCTATTGGACTAAAATATAAAGATGAAATTTGGTGCGACACTATGAATATGGATGTATGTCATCTCTTGTTGGGGAGGCCATGGCAATACGAAAGGCTGTGCAAGATGATAGGCGCACTAACAGCTACAACTTAATGTTCGACGACACTAAAATCACTATAGCTCCAAAAAGACGTAATCAAAGTGAAGCTAAACCTGAAAAGAAGATAGAGACTGTCAGTTTGCTATCAATGAATGAATTTGTAGACGAAGCAAAAGAAGGCGGCAAAATGTATTTGCTAGTGGGATTCAATGCTACAGAACTGACAAAATTCTCGAGCCAGTGAAGCCATTGTTGTGTGTAGGGTTGTTATGGTAATGGTAAATTTACCATTACCATACAGTTACCAATCTATCAGTTATCATTTTTAAGTAAAGTCGATTTACCAGTTTAATCGGTATGGTAACGGTAAATTTACCATTCGTAATGGTAAATCTTCGGTAATACTTCTTTAATACCAGCGGTAATGGTAATTTTACTAGTCGTTTTAAAACAATATAAATTCATGTGGTGTGCTTTATTACGGGTTTTTAGAGCTAAGAAAATTATTAAATTTATTTCAATAATTAAATGATGTTATACATACTTTACTTCTTTTTCTTTATGTTTTTTTATTAAGTAACAAACTATAAATTGTATAAAAAAGGTAAGGCTATAGTTAGAATCCACATTAACTAAAAGTTTTTTGGATAAACGGTAATTTAGCATTAAGAGTGTAATTGTTACTAGATTATCAATATACTAGTCTTTGGTATACTGGTCTATCAGTAACGGTAACCGTAAATAATTTTGGCTTACCAATAAAATCGATATGGTAACGGTAACCATTACTATAACAACCCTACTTGTGTGACTTTGAAATTATGTTTCCAAAAGAGCTAACAAATGGTCTACCGTCACTCAGAGGCATCCCACATCAAATTAATTTGGAAGCAGGTGTCGTTTTGCCTCATAGACCACATTATTACAGAATGAGTCCTGGAGAACACGAAGAGTTGCGACGACAACTGTATAATTTACTAAGTCAAGGTCGTTTTTGAGAAAGCCCTAGTCCTTGTGTTGTGCCTGCGTTATTAGTTTCGAAGAAAGATGGTTCTTGGAGGATGTGCACAAATAGTCGAGCTCTTAACAAGTTTACTGTGAGATATTGGTTTCCTATACCATGCCTTGATGATTTATTGGATCAGATTAGTGGATCAGTTATTTTCTCAAAGATTGATTTGAAGAGTGGATATCATCAGGTCAAAATTAGTCCAGGTGATGAGTGGAAAACTTCTTTCAAGACCAGAGAAGGGTTGTATGAATGACTTGTTATGCCTTTCGGGTTGTCAAATGTGCCAAGTACCTTCATGAGGGTAATGAATCGGATTTTCAGGACTTATATCGGAAAGTTTGTGGTTGTATGCTTGGATGATATTCTCGTCTACAACGCTAGTCCGGATAAGCATCTACAACACTTGCTTGCAGTCTTGATCATCCTACGACAAGAGCAGTTTTATGTCGCAACAAAGAAATGTACATTCATGACTCTGAGTGTGCTATTTTTGGGCTATATTGTTTCGAAAGAAGGTTTGCAGGTTGATTAGAATAAGGCTACGACAATCAGAGATCGGCCTAAACCGAAGATATTACAGAAGTGCGTAGTTTTCACGGTTTGGCATCTTTTTACAGGCGATTCATTCCGCATTTTAGTAGCATCATGGCTCCAGTGACAGACTGCATGAAGGGGAAATAGTTTATTTGGACTGAGGAGGAAAAGCATGCTTTTGAGCATATTAAGAGTTTGTTGCCTTCAACGCCTATCATAGTACTCCCATATTTCCATATACCATTCAAACTTCATACTGATGTTTCAAAGGTTGGGATTGGAGAAGTGTTGAATCAAAATGGAAGGCTTATTTCTTATTTCAGTGAGAAATTATCAGGGGCGAAGATGAGATATAGCACTTATGATATTGAATTTCATGCTGTTGTACAAGCTACCAAGTATTGGAGACATTATCTTTTCCATAAAGAATTCTTGTGTAGATATACCCTGAAGCGTTGAAACATCTCCAGGGTCAAGACAAGGTGGAAGCTAGACATGCATCATGGACTGTCTATTTGCAGTAGTTCACGTTTATAGTGAAGCATAAGGCGAGAGTGACAAATAGAGTGGCCGATGCATTAAACCGGAGGGACAATCTTTTGACCACAATCAGAGTTGAAGTAATGGGATTTGACTCGCTTTTAGAATTGTTGACTACAGATCCTTATTTTTCAAAGATTTTAGAAAACGTCGAGAAAGGTGAAACGACAAATTTTTCAGTAGTGGTAGGCTTTCTTTTCAAAGGGAATAAGTTGCGTATTCTAGACTGTAGCCTACGAATGAAGATAATCAAAGAGCTTCACTTTGAAGGGAATGTTGGTAGAGACCGTACACTACAGTTGATGTTGGATTCCTATTTTTGGCCATCAATGCGTTAGGAAGTCAAAAAGTTTGTGCAAAGTTGTCACATTTGTGAAGTGTCCAAGGAGAAGGAAACTAATGCGGGTTTGTACATGTCATTGCCAGTTTCTAACTGACCACGGGTTGATGTGATTTTGTTTTGGTTTTGCCAAGAACACAAAGAGGCAACGATTCCATTTATGTAGTCGTTGATCGATTTTCAAATGGTTCACTTTATTGCTTGCAAGAAGACATCAGATGCAGTGATTGTGGCTCAACTATACTTTCGAAAAGTATATCGTCCTCATGGATTACCAGATTCGATTGTTTCAGAGCATGATACTCAGTTCTTGAGTCATTTCTGGATAAGTTTTGTGGAAGATGGTGGGTAAAGAATTAAAATTTAGTAGCACATATCATCCGCAAATAGATGGACAAAATGAATTGGTGAACAGATCATTGGGAAATGTGTTGAGAAGTCTTATTAATGACAATCTGAAAAGCAAGGATTCTAAGTTGTGCAAAGCTAAATTTGCACATAATTATGTTGTTAATCGCAGTGCTGGATTCAATCCTTTCAAGATTGTGTACTCGGTAGTATCAAAGGGGCCCTTGGATTTAACTCCATTGCCGCAACAAGATAAAATGCAGCGAAAAACCATTGATTTTGTCTCGAGACTACAGAAGCTTCATCGTACAGTATAGGAATGGTGGGTCGAAGCAAATCGCAAGTATAAGCAAGCTGCTGATTCAAAGCATCGACATGTTGAGTTTCCGGAAGGTGATTTTGTGTCGGTTATGTTGACTAAAGACCGATTTCCTGCTGGTACATATAACAAACTAGCTTCTAGAAAGCTTTGACCTTTGGAAATTATTGAGAAAATCAACCCGAATGCTTATCGATTGAAACTATCAAGTCATATTCGCACTGCTGATGTTTTCAATGTTAAACATTTGATACCCTACTACGAGAATGATTTGGTGGAAGTGACTGCTTTGAATTCGTGGACGAATTCTTTTGGACCTAGGGAGGATGATACAGCACATGCTATAGTGGTATTAACTCAGTAATAGTATCATATTCGTTGTTTCGGCATCAAATAAGCTTTTATGTTAGTTTTCTATTTTCGGTTCGTCTAGTATCGGTATCGACAATGGTTGGCTTCGTAGTTCTAGTTAGAATTGGTTTCGTTGTATCAAGTATTACTTCTTATATTGGTATCGAAGATCTCTTGCTTCATTAGTTGTTTTGTTTCGGCTCAGAAGAATAAAGTGGATTTACTGTTGCTTCATGCACTGTGGTTCTGGTTGGCTTTTAATTTGTGTTGGTATCGTTTTACTTGTAGTTCTGTTTCGTTGTAAGTTTGTATTTATTTCGATAATAAACTTCTTTGTATTGTATGTTTCAGTATCATTGTCGAGTGTCTGTGGTGCTAGTGTCGGCCTTGTATGTTAGAGAGCATATAAATATGTCAGTTATGTTTCTCTAAAGAGTTAGTTTATTTTTGATATAATTTTGGCGTTTCGCCATTGTTGGATGTTCCAACGTTATCCCATTTTCGATATTCTTTATGAATCAACGACTTGGAAGATCATCTTCCGACATCAGTGGATCAACAGAAAGTTGGTGATCACATTTCCAAGATCATTGGATCGACGGAAATTGTGTTTCTCTGTTCATCTCGAATTCATCGAGATCCACGGACCTGAGTACCATTTCGGTATCGACTTCGATCAACGGAATTGGAAATTGTATCGTTTCATAAGTGATTTGTGTTTATTGTGTAATTTATCAGAGTTTCGGATATAATTCAAATTTGTGCGATCACCGCTACGCCAATCTGAAACCAAACGTCTAGTTTTTGGCTTGGGATATAAATTTTAGAAAAATCCAGACGTCTGGATTGAGTTGCAGTCACTGCAACTCCATCCTTCTACACTTTGATCTAGCTTCGTATTGCAATATATTCAGTTTTTGAGCTCCAAATCGCACATCATCTTCACCGATTTCTAGCTATTCTCGATCTCTTCAACTAAACATATAGTGTCGCTATGAAATTTAACATCATGCACGATTATGAACTGATTGGGTCATCAAAATATCCCATTATTAAGAGATATTTCCGTTCAACAAAAATTCGGTCCAGTGATGGAACCACCGGCCGCTACAAGGTAAAAAATTATGGCTAATGAGACAGGCAAATGTGGTTTTCATGGGTTCAATTATATTTATATGGGACCCCCTTCTTCAACTGATCAAAAACACTGCTGTAAACAAAATTTTCATCTGAATGAATAGTTTGCTTGAAGTGGTGATTGGCGTCTGTAATGCAAGCATTTTTTAAAAGAAAATTTACAAATTTGTATGTTGTTGGGAAAAAAAAAATGGAAAATTTAGTAGATACAACAATAGTGGAGGTAAGTGCTTTCGTTAACGTTGTAAATTCAATATGCTATTCCGTAGAGTTGTGTTAAACACCAGAAGAACTCTTCACGAAGCCGAGCGCAGCAAGAGCATTATTGCAGCCACTTTATGATATTTATCCGTACTAATTCAATTCTTCTGAAGAAATTCAACAAGTTTCAGTAGTCAAGGAAGTGGAATGTAAGAAAAAGACTGGAACTAGCTTCATATTGCTCTGTTTAGCTGTATCTCTGTACCTCTCATAGCTTTCATGCTTCCAAGATCAGTAAAAATTGAAAGTACATCTGAACATAATAATTGGTTTTATTTTTAGCTTTCGTGACCATTGCTCAGAAAACTCCCATTTTGAAGCTTTACTTAGGATTCCATATCATTTGCATATGTACACAAAGTCACAAACTACATTTTGCTGAATATAGGAAAGTTCTGTTGCAGCTTCCTGTACCCAGCATCTGTACACGCCCGTATTCTTACTCTTCTAATTGGAGTGCCCCTAAAGCTCAGATTCAGTTAAATGTTTAATTCATTAATCACCCATATATAGACATAAATTTGCAAAAATATTTGTGTGTGTGTGTGTGTGTGAATTATTTGTTTAGTTCATTAATCACCCATAGACATGAAATTGCAGAAATATAATTTGTGTGTGTGTATGTATATACACATGCTCCACCAGTCAACTAATCCTTGTGGTAAAAACCAAAGAACTGAAGAGGTTTGCAGATAGTATATAACACAAATAGACTTTAATGAATAAAATAAATCCCTTTGAATTTCCATGCATTATCCAAGCATAGATATATAGCTCCTAGACCTATAGCATCTAAGTTCTAAAGTACATGCACAAGAATCACTAGTTCAGTGCTTTTTTCCTTTGTCCTTAACTGTAACTTCAAAGCAGCTTTTCTACAACAACCCCTAAAGAAAAAGCAAGGAAAAGAAACTCTATTGCAGCTTCCCTTCACAATTCAATAACTCCCCATGCAATTTCACCACACCTGCACATTGATCTTTTCACCATGGCTACAAATACCCAATTTTCACTCAACTCCATCCCAACAAACAAAAACAACCAATACAGATTCAAAAAGAAAGAAAAACAAACTCAAACACCATGACAGCTTGCAAGTGCTTCCCATCTAAGATAATAAAACAAATCCTCCACCGCCTCCGTCGCATGATGTCCACGGCGCCACGAGCACCACGGACGTCCCCGTGTCCCCCACACAAGAACTACGAAGACACGTTCCGCAGATTCGACGCAGATGGAGACGGGAAGATATCGACGCAAGAGCTGCATTCGTTCTTCACATGGTCGGGGGACAACGTGACGTACACGCAGGTGGAGAGAGTGATGAAGGACGTGCTGGGCAACAGCTGCGGAGAGGAAGACGATGGGCTGATGGACTACGAAGATTTCTTGAAGATGATGGAGACGGGAAGGAGCGAAGGCAACGAGGAGGACGACTTGAGAAAGGCGTTCGAAATGTTCGAGGTGGAGAAGGGGAGCGGCTGCATTACCCCAAGTGGATTGCAGCAGGTTTTGAACAGGTTGGGGGAGGTGAGGAGTTATGAAGAGTGCGTTTTGATGATCAGTGCTTATGATTTGGACGGTAATGGCGTTCTTGATTACCAAGAGTTTCGTAGGATGATGATGGCTTGAAGTTGGACGATGGCTTGATTTTTGAAAGTGTTTTGGGAGTAAGATTGTTTACTTTGATTTGAAGTACAGTGTGTTTGTTGATGTTTACTGTCCGTTTATCTTTTTTTTTTTTTTTTTTCTCAGTTTATGAATTAGGTATCGTTGTCAAAGATAATGTTAATTAATGCGGTTCAATTTTATAGCTGATGGGGATATGTTTTTTTTTTTTGGGTTGACATTGTTGCTTTTCTTTTCGGTTTTTATGCATTATATTTGAAAGTGTTCAAGATTTTCAGTTGTTTGCGAAGAGTTATATAAAAAAGTGTGCTGCTATTCGCATCTCACTTTCCTCGACCACTACACATTTTCATTCGATCGTTAACGGTCGAACCTCCTTTATGTTCGTCGGCCGATCAAGTGTTCAAATTTTAAGGAGTAAGCTGTTTGGTGATAAATGACAAAATGGCGTGATGGCCGGAACTGGGAAGTTGGAGTGAACAGCAACAGACTAAAAGAGATCAGGAAAGCATATTATTTCATGTTGTCTGCTTGGGTGAAAGTTCAACTTGTTTGTATTTTTGTTTGTGGGGTTAATTTTGTTTTGGGGGAAAAATAAGCGTTGGCACATTTCAAAATTTGCAAAAAATGGGTGTTTTTATTAATTTGGCACGTTTCTCCCTTCTACAGCTGAGTCCTCCTGTGAAGGGTCAATTGAGCAAGTTGAGCTACCTAACAGTAGGGTCACCAACATGTGATAGAAAATGAAATCCGTTCCGCCGATCCAATTTTCCTACTCTGGGTGAATCAAGAGTGCATTGGCAGTCAATTTTTGTCATGACGTTGGCGTTCGCGTCGGACGCGATGACACTTTTCCCGTTCACTTGGAACATTGGGTGAAAGCTGGAAAATGAATCCAACGCGTCGGACGCCAGCCCATTTCCCACGCGATTAATATCTTCACTTGTTCTCATATCTTCATTGAAACTTCACTTGTTCCCATTTCCCACACGTTACATTACAATTAAAACTTTCACTTGTTCCCAACACAGTAAAATTAAAATGCTTCACGTTCCCAACACAGTAAAATTAAAATGCTTCACGTTCGCATACTTTCACTTGTTCCGCATTGTTCCAAAGAAACTGATCCCAAAAGCACATAGTAAATTAAAATTAAAATTAACAAATAAGTTAAGTATAAATTACAATTAATAAATTAACAAATAAATTAAACATAAATTACAATTAAACACATAAATTAACAATTAAATAACCCGCTCAGATACTACGCTCAAATACCCCGTTCGCGTTGGTTCGCACCCCAACTTTTCGTTTCCTATCGTTTAATGAAACAATAAATTACAAATCAACTGTTCAACGATCATAAGGACCACTATTTGCTGCTTATTGGCAGTTGCGGCCGACTACACCCAGGCGAAAGTAGTGGGGACAAAATATAATTTAAGCAATGATCAAACTTGACCCACTCTCCTCCAGCTAAATAGATAGATATACTACCACTCAACCACAATACCACACACTAAGCTATTGATATAAAGTTTATTATCGTAATAAACTAGCAAACCAGTTAATATCACCACCACCTCCTGCGATTGTTGCTCATGCCCTCAGCCCTATCGGTTGCCCTAAACAAATTTCTTGTTTGCTTTGCCGTAGGGTCGTTCCTGGTTATTGAAAGTAAGCCGAAGATTTTATATCTTCTTGAAGCACAACAAGTTCATTCGGATTTAACCTACAACACCTTTCCTTCGAGCAACTTCAAATGGGAGAATTTGTCTGGAAACACAGAAATAACGGTTACTTTCATTTTATTATTGGTTATCCCTATTGCTTTAAGAAAAATACAGCCACTCCATTATTTTCTTTTTCCACCCCGCTATTTTCCAAAAATGCCCATATTTTAAGTTAAATGTTAAAACATATTTCAACATGACTGGGTTACAAATAGTTCCTAGTGCAATACGCACTAGGAATGAAACAATTTCAAGCTGCACGTGAACTAGAATATGAATAATTCATAGTGTAATACACACTAGTAATGCAACAATTTCAAGTTACACTTGAACTAGGTTACTACTTACTACCATGTCCTAGTTATGATTATGAAAAATCAAAGAAAAACATACATAAACTTTTTGTTAGCATGATGCATAAAAAAAGTATGAACATTAATGTTTTCTTCTTCATGATTATTTTCTGTTTCCAGTAAATCAACATATTCAAAATTTTCATATATAAAAATATTTTTGACAGTAGATAAAAAATATAAAGAATAAAATAATATGAACGTACATCAAATTCATATAAGGGTAAAAATGTCATTAAATGTTCTAATGAATTACTGGGGTAGGAAAAGAACATTAAGGGGTGCAAATAGAATTAACCTTTATTATTTTTCCTGCCATCTCAATATATTCATGTCGATCTGGGTGTAAAAAAAGAAAATAAGTTAAACGTATACATGAATAGAAATAAGGCTAATTCTATTCATACACATATAATTTCTTAACACACACCGTAAAATGAAATAAAATATCATACACCAAAAATTTCTTTTCATACACCATGCCTTTCACGAAATTACCCTTTTATATTTTCATCACCTTTCCTCTTTAACCTTAAAACTAAATTATATAAAACTGGGAATTCACTGCAATATATTTACCAATAATAATAAAAAATTAATTTTTAACACTAGTATTTTAAATTATTTGATTTTTTATTTTTAAATCACTTTTAAATTTAGATGATGGAAATTTGAACTTATTTTTTTTAATATTAGAAAGTTAAACTAATTAAATTTTGGTGTTAAATTTATGCATGATTAGATTTGAATGAATGATTGAAGAATTTAGTACTTTGTATAACATTGATTTTAGTTTTTAGTTTTAAAATTAAATTTTTATATTTAATTAAAGTGAAAACTATTAAAATTGATTGTATATAAATGTTGCTTGTAACGATATGAATATATGTTAATCCTCAAAAGAAATATAAAATTAATTTAACCAGTGATATAAACTAATTTACAATTTACAATTTACTAATTTTAGAAGAGAAATTATATTGAGTATACATAATGTAAACAATGGAGAATTGTATATATTTTCATTTTTTATTATTGATTCTTTTTTAATAAGGTCATTTTGGTCAGAAATTTTATTTAAAATCTCATGGTGTAAGTAAAGCAATTTACGGTGTTTGAATAGAATTTGCCTAGAAATAAAAACCTCGAACAAATTTCATGGCTGACTTAAAAAAATTTGCCTGCCAAATCCCTATTCCAAAATCGCTCCTTAATCTCTGCCTACCCTCTCCTCCTCCTTTTAGACTGTCGCCACTATCTTCTCCTCCAGTAACCCGCAAACCAACACCAGACCCTCCACCCTCAAAGTCGTCTCCTATAGACATAAACATCAATTAACCCAAATATATGGAAATCAAATAAGGGTTCATCCTCACCCTCTGACGAAGTCGCCCGCTCTAAAGCCCTTAAATTCAGCATGGCCAACCCTCTAAGATGCAGAAGGTGATAGAAATGGTGTTGAATTTTCTGCAGCAGCCAAGATGTTAAGGAAAGTTTCTATCATCTTCCATTTTCGCATGTGTCGTTGTTGTCTTTGTCGCCGCCTACACAGTCAACCACTGAATTTCCTACTTCGAATGGAATTCCCCAATGGGTGCTAATCGTGCTTGGAAGGAGGGTGTTGCAGGCAATCAGGTTTATGTTTCTATTCCACTTAATTTTTTATCATTCTAAGGAATATCAACATCTAAAATGTGCTAAAAAGTATCCTGAAATAGTTCAAGAAGGAAGATAACATTGGGAAATACAATAGTAATTTATGTTGTTGGCTTTAGATCTCATTACCCATTTTCTAAAATTTATATTCCCAGAGTGCGGAAACCGATAGGTGATTTCATCATTTATTCTAAGGAAGACGAATTTTATATTATCAAATTTGATAAAAAAGAGGATTGTGGTAGAATCCTGGAGGGGGCTAATTTTTATAATAAGAAATTAATAAAGATGAAGCGCTGGTCAGTGGGTACAAAACTGAACAAACATCTTTTATGCATGATTCCAATTTGGATTAGATAACTTGGTTTTCCTCTTGAGTATTGGACAAAAGAGGGAATCAGTCGAATTGTGTCTGTTATTGGTAATCTTATTAAACTTGACAAATTTACTGAAGTAATTAGGAAAATTGCTTTTGCAAGAATATTTGTCGAAATCTCTACTCCTCTTGCTTTCCTAGACAGATCCTTATTTTATCTGAAGATGATCAATTGATAATGCAAGATGTTGAGTATGAGTGGAATCTTCCATTGTGTTCAAACTATCAGAGGTTCGGTTACATAGACAGGGCATGCCAGTTCTCTAAGGTCTGGGTTCCGAAGCAAATGGATTCTCATAGTTACCCCCACAAAGTCCATGGAGATTGACCCTGGCTTGCAAACGTCTGATTATCGGGCTCATGTTTCTCCTTCGTCATAAGGTCAAAGCTGCTCGAGCTGTAATCTGGATCAAAATCATGAAAAGTAGTTAGTAGATGTTCCTTCTATGGAAACGAAGGTCATGAATCATAATTGTTTTGTTGGAAAGTCTTCAATTCATGAAGAATATAAGGAGCACTAGAAAATCCTGTTGCCTGCACTACAGGATTCTATGTATTCTCAGGCTGTTGATGATATTCATTCTATGGCTACCAATGATGATAATATAGGGAGTCCTTCTATGCTCAACTTAGACAATAAGTCATCGGCTCAAGCTGTGTGTAAATCTAAAGCAGTCGCAAGGTCAGGTCCCATGAAGAGACTTTAGAGTTTTAGGCGACTTCTGATTCAGGAGTATTTGAAAATCCTGCTTAGAATTCTCTTATCACTAAAATAAAGGACAGGAAATCGAAGAAGGTAAAGAAATTTAAGTAATTGAAATCGCTATCTTTTTCTGGCCAGGTGCTTCTTTTGGAGCTTAGTAAAGATTTCATGTCAAAAGTGAGATATATGTTTACTTTATGTTTACTACTTTGTGCATGTTCTAGTTTAGTTATCTATAGTCATATTTCGCATACATGTCTTTATATTTTATATCTTTAGTTTGTACAGTGTACTTTAGTACGTGTGAGTTTTCAAGAGAGTGTTGCATCATTTGTTTTATAATTGTACGACAAGGATGTAAAATTATATATAATAATAAAGTACCAATTTTCTTATAAAAAAAAGATTAGCAGTTGGACTGCCTTTTACACTTTGAATGTTGGTTTATAAATAGTGGGAACTCTTTATATCTAAATATTATTGATAAACCTGCTTTCATAATTTAAGGATTTTTTTGCACCATAAATTTTGTTTTCTTTGCTAAACTCATTTTAATACTAAATGAGTTTCGTAGACTCATTTGTGTCTTTTGCCTTTCTTTCTTTTTCTCAAATAAGCATTAAAAAAACTCAATGCTTGCGAAAGAAGTACGAATTGCGCATCCTTTTTCCTTATGCCCTAGCACCAAAAGTCGACTTCCTACTAGAGATGCTCACTTGCTAAAATTTTAAGAGGTTCGCAATATAATTTGATATGCTTTAAACTTCTTTTCTTACATGTAAACAGAACATACATATTTATCGTGCTTCGTCAATTTACAAGTGCAAAAAATACAAAGATAACAAATCTTTCTAACATTAACAACTTGAAGAAGGTTTTGCTCATTCTGTATAAAGCGAATATGATGATATCTGCTTGGTAAATGGACGATTTTTTTTTTAGATAATTGTACAGGGTCCACATGTGCTTATTAACCAATGGTGAGCACGAATTTAATTATAGCCACCATACAGGCTTGTAACTAATAAAGTTATGTCAGTGACCAAAAATCATTACACATTCAATAATCATTACTGCTAACTTGGTTTTTGATCCGAAAGGAAGACCCATGTAAAAAGGAAGTCAGTATGAACTCTAATTTAACTCAAACTCGTTAAATATGATCAAATGAAGGAATGAAGAAAGTTCATGAAGTTTCAAACTAAAATAAAATAAGTGTATGGATCGACACTGATCCTACCTTATGGATTAGTATCGATCCATATTAATGCAAGATGTTATGCTATCAGCAATGCTATCATGATTCTAATCCTCTCATTAGCATGTACACCAAGTTTCGTAACAATTGGGTGTTCCGAACTCAAGAAACTAATGGACTGAATTGTTGGAAGATTGAAAAGATGGTTTGATTCATAAGTATGAACAAATGAAGATCAAACCCCATGTAACTTTTCAAGTGGCATCAAAAGAAGATAAGAGGACCAAAAATGAAGAAGTGGCATCAAATTTTTCCATGTCTATAAATCAACATCGATCCATAAGCTATGAAGATCGATACCAGTCCATAAGATTTCATCAGATGATAACTAATCATCGGGTAAGGCTCTATGACTCTTAAGTGGACCTCTTTATGAAGTAGCCTAGCTCAACTTGTAACGACCCAAATTTTAAGCCGTTAAGTTGAACAATTAAAATTGGTTTTAAGTCTTGATTTGGAAATTTAAAAAACTCGAATTCTATGATTTTGAGTATTAATTTAATTTGAATAGTAGAATAATAAATTTAGTCCTAAAATAATTGAGAGTAAATTGGATTTGAGATATAGAATGGAATGGGACGATTTATTAAAACCAGTTAAGTTCAATTTCGAATTTATAATTAGGAATATATTAATTAAATAGAAAAGTTTCGTTTTCGACAAGCGACTGTAAATGGCGTCATGATATTTCCCATCTCTTCAATTTTCTTCTTTGCGATTCAAAACTCTTCCCTAATTCCTCTCATCCTTTTCCACTATTCTGCTCTATATCATGCTTACGCCATGCGTGGTCGTTTCGCCTATAACCAGTTATCATATTTCAGATCTAAGCTTCTGCCATGTAAATTCTTTGTTGCAAATTTCCCCAATATTCTTTGTAACATCCCCTCTTTTTCGTCGGTTCTCATCGGTAATTAAACCAACTTAAACCGTTCATAAAGGCGGATTGTTGTGGGTACTAACATATATTAAACAAAATAACAGAACTTTTATATCATAATACAACATTACATTAGAGTTACTTTGAATATCAGAGTTACAACATATAGCAGTAAAAACATAGATATACTCTTAATAGAAGAAGCGATATGATATAGCGGCTCTAACTTTAGCTCGAAGCTCCAACTCAGAAAGCCCTCCAACTCTTGCTCCAAAGGTCTATAACTGTAAAACTAAAGCTCTAGCAGTGGGCACCCAGTGTTTAGGAAGGAACAATAAAATCTGGGTCAGTCATGGGAATGGTGTGAGAACATAAAACATCTATTTTTAGGATTTATTTTAAAGCTGAGAGATTCACCGGACCACGTCGTTAATGCAGAAAGGGTTTACTCCATGTGAATGCCCGTGCATATAAATTCACAATGTCTTTTGGAAAATGAAGCTATCATAAGCTTGTCCCACATCACATAATGCAAGCGCACACCAAATGGGTGATTTTTGCCTTATGATAACCAAACATGCTTTCATACGTGAAAATCCTCTTTCAATACTATAATCAGTGCACAGTGTTGAAAACCGTTTCAAAAATAAATATGTTAATCTTAGCAAGCATAGTGGCTATGCCCACATACATAGTTTACAAACAAAACAAAAGGCTCGTATTGGTTGTTGGGTTCCAATATGATGGTTCCTGACACGAAAGATCAATCGGGAACACAACCAAGGTGCATCTCACGGTTTTCATCCAGACACGAACACCAAACACCAGGTAAATCACTAGCTAACATTCAGACACAGACACCGAACATACCTAATTCCCAGGTTTCAGAGTAGATCTACCGCCGAAGCTTTCGAGTTTCAATAGAGATATGTATACAACCTAACTGCCAGTTTACCATCAATCTGGGGTTTGAGCTTCGCCGAAGTCATGATATACATAAAGCTACGCTTCAATAAACCATGCTTTGATCATCATTAGCTCATTCCATAACTTGAGTACGCTACATTATCAATTTACAACATGTCACTAATTTCTATCAGTACATAACCTCTAAGCATGTAAAACTTAGAGATGGGAAATTAATTGCCACAATCCGATATATATATATATATATATCAATAGAAGTAAGTGCTACGCAGTCAATTACAATGTCAGACACACAATCCATACAAGTCCATTCTAGGTCTGAATGGAACAACTCCGAAAATCCTTAAATATATTCAGACCTTATGCCACTTATAACCTCATTTCAGGTATACGTCCCAATTCAAGGCATCAACAATCAATCCAAATAATCCAAAGATTCTTGGTTTTCATTTGTCCTTTCCAAGTCTTCAAATAGCATCGTATTATTACTTAGAATGGTTTTCAAACTTGAATCCAATCCCGGTCTTTCCAAGTAATAAGCGTATTTTAAAAACAAAAGCTATGGACTATACCGGTTTCAATTTGTTATCAATTCATTTTTGGATAAGGTTGGATTAATTTATTTGATTTCCGTCTTATCTCTTCTTTACAAATCCCCTGTTCAAGACTCTCTATTCGTTTTTATCATTTCCATTCGTCTTTTCAAATTTGGATTAAAAGCTTTATACACATTTTTTTATAATAGTTCTCAAATTTAATCATTTCCATATAATGGTAAAACATTTCATAAGTACAATAAATTAGCTATTTACCAAATAGGTTCAACATCATTTAAGTGTTCAAATGTTTTACTCAAATTATTTTGAATAATGAATGACGCTTGTAAGATTCCAAAATTTGTTCTAAATTCAAGGGGTTTTAATTAACTTCCAAATTAGATTTTGAAAAAAACATTCCCGTCCATTGGATCAGTTAGAGATAGCTAGGAAGAGCAGAAAACTTGTATTTTCCAAACCCATGCCTTAGACACTATCCTCTCTGTCACACTAGAACGTTCTGGTATATAAATATGTATGTGTTATTGGAAGAAGTGTCATTAACATATACATAAATTTTTATGCATTCGGTAATGGTTCAAAATTTGTCCTTTTCTAATTCATAATTAAAGTTTCAATTGAAATCATAGTCTAAATTTCATTGGAAACTTAACATGATATTTCCAAATTTGTTTAATTATTTAAATCTTACAAATGGTCTTTAAAAAAAATGGAACCAAGTATATTTAATAAATTAATGTTCAGTTACATACTCAATTCAAATTTTCCATAATTAAATTTTAATGCTTATGGATGACTATGAACTAAACATTTGCATGAAACTCAAAAATCACATTTTTAATTAGAATTAAAACTTATGGACAATAAGGAAACAAACGTTTATGTAAACTAATGGAACTCAAAATCACAACTTAAATTTGGAACTTATTTAAATCCCGAGGGTCCAAAACTAATTTTAATACATTCCCAAAATCATTTAATAATTCATGACTTAGCTTACAATTTATTTAAAGAACTAAATTCAAAAATTATCCTTTAAATTTTCGTTTCGTTAACAAAACGTTATCCACATAAGAAAGAGGCTTAAACTAACTACCCATATATTCTACAACTGTAATGTGTGTGTGATGCAACAAGATCAATCTATACGAACACAAGTTATCCATCAATATGGACACAATCAAACAATTTATAAAACGTTGCTCAAGCGTTACGTTAAATAACACTTTGTGTTTGATGTGTTCTAGCTACGAACATCCATCACATGCAGTAGCAACCATTAACACATCAATTGAGTATGTTTATGAATAAATCATATTTAACAACTAAATTTAATTAATCATTCTAACTAAATTTTCAATTTATTAAATTAGATTTCTCACCAAATATTGCTTTCCAAATCGTTCACCGTTAAACTTCTTCCGTATCGACTGCTAACCATTGGAATAACGAACTCGTGCAACTTCACAGACGACATGTGCACCGTCTTCTTTGTAGCTATCACGTATGCCAACTCTCAAAGCAGTGAAGTAATAAGGAAGTTGCGATCTTTAAGAAAAGGAACGGAGGATGGTCACTGTATATATAAGAGGAAGGGGTTCAAATTGTAGTATTTAAGGAAGAAAAGTCCTTCAGAAATTTAAAGAGAATGAGGAGAGAATTGTTGTGAAGGACCAACGAAGAAGGAGGTATGTCCTTTTTATAGCGAAAGAAAAGGAACAAAAAGCAGAAGGAATATCACAAATCTTTGCACTAATATGGAAAGATTTGAAACCAGATTTATTTCAGATTTGTTGGAGTAAACATTGGGCTGAATGGAAAAGTGGTTTGAACGAAGTAAATTTATCTAGTCAAAAATTCCAGAGTGCACATATGTAATGAATCATATCCTTTGGTTAACGGACAAAATAAATGCACCGTATTGTATATATTTCTCTCTACAATTCCAAATTACTTGATAAATTTGAATTATGGTGAACAGATTAAACATTAAACACTCGTATTAAATTTTGAAATTTATTTCTTGATTAAATTACAACTAAATTAATAATGGTAATAAATCTTTCTTAATATATTATTATTTCCAATTCAAATTTAAATTGCATATAAAGCTAAATGTTTTTATTACATTGGTTGTATTTCAAGTTGCTTCATTTTACAGTAAATTTTAAACTCAACATTTTATTTAAACAAAATTAATTACTGCCTAAAGTAAACTTCAATATTAATTTAACGTTAAATTATACCATTTATATCTAACGGTTTGATTTGAAATCAATAAGTCATTTCTTAATTAAGCTGTAGAATCTATTTTATGTTGACTTTGTTTTCACCGTCACCTTTCAACACAAATTTGGTAATAATGTTAATTCTAGCAAATGTTTTTAGACCGAGATTATATTTACATTGCAATTCCATTTAAAATTGAATACTACACTCTAAATAAAACTCCAAGTTCTCTTTTGCATTTAAAATATATTTTTAAAACCTATTAACTGACATATGTGTCAATCAATGCCCAGTTAATTTCTTACATGCACAATTAAACCTTTTCCATATATAAAATTAAAGACATATCTATGTATACATATATAAGATAATTTGAATTTATACTAACTAATTGCAAGATATGCAGTTAACCTTTCTAATATATATAAAGTTAATAAAATAGAAATCATCCATAAATATCTAATAAGTATAATATATTGACAATTAATGCACAATTGATTGCTAATCTATGCAATTAATTCTTATTAACAAAAGCATTAAATATAGAATTTGGACCTTACATATTAGGTTCAAAATAAATAAAATTCAATTCTAAGCTGAAAACCAAATATATATATTTAATTTAAACGCCAAATCTTAATATAAACTAAGATTATATTTACAAATGTAATTTCATTTCTAAAATTGAATACTACTTTCAAAATAAAGGTCCGGATTCCATTTTGGATTTCAAATAAAAGAATACATTTTCCTTAAACTGAAATACACGATTAATATTAAATTTATTTAATTACAAAATTAATATGGTAATACTTCTTGTTTCAAAAAAATTGTTCATATTGAATTCAACAGAGGAACTCTGACGTTAAATATTCAAATCCGTTACAAATATAAATCTTGTTTTAAAAATGTTTATAAATCCACAGACAAAATTTACTCAAATATCGTTCAAAATAGACAAAATTCCAAATATAAATATTTATTTTGTGTTAAATCTTAATTTAAGTTATATTTTGAACATCAAAATATCTAAATCATTACAATCTGCCCTACTTAAAACTTTTCATCCTTGAAAAGGAAAGCTGTAAAATTTTACCCAAGTAAAATAAATCCTATTTATAAAATTTTATACAACCATATTCTCATAATATTTTCAAGAGTTTGGTTATATAAAATCGAATAACCTTTCAAATTTGAGTTAGGGTCTAAATTCTAGTATCTCATTTAATGAACTAAATTTTGAGAAATAAACTGGCAATAATTTTATACCAAGATTTTAATGGATACAACATTCTTTCGTTCATTCTTAACTCATTTACGCATTCATTTTGGATCTTAATACATTCGCTTCTTAGCCTTGTATAACTTTTAGAGTTATCCCTATGGATTGAATAATTTTCTTTCTTGCGCTTCCTTTGACGAAGATGTTGCTTCTACCGTCGGTTTTTCTCCCTTCTTCAGCGGACAGTCTTCAACTATATGCCCCTCCTTTTTACATCGATGACGCTTCCTGTAACACCCCACATCCGTTAGTGTCACTCACAAAGGGAATGCACTAAGTTCTATGGAGCATTTTAAGGTAAAAGATGCAGATAAATTACAAGACAGACAGAAATTAAACAGCGGAAAATAAAACTTTGCTTTATTGATAAAATAGTTTGTACAACGATTTCTTTATTATATCAGAGTATCATCTGTCTTACAAAATAAAGAAGCACAAAACAACATTTATATTCCCCCAATGTAGCAAGAGCCAGCCATAGCATCTGGAAAGAGAATCCAAGCAAAACTTCGACAAATCTTCAAGCTGGGAAAGAGTGACAGTCCAACTTAACCTGAGCTATACTATTCCCTCCTTTACTACCTGAGGGAGGGGGGGGAACGGAAGAAAAGAAGACGAAAGAAAAACAGAGTCAGACATAAAGCCTGAGTAAGTTCATAGTCATAGGCAATGTTCATAGTCATAGGCAATGTTCACAGTCATAGGCAAGGCCTAATTGGTCATCGAATCATAACAGTTCTTAATTAAGTCCAAAGATATAAGCACTGATTCGAATAGAGAGAGAGAGATTTGGCATATTCTTTTATTCCTTTAATTTCATGTCACGAACAGAGAAAAAACGTTCAAATCTAAAAAGTAACCGACTTACAGAGATTAGATTAGATTCGTAGAAAAACAGTCGTTGCAGCCGTTTGAATCTTCACTTGAAATCCTAGCTTGACTTGAACCTCTTCTTGAAAGTCTTTGAGCAGCATCTCCTCGTCTTGATTTATTATATATATATTATTTATTTATACATTTTCAGAGGCAGCATAAGGATAGAAAAGAATTGTGAATAGAGAAGGAGACTAAGGCTGTTTATATAGGGTTAGGCGGACGAACCTAGGCAGAAAACGTGACCAAATACATCAGAACGAACCAGGTTCAGAAATTTGGAAAAAGCAGGGGGGGTCGACCTGGGTGTCCCAGGTCGACTACCCAGTCGACCTGGGTGCCTTGGGCGGGAAAATTCCCGCCCAGTCCAATCTGGGTCCGATTTTTGAATTTGAACTCGTTTTCTGACCTGTTTTGAAATTTGAACTTCGCTGAATCTTCCGGAGGCCATATCTTCCTCATACGGACTCCGATTTACGCAAAATCGGACTCGTTTCCATGTAGAATTCCGAGACAAACGCAATGGCGCATCCCGTTTCCCTCGATTTTGATTTTAAAATTTAATTCTGCCTTGATTTGTGAATCTTAGTGTTACAGAATTACGGGGTGTTACACTTCCTTTGCATTGCAGGATCCTTAATTTCTTTCTTTGCCTTAGGGTATTTATTCATAAAATGTCCAATTCTTTTACACTTGAAACAACGTATATCCTTTTGAATGACTTCCTTCTTTTTAGAATTATTTGGGTAGCAGACTGCAGAATGACCGTTTCAAAAGCATCTATAACACTGGATATCCTTAAGTTTCCCAAACTCCTCGATCTCTTCTTCCTCCTTTCGAGCTAGTGCTCTTTTTTCTTGCTTCTGAGTCATCCAAAACTCTCCACTTAATATTTCAAATTGCATTTTACTTTAACCTAAAATTTCAGAATGGTTATACTATTTTTCTCATTCTCCTAAGTTATCAACTGTCCTATTTATATTTGTACCATTTACTTCAAGTACTTATTATTTACCATATTCAAATTTTAAAGTCTTTCAGGTTATAAAGTATTTTAAGCTATTTGATTTCATCTTTTTTTTCTTATTTGTTCTTTCACATTCCGTTTTAGTTCATTTTCAAATTAAATTTCTATACTAGTTTATTAAATCATTTTATTAATATTTATTCATTAAAATACTTAGCTAGATGATTTAAGTATTCCTCGATGTCTCAATCGGAACGATATAGTCATCCCTCTTTCGAAACTCGAAAATAAATACTGATGATGATGCATCAATCATCAGAATCATCCCTAAGCGACTAGAGTGTGATTCTATATCTATTTAGTACATATAAGACTTTGTACATACACTAGCTAGGCATATATTCGAAAGCTTCATATACCGATAATCCAATCGCAACGTCGAATGAAATACTTGAAAATTATAATTTCAAGTTGTAATTCAAAATAATTTACTTAGTTTTCAAAGTAATTTGGGTATCAAAATGTGTTCTCTCCATCGAAATATTCCAGAATCTCATTCTAGGGCGTTCCTAACCGTATCTCTAATGCGATATTATAACTCTGATGAGTTCTATCCATTGTTCAAATATGTCGCACCCCGTAGCTTTGTATAACTAAAGCTCTGATACCACTTTGTAACATCCCGTCTTTTTGCCCGATTCTCGCCGGTAATTAAACCAACTTAAACCTTTCATAAAGGCGGACTGTTGTGGGTACTAACATATATTGAATAAAATAACAGAACTTTAATATCATAATACAATATTACATCAGAGTTACATAGAATATCAAAGTTACAACATATAACAGCGAAAACATAGATATACTCTCAGTGGAAGAAGCGATGTGACATAGCGGAAACTCTAACTTTAGCTCAAAGCTCCAACTCAGAAAGCGCTCCAACTCTTGCTCCAAAGGTCTATAACAGTAAAACTAAACCTCTAGCTACCCGTGGGGAAATTAGTGGGCATCCAGTGTTTAGGAAGGAACAATAAACTCCAGGCTAGTTATGGGAATCGTGTGAGAACATAAAACAGTTATTTTTAGGATTTATTTTAAAGTTGGAAGATTCACCAGACCACGTCACTAATGCATAATGGGTTCACTCCATGTGAATGCCCGTGCATATAAATTCGCAATGTCTTTTGGAAAATGAAGCAATCATAAGCTCGTCCCACATCACACAATGCAAGAGCACACCAAATGGGCAATTTTTCCTTATGATAACCAAACATGCTTTCATACATGAAAATCCTCTTTCAATTCTATGATCAGTGCATAGTGTTGAAAAACGTTTCACAAGTAAATATATTAATCTTAGCAAGCATAGTGGCTATGCCCACATACATAGTTTACAAACAAAACGAAAGGCTCGTATTGGTTGTTGGTTTCCAATATGATGGCTCCTGACACGAAAGATCAATCGAGAACATGATCTAGGTGCATCTCACGGTTTTCATCCAGACACGAACACCAAACACCAGGTAAATCACCGGTTAACATCCAGACACGGACACCGAACATACCTAATTCCCAGGTTTCAGAGTAGATCTACCGCCGAAGCTTTCGAGTTTCAATGGAGATATGTATACAACCTAACCGCCAGTTTACCATCAATCTGAGGTGTGAGGTTCGTTAATGTCACGATATACACAAAGTTATGCCTCAATAAGCCATTCTTGATCATCATTAGCTCATTCCATAACTTGAGTATGCCACATTGTCTATTTACAACATGTCATTGATTTCTATCAATACATAACCTCTAAGCACGTAAAACTTAGAGACGGGAAATTAATTTCCATAATCCGATACATATATCAACAGAAATCAGTGCTACGCAGTCAATTACAATGTCAGACACTAAATCTATACAAGTCCATTCTAGGTCTTAATGGAACAACTCCGAAAATACTTAAATATATTCATACCTCTTGCTACTTATAACCCCGTTTCAGGTGTACGACCCGATTCAAGACATCAGCAATCAATCCAAATAATATGAAGATTCTCGGTCTTCCTTTGTCCTTTCCAAGTCTTCAAATAGCATCGTATTATTAATTGGAATGGTTTTCGGACTTAAATCCAATCCCGATCTTTCCAAGTAATAAGCGTATTTCAAAAACAAAAGCTATGGACTATACTGGTTTCCATTTGTTATCAATTCATTTTTGGATAAGGTTGGATTAATTTCCGTAATTTTTGTCTTATCTATTCTTTATAAATCCCCTGATTAAAACTCTCTATTCGTTTTTATCATTTCCATTCATCTTTTCAAATTTGGATTAAAAGCCTTATACACAATTTTTTTTTATAATATTTCTCAAATTTAATCATTTTCATGGAATGGTAAAATGTTTCATAAGTACTATAAATTAGCTATTTACCAAATAGGTTCAACCTTAATTAAGGGTTCAAATCTTTTACTCAAATTATTTTACATAATGAATGATGCTTGTAAGATTCCAAAATTTGTTCTAAATTCAAGGGGTTTCAGTTAACTTCCAAATTAGATTTTGAAAATAACCTTCTCGTCCGTTGGATCAGTTAGGGATAGCCAGAGAGAGCTGGAAATTTGTATTTTCCAAACCCAAGCCTTAGACACTATTCTCTTTGTCACCCTAGAACGTTCTGGTGTATAAATATGTATGTGTTATTGGAAGAAATGTTATTAACACATACATCAATAATGGTTCAAAATTTGTCCTTTTCTAATTCATAATTAAAGTTTCAATTAAAATCATAGTCCAACATTCATTGGAAACTTAACATAATATTTCCAAATTTTTTTAATTATTTAAATCTTACGAATGGTCGTTAAAAAAATGGAACCAAGTGTATTTAATAAATTAATGTTTAGTCACATACTCAAATCAAATTTTCCATAATTAAATTTTAATGCTTACAGATGGCTATGAACTAAACATTTGCATGCAACTCAAAAATCACATTTTTAGTTAGAATTAAAACTTATGGACAATAAGAAACCAAACATTTATGTAAACTAATGGAACTCGAAATCACAACTTAAATTTGGAACTTGTTTAAATCCTGAGGTCCAAAACTAATTTTAATACATTCCCAAAATCATTTAATTATTCATGACTTAGCTTACAATTTATTTAAAGATCTAAATTCAAAAATTATCCTCAATTTTTCGTTTCTTTAACAAATCGCTATCCAAGGCTTAAACTGACTACCCATATATTCCACAACTGTAGTGTGTGTGTGACACAACGAGATCAATCTGTACAAACACAAGTTATCCATCAATATAAAAACAATAAAACAATTTACAAAACGGTGCGCAAGCGTTACGTTAAATAACTCTTTGTGTTTGGTGTGTTCTAGCTACGAACATCTATCACATGCAATAGCAACCATTAACACATCAATTGAGTATGTTTATAAATAAATCATATTTAACAACAAAATTTAATTAATTATTCTAACTAAATTTAAAATTTATTAAATTAGAGTTCTCACCAAATATTGCTTTCCAAATTATTTACTGTTTAACTGCTTCTGTATCAACTGCCAACCATTGGATAATGAACTCGTGCAACTTCACGGACGACGCGCGCACCGTCTTCTTTGTAGCTGCCGCATATGCCACCTCTCAAAGCAGTGAAGTAATGGGAAGATGCGATCTTTAAGAAAAGGAAGGGAAGAGGGTCACTGTATATATGAGAGGAAGGGGTTCAAATTATAATATTTGGGGAAGAAAAGTCCTTCAGAAATTTAAAGAGAATGAGGAGAGCATTGTTGTGAAGGACCAACGAAGAAGTAGATACGTCCTTTTTATAGCGACAGAAAATGAACAAAAAATAGAAGGGATATCACAAATCTTTGCACTAATATGGCAAGATTTGAAACCAGATTTATTTCAAATATTGTTGGAGTAAACATAGGGCTAAATGGAAAAGTGGTTTGAATGAAGTAAATTTATCCAGTCAAAAATTCCAAAGTGCACATATGTAATGAATCGTATCCTTTTGTTAACGAACAAAATAAATGCACCGTATTTTATACATTTCTCTCTACAATTCCAAATTACTTGACAAAATTGAATTATGGTGAACGGATTAAATATTGAACACTCGTATTAAATTTTGGAATTTATTTCTTGATTAAATTGCAACTAAATTAATAATGGTAATAATTCTTTCTTAATATATTATTATTTCCAATTCAAAATATAAATTGCATATAAAGCTAAACATTTTTATTAAATTGGTTGTAGTCCAAGTTGCGTCGTTTTACAGTAAATTTTAAACTTAACATTTTATTTAAACAAAATAATTACTGCCTAAATAAAAACTTCAATATTAATTAAATGTTAAATTATGCCATTTATATCTAACAGTTTGATTTGAAATCAATAAGTCCTTTCTTAATTAAGCTGCAGAATCTATTTTATGTTGATTTTGTTTTCACCGTCACCTTTCAACACAAATTTGGTAATAAGTTTAAATCTAGCAGATGTTTTTAGATTGAGATTATATTTATAATGCAATTCCATTTGAAATTGAATACTATGCTCAAAATAAAAGTCCAAGTTCTCTTTTGCATTTAAAATATATATTTTAAAACCTATTAATTGACATATGTGTTAACTAATGCCCAGTTAACTTGTTACATGCACAATTAAACCTTTGCCATATATAAAATTAAAGACATTTCTATGTATACATATATAAGATAATTCTAATTTATACTAACTAATTGCAAGATATGTAGTTAACCTTTCCAATATATATATAAAGTTAATAAAATAGAAATCATCCATAAATATCTAATAAGTAGAATATATTGACAATTAATGCACAATTGATTGCTAATCTATGCAATTAATTCTTATTAACAAAAGCATTAAATATAGAATTTGGACCTTACATATTAGGCTCAAAATAAAAAAATTCAATTCTAAGCCAAAAACCAAATACAGATATTTAATTTAAACGCCAAATCTTGATTTAAACTAAGATTATATTTACAAGCGTAATTTCATTTCTAAAATTGAATACTACTTATAAAGGTCCAGGTTCCATTTTGGATTTCAAATAAAAGCATACATTTTCCTTAAACCGAAATGCACGATTAATATTAAATTTATTAAATTACAAAATTAATACAGTAATACTTCTTATTTCAAAAAAATGTTCATATTAAATTCAGTAGAGGAACTCTAGTGTTAAATATTCAAATCGGTTACAAATGTAAATCTTGTTTTAAAAATGTTTATAAATCCGCGGACAAACTCAAATATCATTCAAAATAGACAAAATTCCAAATATAAATATTTATTTTATGTTAAGTCTTAATTTAATTCATATTTTGAACATCAAAATATCTAGATCGTTACATTCTTCGAACTCGTCTCTAACCCTCAAATCTCTTTGAACCCCAAGCTGGTTTCATTCCCATCCTCTACCGGGTCTATTCAGGGCAACTGCAACAATGCTTGTTCTTTAACTGATGGACCTGGCAAAGTATGGGATTTGTTGCTGATGTGGAGCTAACGGGTGAGCGGTAACTCCATATTAATTAAGTTGTTATCGCAACTCGGTCTTTGATCTGTGATGGTTCAACTTATTAATTCGGTATTCAATGTTTGCTTCATTCTCGTCTTATTGGCAGTACATGGAATTGGTGAGGGATTTTGGGTAGATTTGTTGTGACCTGAGGTGTTTGTTTGTCTACTATGGTTTTTTGTAACTCAGAACGCGTTATTTGGATCTGCTCTCTGTTTGAGCTGAAGCTGACTGTGAGTTTTCATGTTTAGCTGGTGTAAGTATCAGTAGTTCATTGCCAGTGAATGATGGAATAATACGAGAGGCTTTGCCCTTGATCCATGTTGTTGTTTTACTGGTGATGGTTGTGACTGTCTATGCTTATGCTGGGTGACATGAAGCTTGTTGTGCAATTACTTTTAGTTGAGCAGTTTCTTATTTTAGGCCTTTACTGATTTGTCGTGAGATTGATGTTTAGGAACAAAGCTAGGTCATCGGATGTACAATGATAAAGGTGAAGCTCTAGGCTCTCAGCATCGCAGTTGCTTTCGGTGATTTTTTACATTTTCTCTCCTATCCCACGTCTTCGTCAGTATTGCCTCTATGTCAGTCTTACACAATGTAACAGTGCATGATATTTCTCCATATCCCTAGTACGGAGCTCAAGATAGATTGGCAGACTAATGTATGGTACAATAAGTGGCTATAGCACTTTCATGTTTTTGTCAATACTTTGGTCTTATCATGTAACTGTTGAGTACCTATGCCTTATTTTTATAACAAACTAGTTCTGTATTTTCTTGTATTGAAATGTAACTCACTATGTCATGTATTTTGCTACTTTTTAGTAGTATGTAATGTTGTATTCTCTCCCTGCGTGGAAAGATAGGTCATAAGAATATGTAATCTATAATAGTCTAGTGTCTGAGCTAGCTCCTATGTGGTAATCTTGTATAGATAGTGTGAAAGGCCTACAATAAATGCCGTAGGCGATGGACAGTGCACCTAAATCCAAAATTGTTGATTGCTAACTATAATCACCAGTATTATACTGTATTTTTTATTATTTGCTATGATAAAAAAGTGTTTGCGATCACCTAAAAAACTGGTCAGCTTTGCCAAAAATATATATTAACTAAACGAAGTTTGAATAGATAAATTAAATTAAAATCGAGCTTGCATTGTTGCTATAGTTCATTATTTCAGGATTGGAAATTCAAACGGATATACAAGATCCGATATAAGTCCGAATTCTTTGAGACGAGAATCTCCCGAACCTATTGGATTATAGTTTTCTAATAGAAGAGAAAATTTGGGATTGCATCATGTATATTTTGAGATATATCCAAATAAATTTTCAGAAAATCGCTGTATAATCGATTATGAATTATAACGATTTATTAAATTTAATAAAAGGATTTTCAATAAATGGGATAATATTTTAATTAAGAATTTAAAATGTTGAGTTTAAAATCCGAGTTAGTTTATTTTGGAGTAATACAAATTCTATTTGAGTATATACGATGATAATAATAACTTATTATCAATGGATTTGATTATTTTGAAATCGATTTATATTTTATCGATTTGATACAACATATAGAATAACCAATTTTCAAATGACCTCGAATTTTAACGAAATCAATTTTATAAAATTCATAATGGTTAATTATTGTAAGATTTCAAACTTCGTGCCAATCAAAATTATTTTGTGAGCATGCAAAACTAAAATGTGAATCGATTAATAATTTGAATTCAAACTAGCGTCGTTTTTGCAAACGAATTCAGATTTCAACGAAACATGTTTCATTGGGTCTGGAATGTCAAATTATAATTGGATGTCCATTTTTGTCATGATCGGAGTTCGTATATGATCATACGAATAAAGAAACATCAAATGGAAATAGTAGTAAAATATTATATTTGATAAATGAATATAATAATAATATATAATCAAAATATCTTTACTATATAAACATCTTAACCTTCACCCTAACCCCAATTCCCAAATTACGGCCGCCACTACCTCTTTTAAACACTTTTTGAATTTTGAATTTTTCTCTCTCTAACTATACAGAATTGGATGAAGTTGGTTGTCAACTGCAAAGTTAGAGAGAATATTGAGGCTGAACCACAACAAAAAATTAGGGAGGTCCGATCAACTCAGGTGATCAGAAATTGGGTTTAAACGTGAAGAAATGGTTTTGTTTTTTGATGTATTCCGACGAATGTGGCCGATTTCAGGCCAAGTACCCTAAAGAGAAAAAGAGGGCAAGAAGGAGGAACATCCAATGGAGGCAGTCCGACGGTCAATGGGCAACGATAGGCGATGTTATGGCAAGTTGATCGAAAACAGGTTGCTTCGTGTTTTGGGTTTGTTCGAAGGATACAGGCCACCGCATGGGACCTGGGTAGCGGCGAAAGGGAGCTGGAAGGGCAGTGATGATGGAGTGATAACCAGTAGGGGTCCGGCGGTCTAAGGTGATCGTGGTGAAGGGTTTAAATGGTAAAACTTATATTCAGGTTTTTGGAGTGATTAGCTACCAAGATTAACGTTCAAACCCATGGAATAAGGTGACTAATTATTTATTAAATTAAGCTAACGACACTTTAAATTATTTAAAATGTGTACTAAATTGTAATGTGTGTATTTACCTCATAGGTTGATAGAATTCGACAAAACAGGATCTGCTGGGATTGCATGAACAAACACCATGCGATCGAGCTGGTTTGGAATGAATTGGTGCAAAAGGGATTTTTATATAATTTCAAACACTCATTTGAAATTATATAAATCGACCAGAGTCGTCGAATCAAAATAAATGGTGAGTTAACTCTCACACCTTCTGGAATCCTATGATGTGATTAAATTTATATAATTAGGACTCATCACTGATAGTATAAACTTAATGTTTGGATGTTTTGATGGTTATTATTGATTGAAGTTATTTATATTCTTATTATTTTAAATTCATTAGACTAAAATTATCTATTTCATATGCATTATTATATATTATTATGAGCTATGATGCAGGGAAAAATAGATTGGAGGGATCCAACTAGATTCCTCAAAATTTTATGTGTTATTTATTTTCATTTTGTTTGTATATGAATTGTTTAACCCAAGTAATGTTAAATCTTGTTTGAATATTAATTGTTTAATTGGATATGATAGTTGAATTGAATTCAATGTTGATGTTTTATTAATCAATAGACAATATCAATTAGGATTGGCAGCAGATTGCCTAAAATCCATCTTTTTGAGACATCGATTTGCCGTCAGGCGAATTGACATAATTAAAGTTATAAAATTTGATTTTACAACTAAAGCAAATTTTTAAATTATATTTCATATAAATAAAAGTTTTACAATAAAGCAATATTTATAAATTGTTTTTATAAAGTAAATATAAATTGTTTCATATAGCAAGATCTTGTGTTTTATAATTTTTATTTGCAAAGAAGTCAGAATTAACCTAAGGGTTAATGATTTGGAACAATTGTTTATAAAATAATAATTAAGCATGATATAATTAAATTAATAATATTAAAAATAATTAAGAGAAAGGATTAGTGAAAATCAGTTAACAAGTTAACCGATATTTCAAGTTGACTAGGTCAACTGTTTAAACTGAAAATTGGTTATTAATTTATTCTCATTCGATTAATAGTGTTTAAAGGAAATTATCAAGTTGTTTATTATTCATAAAGTTAGTTCTCACTTAAATAACTTTTTAAAAGAAGGTAAACTATTTTACTTAATACTGAGGCAAACCACTTCAGCTAGTATGGAAGTTAATTATTATTTTAATAATAATAATTAAAGTGATTACTTTTGGAATGAAAATTCATTAAGAAGTAATCGAGTTTGTAATGAGTTTTAGTCGAACATTGGAAAGTTTTTATAAGAAATTTTATACTAAATCCAATTTTATAAAGGAGATTTAGGGTTGGTGTAAAGACAAATGCTAAACGTTTTTTATATAAAGAATTTAGTAAATAAATTTAGTAATAAATCCAAGTTAAGATATAATAAGATACCAAATAAATTTGTGTATGGGATTTGATAAATGGATTTGTTGTAATAAAACCCAAATAGTTAATGAATTATATTGAAAGTGTTCAGAACTAAGGGTTTCGTGTGAATAAGAGTTGACTTAAGAAAAGAATCAAGTAAAAGTGATTATAACTAAAAGGTGATTTTCAAAATATAAAGGAATCGTTTTTAAAACCATATTTAAATGGAATATTAAACGTAATTGATATGATATTATTTTTAATATCGGTTTTTGAGTATCAAACTTTTATGTATCTTAGATAAGAACATTGTCAATTAAGGTCTGAGAGGTAAATAAAATACCCCAACTTGAACGACTTCATGATTAACCAAGGATTGGTACTAGTTCCTAACTGTAAAAATATTAGAAATAAATTATTATTTCCGTAAGAAGGATATGCAATTTTATTTGCGAAGTTTTGGAAACATAATATAACTATTGGAATTTTTAGTCAACAATGTATTACTTGACATTATTAGCTCATATGTGAAGTGTGAATATGCATATACCATTTGGTTAAGTAAATGGCACTACCTTCTAAATAACGAAATAGTATGTTTTACAAATACACTTAATTAAAGAAATAAGTAAATGGCTGGGACATTTGAGACAATAAAAACAAGAGGTTGTACGGATTTGGAAATGGAAATAAAAGTTGGAAATTTAGTTATTATTTACATAAACATAATGGAAAAATTCAATTTGCAAAATTAAATAAAACTATTTGGAGTTTATATAACAAACTATATGTCGCACGACATTGTTTTGATCTATATAAGATTAGTAATAAAATTTATACCATTGGGTTAATGGCGATATTTCTTCTAAAATAAAGAAAAAAGGGGGTGAATATGTATCGATATTTCCAAAGTAAAGGAAATAAAAAATTGGCTTTGTGAAAATATAGCGATATTTTCGAGGTGAAGGAAATAAAGGGACGAGCTTTGTGAAAAGGCTTATATTAAAGTTGTAAGTATTTGTTTATGTTTTCAAAGTAATGAAAACAAGTGAGAGTTTGGAATATATTTATTCCGTTAAGATAAGAATATGGAATTCATTTTTTTAAGAATCAATGAAATGAGTTTAATGAATGGTTTTAATAAAAAGGGTCTGAGCTGCTGAAGTACCGATATGTACTGTTTTGTTTTGATAGTTAAAAACTCGACTATCATTGATTTCCCTTGTTGACTTTTTGACGTATTAGTTCGAAAAGACCGGGATGATGGCAGGACCCAAAACCACTTCTAATTGACTTTACGTTCGAAAACTAAAATTGCAGGGATGCATATTAAGATGATTTGAAGACATAGATCTTCGGAGCAAGAGGGTTGCTCGTTGATGTCTCTGGTTAAATACCAAGATTAAACATATAGCAGGAAAACATTTTTTTATCAGGTATCTTCGATTTCATTCAGTCCCAAAACGAACTTGTATGGACAAATGTCTGATAGAGTATCTCGCAGAGTCACATATGTTGGTTTTTACAAACATATTGAGTATGGTGTCGGAGAAGGTAACTTTGTTTAGATTAACACCTAAAGTAGATATGCATAAATAAATTAGTGATTGGAAGATCTGACAATGTGACATTCAAAGTTTGAATGTAATGTTCTTGAAAAGCTAATCGTGACCTCAAGCCTCATCAACTGGGAAATGACTGAAATCGAGCAGGCAACATGGTTTTATGTGTCATACCCATTAGATTATATCATCACATGATCTAAAAAACTGGTTGTCCCTAATTTTGTATCCTTTGGAATTGTACAATTGATGATCCCAACCATTGGTGATGATATATTCGGTACACTCAAGTTGAGTTAGTGGTCGGTCATGTATGGCCAGGTTGCAAGATGTTCTTGTTGAACCCCGGTGTTCCATCTCTAGAGAACACTAATCGAAAGGTGGTTTCATACATAGTCATGTTGGAATCCAAACTCCAATACAAGTCGTACGATTTTATATGTATACCAACTATGTCGAAACATGAGATGCAAACATTTCAGCTATATTCTTATTTTATTTGTGGATTGATAGACATTATTATAATATCATCATATTTTAATATATAAAAGTGATTTTGGTTATTGTAAGGTAAAAACATGTGCCATGTTTATGTGTGGTCATGTCTTACGAGAGTTCCATTCTTGCAAAGGAATTTCTAAAGTTAAGAAAGTTGTTCATTTTTGAGTTTTATCATTGAAAGTGTTCTAGACTAGTCCGGGTTGATTTGTTTTGCTCCAAAATGTGCTCGGGTCAGACCGATATATTTCCAGACTAGGTTTTGCTGGGAGCTTCAGGAGAGGAGTTGGATTTGAGACGTATTCCTATATTTTCTAGTATTTATTTATTTTTGATGTACATGTTCTATTTATGTTATGTACTCTAATTGTGTAATCATATATATACAATTTTCTATTGGTATAAAGAGTACTGATATATTATATTATATTCGTTATGATGTGAGATTCTACTCTACTCTGATTCTGTAAGTTGGATTCTTCTTCCTCTATTGTAACATTTCTTTCTTTTTCTCATACTCTAACTTCTTTCTCCTAACTATCCACCTTTTTTTACCTTTGAGTTGGACATGTGTGGTTCTCAACTTAAACAGTACGGAAAAGTCTGGTTGTCACATTTGGTATCACAGCGTAAGGTTGAGTAATAACCTTGGATCTGTGGCATAACTCAATAAAGATGGGGTTAGCAATACCATAGATTGGGTTTGATTGTATATATATGAGAGAGCGTAATTGTTAGTGTTATAAATATTGTTTTATATTGTGTTGATTGATTTGTTGAGTGGTATAAAAATTCCAAATTGACGCGTTTAGCTGACGCGGTCGATAGAGATTTTCAAACATTTGAAAAAAGCAGTTCAACATGATATTGTTTTTAAGTGGGTAAATGAATTAGTTTTACCCAGAATTATAATTTTGGAATACAGGTTAATTTCTGAAGTTATTGATGTGATTGATTGTTATCATTATAATCAAATGAGATTATAATATTGAGATGGTTATATATAACCAGATAGAATTTGTATAAGAATGGAATATACATATTTGCTAAAATAAAATTGGATTCAGACCAAAATCGAGAATTTGAATCCCAAATATTTAGAAAACATTTTCTGAAGTATTATAAAGTAATATAACATTTCTTTGGAAAGATTTTTGAATAAAAAGCGTTTTTAAATGGATTTTGAAAGTGATAAAGCACTGAACTTGCTTTACCCGCTGGAAAATAATTCTGATAGTGACCGCGACATTTCATTTTTGAGTTTCTAAGTAATAGATTGCTACCATAATAAAATTCCTAATGGAAATTTGTTTGGGAAAACAAGGTGTTTTAAATATTCAAATGTTTTGAATTTGAATGGTTACACATATATACATATAATTATATGATTTTAAATTAATTTGAAATAAAGGTCGGGAATTAGAATTCTGAATTTATATTTAACTCGTGCAAGTTAAATGGATTGAAATGGTAAAAGTAAATCGAATGTTTGGAATTTAACCTAAGTTTAGCTAAATGAAATGGAACGATTTACAGGAAATTAAATTGCCCAGCTTATAATTAAAAGTGAATAAACTGATTTAAAATCAATTTGGATGAATATGAATGTTTTATGTGTTGGATATGAATTGAATGCTAAGAATATTTGTTGAGAATCATTCAAAACTAGATGAAACAGTATATAGAATCGACTGAAATGAATGAACGTTGTCTGAACGTCATATTATAAGACTCGTATGTTTAAATTGAGTAAGTACAGGTATATGGAGCTGTATGACTTGATTTTGGCTATGTAAATCGCATAAATATAAAATGAGTTCACTTAATAACATCCATATAAGGTACGCCTACGCAAAAATACAAAATTTGGCATATGAATTGGATTTTCTGGCATGTGGGTCGATGTGTACGTATTTATCTTTCTTGTTATATTGCGAAAGTCCCTCCGTACAGGGGATACATGCCGAAATTTATCGAAAATTTAAGGTGTCAGAAAATTTTCAAAAATTTTGGAAATTTTTGTTGATAGAAATGAATTAGCATTTTGTTGGAACTAATTTGATTAGTTAAAACCAAAAAGTTCAGAAAGTGGAATGGAAGATTTTAACCAAGTGGATTTGTGAAAAGCTAATGGGTTTGAAGCATTTTAACTACCTTAATAATTTCTAGGATGAAATTCTTTAAGGGGGAGGAATGTAACGATCCGAACTTTTGACTGTTAATCAGAACATTTAAAATTGGTTTTAAACATTGAATTTGAAATTTAAATAGCTTGAATTCTATGATTTTGAGTATTAATTTAATTTGAATAGTAGAATAATAATTTTAGTCCCGAAGTAATTGAATGTAAATTGGATTTGAGATATAGAATGAAATAAAATGATTTATTAAGACCCAGTTAAGCTCATATTTGAATTTATAATAAGGAATTTATTAATTAAACGAAGTTTGAATGTATAAATTAAATTAAATCAAAAACAAGCTCGAAGCGTCGTGGTAGTTCATAATTTTATGATTTGAAATTCTAATGGATATACAAGATCTAATATAAGTCGGAATTCATTAAAACAAGAATCATCCGGACCTACTGGATTATAGTTTTCTAATTAAAGAGAAAATCGAGATTTCATTTTGTAGATTTTGAGTTATGTCCAAATCAAATTTCCAAAAAATCACTATATAATCGTTTATGAACTATAACGGTTAATTAAATAAAATAAAATAAAATGATTTTAAATAATTTGGATATCGTTTTAACTCAAAATTTAAAATGTCGAGTTTAAAAGCTAAATTAGTATATTTTGAAATCGATTTATATTTTATTAATTTAATACAACATATAGAATATACAATTTTCAAACGACCTTGGAATTCAACGAAACCAATTTTAAAAAATTGTAATGATTAATTATTGGAAGATTTCAAATTTCGTGCCAATTGGAGTTATTTTATGAGCGTGCGAAATTAAAATGTGGATTGACTAATAATTTGAATTTAAGCTAGTGCTAATTTTGCGGACTCGGGTTTCGACAAAACAAACTTCATTGGATCTGAAATGTCAAACTATAGCTAGTTGTCCATTTTCGTCACGATTGGAGTTTGAATGTGATCATACGAATAAAGAAACGTTGAATGGAAATAGCGATAAAACACTATATTTGATAAATGGAATATAATAATAATATATATTCAAAATATCTTCACTATACAAACATCTTAACCTTTATCCTATCCCTAATTCTCAAATTACAGCCGCCACTACCTTTTTAAAACCCACTTTGAATTTTGTTTTTAATCTCTCTAATCATAGTGAATTAGAATGAGTTGTCAATTGCAAATTTGGAGAGGATGTTGAGGTCTACCTATGGCAAAAAATTAGGGAGGTGCGATCACCTTAGGTGATAAGAAATCAAGTTTAAACGTAAAGAAGTGGTTTTACTTTTTGGTGTATTCCTACAAACGGGCGAGTACCCTAAAGAGAAAAGGTAGGAGAGGGGGAGGCACTACCAATGAAGGCAGTCTGGTGGTTCATGGACGATGGTAGGCGAAGTTACGGCGAGTTGATTGGAAATGAGCGACTTTCGTGTTTTAGGTTTGTACGAAGGATACAGGCTACTCGAGCGGACCTGGGTTATGGCGAAATGGAACAGCAAGGACGACGGTGATGGCGTGATGACCAGAAGGGTTTCCAACGATATATAGTGATCGATGTCGTGGGTTGAAATGGTGGAAATCGTTCGTGAAAATTGACCTGGAAGAGTCAGGTTTTTGGAGTGATTAGCGGCCAAGATTAACATTTAAAAATGTGGATTAAGGTGACTAGTTATTTATTAAATTAAGCAAATGACACTTTAAATTATTTAAAACGAGTACTAAATTGTAATGTGTGTATTTATCTCATACATTAATAGAATTTGGTGAACTAGATCCATTAGGATCGTATGAATGAACACTATGCGATCGAGCTGGTTTGGAATGAATTGGTGCAAACAAGATATTTTTATATAATTTTAAATGCTCGTTTGAAATTATTTAAATCGACCAGAATCGTAAAATCGAAATAAATGGTAAGTTAACTCTCATGCCTTCTGGAATTTTATGATGTGATTAAATTCATATAATTATAGCTTATCGTTTATAGTACAAATTGGAAGTTTTGATGTTTTGGATGGTTATTGTTGATTGACATTATTTATATTCATGTTATTTTAAATGCATTAGATTAAAATCATCTATTTCATGTGCATTATTATATAATATTATGAGCTGTGATGCAGGAAAAAACAGGTTGGAGGGATCCAACTTGGTTCCTCAACATTTTGTGTGTTATTTATTTCCATATTGTTTATATAGGAGTTGTTTAACGTAAGTAACGGTAAATCCTGTTTGAATGATAATTGTTGAATTGGATATGATGGTTGAATTAAATTCATTATTGATATTTCACTAATCAGTAGACAGTATTGATTAAGTGATTAGCAGCATATGGCCTAAAATCTATCTTTTTAAGACATTAATTTATCGTCGGGTGAATTGATGTAATTGAAGTTATAAAATTTGTTTTTATTACTAACGAAAATTTTAAAATATTTCATATAAACAGAATTTTTATAATAAAGTGATATTTATAAATTGTTTTTATAAAGTAAGTGTAAAATATTTTATATAGCCAATCTTATGTTTTATAATTTTTATTCGCAAAAAGTAAGAATTGACCTAATGGTTAATTATTTGTAATAATTGTTTTTAAGAAAACAATTAAGTGCGATATCATTAAATTAATTATATTAATAATTAATTTAAGAGAAACGATTAGTAAAAATCAGTAAACAAGATAACTGATGTTTTAAGTTGACTAAGTTAACTGTTTAAATCAAAAATTGGGTATTCGATTAATTTGTTATCAATTAATCTAATAGAAATAGTTTTTGATAAATAATTGTTAAACTTAGTAAGATTTTTCTTAAAAGTTAATTATCATTTAATTAATTGTGTCTAAAGGCAATTACCAAGTTGTTCGTTGTTAATAAAGTCAGTTCTCGCTTAAATAACTTTTTAAAAAAAAGATTAACTAATTTATTTAATACTGAGGTAAACCACTTCAGTTAGTATGGAAGTTATCGCTATTTAAATTAATAATAATTAAAGTGATTACCTCTTTAATGAAAATTCATTAAGAAGTAATCAAGTTTGTAATGAGTTTTAGTTGAACACTGTACAGGTTTTATAAGAAATTTTATGTCAAATTCAAGTTTATAAATGAAATTTACAAAGGAGATTTAAGGCTAATGCAAAGGCAAATGCTGAAAAGGTTTATGTAAAGAATTTAGTAAATGGATTTAGTAATAAATCCAAGTTAAGTTTTAATAAGATATTAAATGATTTGTGCATGGGATTTGGTAAATGGATTTGTTGTATTAAAATACAAATAGTTAATGAATTATATTGAGAGGGTTTAAAACCAAGGGTTTCATGTGAATAAGAGTTGACTTAAAAAAAGAATCGAGTAAATGTGATTATAACTAAAAGGAAATTTTACAAATATAAAGGAATGGTTTATAAAACCATATTTGAATGGAACATTGAACAAGATTGTTATGATACTATTAATATCAATTTTTGAGTTTCAAACTTTTATCTATCTTAAGATAAGAACGTTGTCGATCAAGGTCTAAGAGGTAAATAAAATACCCCAACTTGAACGACTTCATGATTATCTGAGGATTGATACTAGTTCGTAAGAGTAAAGATATTGGAAATAAATTTTATTTCCATAAGAAGGATATTGCAATTTTATTTGCGAAATTTTGGAAATATAATATAACTATTGGGCTTTTTAATAAACAATGTACTACTTGATATTGTTGGCCCATGCATGAATTGCGAACATGTGTATACCATTTGGTTAAGTAAATGGAACTATTTTCTAAGTAATGAAAATAGTACATTTTATAAACACACTTATTTAAAGAAATAAGTAAATGGTTGGGATTTTTGAGACAATAAAAAAAGAGGTTATACGGGTTTGGAAATGGAAATAAAAGTTGTAAATTTAATTATTATTTCCATAAACGTAATGGAATACTTCAAGTTGCAAAGCTCTAAAGAAAATAAAATCATTTGGAGTTATATAATAAAAAAATATGTCGCACGATATTATTTGACCCATATAAGATTGGTAACAAGATTTATACCAATTGGTTAAGTATAAATGGAGATATTTCCAAAGTAAAGGAAATAAAAGGAGGTTTTGTAGTTCTTTAATTAAATATACTCTATGTGATAGTCCAAATCTTTAATTAGATTTGAACGTTAAGTGGTAATTAAATTTACCAATAACACTATGGGTGTTAGATATGGAGTACCACATGTTTTGCTCCATGGGATGAATTGGTTGGGATTAGGGTAATAAAATGAATGATTACTTCGGTAACGCTCGATAATCCCGACTAGTTTTATAAAACTGAATTTGGTTTAAGTTGAGAAAAGATATTATAAAATCTTTTGAAATGATTTCCAAGGAATGGGTTAAATAATAAGTTTAAAAGTGATAATCTTTGATAAGATTAACGGGAACCATTCCCAGTAATAAGAATATTTGGATAAAAGAATATTTTGGATTGAAATGAGATTTATGATACATTTATATATCACTTGATTTGAAAGATGCGATAATTATTCAGAAAGACTGGGTTTAACTTACTCCGAATAACTGATACGATGATTAAAAGTCGTAGATATTGAAGACGGTAGTTGTTGACCGGAGATCTTTACATCATTTGGATTATTGCTGATGTCTCGATTAGGGTGCACAACCCAAGACGAGGTCATAGGTGGTGGTCATCCTGACGTACTTGGAGATAGACCGAATATGCAACGGCCACTCTCCTGTATTGGACATATGGGACGAGGAATAATGTGCCTCCGATTTCATTCAGACCCATAGCGGACTTGTAAATGGATTGTATGTTTGACATTGTATTTTATGTTGTATTGTTTGATCTCTGCTGAATATATACATCTGTTTGGTGGAGGAGAATTTATTCTCTTGCTTAACCCCCTTCTCTGAGACGTACGAGCTTAGAGGTTATATATATTGGTAGATATCAATGATATAGTATGGATTTGCAATGTGGCATGCTAAGATGCAGTGATCAAAGTTTTTTGTTGAAAAGCAGAGCTTTCTGGATAATGATCAAAGCATGGCTGATATAGCGTAGCTTTGTGTGTCGAGACGTGACTTCGACGAACTTCACAACCCGTGAATGATTGAGGTTGGATAATAAACGACATGTTGGAATCAGACAAAGGGTACGGATATTTCCTAAGGGATCCAGCCATAACCATTGTGTATTTAAGGTCAAAAGAAGGGATCTGGAAGCACCCCGATAAAGCTGACTCCACTGAGCATGAAGGATCCACGGGATCTGGGAGCGCCCCAATAAAGATGGCTCCGCTATATCATGAAGGATCTAAATTCACCTCGAAAAAGGTGATGATTAGTGGTGGCAAGAAAGCATCAGTCATTGATGGAATCCAATTTCAAATACGAACCTTCGTGATTTTCATTATAACCTATGTATGTAGCCGTAGTACACTACGTCTGCTATGATTGATACATTTATATTCAAAGTTGAATTTTACACTATGCACTTATAGTAATAAAAGATAAATTTCACGTATCAAGCATAATTGGCTATTATAAAATGAAACTCTATCCCCTAGCTTGGGTTGCATTGTGTGATGAGACCTGAGTCTTATAATAGCTTCATTGTTCTTTTATTTAGCATTGCGAGTTTTGTTTTATGGTATTCATAGGAGGAAACCCAACATGTGTCATACGGTGTGGTCCCGCGATTTACCTAATTTTAAAATAAAGTTAAACGATTTTTATTTCTCACATTAGTCCCATGAATGACCTGGAGTTTATTCTTTTCACCTAAACTCTGGGTGCCCATATTTTCCACACGGGCAGCTAGTAGTTTAGTTTTTGTAGATATTTTTAAATAGGATCCTGGATTATGGGTGGAGCTATGATCTAGATTATTCGGAGTCTTCTGTTGTATTATTTTATATTTCTACTGCATTGTAATTTAAATTCTCTTATATCTTGTATTCTGATGTAAATTATTGTAATAACAATGAAATATTCTTTTGTGTTCTGTTCTTATGTGTTGTATTCCCATAAGAATCCGAGGTTTTCTGACTTTTGGATCGGACCAGTGTTGTTTATTATCGATTCGAAGGGCGGCAATTTTCAGGTTGCTACAGTATCAGAGCTTAGTTTATTGAATACCTAGGCTTTAGGTAAGTATTGAGAGAGAGAGAGCGTATTTGTAATTTTATATTATTATATATATATGAAGGATTAACTTCTAAAGACAGTTTATCTTCCAATCAGGTTTTGATTATCGACCTATTATATTCATGTGATTAAGTACAAGTAGCCATGGATGAAGAGGTCGAGCTAGTGGAACCACCACTACCAATGGACATACCACCAATAAGAATCCAGTAGAAACTATGGAAGAGGTTGTACCGGTTCAACCAAGGTCAAATTTAGCGACTATCTGTAAGGATTATACTACTCTAAGAGGAAAAGTTTTCAAGGGAACTGAATCTTTTATAGAAGTTCAAACATGGTTGAGGTCTTGTGAGAGAATCTTTAAGGGATTGAAATTGAACGATGAGAAGAAACGTTTTTTAGTTTTATGGCAACTACAAGGAGTGGCAACAATATGGTAGGATGCACAAACTATGAATATTTCTTAAGACGAGTTTACTTGGGAAAAAAAATCAAAGATGAATTTGAGGAACAGTTTCTCCCTACCACATGCAAGACCAGAATGTATCGAGATTTCATAGATCTCAAAAAGGGAGCATGTCGATAGCTGAAATCGAGAATAAGTTTAACGAACTTTCTTGTTTCGGACCGGAGTTGATCAATACTTCGCTCAAGAAAAATGAGATCTTTATGGCAGGTTTGAAGGATAATTTGCAAGTTAAGATGATTGAGCATCTGAAAGTTCCATTTGTTGACTTAGTGGACATGGCCATTCGATATGAAGCATTAGATGTAAAAACAAGCTAGTAGAAAAGGAGCAGACTGGAGAAATCAGTGGAGTAAATCCCAGTAAAAGGAAGTTTAATCCAAATTAGAAAAACAAGGAAAAAGAAAAATTGGGAGAGCAGAAGTACTAGGATCGTTACAAGGATTTGGTATGCCACAACTATAACGAGAAAGGACACATTGCTATGTTTTGTAAGAGTTCGGATGTCAAGAAGCCAGAGCAACCTCAATAGCAACCACATGGACTGGGTAATGCTATTGTCCAACAGATTTCATGTTATAATTGTCATTAGCCCAAACGTTTAAGGATTGTCTATTTATGAAAAAGGGAATGCAACCAAAGGTCTATGCCTTAATGGATAAGCCATCAACCTCTAAAGACGTGAAAATGGAGGAAGTTCTAGGAGGTACCTTACTCTTTTTAGTATAAGGAGACGAGTTAGGGTCAGACTAAGGAAAATTTGAATATGTTTGAATAAATTAGAATGATATCTAATCGTACTAATATAAGAAATAAAGTTAAAATTTTAAATTGAAGAAAATTTGTTTTTTCCCACTAAATTAAGTCCATAAGTTATTAACTGGATATGAATTCATGAAATTGAACAGGTTTATTTTTGAAATAAATCAGATTTTTGATTTCCAAATTAAGTTAATATAAATTAATAATTAATTAGTTAATGAAGAATGTGGATATAACTTAACGTAGTTCAGTGAATCAAACTGGGAAGTTGAATATGGATTCGAGTTAAAAAGGAAAATTTGAAGCAGATAAATATATTTGAACAGAGATGTTTCAAATTAATGAGGTAAATAAGATTTGGAAATTATTTTCCAAGTGTAATCAGGGATATTTTTAGAAACTGAAAATGGTGTAATATGGGTTGATAAGATATGGAGTTAAGAAATTAGAACCTAAGTGGAGATTGGTTGAGTTCAATGATTTTCTGAGTATGATCTGATGTTGATTTTGGTCTTCGGGATTGATACATAGAGGATTATACGCTTACCAATTTACGGTCACGAACTGATGGATATTGAGGAATAGTAATGCAGAAAAGGAAACGTTTTCCAACCATAATAACAGATATTTCTAGTCATGGAAAAGACTGTGATTGACATCAATTTACGGATGTATGTTGGTTATTTAAATATATAGGTTATAACTTTAATTATAACTGGAATCTACTCCTTAATCTGAAATTTCGGGAACGAAATTCTTTTAAGTGGGTTAGATTGTAACGTCCCGGATTTTTACTGACTTTGTTTAATGATAAATTATTGATTATATCAATGATTAACTAAATTAAATTTTATTTAGAATTGATTTCAATACTTGTAGAAAAACTAAATTGGCCTTTTAAATACATATGTATATGTATGTTTTTTTTTTGAAAATTGGTACGCTTTATTACGAAAATACCAATCATATACTTCGTTTATATGCCTCATCAAAACCTTGTGCCCCCCAACCTAAATGGGTGCGACAACAAGGAAAAAGAGTACATATAAAATCCGTATATTCACAATACACCTATGTCAACCAATACAACAAACAAACTTCATCTATACACAAATAGTATGAATATATCCTGCAACTCTCACTATCATCACTATAACCCACAAACATCCCTGCGCCTGCACGACAAAAACAACATGCTCCACTTCCTTTCCCTCTTCAAAAATAGATCATAAGTCTCTTTCTTCACCCAGTATCAGTAAGCTCAATCCCCTATCTTCTCAAGAACATATCATTTTCATGATTACGAACTGCCTTGCTTCCATTCCCTTTAACCACATATCTTACTTCTTTCTCAATCAATTTCAGTCGTATTTCTTTTGGTATTGACTTGTTATTGGATACTCTTGCATTTAGTTCCAATAATAATTGATACACTACTATTGTTAGAGTTGCACATCCAATTTCATAAATCTGATCTTTATCCTTGAATCGATTAAGAATCTGAATTGCCTCATCCTTCACAAATCCTACACGACTTGCATCTATGCCTAACTTCAATTTAAGAGAGCACCATATATATTGTGAATAATCACACATAAAAAAATATGGTTAGCAGATTCTTCATTACCTTCACAAAGAACACAACAACTCTCATTTACCCCTCCAAACCTCATCAATCTATCCTTAGCACTCATCTGTGTATAACTGCAAGATATGTTATGAAAGTCATGCATTTCACATTCTTTGTATGCCATATAATCTTAAGAGAAAGCTTCATTGGATTCTTCACTCTCGACTTATCGCATGCCTTATTAAAAGAGAACTCGCCACCATCCCCCCACTCAAAAAAATCATTCTGTACATTACTTATAACCTCCACTTCATGAATTGCATGCTGAGCTTCCCTTGTAGCAGGATGTAGCTAACTACATATCTTTCCCTCTCTCATAATTGAAGCAACATTCTCGTCATGTCTTCCAATAGCCTGATATCTAGTTATGCCAATCAAATCCACCAAACATCTTCCATTAATCCAAGGCTCAAACCACAATGATGTGGAAGAACCCGATGCAATAACTTTCCTGAAAATCTGTTTACCATTATTTCTTAATATAAATATATTCTTCCAAATACGAGATGAATTGTTATAAACACTCATCTGCCAAAAAACTTTCCACTGCAATACTTCTTACTCATTCATACACTCCACAATCAAGATTGTTCAAGAAATTTCCACATATATGTATGTATATATATGTATGTGTATATGTTATATATATATATTGTGTTATAAAAATATTTGATATATGTATATATGTATAATAAGAGAGTAAGTGATGTTTTATCTTTTATTTTACATTTTAAATTAGATTTCTACCTATGTAAAATCAATAATTGGAGTAAAACATTGCATTGCTTCATATGTAAGAAAACAAAAAGGGCATATGCTTTAAAACCACTTTATACTTCAGAGCATAAATCAATTAATAAAATCTTTTAATGTGTACAAAATTGCGCCACCTATATCATAGGATGCATAAGCGTTGGAAACTTGAAAGCAAAGTAATCATTAAAAATCAAATTGTACATAAGTTGTGCACATGTAGGTACCAAACCTATAAGGTCTATGCCTATGTATTAAACAATGATATCTGACTAGCAACAACATGTATTTTCATAAGTTAGAAACAGAAAGGAATCTATATTATCAAACCAAACTAGCTTGAGATGTAAACATAGCTTCTTAAATTATTAATATATATGCTGCAAGCCATGGCCGATCATATAGTTGGGAAATCATAGTTAATACCCTAGGCAATCTATTCATTTCCAGTCAAATATATATGTGCAGTCTCAAGCTATAAGTAGCTTGAATATACTTAAGATCTAAGTATGCTTTCCAATCAATGTTTGCACATTACTTTAGTACATTGTACCACATTTCTATACCCATCTTCATTCATGAAATCAAACAACTAACATGTAGCACCTATTTTCATAAGCTAGAAAAGTAGAGATAGCCATGTTCTCTAATTACTGTACATAGCTAGTTGCTTAAGAACTAAGCACCACCTTTTTTAAAAAGAAGAAGGCCGGATGGTGCACTGGGTTTTAGTGGTTCAATCGGGTTGGCTAAGGTAGCCATGCAGTAGTAAGTAGAATCAAAGAAAAAATGGAAAGCCAAAAGAAAAGAAGTTGGGTAGAAGCAATAGAAAGAAGTGGGTGTAGCAGGTACATTTTGGATATTAAAAATAATAGGCATCAGGTATAGGAAAAAAGGGGAATTGGTTGGGCTAAGGTTTAGGCTGTTGGGCCAAGCAAGTGAATAAAGGGAAAAAAAAGGGAATGGGCCAGGGAAGTTTTGGCCGGAATATGGACTGTAGAAATAGAAAATAAAAATAAAGGGAAAAAGAATAGAAATAAAAAACGGAAGACAATATAGAAAAAAAATTAGAAAAGAAAGAATAATCAATGTGGTTAAAATAAAGAATAAAATAATTGTTTTGCTTAATAGTATGACTTAATTTACTTTGAATATAATGACAATTAAATTGTTAACCGACCTTTTGGTCCGGTTCCCAAAAGTACACAGGACATGCTCAACTCAACCCATCGCATGGAGTCAAGGCCAAGGAGGACACCTAGGAGTGAAGGAAATAGGTCGAAGAGGGATCGCACCAATAAAGACCTTGTAGCACCCAAAACACATTTCCGAACCGAGGCCTCAAATCCTGAAGGAGTCACAAGCCCCGATCTCCCGTATCTATGGTCCTCACGCCCCTCAAGAGGTGAACTTCGCACCCAGCAGAGCACGAAATTTCGCACCTAGCAGGTACGAAATTTCGTACCCAACAGAGTGCGAAATTTCGCACCTAGCAGGTGTGAAATTTCACACCCAGCAGGTACAAAATTTCGCACCCAGCAGGTGCGAAGTTTCGTACCCAGTAGGTGCGAAGTTTGGCAAATAGCAGGTGCGAAATTTTGCACCCAGCAGGTGCGAAGTTTCGCACCCAAAGCCGGGTTCGAATTTTGCGTAGATGTAGGTGGCGGGTGCGAATTTCTGCATGTGGTCCCCTATTTTTACCTATTCCTACCTACTTCCACCTACTCCTACCTAACCCCTCTCCTATAAATAGCCCATGACCTTACACTTCAAGGGGTTGGAATTTGAGATCTTGAGACTTCATGAGAGCTCCATTAATGGCATCTCCACTTTGAGGAAGAAGAAGGGCAAAAGTGTCTTTTTCCTATGTCTTGCAATATATGTCAATTATGACCTCATATATGATAATGATGGCATCATATAGCCTAGAAGCTAATGTAATGAGATGTCATGAGATGGTCTCAACCTTGTAACCTTTTGTGATCAATAATAATCCAACAACGCTACAAAGTGGACGTTCGCCTCTCGCGAGGCTGAAGCACTAAAAATCTCTCATGTTATTTTATGCTTTTCGCTCTTGTCTATACGACCAAGTTAATAATTCCTAGTAATTGGAACCTTTGGTGTTTACGACATTTGTTGCCATCAACATTTGGTGCTTTCACTGAGGAAACCTGGATTTTTATGCCTTTGTCGCATGTTGCCATCTCGACCTCCGACGAGCTTTAGGTTCACCAGCTTAACCTGCCGCCAAGTCCCCTTACGATGGCAAAAGCGACAAAGAACGCAATGATCGACTCTTCAGCCACAGCCAGAACATCTCAACATCCTCAGCCGGCGAATGTCCCGACCACTAATGAAAATGTTCCTCCTACTGTGGACCAAGAAGCGCCTGCAACACAAGCTCAAATTCGCGCGCTTAGTGAGAAATATGAGAACACGATGGTCGAGCTCAATCAAGCATTAAAGAATAACATCGATCTTATGCGACAACTTCAAGAAAGCCAGTGCGTCGTCGATCGACTTCAACTAAGTCGGAACAACGCTCGACCTCGACCTACTTTCTCGAAAACGTCTTCCTTCGAGTCAAGGGGCTCACATCATAGAAGGAGATTTAGCTTCATCAACAACGTCGCTGTCCGCACCAACGCTCTCGACAACGACAACGGCAGTGGCCACACCTACAACTATGGGAACGAAAAAGGTGACCAAAATACAGTCACATATAGCGAGGGGGCACAACACCAAGATGGCTCATGCTTGATCGTCAGTGACGGACTGGGTCTGACCAACCAGCCCCTTCCTCGACAAAACCCAATAGTCGCCCATCAAGACAATGGACCTACTGTGCCAGCGGCCTGCGCTCCTCCAGAACATGATCCGATTATAAATGTCGAGGACATGGAAGAAGACGACTCGAACAACCATCATCGAAGATGTTCTCGCAATAGAACTCTAGAACCTCGCCAAAATCCAAGGATCCTAATGGCGGATCCTCATCCAACTTATCTTCCCGACATGGTCCGAAGAATCATGAGGGAAATGTGCATGATTCATGGGAGGCGCACATTAGGCGCAAACCCTTCACATGAAGAGTAAACGAAGCTGAGTGGTCGCGACGCTTCAGCATGCCACAAATGCTACTCTACGATGGCTCTACTGATCCTTATGCTTTCTTGAACTAGTATGAATGGCAAATGGATTAAAGTCGAGGCAATGATCCAGTCAAATGCAAGTACTTCCCAGTCTTCCTATAAGGGGCCACTTTACGATGGTTCTCTCGCCTCTCACTTTATTCCATCAACATCTTCCGCCAACTAGCGACAGAACTAGTCAAGCAATTCAGGATGCATGTCCCAACTCCGAAAAATGCCCTTACTTTGTCCAACATATACCAAGGGCCCGTTGAGTCACTCAAAAGCTACCTCTACCGATTCAACATCACCCTCGCTGAGGTCGAGGATCCGGACCCTCGCACCATACTCTTTTAGTTAGACAAAGATGTCCTTCCTACTTCTGAATTCAGGGCATGGATCGATCGGAAGCAGCCAAAAAGCCTAGACGACTTCTATGAGAAGGCAGATCAATACTTATGCCAAGAGGAGGCAAGACGGAACCAGCTCTCTGCCACAAGTCGCCCCCAACGACCCCCTAAGCGGACACAACAAATAACAACCTTAGAGGAAAACAAGCCGGAGAGCCCTTTGATCAAAACAAGGGGCAGGTACAATAGCCAAAGGCTGAACAATGGTAGGCAAAGGGGCCGGAACAGTGGTCAGACCTCGACCGAGACAAGGAAACCCAGTCCTTACCAGGCTTTCGAGGCGTATACCCCGCTGAATGAGGACTTAGAAACAATCTATATGGAGATATGCAACACGTTTCCATACAAGAAGCCGCGCACCAGAGAATCAACTAAGCACGAGAAAAAAATACCAGGAAGTACTGTCGATACCACGACGTGTACGGGCACGATATCAATGAGTGTCGCCAGCTTAGGGACGCAATCGAGAAGCTTATCCATGAAAAACGACTCGAGAAATATGTCCAAGAGCACTTTCCTCCTGAGACAAATTCAAAGCTTCCGATGCCAGCACCTCAGGCGTACGCCAAGACGGCTGCGGGTCCATCAAACCCAAGGTGAGGGATCGTGATCAACACTATATGCGGCGGACCTTACCCCGCACATGACAGCTTTTGGAAAATGGAAGAGTATGTGAGTTCCATAAAGCACGCTACTTATGAAGCCTGCTCCACTCCCAATGAATCCTTCCCATCCAAGCTCCAAAAAACCATGCGGGACGACATCGTTTTCCATGAAAGAGATTCTACGGGGGTTGAAATCCTAACCACCGATCCACTAGTTATCATAGCTCAAATCGGTGCTGCTTCTGTCCAAAAAGTATTGATTGACTCGGGAAGCTCGGTCAACATTATTTTCAAAGCTGCTTATGACCAGATGAAATTGGAAGCAAAGGACCTAAAGCCATGCCACGCCATGATCCACGACTTCAATGGAGCTTCTAGTTGCCCGATGGGAATGATTGATTTTCCCACAGAAGTGGGCGAGGGGGATCGGAGCCGGATTCGAATCCTCACTTTCGTGGTTATAAACATTGACTCCCCCTACAACGCTTTCCTTGGACGCCCTTTTCTCACTGATTTTAGGGTTTGCATGTCACCATGGTCTCTCCAAATGAAATTCCCAACAAAAAACTGGATTGGAAAAGTTAGAGGCGATTAAGCAAGCGTCAGGGAATTTTATGTAATGGAATGGAAGAATGCGCGCAATAAGGACAAGGGAAAAATCATGCCCACACCTTCTTGTGCCAAAACTGTCTTTGTATAGCAATCTGCAGCATCTGGGCCTTAGCTCAGGCTCCACTATCATCTTTCCGATGACCTTGACCCTCGGAAGGACGAAGAGCCCGAATACGAACTCCGGTCGAGCCTATAGTGGATATTCCAGTTAGTCTTGATGATCCATCAAGAGTGCTAAAGATAGGATCGCACCTTCACCCTGCAATCGGAGAAGATCTTGTGAATTTCTTGAAGGCAAATTTGGATGTGTTCACATGGGTTCACTCCGATACGAAAGGCATCAATCCTGCAGTCGCTTGCCACTATTTAAGTATTGATCCCACAATACCTCCAATCAAGCAGAAGAGCCCTGGGACCTGAGAGGTCTAAAGGACTAGTGAAAGAGGTAGACCGTCTACTCCACAATAATTTCATTCGCGAAGCCGACTATCCCGAATGGGTCTCCAATCCAGTCCTGGTCAAAAAAGCCAACTGTAAATGGTGAACATGCGTTAACTTCTCCGATTTAAACAAGGCATGTACCAAGGACAGCTTCCCGCTCCGAAAGATCGATCGACTAGTCGATTCAGCCACCGGATACCAGCTACTATCTTTCATGGACGCTTACTTTGGCTACAATCAAATCCCGATGAATCTTCGCCACCAGGATCATATCTCTTTCATAACAAAGCTTGGACTTTATTGCTATCGCGTCATGCCCTTCAGCCTCAAGAATGCCGGCGCCACTTATCAGCGAATGGTTAATCGGCCTTATAAAAACCAAATTGGGAAGTCCATGGAGGTGTACATGGACGACATGTTGGTCAAATCAAAAGAGTCCAGCGGCCATGTCCATGACCTCTCTAAAATGTTCAATATCCTCCGCCAGTACGACATGAAATTCAATCTCTTGAAATGCTCCTTCGGAGTCACTTCAGGGAAATTTTAGGTTTCATCGTCAATTCCCGGAGAATCAAACCCATTCCAAAAAAAATCCAAATTATTCGGGACATCCAAATCCCCAAGAATATCAAGGATGTCCAAAGTCTAAGTAGAAAGGTCGTTGCTTTAAGTTGGTTCAACTCTAAAGCCACCGACAAGTGCATTCCTTTCTTCAATTTACTTCGAAAAGGAAAATGCAACTTCGAGTGGACCCAAGAATGCGTTTCTGCATTCGAGGACCTCTTGTATCACTTAGAGCGATCACCTATCTTATCTAAGCCCATGGATTATGAGGACTTATATGTTTACTTGGCTGTTTCCATGCAGGCGATTAGCTCAGCCTTGGTCCGCATCGAGGACTGTATCCAACAACCCATCTACTACATCAGCAAACGATTAATGAGAGTAGAAAAGAGCTACCCGAAGCTGGAAAAGCTGGCATTCTGTCTATTAATTTCTTCTCGAAAGCTTCGACCATACTTCTAGTCTCACCCTATAAAGGTGTTCATCGATCAGCCATTACGGCCGGTCCTACAACGACCCGAAGCATACGAACGGCTACTAAAGTGGAGTATGGAACTAAGCCAGTTTGAGATAACCTTTATACCCAGTCGGGCCATCCTCGGAAAAGCCCTCGTTGGCTTAATCGTAGAGTTTACCACCCCTGAGGAGGCTCCTGCAGAAACCCCTCAAGCTCCCAACAATCAATGGAAATTGTTCATGGACGGCTCCTCCAACAGAAAATGTTCCGGGGCCGGAGTCGTGTTCATCACCCTTGAAGAATGCCCAATACGCTACGCACTAAAATTAACTTCTTTGCTACCAACAACGACGCATAATATGAGGCCTTGACGGCCGAGCTTAGAATCGTGATCGAGCTCAAACTAAAGACAATCCAGATTTTCTCCGATTCACAACTCATCGTGCGTCAAGTGCAAGGGGAATATCAAGCTAAGGGAGAACGACTCGCCCTGTACTTAGCTCAGGTTCAGGAATTACTCACCCACTTCGACCGCTTCGTCGTCACATACATCCCCCGAGAACAAAATGAAAAAGCAGATTCACTAGCCAAACTAACGAGCTCCAAGGATCCGCAACTCTTGGGGTTTGCCCCGATCGAAGTGCTCAACTCCCCGAGTATCAAGCAAGCACAAACCGAGGTGGCCATGAACGCCGAACCCGAACCTGAATCTTGGATGACGCCGATCAAGAATTACCTACAACATGGGACCCTCCCGAGAAGCTACAAGGAAAAGTGATCACTCACCTTCCAATCGGCTCGTTATCTTCTTATGGACGAGGTGCTTTACCGCAGGGGTTTCTCTGTCCAACTGCTCAGATGCGTAGCCCATCAGGACGACACCCGAGTGCTCACTAATGTATATGAGGGGCAGTGCGGTAACCATACTAGGGGACAAACCCTAGCCAGAAAGATACTTAGACATGGGTATTATTGGCCTACGCTCGATCAAGAAGCCGCAGACTATGCTCACAAATGCGACAAGTGCCAGCACTTCTCAAAGATCCAGAGAGCCCCGCCTACAGAATTGACGCAAATGATTAGCCCATGGCTATTAGCCATGTGGGGAATCAACATCATTGGGTCTCTCCCAATGGCCAAAGGTGGGGCACGATATGTTGTCGTCGTAGTTGATTACTTTACCAAATGGGCGAAGGCTGAAGCCCTCGCCACAATCACCCTCAAGCCATCATCTTCGACAACGACACTCAGTTCGAGAGCGCCGAATTCAAAGTTTTCTACCAATAGCACAACATCGAAAAAAGGTTCTCGGTAGTGGCTCATCCCCAAGCCAACGGGAAAGTCGAGGCGGTTAATAAGATCATTAAATCCATTATCAAGAAACATCTGGAAAAGGCTGGGGGCATATGGGTGGACGAACTTCCTCTAGCCCTATGGGCCTATCGGACCACCCATAAGACAGCGACCGTACAGACTCCTTTCACCCTTGCCTACAAATCTGAAGCCATCATTCTCATCGAGCTCAAGCTACCAACTCACCGAGTTACTTATTTCGTCCCAAAGACAAACCAAGATTTACTTTTGCGATCACTCAACTTGCTAGAAGAGAGAAGGAACGAAGCTGACCTCAGAGCCGCCGCCCAACGGCAACGAGTAGCCTGGTACTTCAATTCCAGGGTCCATCACAAGGACCTCAACATTGGTGACCTCGCCTTGAAACGGGTCTTTCCTCCACCGATAGGTCTTGCACCTCGTTGGGAAGGCCCATATTCCAAACAACGAAGGCTCAGCGATGGAACTTTCAAACTCGCAACCGTGGATGGAGCCGAACTCTAAAGGGCATGGAACAGTGAACATCTCCGATGCTACTTTACATAACTTATTGCACAGTGTTTACGCTTTCCAACGATGTTTTGTTTTCTAGCAATTCAAGGCATTGTAAAGTCTATTACTGCCAAAGTTATTAGTAGAAATGATGTTCAACTTTCTATCTCTTCCATGTGTTTCCTCCATGCATGCCGCGTTTGATTAATCTTGACGACCAGCTTGTATGTGAAAAATCGATCGCCGTCTCGGTCCCCGAGCGCAGGAGCCAGAACATCCATCCACACCTCGAGTCGACCTCAAAGTCAAACTACACTAGCTACGACCCAGAGCGCGGGAGCCAACAACACTACTCGAGTTGTCGGCCCGTAGTGCGACGAAGTATAAATAACCATGAACTCAAACCTCCGCCCCATGTCGAGGCCGAGGATAAATCGTTTCGCGCCCAAGTCCCAACCGACTTGGGGCCACCCAATAGCCAGCCAGGAGTAATGTAAATTTCTCCCATGGCTATGGGTGCCGGTCGAATCTTGGCGCAGCACCAAGGCCGACCTTAAATCGTTTCTTCCCCGAAGCTCTCAAGGCTAAGAGGCAGCCCATGGCCACGATCAGACCTTATGGGATGATGATCTAGGCTTCTCCTCTCAAGCTAATTAACGACATCTACGGCTCACCCTAACCCGATGAACGATGGAAGAGCCACACACTGGACGAACCGCATAACGCGACGACATACACCTTCGCTACAGTTGGGATTAACCCCGGGCAACCCAATACAGCAGGCGCTCAGCCTGGCTTCGCAAACTATGGGTTTCATGAGCTGAGGGAAACTTAATAGAAGCCTGCGCTTAATCACGCCCCTCTCGAATAATCGACCCAGAGCGCGGCCTCCTGATCACTTTTTTGTTAAGTGTAACAATAAGTATGCTTATGCAAGTATAGGACGCTGGAAAACATAAGAAGAACATCCGAACACTCGATACGAGTCGCGGTCTTTACTAATTCATATTCAATTTCTACATAATCACATCAAACAAGCTGCATGCCTAACATTTTTCTTTCTAATGACAGGGTGTACATAAGAACCACGTCGTGTCTTGAAAAACCAAAAGCGAGGGTCGTACTCGCGTAAACTATCAGCCTACACTACCAAAATAAGCGATAACTTCTACCTAAATTGCTAACACTAACCATATCTCTTCTTTTTGTCCTTGTGTTTCTTCTTTGCAGATTCGGCACTTGGCGATTCATCCTCCGCGCTGGGCCTCTTCTTACCAAATTCACTCCTTCCGCTTCGGCCCTTCTTAGAAGTGGTCGATTCATGAGAAGCCGAGAGATGCTTCTCATCTGCACCATCACCGCTAGAGATCTCGGTGATATCAACAAGGATGGTAGGCGGCTTAGGCATGAGGGCATTTCCGGCACCAAGGCCAGTTGCAGCTTCATTCTTCTCCGGTATCCCCTTGCCCTCTCGTTCTCCTTTTTCCTTAGCCTCTCTGGCGGCCCGTCGCTTAGCAAGCTTCTGGGACTTATGCGGCATGAAAGCACCAGCCTTGGTCCTCTCAAGGGACTCGGTGGCCCTTTGTCGGGCTTCCTCATCCTCCCTTTCCTTCCGTACCTTATCGGTGGCCCTCTTCTTCTCTGCTTCCTCATCAGCTCTCCTCCGCACGACCGAGTCAGCAGCCCTGGCCTCAACATCCCGCTTGGTCTTCATTAGGACCTCCTACCTGGCAGCCTCATCTTGGTTACGCTTCTCCTCCACTTCCTCACTTTTAGCCACCATCTTGGCTTTCTGAGCTTCTACCAGGTCATGCGTCGAAGGCACATCAGCCTCCACTAGGCCTCGGGCAGCCGCACTTTGTCTATCTACCATCTCTCCCTCCTCATTAAGACTCTCATACATGCTGGGAGTAATTCTTATGTCCGAGTAGGTATCCAACAGATCGCCACCTTCTCCAAATTACATTACCGCAAGTCCCGACCCCGATTCAGTTGTCTATGGGACTGCGGGGGCAGGGCCTGAAGTCATGGGCAGTCCGGGAATGGTTGCACATTAAAAACACAATCTTTTAGTCTACATATTCGGTAATCACGACATCCTCGGGGATGCATGGCAAAAAGAATTTACCTTTGATCAAGGACGGTGTAGAAAAGACAGGAAGGGTACTCTTCATGGTAGGTAGGGTGAATCCGGTCTCTCCTAGCCCCGGGTGCTCGGGATCGTACTCAGTCGAAACCCGAGCCAAAAATGCAGCGTCGGTTACCATAGCAGATTCAAGGCCCGGTGGTCGGTAAGAGATTCCCTTCGCAAAAGTATCTGCTACCACCACACTCTCGGTTACTACAGACTTTCCTTTCTTGGTAGTGAGCCTCTCCAGCTTCTCTCTCTCTCTGCATCCTCAAGCAACAACCTCTTGCCCTCCTCTAGCTTCTCGCGCTCTTCAGCGATCAAGAGATCAATCATGAGCTGTCTCTCGTCCAAGGACCCGACATCTACTTGGCACAAATAGACCTCATACGGAACCAACCTCTCCCAGGTTTGAGCTAGTTCACGGGGATAATCTTCAACCCACAAAAGCCCATGAAATCTTATAACTTTGACATACATATTTCGGATACCCTCCTCCACGGACGATTGTACTCGGAATTCTGTATCCTCCAGCTGCTCTCTCAGTTGTTCCACCTCTCTCAGATGTGCCGCTCTTAATCCATCCATCGTGCCCAACACATCTCGATTACTAGCCTCTGCGTTCCCCATTGGCTTTCCTTATCTCCTCAAGCCGCTTCTTCAAGCTGTCATTCTCCTCTCTTAGAGCATTGCTATCATCTTGGAGCTGGCTGACTCTCTCAATATCTTTCTCCAAGTCAGCACAGGATTGCACCATCTCAGCCTTATCCTTCTTTAAAGTTGTGTTCTCAGTGGTCAAGTCAGCTATGGTGTCTTTGAAGTTTGAAAGGGCATGCTCTGACTCCCTCTTCAGTGTCTCATAAGCTTGCTTCATCTTCGTTGTAGCAACATGGTTACAAGTGAGAATTTGGGAACATAAAGGCTAACGATTAAACAACCAATGCGCAATAGATAGGCCCACCTATCTCTTTTTCCAAATTACATGGAGGTTTTCTCACAGTCAATGGTCAGTTGTTGATTCATAAGCTCCAAGAACTTTATAGTAGGGGGCAGAATTCGTAAGTACTTACTCCCCTCTATCCACCTTCTTGCAAATCCAGGAGGGCAACACATGAAGAACCATTCTTGCTTGAACACAGACGGCCTGGGCCATTTCCTGATGAAGAATTTGGTAGCGGCCGACACTTCCAGGAACCATTGGGAGGGTGACCCTCTAGATGTTCTCCTCAGACTGAAGAAATACTGAATGTCCTCTCCGGTAGGATCCATGTACAAATATTCCCGGTAAAGAACATAGGTGCCTAAGAGCGAAGAATAAGCTTTCAGGTGCAGTTGCGAAGGTGTGAGGCGAAAATAGGATAGCATGTCTCGGACAAAGTCGTTAGCTGGGGGAATGCATCACGCAAAACAAGCCTGCCTATTCCAAGCGGTCAAACCCTCAGGCAGTATGTGTGCTCTGCCACCCTCTCCCGGTGTGTGGATGTCACCCACCAAAATATTGAACCACTGTGCCATTTTCCTAACTGCCGTAGCATCCACGTGCGACGGTACTGAATCCGTCAGATTTTCCAAGATAACGGCGTGAGGCAACATATCCGGGGCTACCGACGCCGCCAGTGCATGTCCGCTAATAATATGCACGTCCTCAACCTTCGCATATACAACCGGAGAATGTAATCTCTCAGTTTGTCTCCCGTGTTCGGACACTCTGGGCGAACTGGCTGTTTGGGAAGGAGTGGATCCTTCAATGGTCTCAAGCTCGCTACCATTCAAGCTACCTCTGTTGGCGGAATCAGATGTATGTGACGACGGGGAGGAAGCCTTTGCCTCCAAGTTCTTTCCATTTTGTGATCTTGTTTGCATCGCTAGCTATACTTTAATACACTAAGTATTAGACATCGCAATGCAATAACCTGTACCCCTCGTGTTGGTGAAAACTAACAAGTGTGTGCGGTGTCATGCAAAGTCAAGATGTACAGAGAAAATTTAAACAGTCCAATTGTTCGGTCACAGTCCAAGTATATGCGATATCCTATGTGAAAGGTCCAAATCCCCATCCGCGTGCTTAACTGCGTGTGCACTAGGCGCAACTATGCAAGAAAATAAACGATACATAAAACCAAGGGCAGGTAGTCAGAAGATCGAAGTTCTGTAAAAAAGAAGCAACACCCCGCCAAGGTGCGACATGAAGCAGCCACGCCAAGCGGCTCTGGCAGAAGGATCGACCTACCACGGGATTCGAGATCTCGAACCTCCCACGGGGTTCAAAATTTCGAACCTCCCAGGGTTCGAAAATTCGAACCCCAGAGGTTCAGACGCTCAAACCCCCTCGGGGTTCAGAAATTCAAACTCCAGAGGTTTGAATATTTGAACCCCTTCCGGGTTCGAGAATTCGAATCCCAGAGGTTCGAATACTCAAACCCCTTCTGGGTTCGGAAATTTGAACCCCATAGATTCGAATGTTGGAACCCCTTCAGGGTTCGAAAATTGAAACCCACCAGGTTCGAAGATTCGAATCCCCCTATAGGTTCCAAAAATTGAGCCTTTGGTGGTTCGATTTTCGAGGCTCCTCCATGTATTGGGTCCTTCGAGCTCCCTCCTCCTGTTTTTCTTCGACCCCGTTCCTCACCTAAGTGTTGAGTTCTGAAGCTTTCACAACAATGGTAGCCAAGGAAGAAAATAATGGAAGGAAGAAAATGAGGGGGGCTATTTATAAAGAAAAGGGAAAAGCCCCTTGGTATTCCATGAACCTCGAACCCATGGGTTCAAAATTTTGAACACACGGGCCTCGAAATTTCGAACCCTCGAGGGGGGTTCAAAATTTCGAACACCAGGGTTCGAAATTTTGAACCTCTAGGGTTAGAGACTTCGAACCCCTAGGGCTCGGAATTTCAAACTCCAAGGCTCGGAATTTCGAACCTATAGGGTTCCAAATTTTGAACCACCAGATCTCGAAATTTCGAACCTCTATGGTTCTGAATTTCGAACCCTAGGGTTTGAAATTCGCAAAAGAAAAAGAAAAAAAAGATATTTGTCTCATACCTCTAGGCTCAAAGCATCGCACCACATGCTTATGTACATATGTACCATGCATATACTGACCACCGCAAATGCGCGGAGACAACGCATTGCGAATTCCTGCCAACGTGAGAGCGTCGCCGCACCAATGCCAGCTCGTTCACAATTCCGCAGCAAACGAGCTCGACAGCTAACATCTGTTTTTCTTTGGCCTACAGGACAAGTCAACAACCGGACAATTATCTTAATCAATCCAAAGCACATCTTGTCAAGACAAAATGTACTTTGGGGGGAAAATGTTAACCGGCATTTTGGTCCGGTTCCCAAAAGTACACAGGACATGCTCAACTCAACCCATCGCATGGAGTCAAGGCCAAGGAGGACACATAAGAGCGAAGGAAATAGGTCGAAGAGGTATCGCACCAATAAAGGCCTCGCAGCACCCAAAACACATTTCAGAACCGAGGCCTCAAATCCGGAAGGAGTCACAAGCCCCGAGCGCCCGTATCTATGGTCCTCGCGTCCCTCGAGAGGCGGACCTCGCACCCAGCAGGGTAAGAAATTTCGCACCCAGCAGGGTACGAAATTTCGCGCCCAGCAGTTGCGAAATTTCGTACCCAGCAGGGTGCGAAGTTTCGTACCCAGCAGGTACGAAGTTTAGCACCAGTAGGTGCGAAGTTTCACACCTAGAGCCAGGTTCGAATTTCGTGCAGGTGGCGGGTGCAAATTTCTGCATGTGGTCCCCTATTTTTACCTATTCCTACCTACTCCCACCTACTACTACCTAACCCCTCTCCTATAAATAGCCCACAACCTTACACTTCGAGGGGGTTGGAATTTGAGATCTTGAGACTTTATGAGAGCTCCATTAATGGCATCTCGACTTTGAGGAAGAAGAAGGACAAAAGTGTCTTTTCCTATATCTTGCAATATATGTCAATTATGACCTCATATATGATAGTGATGACATCATATTAGCCTAGAAGCTAATGTAATGAGATGTCATGAGATGGTCTCAACCTTGAAACCTTTTGTGATCAATAATATTCCAACAACGCTTCAAAGTGGACGTAGGCCCCTCGCGAGGCTGAACCACTATAAATCTCTTGTGTTATTTTATGCTTTCCGCTCTTGTCTATACGACCAAGTTAATTATTCATAGTAATTGGAATCTTTGGTGTTTATGACATTTTTTGCATTAATATATATATATATATATGAGTATGTGTGTGTGTGTACATATATATATATATATATATATACATGAAGTGATATAAATGTGTTGATTTCATAATAACAAATGAAATAGTAAATAAAAGCCATCGAATGAACGTGAAGTTAAAACGTTCATATATAACTCATCTATCAAAATTGAAATTAATTTAGGTAATGATTAAATTATTCATCTTGAATAATTTAAAATAATAAAGAAAGGATATATTTTCAGATGTTCTCAAGACGGAGAAGTGATTATAGTCCAATGTGTTATAATCGATGATATGCTATAGAAAAGTTGTTGACGGTTAGTATTGTTATATAGTGATAAGACCAAATGTTTTGAAATAAATATTGAAATATTGTTTAAATTGTATCGACATAAGTCGATAATCATTTATAATCAGGAAATGAATTTCAAAAATAAAATCTATGACAAATAAATAATATCAGAATTTGAATATAATAATCTGTTCCCTTAAGTATCACTTGACCCTAAAAGATATTAACATTAATTGTTTCAAAGCATACGAAATATATATTCCACTTCGATTCGATTATTACGAGTCAGAGATTATTGAAGACAATTGAAGTCGAATTTTTGCAAGGGTTGTTCTGTTAATCCTAGGTAGAAATTGCCTAAAATGGATTTACAGAATTGTGCCTTCGGTTTGCCTAGTCCCAAGACAACTTGTATGGATGAATGTTTGACTGCGTATATCTAACTCGATCACATACGTTGATCTCTCCATACATATTTATGTTGGTGGCAAAGGAATTCGTTTCTCTTAGCTTTATACCCATTATATATTTTTGGGGAAATCTATTAGTGATTGGCGGATTTTGATGATGTGACATTTATAGTAAATAAAAATCTGTTATGCCAAAAGGTAAGTATAGCCTCAAGCCTCACTACCGGGAAATGAAAAAAATTAGGCAGGCAGCATGACTAAGTGGGTCCCTCCCAATTAGGGTGTATTGTCACCATTTAGAGAATGTTCACTGGTTACTTCTTTCATTTTTTTTTATCTTCCAGAAAACGGTAGCTGCGTAGCCGTATGGTGACAATATATTCGATACACTCAAGAGAAATGAGTAGTCGGTCATGTGTGAACGGTTTGCAAGATGTTCTTGTTAAACCCAGTGTACTCCTCTCTAAAGATACACTATCGAAAGGTGGTTCCATACCTTGTCTTAGTTGGAAATCCATTATCCATAAGTGCCAAGCGGATTTGTTTGTATACTATATCATAGAATGTGAGATGCAACCATTCTGTTAGATACTAAATTATTTGTGGAAAATTCTATACATTATCATAATATCTGATTTAGATATACAAACGGATTTCGTTCTCATAAGGTAAAACCTGTTCTGTATTTATGACGTGGTCTTATGAGACATCTTTTATTTCTTTGCTTGATTTAAAATCATTTACTCATACCAGTCCCCTGACTGACCCGGAGTTTATTTTTCTGTGTTTTCCCTAAACGTTTGGGTACTCATAACACTTGATATAAGTAGACAAGTGAACCAGGTGTTGGATATAACTTTTGGAATGAATGGATGTGATGGTTCTACAAGATGGTGTATATATTATATCTATGAAGTCTGCAAGTTAGTTTATCAATAATATCAGAAACAATATATATGTATAATTATGAAGTTGTAAGTTGTAATGGGCATATATCCATGTATCTGATGTATTATACTCTGATGTATAATATTATGTGATATTATATTCTTTTTTAGTTCCGCTGTGAGATTATGATGTTTTATTTAGTTCTATCTTTTATCTATTCATATTCTTATATAATGACACGACTTCCAACGTCTGCGAAAGTTGGGTCGTTATAAACCCCCTCTTTGCCTCCAACCGAAACCTACTACCCGAGATCCAAACTCATACCCAATACCCGGCTGCCCTCTTCTCCAACCCGCGCCTTGAAGCTTTGCCTCCTCCTCCACGAGAACAACAACTTCTGATCTCTCCTTTGTTCTATATGCATGGGTTGGTGAGTTTGTGCGTGAGTAGTTTAGTTTGCTTTATTTTTGCTGGGTGTTATGGGTGCGTGCGTGTGTGTTGTTTTGCCTGTATGGTGTTAGTTGGTGTGTTTATTTGCTTTTAGTATATGTATGTATATTGAAAAGAGTTTTGTTGTGTCCTTAGAAGCTGCATTGGGTTTGTGCTTTATTTTGTATGGTGTCTATTTAGCTATGTGTGTTGCGTGTTATATATATACATATATGTTATATTGATGTGTAATGTGTTAATGTTATTTAAAATTATATGTACGTTATATTTTACTCTCTGTGTGTATGCATATATAGAAATATATATGATATTTTGTAAAAGAATTGTTGTGTTTAATTTTTGTTGAGTCGATTTGGTGTTGAGTTTTGAAAACCCTTCCATAAACCCAATAGCCGTATTGATCCGCTGAGAAGTCTCCCCCTCCTCTAATACATTGAGTGGTTATCAAGTTTAAATCCATTCTGAGTCATGCTTGGATGTCATCGTTCCATTCCATGTCCATTCGTTTGTCATCTCCATTTGAAATCACGAAAGGTGAGTTTATCTCTCACTTGACTTACATTTCTTATGGATGTTAAATTCAGCACAATTGAATTGTTGTGAAATGTGTAGGACTGCTAATAGAAATCATTTTATTTGATGCATATATCTTTTATATATGACACCATATATATGACACATAGGTGCACTGATGATATATGATTTGTGACGTGATGATATTAATGTTATGTGATGATTTATTTTATTTATTTATGTTGTTGATTTCCTTATTTTAGGAAAAATCACTATGAGTTGAAATTAGCAAAAAATCATTATGGGTTGAAATTATAGACCCGTGTTACTTTTTTATTTAGGATTGTGGGTTGAAATGATATATACCCATAAAAATTTAAATCACAGATTGAAATGATAAATATCCACATCACTTGATTATAAGGTAGAAAATAGTATACGGATATCGTTGGTCATGTTTTCGAAGTAAAGTAATATGGATATTTGATTTTAAACCATAACTTAAGATTTTTTTATTTTCATTTTTTAAATTTAAAGAATTTATAACCTAAATTTTTTAAATTTAAACTATATATTTTTATAAGTGATTTTATGAGAAAATATGGATTTAAATCTATATTTAAGATTTTACCTATAATTTTAATTATTTTAAACTATATAAATTAATAAAGACAATAATATAAATATTTTTAAACCTTAATTCAACATATTATAACAGATAAATTTAAATAATCTATTTATAAATTATTATATACTTTTATATGTATATAAATCTATTTTTAAATTTAATTTAATATTTTATAAAACTTTAACAATAAGTTATAGATAAGGTAAAACTTATATATGTGTATAATTTTTTTAATTTAAACTAATAATTTATAAAACTTCAACAATAAGCTATAGATAAGGTAAGGTTTTGCGATTTAAATCTAATATTCAAGATTTAATTTTAAATAACAGTATGTAATTTTATACGAACTCATATTAAGATATGAATTAGAATTGATATGAACTTTTATAAGAGACAAACTTGAATTATGAAAATTGAATTTTCATTAATTTGAATTTCTAAATTTAAAGAAATGAATTTGAGTTTATAATTGATATGAAAATAAAATTAATTATAAAGTGACTGAATGTGAACTTTGAATATACAAATTGCTTATGTGTGGATTTAACTATATAAATTGATTTGATAGGAATTAAGTTGTATAAACCGAATTTATAAGAATGATTATAAAACTGTATGATTTAGATCTATAAGTAATGATTTTGAATTGTACAACTTGAAATTATAAAATATGATATGGATTGTTTGAATTGAAGAATAAAATTTGATTTGAGTTATAGAAATTGAGTTTGAACCAAAATATCGGATTTTATGAATTGACTTAAGATGAATTCTTATAAAGGTGAAATTAGATTACATAAATTGTTTGAACTTGGATTTGACGAAAATATTTCAAACTAAAATAAAGTTGAAGTTGAATATTTTCATATTGATCTCTATTGTATTTTGAGACATTTAAGATATGATTATCCAACTCGATTTGATTAAATTAATGAAGTGAGTAGTTTTCAAAATTAAATATAATTGAAGTTAGATATTTGATTTTTATTTCGAATTTGAATTTGTGATTTCATATAAATGATGTTAAAGTGGTTATAAAATGACAACGGTGTAAAAATGTGAACGTTTGGTTGTTAAAGAGACCGAATCAATTATTGTCATACTCTCTACCAATGTCGAAAACCACTTTAACAACTGTGCATGTGGTGGAGAATCCATAATGAAGTAGGTTTGTTTGACGAACGATTTTGATATAAGGTACTAACATGACCCTGACTCTCATGAGTCAGCTTGATGTGACTAAAATAAGAGCTATGCCCAGACTAAGTGAGATCATTCCTCCTATCGGGTATACTTCTTCGATACATTTATATTACATTTGTTATGTGATTTGGTGCCCACCTTTTTTGTTATGGAAGTATGCCTCGAGGTAGGCGGTAGTAGCTGCTATGCGTTACCACCAGTCTGGCTATGCAAATGGTGTATCTACCCTGACATTCCTTGTGTGCAGTGTCACATGTCGTATATGAACCCACTACGAGCTTGGTTTGTACCTTACCTATGGAGTGCTACCTAAGTACCCCGCAGGTTGGGAGGGGATTACAGTAATGTATAGACTACCGGAATATATAAACGGTGTAAGGGTTATAATGGTAATCTCGCTTACGCTATTTTGATGCTTTACTTTACTAATAGACATTATCGTATATAGTGTATATTACTATACAATATATAGCTTAATGAAACCTTAGAGGATGGTGATCCCAAATATCCTTTAAGTTACTGATGCATTTCATTGAACTTTACATTTGAGTTGATTTACTTTCATTAGAATGTTAGTCCTGATACGAATGTCTTTTTTTGCATTATTGCTCAGGTCAGATTGAGTATTATAGCTTTTGAAATTCACTCTAAAAGCCTGGAGCTTATTTGGTTTTGCTCATCTTTTATCTACTTATTCAGAAGTTCTAGTCATTCAGCTACTCCTATTGTTTCTATTTCAGATAGTTATCATTTGTTTATGTACTAGAGATTTTTCTATTTGACTTCCGATGTATTGTTTATGTAAACACCGTTGTAAAATTTTATTTAGTAGTTTCATGAACTACTATTGTATTATTTATTTTCTGCTACGAGATATTATATGGCTCTGTGTCTGTGTTATGTGATTTATTCTATTTACCTCAAAAGCTAATAACAATCTATCATTTTGAACGGTTCGAGTTTGTCATGTTTTATCGATTTGGCATTGTCAAAAATGCGGGTCGTTATTGTTTATTCATTGTTAAGCAATTTGTTTAACTCTAATACCACGTCAGAAATATTGTAATAATGTGAATTGAGTTTGAGAAAAAAAGTTTTGATATTGTAGAAATGAGATAATATTGTATTGATTTCATAATTATGGTTTGTACAAGGTACCGATACACAACACAATAGTTCTTGGCCTTTTAAAGAAGACACATATCGATATTCAATAACCCACATTACATATATTTGCTTTACAACTGTTCGGGTTATACACTAACATCTCTCTTCAAGGTTCACAAAACATATTTTAAACTTGTGCATTCAAGGTTGAGAAATGAGGTTTTGAATGATAATTAATCTAATGATGTGAAATACTTTGCACAACTTTTTATCATTTTTCTACTGTACTAAACTCTTAAATTATTTTCTCTTTTTGGTTGGATTGTTGGATGAAAAATAAGATGATTAAATCAATGAACAATATTCAAATAAATTAAACTCAAATCTAGTCGTTGTCTTAACAAAAATCGTTGGTAAACAACACGTAAATTGAAATACCTACAAATTTGAATAAAAAAATGCGTTGTTTTTGTTTTAATATAATCTACTTTTCCGTATTTGATATTATTCATTTAGTAATAAAAATTATACTTTATTCTAGCAGGGCATTCGCTATGATGTTTAAGAGGGTAGACTTCATAATCTTTAGAACGTTTGTCTAAAACATCATAGCTTGACTATATGTACTTGCTCACCCTCCACTATTTACTAGCTAGAATTTTGTTTTCAATAAAGTGGGGAGAATTGGAAAAAAAAATATAGATACTTAACAAATAAGAAACGGAAAGGGGTGAAGAAGGAAAATAGGGATGGAAAAGACAAAAGACTGAAAGAGCGATAAGTAAGCGCATCTCCAACAGTGTGGAGATCCTCTTAATATGAGACAAAACCTCATTTTTAATCCCTCCTCCACGCTGCAGCAGAGGAAATCCGAGTGTGCGGAAGAGATTAAGATAAGATTTGTCCTTTTTTTTTGAGCAACCGTTTATAAATAAAGAAATGATCTTTGTTTATACATTAAACATCAAACAATTACCATTTATACTATAAACGACAATCTATTTGCTATATATAAGATTTAAAAAGAGATCTTTTTTAAAAATAATTTTTTGAAATCGTCTAGGATAGAAATTGTTTATAGGTTTTTTAATAATCAATTAAAAATCTCCACTTGCCATTGGAAAGCGGGAGTTTCCTTTTTCTTCTATTTAAGATAGTTATCATTTGTTTATGTACATGAGATTTTTCTATTAGACTTCCAATGTATTGTTTATGTAAACACTTATGTAAAATTTTATTTAGTAGTTTCATGAATTACTATTGTATTATTTATTTTCCGTTGCGAGATATTATATTGCTTTGTGTCTGTGTTCTGTGATTTATTTTATTTACCTCAGAAGCTAATAACAATCTGTCATTTTAAACGGTTCGAGTTTGACATGTTTTATCGATTTGGCATGGCCAAAAATGCGGGTCGTTACAGTTTATTTGTTGTTAAGCAGTTTGTTTAGCTCTAATACCATGTTAGAAATATTGTAATAATGTGAACTGATTGGAGAAAAAAGTTTTGACATTGTAGAAATGAGATAATATTGTATGGATTTCATAGTTTTGGTTTGTACAAGGTACTAATACACACACACACAATAGTTCTTGGCCTTTTAAAGTAGACACATATCGATATTCAATAACCCACATTACGCATATTTTCTTTACAACTGTACGGGTTATACACTAGCATTTCTCTTCAAGGTTCACAAAACATATTTTAAACTTGTGCATTCAAGGTTGAGAAATTAGGTTTTGAATGATAATTAATTTAATGATGTGAAATACTTTGCACAACTTTTTATCGTTTTTCTACAGTACCAAACTCTTAAATTATTTTCTCTTTTAGGTTGGATTGTTAGATGAAAAATAAGATGATTAAATCAATGAACAATATTCGAACAAATTAAACTTAAATCATGTCGTTATCTTAACCAAAATCGTTGGTAAACAATATGTAAATTGAAATACCTACAAACTTGAATAAAAAGTTGCATTGTTTTTGTTTTGGTACACTCTACTTTTTCATATTTAATATTATTCTTTTAATAATAAAAACTATACTTTATTCGAGCAAGGCATTCGCTATGATGTTTAAGAGGCTAGACTTCATAATCTTTAGAACGTTTGTCTAAAACGTCATAGCTTGACTGTATGTACCTGCTCACCCTCCACTATTTTACTACCTAGAATTTTGTTTTCAACAAAATGGGGAGAATTGAAAAAGAAAAACAAATACTTTAACAAATAAGAAACGGAAAGGGATGAAGACGGAAAATAGGGATGGAAAAGACAAAAGACTGAAGGAGTGCGAAGTAAGAGCATCTCCAACAGCGTGGAGATGCTCTTAATATGAGTCAAAACCTCATTTTTAATCCCTCTTCCACGCTGCAGCAGAGGAAATGCGAGTGTGCGGAAGAGATTAACATAAGGTTTGTCTTTTTTTTTAGCAACTGTTTATGAATAAAGAAATGATCTTTGTTTATACATTAAATATCAAACAATTACCATTTATACTATAAACGATAATCTATTTGCTATATATAAGATTTAAAAAGAGATTTTTTTTTATCTAAAAATAACTTTTTGAAAACCGTCTAGTATAGAAATTGTTTATAGGTTTTTTAGTAATCAATTAAAAAATCTCCACTTGCCGTTGGAAAGTGGGAGTTTCCTTTTTTTTTTCTTTTTTAATTTCATTTCTCTTTGCTATTTTCGTGAGCTGCTGGGATGCTCGAACATTAAGCCTCCTCGTGTAAAGACCAAGAAAGGAATCGTGATCTGTTATAGTTTTGGAGTGCACCAATCATACAACATAACGCCAAATCACCCTTACCCAATTACAGCATTTTGTGCCATGTTGGTTTGGTACTAAATTGAATTGTATAAAGTCTAATAGTCAACTTTGCGTTCTAAATCCTATCCCTGTCATTCAGCTGATAATTTTGGGTTTAACTTCTTAGATATTTCTAAGAAACATCAGCAGCAAAGCAGAACACTTGAGCTTTTCCACTTTTTTATTTTTCCTGCTTCTTTGTAGCTGCAAAAGTATCGGCGGCAAAAAAAGGCGAAGTAGCTTCAGTTTTCACGAGTTTGGATTCATTTTAATGGAGGTTAGTGCTTCAGGTTACTTCTTAAGCTATTTATTGTCAGTTTTTTGTATTGTTCTTTACACTTCATTCTATAATGAACTTGATGAAAGTTAGCTTTAATTTGATAATTTGTGAATGTGAATACTCGAGATTCGAGAGTTGTATGTACATGGGTTGTATTCTATAAGAAAGTTAACTTGAATTTGTTAATTTGCGGGTTGCATTTCTTAAAATTTTATAGATATTCATTTTATTTTGTATTTGTGGACTTCGGATTGTTGAATTGGATTTATAAAGTTAATATCTTCCCGTTTTAAGTTGTATGAAATTAACCAAATTAACAGAATTTGGAATCTTTGAAAGTTTGTTTTGGGTGTGAAAATTTGTGGATATTAGGGGAAAGAAAAAGCTTATAGGGACCGCTCAAATCCTTTTCTTTGTATACTCTACTATAATTTCTTGCAAGCCCATGATTAGCGAAGGTATACCTAAAACGGAAGGCAACACCTCATTTGCCAATAATTGATTAGGAAATATAAAAAAAATTCACAAAGCTTAAATTATATATTTAGGAGAATTATTGTCCTTCGGATTGGGAAGGTCAATTGTATACCATACTATAACCATGTTGTTGTTATACCAACAGCCTCTATACTGATTAATTGGCAACTGCTACATTGGTAAAGGTAAATTACCATATTATTTGGAAAATCAGAATGTTTGGTATATTCTTCTGTACAATGTTGTGCATCCTGTATTTCATCTTGTTACTTAGTAAAGAACAACAAGGAGAAGGAACGAAACACAATCAACATCGTTTTTGAACAGAAGACCAAATCTGATCACTTGATTGCTGAATAAGAAAATAAATGATGTATATAGATCGGTGAATCATGTTTTGTTTTGAAAGTGTAATACTAATGTTTTACCTTTAAAATAGTAAATAGTTAGAAAATGTAATCAATTGATCTTAACGGTATGACAATGGAATATTTACCATAACAACCCTGAAGAATACAACCATGTCAACATCATTTATATGTTCTTATTTTGGAATCTGGATAATGTGATAAACTGGAGTTTTCAGATGATGGTATCATTGGTATGAGAATTTGAAGATGAACGATATTTTGCAATAACCAATAGCATTCTCATCATCCTTTAATAAGTTAACTTGTCTTTGCTTGGAATAAAAGTCAGTTTTGTAATCTGTAGTTAAGAAATGCTTTCTTTAGAGTTGCTCTATGTTGTTCCTCTTTGGACTTTTTTCTTTCTTTCCTTGTTTATTTATTTATTCATTTTTTCCATTTTCACTTGTTTTAATATTGAATTGACTAGAAAAGAAAAAAAACCATTCCTCTCAAACGGTAAGAAACATTCTTTACTATTTGAGTTTTGCTAATATGACAGAAACATTTTTTTTATCAAAATGCCAGAATAGTGTAATTTAGGAGGAGTGGTGGAATTCAGGGGAAAATATGATAATTTAATATGGGAATTGTTATTGACACTCCAAATATTGTTAAGGGGGGGAGGGGGTCAATTTTTTAAAAAGAAAGAAATTGTTAAGGGGAGTACCAATGTAGAGAGCACCCCCCTTAACAAATAAAGTTTATTTTACTAAATTATTCTTCTTTGCAATAATCTCTTTTTTAGTTGTTTATCAATTAAAAAATTATACGGTATATTGGTCGAACTACATCAGATTTTATACCAAATTATCAATAATTTCATTTGTCGATATGCATCAGATTAGATGAAAATATATCATTCATAGGAAATCGATATACATATATCAAACAATTTATTTGTACATTATCCCACCATCAAATTTGTCGATACACCCTATTTTCTCCACTTCGACAACCCAACAACGAATACAAATTTCAAAAACGATGAACAATATCGAACAAAAATATATAATACGGCAGACCTACGTCGTTCATACCGTTATGCAGTAATTAACTATTTGGCAATGACAAATCGAAAAATAAACGACCATCTCCACCGAATAAAATTTGACACTACAGCGTTTCGCTTTCGAGACTGACAAAATAAAAATCTTAACCTCCATCGTTTCCGGCATTATACAATCGATTTCACATACCTTATCAACAACTCCACAATCTTAACATCTTAGGAAAAGTGTTTCACATTCATCTTTTACACCATTATTTCTCCTCAAACAATCGATTTTTTTTGTTTGCAAATAATTTAAAGATTTGATTTTTTTTGTTTGAGATTAATTGGGATTTGAGATGGTAAAGGTAAAAAAAGAACGTAAAAAATTAAGTACGTGACCCCCCTTAATATTTTTATTATGATTGGAGTGTTTTTAAAATTTGACCCCCCCTTAACAATAACTGGAGCGTCAATAACAACACCCTTGAATATATGGTCCCTCCTAAAACCATGTTTCGGTGTATTATTTGACATATATATATATATATATATATATATATATACATATATATTTATTTATTTTTTGTCATAGTAGCATTTTTGTTACCATTAACATGACATCAAAGAACATTTCTTCCTTTATTAGGCAATTAAGAGCGATCTCAATATTCAAAATTTTCATTTCTATTGGAACATTAGTAGTGCTTCAAATATGATTACCAGTTGCAAATTCACTCATGTGCGAAGGCTAAATTAAAAGTGCCCTTCTTCAAAATCCATCTTGATACCTTGAATCAAGATTGTTTTGCATTGCTATTCTAGAGTATATGATCATGACAATTATTCTGCACAATAAACAGTCTCCTGACTTCATCAATTTGGACAGCAAGGATCGTACATATTGATGATTGAATCAATCAAATTATTTTCCTTTGTCACTAGAACCAATAATAATAAGAAGGCAAATTCTATTTGAACACGAGAATATGTTGAGTTGCCCCCTACAATCCAGCAAAAATGAGGAAACCCCTCATTTTGTTGAGTAGCCCCCCGTGAAATAAAAAAAAACGAAAATAACCTTCCTCGTAGGCACTTGGTTTGTAAGAAAACCACGAAGGAGTACTGCGTGGTACACTAAAAAACCACATAGGGGCTTTATGTGGTTCTTTAGTGTACCTCGTAGTGCTCCTACGTGGTTTTCTTACAAACCACGTAAGTCCTTAGAAGGTAGACTGGACAATTAAAAAATAATAATTGAAAAGGGCAGTTTTGTCCTTAATTTTTTTCATTAAAAATGGGGCTACTCAGTAAATACCTGGGTCTGAATAAAATTTGCCTAATAATAGTCTTAAGACAGAAGAAATCCAATCTAGTATCACTTTACACAACATGGACAGTGACACCCGTGAATTGTACCATAATAAAATATTGTTTGGAGAATGAACAGTATAATTAGTTGAAATCTACATCTCCATCTGTGCATTTAATGTGTCAAATTTGATAAAGGTCTTATTCAACGCATCTAAATGATGTAATTTAACATATATGTGATGTTGAAATGTAAGTTTACTACACAGTTTATTTTGTTTTGAATTTGTCCAAGGGGTAAACCGACCGGAGTCGTAAAACCCTCTAGCGCATCTGGCCCTGTCCACGAGCACTACATAGATGACTGATCTTAGCGTATGCACATGATAAGCTCACAGCATGCCATTTTGGATTTCAAACCCGCCCTTGTTACCACGACGCAAAACATTTAAACTTTGGGCTAAAGCTGCAGACAATTTATTGCACAGTTAGTCTCAATTGAAATTGTAAATACAACAATTGTCCTATATCAAGGGGTACGAGTTTGTATTTAGATTATTGCTAGTTTTTATTAAACCTATATAAGTGGATTTGAATTGGTATGGATATAGTTTGCATTTGTTGTTATCGTGGATTTAGGAATGTGTGAGTACTTTGTTATACCTTCATCCCATTTTACGTTTGTTAAAAGTAGAAACAGAAAACTTTGAAGTGAGAAAGATATTTCAAATATGATATCGATCGTCATTTTTATAAGTTTTCATGAATAGTTTAACAAAATGGACTTATTTTTAGTGTGTATCTCATTACATGGAATTTAATATTGGAGAACTAGGTAGATGGGAGTAAGTGAGAATTTACTCACTACAATGGTCAGTACACTTGCCAGTATAAAAATATCGTTCTCAACCCGTTTAACCACACGCCCATTTTTCACCACACTAGTCTCTCTCTTGGTTTTCATTGAAAGGTGAGTACTGAGGTCTTTGCTGCAAAAGTGTTGTTGCTTCAAGTTGTTTTGGGTTGAGAATCGTGTGTGTGCGTGTGTCTAGGTGTGTAGTGGTACGTCAGTAGCTCATATTAAGTTATACGTCATAAAAATGTAAAAAACTTACGAAAAAGCGAAAATGTTATAAAGGCATACTCACTGCTTTGCTGGTAAGAATGGTTAAATATATTGAATGTTTCTTATAAGGTAATTTTCACATCAATGATTGTCCTCATCAGTTACAGTGATATTTTGTTTACTAGTTAGTACCATGAGCGACCTCAATATGACATGTGGAAATTCAAATATGCGTATAACTAATTTTGGATTTTCTATCCTGTTACTGCTCATTCAAGAAAATTGAAGTGCTGGTGGCTCTGTGTGTAAAAGTTGGAATATAAGCCCCTGAAACACAAATCAAAATTGGATCATTTTTTTTATTGATGGCACGTACATTGTCTTGGAAACTTGGCGACAAAATTACAATATGAACTACTAAAAACTTTATGATTATCTTGACCTTACATTTGTTGCAACTAACAGCATGTAAAACGAGAAAGTGGTGGAACAGACCGAAGCGTTGAGCAATCCCCTATTCATCATCATCATCATGCCAAGACATCTGGGATCGCCCCACATACTCCTGGAAGACTCAAGACAAAGGATGAATCAGTACTTACAATTACAACTATTTTATATAGGGGATTGCCACTTAAAAGGGCCTCTTAGTCAAGGATAATAAGTTTTAAGGACAGTTCACGGAAAAAAATAGATGAATTTATCATTTTCTTGTATAACTTAACAAAAAAACCATTTTTCCTGTAAATTATCTTCATAACTAATTGGATAGAAGTGTTGTTCTTAAAATTTATTATCCTAAAACGAGAACCCTTTGACCTAATTTCCATTTTTGTATATTGATATAAATAAACAAACACAAGTAAGCTAATTAACAGCAACATTATTTGTGATTAAAGCCTGATAGAGCACCAGCTGTGCCTAAATTTGGCGACTGGGAAGATTCTGACCCTACTTCAGCCGATGGTTTTACTGGCATTTTTGAAAAGGTGAGGGAAGAGAGGCAGACTGGATCAGCCAAGGTTCCTCATATCTCTGACGATAACAAATATCTCAGTGATTATGGCCATGGTGGTCGTAAATCATCGGTAATTATATCCTTTTTTTGTTTGTTGCATATATATTTATGTTTGAGCAAGTTTATATTTTAATCAGTTAATCACTTTACTATTCTGTAAATTTGATGTATTACAACCAATGAGTGTTAGCTCACCTGTCAGGTCCATTTTCCCATTGAGTGGGGTCATATCATATATTCTATGTATGTATACATCTGTTTTTATTATGTATGCCTTATTCCAGCAGCAACGGTGCTCTTTGCTCTTTACCTGTTAAGTTGTAATTTCTGCAGTACTATTTTATATGTAACAACTTATTCTCCGTTACTTTTCTGATTGTCCTCCATATGAAATTTTGAAACAGGGTTGTAGCTGTTTTGGCTGGTTGAAGAAGTAGATTTATGGGACTAAAGCTAAGTCATGTGGCTGTATATATATGTATCAAATAAGGGTATATGTATGTACAATCTGTTTTACTCCTGTAATTCTGCATTCGTTATCATGTGTGTGCATGTTTATTGCCATCTGAAACATGGGTGTATTCAAATAGAGTTTTTATGTTGCAGCTACTATTTCCTCTTATATGAATTTATATAAGGGAACATTTTTTTTGTTAAACTGTTGTGTATATTTTGTTTAAACTAGCATGAACTCGTTCTATGCATGCAATTGTATCGTTATGGGCCTAATGTTCAAACGTTTTGGTAAATGATCCATTATCTACAGATCTTGTGTTTTACTTAGTTATTTTACATTGTTATGTATTTTCTAATCACTTAAATTATTATTATTCTTGTTGTTGTTTTAAGTTTTCTAGTATGTACTTTTGAAAAAGAAAATGCTTGAAATCCATGATACTTCGGGTTCGCATATAGAAATATTTTCATTCTTCTGTATTTTATAACTTATACCCAAAAAATATTAAATACTACTGTAGATTATCTTATGATTTTATAGTGTTAATAATTTTTGATTCTACATATTGTTTTAGTTTTCCTAATTTTGAAAACTAATTGTGTAACGACCCAGTTTTGGATTAGTTTTATAATCTGTAACGTATAGATTATAATATAACATCGATAAGCTCAAACCCATATGAATTAGAATAATTAATTTTAGTATCTTAAGTATATATTAACTTGTCATATTCATATATAATCAAGTATATGTGGTTTAAACACTTTTGTTGCATTTAAAACTTGCTTTTAAAAATCATATAAATGGAGTTACCTAAAAGTAAACAAAAGAAACATACTTAAAGTAAACTCCACTGTTTACATGTAAATACACATAGGAAGACTATGACTTCAAATACAAATATGACAAGTGAATTATAATATTTGCCTTAATTAAAATATATAAGTGAAATAGATAAGTGAATATATATGTAGACAAGTTACTTAAATCAAAATATAGAATTTAAACTTGATATGTCCATTTACATATAAATGAATGCAGTACATTTATATCTAAGATTGGTTTTGTATATGGCACAATGGATAAAAACAAGTGTGTACATAAGCTACTAAAAAGCAGAATAAAATGAAGTGAAAATCTGAAAGGAAAGAAAATAATGTGACATAAAAGAAGTTATAGCCCACACACACACACACACACACACACACACACACACACACACACACACACACACACACACACATGAATTGACAAATGAAACCATAGGCATATGCAGCCTAGACATTGCATTGAACAGAGGATAAAAGCAAACAACTCACCATGAAGATATATGTCTGCAATGTGATATCTCCTATGTTAAACCAGCCTAGCTTAGATTGAAAGGGGAAGTGGTAGCTGAAGTACACCAGATATTAATGGGAAATCCAACCATTAATGAGATTGATTTTGCCTTTGAGGCTAAGTTTAATTATTTATATATATATATGGTACACATGTACAAATTCTACAGAAATAACATGACATGGCTAATTTACTTAAGAGCAAAGTTAAGGACATCAATAGAGTGTTTGATCAAAAACAACATCACCTCCGTTTTTAGTTGCAACCTACCCTATATCCCGTATAAACTAGCCAACTTAAGCCTCATATCTTCCATCTATAAATACACTTAGATTTCACACCATTCAGTGAAAATCAAAAGAATAGAGTACATCAACTTAGAACTGAAACTGTGAAACAATGGCCAAGGCTGTGGACAAAACTCAACTGGAATCAAAGCCTGAAGAAGAGGAGAAAACATATACAAAGCTGGAATGTAAAATAATGGCAGGAGAAAGTCTGGAAAACAGAGGATTTAAGGATCTAAGAAACATACCAAAAGACAGTGAACCAATGACCGTAGCAAGCCAGAAGTAATAGCAAGACTATATATATACTATGAGTAAACTCTAATTTTCTTAAATTCATTTTTAGAGATATTATATGAATCATATTCATATATATGTCTGCATTAAGTTGTTTCTGACTGCATAACACCTTATATACATGATTATTCATGTTGATTTAAATCAAAAAAAAAAAAAAAAAAAAAAAAAACCAATATACTAAGAACATAAACTTGAAATGTGAATAGCAAGCAGTAGTGAATAGATTAGTGAGTGAACCTCCTAAAATTCCTTTACTGTCTTATATAAATTCTAGTGCATTCAAGTTGTGTATGTGCTGATATGTTCTTATAATATTCGATTCAGTATTGATGATTGGTTGAAGGATTTATATCTATCTACACCACTGTTTCAAATCCCGCAGATATCGCCCGAGATCTCCTCCGAGATCTCGTTTTCGGCTCCTTCCGAAACGAAACAGCAAATATCACTCTAAATCTCCTTTCGAATATATCGCCCGAGATATTGCGATATCGATCGAGACGAAATACTGGAATATCGTCCGAGATCTTAGTTTTTTTTGTTAAAATTTAAATATGAGTCTAAACTAGAACAATAATTAAAAAACTCAAATCTAGCCATAACAATCTTTTGTTATTTTGCATGTTAAATGACTGTATTGTATGTTCGTATATGTTCTACAATGCTTATGATTTCCATACATATATGTTACTTATGAAATTATGTATTTTATGGTCTATTTATGCTGATTTTTTTTTTTAATGTTTTGGATCCTTTTAATGTTTCATGTCTAACAATATTTCTGTTTTAAGCATATTAGGATTTAGAGTATGAATGATCTTTCGCAAAATAAAGAATAATAAAGTTATTCTGCATTTTAAGTTTAAGTTACTATGTTTTTAATAGCATTCAAAAAAATCATTTTGTTAAAATATCATTTTTAACATATCATGTACCCCGAGATTGTTCCGATATGAACTTTCAAATCCGAAATGAAAATCCGAGACGAACTCCCGATTTAGACTCATCTCGTCCGAGATCTCCCTTGATACGAGACCGAGTCTATAAAATCCCCGAGATGAAACGCGACCGATATCCGAGATTTAAAACCTTGATCTACACATAATAATAATATGACTTGAGTTTTAAGAACCTGAGAAACAAAAATACAAACCACAGTATTCAATTGTTGAGTGATTATAATAAGGTTTATGACTCATGCTATAACACAATGAAACGATGATTGAATCAAACATTCTATTTACTACTATGATTTTGCCATGTCAATTCCTTCATAGCAACTTGTACATTTTAGAAGTAGAGTGCTTCTTGCATTTTTGATTCCACACAATTATATCAACTGCTTCCAAAACAATAGGATATGACTCCACTATATTCCAGGCTAAGCTTGTATTATGATTTGAGGTTCAAGGAAGGCATGAACGATCATGTTGAATCATGACATAGATTGTGGCATTAACATTAATTCTGGTTTGCATTCATTCTTGATAACAAATGGGATTGCTTAGGATACATACAAAATCAAACAATGATCGTGCCAAAACTTGGCAGTTCCACCAAAGCCAACTGTTTTTTATATAAGGACACAATCAGCTCTCAGATTGAAAATACTATGCCACATCTGCATTGATAATAAATTCACATTCGAGGATATTATTAAGCTATGAAATGGATAGACTAATTATGAGAAATTTACAAAAGACCCTTACGTGATCATGTTTAAACTATAATAGCATATACAGTATAAAATGTGTGCTAGTGACACTTAGTTCGTTGGAAAGTTTACAATATATATATATATATATATATATATATATATATATATATATATATATATATATATATATATATATATATATATATATAACTGGGGTGATACTACTCTGTTGAAAGGCTCGATTCAGAGATAAACTACACCTCTAATGGGGAACAGTTGGGTGGCGCACCAGCGGATTTGGAGGGGAAGGCCGTCAACCACCTTGAGGGTAGGATGGTGTTGATCAGTGTAGTATGGAGGCGTTGTGAGGAGTATAAGTGGTGATGGTTAAAATTGTAAGTTTCCCCTGAAGTTTCAAATTTCAAGACAGTGGGTCATCGGGTTTTCTAGTGATGGAACGGAGTCGGGGTGATGGAATGTGATTGGTGGCGATAACCAAAACGTGTGGGTGGTGCTGGAATTGGTTGTGCATATGCACGGGTGGTGATCAGTGCACAGGGAGTAAGAATAAATAGGTAGAAGAGAAGAAGAATAGGTAAGGTAAAGGAATGATTGAATTAACAGAAATCCATGCATTTCCTTCAACCATTTGACTGAATACGAGAGTTTAATGAGAGTTTCTGGAGTATATATGGATTTCATGAATACAAACTCGTTTCTATGCACAATGAGTAAGTAATTAGATTCTATTCGCATGGATATTATGATGGTGAACTGAACATTTATTTCTTACTAAGTTATCTAAACTTCACTTATTAATACTACCGTGAAATATAACATATCATCACCTTTAGTCAAAATCACAATATTAAGACTTTAATTTGCTTGATTTGAATACATAATATGGATTAACATTCAAATATTGTAAGGTGATTCAGTGGGAACGATTTTCTTTCCCGTAGAACTTCGGTTTACATATTGAATATTCGATACAGTAGAGCAATAGAATTTCGAGTGGTCGAGCTGAGTTCAGGTGAGGAAACATGACTTGCGGCGATTGTCAAGGGAGTGGGATCATCGGTGATGCGATTTTTACTCGTTTTGATGATGGAGATAGGTTTGGGAATGGAAACCTCGTTTGTGGGGAAGATGTCAATGGAGGAATGGTGCAGGTGCACCATGCACACAGTATACAGAAGCAAGAAGAATGGTAGAAGAAATGGGTAAGAAGAAGATTTGGAAGAAGAAAGAAGGGATCGACTTGTGCTGATCCAGTTTTTGAGTAAGCCAAGTACGTGATTTCCGTTGATTCAATCATTTGGCAAGGCAAGCGAGAGAGAACAGAACAAGGAGAGAAGGAAGAGCAGATTGCTCTGAGCGGATGGACATTTTTAGTTCACCAGGACCATGATTTTTCACGTTTTCAAACATTCGGCACAACAGAAACAAATGGGAAGTTGGCGCATAGATTTTTAGTGATCAAATCAATGTGATCACTGTGTTTTTAAGCAACTCGACTAGAAGAGAAATAAGGGTAGAGCTTGGTTGTTGGGCTGATTTCGGGAAGTGGACTTCGAGCCTGACTGACATTAAAATTAATATATGTTTATTTTAAAAATTTAAGATTTCTTTTTATTATTTATATAATACAAAGAAGGAGTAAATTCAGTTAAATGTTTTATAGTAAACGACGATTTAAATTAGGATATGTACATGAAGTAGTAGACCGTACTGAGCTTAGGGAATTCGTGTTATTTAAATGTAACGACCCATATTTTTGGCAGTCAAATATTTAATTTTTTTTATTTTATTTTATTTGGAATATTAAGGTATTTTAATATTGAATTCGTTATTTAAAACGAAGTTTGAACGATATATATTTAAATAAATATAAAATGAGCTCAAAATGGCGCTGCAGTTCGTAATATGGAGTTTTGAACTTCAATTGAATATACATGATCCAATATAAGTCGGATTTCTGTGAAACAAGAAACATTGGAACCGTATTGATGATAATTTTTATATGGAAGAGAAAAATCCAGATTTCGTGTTATTGATTGTTAGTTATGTCCAAATCAAATTTTAAAATAGTCGCTATGAAAAATCATTATTAAAATATAATGTTTATTAATAAGTTTAAAAGGGTTTTAATATAAACAGGGCACCGTTTTAGCTTGAATTGATGATATTAAATCACATAGTTTATATTTGAAGTTGTATATACTATTCCACTTGGATATTTACGATAACAATAATTTATTTTTATTTAATTGAATTTAGTTAATATTTTATCGATATTATATAGGCCTTAGAAATAGTTTTCTTTTCAAACGATCTCCGTTTTCAACGAAACAAGTTTTATTGGATTGCGTACAATTAATTATTGGTATATTTCCAATTTGGAGCCAATCGGAGTTATTTTATCGGTGCGTGAAATTTACAGGTGAACTGATAAATGAGAATAACGTCATTGTGAAAACGGAGCCCGTTTTCAACGAAATTAGTTTCGTTAGGTTCGTAACGTTAAGACGTAGCGGTACGTCCTTTTTCACTATGTTTGAAGATCAGTTATTTCATTATGTATATTTAACGCAAGCGTGAAACAATAGATTTATTTTAATAACCGTATAAAAACCAACACACCGAATCAAAATAAAATGTTAATTCTAATTCAATAAAGTTTACCTAAGACCCTAACCAACATTCGACTAGCTTTCAAATAAATAAGTAGACTAGGAAAATTAATAGATACAGCTTTTACATTTCAGGAAGGGTCATCAAATCGAACAATGAAGAAAATATAATAATATACACCTAACGCCTAACTTCGAAGACAGCTATGACATTTAAAATCATAGTAGACTTGGAACTAGACAACACACATGCCAAGTAGCTCCTATATATCACAGACAAACCTAAAATCTATACAACTAGCATGTTGTTCGAAAAAAAGACGAGTGCAATTCAAATCCTACAGCTAAGCAAATGGAATATCTAAATACATCAGCCCAACCTACCAATATACTAAGGCACACAGATCCCTCCCCAGTTGTTACCATAGGCGGCATTTCACATCAATCGTACACACCCAGCTCACATCAGAGCCTCCACGATCACGCCTAGAAATTCCATCCTGCCAACCTAAGGTTTGAACCTACACACGTACCCTGTTAGCCTAACCCATATGTGAAAAGAAAGCACAAGAGCAGCTACGCCACCATGCAGTCCACCCCTACACTACTTTGCACACATTGCGTAGCCTATTCTTTTTCACATGCTGCTGCGTACCGTTGAGAAGACATGGTGTTTGTCCTCCCCTGTTCACGCCTATATATATATATATATATATATATATATATATATATATATATATATATATATATATATATATATATATATATATATATGAGGAGCGTTCAATGGCACCCCAAATAGTGAGCACCCCAAATGCCCTTTAACCACAACCGCTCATTTATATTGAACAATCCTTTCACTCATTCTCTCACTCCTTCCACTAATTCTCTCCCCTCTCACTCACTTTCTTTAATATAAATGATTGGCCACAATTCGGATGCATTTAAGGGGTACCATTGAACGCTCACCGTATATAGGGGCGGAGCCAGGATTCAAACATGACCCGGACTATAAAAATTTGTTTATAATATGAACACAACAATCATTTAACGCTAACACTAATAAGTTTATCGTTATGATTCGGTGAAAAATAATAAAATTCAAGTGCTTGAAAATCAATCAAGTGAACAAACATTTTCTTGAAAATGGTAATTCGCTTCAGACTTTGCTCAATACTTCATAGTTTTCAACTTTGAATTAGATTTGTAATCAAAAGAAATGGGTATTAAAGGTACAGGAAAGAAGAATATAACAAATAGAACAACACATGCTAGTGGGTTAAATAACTTCAGAAGTGAACGCTTAAAAGGAAGGAAGTAAAATTATGCGGCAACTAAATGCCTAAATCAATTCACAACTAAATGCCCAAATCAACTCAACTGCTAACAAATTATGCAACATCAAATCAAAAAACAAATTACCCAATCAATTAGAAACAGCTAGAATTATGCAAGAGAAAATTAAAAGACAAATTAGCCAATCAATTATCCAAATTATGCAACAGCGCCTAAATGAATTATGTTGCTTCGAGTATATTGCTTAGAACTAAAAGGACCAATTAGCCAAACAAGATACCTACTGTAAAATCATGCAAAAGCTGAGTTAATCGGAGATTTAATTTAGCAACCAAAATTAAGCAAGATCAAGGGAGAAGATCGGAAATTATATAAATGTTACTTGGGTTGATGGCGCAGCAGCTATTCTATTAGGTTTCGGGCTTCTTCGTCTTCGCAACTGAGAGGGAGACGAACGCGTTATTTTTCTTCTTCGATCTAGGCTAGGGTGTTTATTCTGCAAAGAAGTTAGTCGGGCTGTAGCCCAGGTACTCTTTGCTGCAGATCCGTCCCTGACCGTGTACATATATATATATATATATATATATATATATATATATATATATATATGGGAAAGTCTATTTGAACACAACAAATAGACACAAATAAGGGGACACAAAATCTGCACTATTGGATCTCCCCCTGAATTCCACCTCTTCACATAAAGACAAAAAGATTCAATGGTCAAGATTCTGTGTCTAGTTTTGTGTCCCAATAGTCGTCCCATATATATATATATATATATATATATATATATATATATATATATATATGTATATATATATATATATATATATGTATATGTGTGTGTGTCCAGAATGTATTCTCCTACAGGAAAGAAACCGTGAGCCCCAAGTATTTTTCTTCTGAAATCCGCACCCATAGGAACAGCTACCCTATATATTACCACTGCAGTATATCTAAAGACGTAGTCACCACGAAATTTTTCCACTATAAATAGCCGGCTATTTTCCATTTCACCTCGCTCCTGAAACCAAAATGTAAACAAAACCCACCTCTTCAAACCAAAACGTAAGCTTCAACTCACATATAAAATCAAAACTCATGCCAAACTCCATTCCAGACTAAATCGAAGACTCTCGTCCACATATAAAACCTCAATACCGTGAGTTTTCCATGTAGCTTAAGTTACGGTCTTCTTTAAGACAACGACAGTCCAGGTTAGGACGGAGGGGGATGGTCGGACGCGGCAGCTCTATAACGCCGGACGGCGCTCAGGTGAGGTGGAGTACGGGAGAGACGGCGTCGGTTAGAAGTGGGTTTCTGTGCGGGGTTCCTGTGTGTGGAGGAAGGAGGAGAGAGGGTCAGTTCGCGGTCAGGAGGGTGCTCTGGTTGACAACGATGGTTGTTGGAGAACTGGGGTTCAAGTGGAGTGCGAGCTGGGTTGTTTCAGAGGAGAAAAGGTGAAGCTGTAGCGTGGTAGAGCTGACTGTTCGGAGCAGGTAGGTGGCGAAGTCGAGGAGACGAGTAGGGGACAGTGCGGTGGGGAGTGTTACGTCGGATCATGAGAATTTCACGTGGGAGGGAAACCACGGTAGGAAGAAGAACAGAAGGAAACGGGAGGAGACATGCATGCGCATGCTACAGGTGGAAAGAGGGGTTGATGCTTTCTATTTTTACATGGACTCATAACGGGAAAAAAAAAGAAACCGAAAGAAGAAAAAAGGAAATTGGCAGAAAAACAACAAATAAAGGAGGGGATGAATGAGCGTGAGGGAAAGAAGATGTGCAAGGCACTGTTAAATACAGAAGGAAAGTATCGGCCCGCGTTTCTGATGGTAAACATATTAAACTTAAGTTTAAATAATTTTAATGGATTAAGGAATTAGATTTTTAATTAAATTATATTAATTATAAAATTAACAACTTGTTCATATATATACAGAATTCAACGATTCAAAACACGTTGGACTCGCATCGACAAGCGCAACGTCATGGAACAGAGGTGGCAGCTACTGGGATTTTCAATCAAATTAAACGTCAGTTTAATTTAATTAAACCAAACCGTTTCCGCAACAAGGAGTCAAGATGAGTTAAACTCACTCAGTTTTTCCCCCTTATATTTTATATAAGTTGGGTTTATTTGTTTGTGTGTTATGGATGATATTTATTGGATGATTACTAAATTATTTATTAATATATTTATGGAACAACTGAGTTAAACGTTCGTTTAACTTAATAAAATCGTTTTGTATAACGATTGAATCCAACTGAGATAATTTATCTCACTAGTTACGTTTAAAATAATATAAACGTTATAAATAAATAATTGGATGTTCGAATTACTATTGTTTGCTGATTATTGATTGTTACCACCCATTATTGACTGTTATTTTTAAGCTGTTCACTTCATCTGCTTAGATGGAAAATGAATAATTATTTAGCCACATTGAACTGAATTATTCGAATTGAGGTAAACCATTATTTTGCAGGGAATAACAGGTTGGAAGAATCCAACATAATTCCTCTCCTATATCGATAATGTTATCAATGTGTTTAATTGTGATTATTTAGATGTGACATGGGTGGATATTTCACAGTTTGGTATTATAGTAGACATTTGCCTCTTTAGTACCGTCAGATAAAGAAAAGATTTTTTGAAATTGATATCAAATCAATTTCGAACAATTTCGAAAGATATAAACATATTTATACATGGATTTGAAATACAGTTTTGATCATAAATGTAACTGTCAAAGTTTAACTTATTGGTTTAAATTATTTAAGTTAATAGAAATATAAGACAAAATTAAGTGAACAGTTAAACGATAAAATTATCGTAATTAAAATGTGTAAATAGTATGTAAAGGCCGTAGCAGCCGTAGAGGAAGTTTAAATTGATTTCAAAATATTGAAATGGAATAACTGAATCGTAAATATACGAGAAGGTATAAAAGAGCTTAAGGAATGATATCTTCGTATAATAAATGATCATTTAAAACAAACGTTGTTTTAAAGTATACGAAATAGGATTTAATAACATTTCGTGAATAAGATTAACGAATCAACGGATTTGGAAACTAGCATCAATTTGGAAATGGGATTTCAGGTTTTTAAATGGAATCGGATTTGACATATGAATATGGATTTATAAATGGAATTGAGATTTACAAATTGAATTTGGTTTGAAATGACAAACATAGATTTATTATTGGAATTAACCCCGACAGCTGGAATGGATAATTAAATCAAGATTTTCCAAATATAGTATAACTGGGTAAACGAATATGAGTTGATTTATATGTGAAAGAGTGATAAAATTAATTCCAAGTATAACGGAAAGGATAAGTAAATTGAGAAGTTGGGAAATGATGGGAAAGGTCTAAGATAAGTTTATTCCGAGGTTTGGAATGTTGTATTCCAAAGTTCGGAATGTTTATTGGGTTGAAGTTTTATTCTGAAGTTCGGAATGAGATATTATGAAGTTCAAAATGTAAATCGAATGTGAGAGCCGTGAAATTAAATTGAATTATAAGTTGTCACTAATGAATTGCAAATGAAATTTGTAAAGGAAGTTTAAGTTTTGAAAAGAGAATTTGTAACCTTTGTTACAAACGATAAATTAAACTATTTGGTTATAAACTGAAGATCTTTTTAAAGAATTATTATTCCATTTTAGGCAACAAATAAGTTGCCAGTAATGAATCGGAAAGGGTTTGATAAGTGGAAGTAAAAGGATTGGAAATATAACCTGTAACATTTGATACAGAAGTTAAATTAAATTATCTTGATTAATAAAGTACAAGCTCTGTAAAAGATATCAAATTAAGATTTGAAAAGATATTTATATAAGATTTGTTAAGAATGTTTATATACGATTTTAAATAAATAAATGGTGATTATTGCGAATGTTAGAAAAATATGGATAAAGAGATATTGAAGAAGTTTATAAAAGGACTCGAATTATAATTAAATCAAGACTCGTGTATTATATAACGGATTTGTAAATTATTAAAGGGAGTTATAAATAAGACTTTTACTTAATAAATTAAGTAAACGTGTTTGAGATTTTAAATAAAGGAAAGTGGAGGTGTTAATAAACTTATATTTATTCTGAAGATATGAATGCTGTTACTGCCTGTGTGAGCTGGGTACGCATGATAGAGGGTTCTCGCTTCGCGTTAGGTGGCGGACGGGAGACTCTTACCTTTACATGTCCCTCGAAAGTAAGGAGGGTTGGCTGTGAAGTCGAAAGGCTGGCCGTAAAATGAGTTGGTCGGGTATCAGTGTAAGCCACGGGGGGAGGTTAGCCCTCTACCTTGGGGGTTGAGGGATGGTTGAAAGGCCTACCGAAAATCCCTGGGTCATTACAGTGGTATCAGAGCTATTGGTTTAGTAATTACCTTGGCTCTGTGGTATAACTCGATAGAGATTAGGTCAGTGATAACCTAGATCGAGATTGAGTGCATATATATGAGAGCGTATTTGTAAATTTTATATACAAATGTTTTGTATTGTGTTGTTGATCGGTTCAAGTGTTGAGAAGCATTGAATTGGCAATGGATACAATATTGTTTTGAAAAGAGGGTAAATGAAATAATTTTACCCAAATTATATTTTTGTATAGAAAGGAAATAATTTTATCAAATTATTGAAATATTAGCATGTTTGATCGATTTGAATAAAATTCAAATTGGATTGAGAATTTGGATTGGAAATTAACTTGGGTAAGATAAATTTAATTAATAAGGATATTGAAATTAAATTAAATAATTTCGGGAATTTGAAATTAAACGAATAAATAATAATCTAATTGAATCAATCAGATATTAATCGATTGATGTCCAAATTTATGAAACCAAAATAAAATATTAATATTAAATGTAAATTCAATTGTTTGTTATTAGATGATAGTTTATTTGAATGAGAATAATCAGAAATTTAGTGGAGTTAAATGAATTATAAACTGGAGAATAATTTCCGGTATAATTAAACTCGGATGAAACTGCATATGAATTTGAATTTATGATTTAACCTTGTATTTGATAATGAATTGATGTTATGTGTTTGATTTTGGAATTGGTGTAGTTATACTAGTTGATTAGTGAAATATTATCTTAGAATTTCATATATCTGTTACTTATATATAAATTAAGTACAGGTGCCAGACGGCTAGATAGATTGATAGTGGTTGAGTAAATCGCATATACATTGAGCAACTATGTTCAATAGCGCTCGTAAAAGGTACGCCTGCGCGAAAATATAAAATTTTGGGTTTTTAATTTTGTTTTCCGACCGTGTGGGTCGAGGTATATATATTATTTGTTCCTGCGATATCGAAGATGTCACTCTGTACAGGGGAGACTCTACCGAATTTTTCCGGTAATTTAAAGTGCTAGAAAATTTTCGATATTTTTGAAAATATTTATTTACGGTATTAAATTGGTTTTTGATTTATAATAAATTGGATTTGGAAATTAATGGGATCTGTAGCATTTTTCTTACTTTAGCAATTTCGAGGACGAAATTATTTTGAGGGGGGAAGAATGTAACGACTCGTATTTTTGGCAGTCAAATATTTAATTTAATTTAGTTTTTTTTATTTGGAATATTAAGGTATTTTAATATTGAATTCATTATTTAAAACGAAGTTTGAAAATATATATTTATATAAATATAAAACGAGCTCGAAATGGCGCTGCAGTTCGTAATATGGAGTTTTGAACTTCAATTGAATATACAGGATCCGATATAAGTCGGATTTCTGTGAATCAAGAAACGTTGGAACCGTATTGATGATAATTTTTATATGGAAGAGAAAAATCCAGATTTCGTGTTATTGATTGTTAGTTATTTCCAAATCAAATTTTAAAATAGTCGCTATGAAAAATCATTATTAAAATATAACGTTTATTAATAAGTTTAAATGGGTTTTAATATAAACCGAGCACCGTTTTAGCTTGAATTGATGATATTGAATCGTATAGTTTATATTTGAAGGTGTATATATTATTCTACTTGGATATTTACGATAATAATAATTTATTTTAATTTAATTTAGTTAATATTTTATCGATAATATATGGGCCTTAGAAATTGTTTTCTTTTCAAACGATCTCCGTTTTCAACGAAACAAGTTTTATTGGAATGCGTACAATTAATTATTGGTATATTTTCAGTTTGGAGCCAATCGGAGTTATTTTATCGGTGCGTGAAATTTACAGGTGAACCGATAAATGAGAATAACGTCGTTGTGCAAACGGAGCACATTTTCAACGAAATTAGTTTCGTTGGGTTCGTAACGTCAAGATGTAGTAGTACGTCCTTTTTCACTACGTTTGAAGATCAGTTATTTCGTTGTGTATATTTAATGCAAGCGGGAAACAATAGATTTATTTTAATAACCGTACAAAAACCAACACACTGAATCAAAATAAAATGTTAATTCTAATTCAATAAAGCTTACCTAAGACCCTAACCAGCATTCGACTAGCTTTCAAATAAATAAGTAGACTAGGAAAATTAATAGATAAAGCTTTTACATTTCAAGAAGGGTCATCAAATTGAACAATGAAGAAAATATAATAATGCACCTAACGCCTAACTTCGAAGACAGCTATGACATTTAAAATCACGCAGACTTAAAACTAGACAACGCACATGCCAAGTAGCTCCTATATATCACAGAAAACCTAAAATCTATACAACTAGGATGTTGTATGAAAAGAAAAGACGAGTGCAATTCAAATCCTACAGCTAAGCAAATGGAAGATCTAAATACATCAGCCCAACCTACCAATATACTAAGGCACACAGATCCCGTCCCAGTTGTTACCACAGGCGGCATTTCACATCAATCGTACAAACCCAGCTCACATCAGAGCCTCCACCATCACACCAGGAAATTCCATCCTGCCAACCTAAGGTTTGAACCTACACTCACGTACCCTGTTAGCCTAACCCATACGTGAAAAGAAAGCACAAGAGCAACTACGCCACCATGCAGTCCACCCCTACAATACTCTGAACACATTGCCTAGCCTATTCTTTTTCACATGTTGCTGTGTACTATTGAGAAGACATGGTGTTAAGGTGTTTATCCTCCCCTGTTCACGCCTATATATATAAATGTCCATAATGTATTCTCCTACAAGAAAGAAAACGTGAGCCCCAAGTATTTTTCTTCTGAAATCCACACCCATTGGAACAACTACCCTATATATTACCACTGCAGACCTATATCTAAAAACGCAGTCACCACGAATTTTTTCCACTATAAATAGCCGGCTATTTTCCATTTCACTTCCCTCCTGAAACCAAAATGGAAACAAAACCCACCTCTTCAAACCCAAACGTAAGCTTCAAATCACATATAAATCAAAACTCAGGCCAAACTCCATTCTAGACTAAATCGAAGACTCTCGTCCACATATAACACATCAGTACCGTGAGTTTTCCATGTAGCTCAAGTTACGATCTTCTTTAAGAAAACGACAGTCCAGGTTAGGATGGAGGGGGATGGTCGGACACGACAGCTCTATAATGCCGGACGGCGGTCAGGTGAGGTGGAGTACGGGAAAGACGGCGTCGCTCGGAAGTGGGTTTCTGTGCGGGGATCCTGTGTGTGGAGGAAGGAGGAGAGAGGGTCAGTTCGCGGTCATTAGGGTGCTCTGGTTGACAACGATGGTTGTTGGAGCAGTGGGGTTCGAGTGAAGCACAAGCTAGGCTATTTCAGAGGAGAAAAGGTGAAATTGTAGCGTGGCGGAGCTGGCTGTTCGTAGCAGGTAAGTGGTGAAGTCGAGGAGACGAGTAGGGGACAGTGCGGTGGGGAGTGTTATATTGGATCATGGGAATTTCACGTGGGAGGGAAACATCGGTAGGAAGAAGAACAGGAGGAAATGGGAGCAGACATGCATGCGCATGCTACAGGTGGAAAGAGGGGTTAATGCTTTCTGTTTTTACACGAACTCATAACGGAAAAGAAAAGAAATCGAAAGAAGAAATAAGGAAATTGGCAGAAAAACAACAAATAAAGGAGGGGATGAATGAGCGTGAGGGAAACAAGATGTGCAAGGCACTGTTAAATACAAAAGGAAAGTATCGTCCCGTGTTTCTGATGGTAAACATATTAAACTTAAGTTTAAATAATTTTAATGGATTAAGGAATTAGATTTTTAATTAAATTATATTAATTATAAAATTAATAACTTGTTCATATATATACATAATTCAACGATTGAAAACACGTTGGACTCGCATCGACGAGCGCAACGTCCCGGAACAGAGGAGATAGCTACTGGGATTTTCAATTAAATTAAACGTCAGTTTAATTTAATTAAACCAAACCGTTTCCGCAACAAGGAGTCACGGTGAGTTAAACACACTCAGTTTTCCCCCCTTATATTTTATATAAGTTGGGTTAGTTTGTTTGTGTGTTATGGATGATATTTGTTGGAAAATTACTGAATTATATATTCATATATTTACGAAACAACTGAGTTAAACATTCGTTTAACTTAATAAAATCATTTTGTATAACGATTGAATCCAACTGAGGTAATTTATCTCGGTAATTTCATTTGTAATAATATAAATGTTATAAATAAATAATTGGATGTTTGAATTACTATTGTTTGCTGATTATTGATTGTTACCATCCATTATTGACCATTATTTTAAAGTTGTTCACTTCATATGCTTAGATGGAAAATGAATAATTATTTAGCCACATTGAACTGAATTATTCGAATTGAGGTAAACCATTATTTTGCAGGGAATAACAGGTTGGAGGAATCCAACATAATTCCTCACTTATATCGATAATGTTATCAATGTGTTTAATTGTGATTATTTAGATGTGATGTAACACCCCACCTCCGCTAGGGTCACTCACAAAGGGAATGCACTAGGTTTGGTGAAGCATTATCGAGGTAAACATGCACAGAAATATTACAAGACGGAACATATATAAAACAGCGGAAGTAAAACAAATTTCATTACCTTATAAAATAAGGTCTAAAGCCTTTTACATCAGAATACATCAAAACCTGTCTTGCAATAGTAAAGAAGCATACAACCATTTCATAAATTATTCCCCAAGTAAAACAGTAAAGTAGCCATAGCCAAGAAAAGTCCAAGCCATGCGTGATGACCTTCAAGCAGAAGAAGTCCGAACTAGATAACAGTGTTTCCTCCCTGAAACCTGGGGGGAAAACGGAAGACAAAGAGGCGAAACAAAACGGGGTCAGTCATAAAGACTGGTAAGTCCTATCTACTTCCAGTATAAAAACAGGTAAAGGTAACATGACATGCATAAACTGAAAGTAAACCTAAGGATGATGACAAGATAGATAAGCTAAACCAAGATAACTGGATGAACTACTGTAGCAAGATAGGCTAAGGTATCATGATAAACTACATGTCAAGATAAATCAAGGTATCACATCGTCAGGTTTCTATCAAGTATACTATCCCAAGGTATCTATCATGTATATTTGCTCTGCACCTCTCGTACTAGTATCCCAACCCGCGTCATGCGTTAACTATGAATGTCACTTGTCCAATGTCATGTAATGGTCCATGTCAACCTAATATATAGCATATGTAGGTTTTCCCAACTCGTATGTTTCTTTCCATGTATTAGTTCAGTCCTTTGCCGTAGGCCGTACGGGCTTTCCCATGTGAATCTATACCACCTTAACTTAGTACCATTTTATCCTTGAAGTTGTTTTAGACTGCTACCCTTGACCTGGTTATGTTTTCTTACCATGAACTATCGCGTGTTCACTTAGGATTTATGTCACCTAGGACCACTAGGGATTATGCTACCTAATGAACGTTTCCGTGTCTCGGTTTGGGTTCAGCCACCTAGGGCCACTAGGGATTATGCCACCCGTCAACCGTGCCCTTTATCCCGCGTATGTATCGTGAATCGTTTTCCATGTCTAGACGCACATGTTCCTCAATGTGCCATCCGAGTTCCGTGCCAGGGAAAATCAAGAAATACGGAACTCGGTCGGGAGCTTTAAGTCGTCTGCTGATGCAGATATCAAGGTCTGTTTTTGTACCCGTGGCTATGGTCCCACGTGACCCCTCCCTCAACTACTGAAAGGCAACCCAAGAAAAATCATGTATGAGAACCACATCCCGGCCCCACTATAGCCCCACTTTCCTATGGGCCAACCTCACCCATGACTTGATAGTAAGCACATGGTCTGTTGGGGGTTCCCTGCCTTTCCGTTCGTGCACGATTGACTCCACGCTATCCAGGGCAAAATCAAGTATCGTCGACTCCACGCTAATCCATCCCAGTCTTTAGGTCGCTCGCATAGCAACCAAGGCATACCCTTGGCTCTTCTACCGCAGACCTTAACCCCTGTGAGGCCGGGTTTCATGGACCATCTGCTACCTCACAGAGGGATACCAAGAGTACCCTCACGTCCCCCGAAGCTACCGCTTCGTCACCCAGTTCGTTGGAGCCTTTATCTAAGTCAGATAATTTTCTCCTCCTCGTGTTTTAAGCGATGACCTACCGTACCGGGTTACTCATCTATTCATAAACTAGTCCCATGTCCTTGGCTAAGAATTATTACTTAGTTATACTTAACTAAGGTTTACCACTTAGCTTCATTTCCCCGTTACCCTTGATTAACTACGATTTTCTACCTAGCTCCTCTACTAGTGTTTTGCCTATTGGGTTAAGTGTTGTTATTCAAGTTCATGGCTTAGCCCGCCTATGAATCATGTCAAGATTGGCTAAGTATTCAAGTCCAAGACCTAGCCCTATAAGTTGGTTCAGTATAGCAAGAAGCTCATGACTTAACCCTATTCAATCATCAAGTCAATTTGGTTAAGTACTTGTTTATCTTAATCCTATCAGGTTATCGTGTTAGATTGGTTAAGCACAGATTATCTTAACCTCATCGGATTATCGAGTCGGATTGGTTAAGTATAGGTTAACTTAACCCCATCCACTAATCATATTATAATGGTTAAGTATATTTAAAAGGTCTTATGACTTAACCCTATCAGGTCCGCATATTAGATTGGTTAAGTATAAGTTACTTAACCTCATCAAATCATCATGTATAATTGGTTAAGTATAAGTTACTTAACCCCATTAAATTATCTTGTTAAGTTGGTTAAGTATTGGCTACTTAACCCCATTGAATTACCAAGTTTAGATCAGTTAAGTGTTTAATTTAACCCCATCGAAGTACCATGTTTAGATTAGTTAAGTGTAGGTTACTTAACCCCATTTAATTACCATGTTTAGATTAGTTAGGTCTAAATTACTTAACCCCATCTAATTACCAAGTCGGATTAGTTAAGCGTGAATTACTTAACCCCATCCCCTAATTGTCTTGTATGGTTAAGTGTCATCAAGAAATCAAGCCCGGTCCTACTTAACCTATCCATTCGTGTCATATCGGTTAAGTGTCATTAGTCAAATTTACTTAACCTTATCATGTGGCATTAATTTAATTAATGCACTCTCAACCACTCACATTAGACCTTGTTGTGGTTACTAGTTAAGCCGGGCGGGTCCGGGTAGTTTTACACCACAACCTAGTCTAACCTCGGGTCTTAAGCGCGACATGACCAACTTCTCACATTGGATCCTATTGTTTGTAGCCACTAGTTAAGCCGGGCGGGTCCGGGTAGATTTATGCTACAAACTCAACCCAACCTCGAGTTGGCCACTTTCATGTTTGGTCTAGTGTTATATTACACTTACAACCCCCGTGTCTAGTTTCAAGTCCCATGTTTACCCCCCCCCCCCATGTCATGTCCCCATTTAGTTGTATCATGAGTGTCATATTTTCATGAAATCCCATATCAAATTTCCATGTCATAATCACGCTCGTCTATCCTACCCCACATCGTGTTTTACAACCCAAGTGAAAGCGAGTCAACATAGTGAGGATACTATGCCACATAATGGCCTCAAAACATGCACGATGTCAAGAAGGGGTTGGCCACAAATATGCATGGTATCATAAGGGGGTTTGGCCTCAAAATTTGCATAACATCATAAGGGGTTTTTGGCCACAAACATGCATAGTATCATAAGGGGATTTGGCCACAAACATGCATAGTATCATAAGGGGATTTGGCCACGAACATGCATAGTATCATAAGGGGATTTGGCCACAAACATGCATGATAACATAAGGGGTTTGGGTTCATTTACATGCATAAGCCCCAAAGTCCAATCTTTGCCAATGTTTCACAAGTCAAATGGTTCCCAAAGGTTCATGCTAGCATTCCATAGATAAAGATTCAAACCTGCAAGATAACTAGGTTAATCATAACATGAATAGCATGATTTAGTCACTAAGCATAGCCAAAAGTCATAGGTTCAAGCAAAAGAGGCATGACAAGGTTCATATAGGCTAGCATACTTAGTTTAATCTCGTTTTATTCCATGCATCATTAAAACCACTGTTTAGATCTAGAAGTAGCTAGAACTTACATAGCGAGGCTTAGGAAAAGGATTATGCATCATCTTGACGAAGAAAGGTGGCTCCTTTGTCGAAGAATCGTCATGGAATTTGCGTAGCAACGTTGATCCCTCCTCAATTTGGTGTAGAAAGCTTGCACCTTTTGATTTGAACCCGATTTGAATGCATAAGCCCTTGGAGTTGGAGATGGAGGCCATGATCACTTGGCATTTGGGCAGCACTTCGTGGCATGAGTGATTTGTGAGGGTTTAGGGTAGGCTTAGGGATCTTTTTATAGAGATTAGGAGTAGTTTAGGCCGTAGGATAAACCCTAGGATAGATCTGAACCCTCAAAAATCGTCACAAGCCTCCAAAACCGAGCCAACATGACAAGCAGGTGCACCAGGTCGGGGTTCTATAAGGGGGGTCGACCCAGGGGTCGACACCCATGTCGACCCCCTGGGGAGGGGTCGACCCAGGGGTCGACACCCATGTCGACCTCCTGGAGGGGGGGGGGGGGTCGACCCAGGGGTCGACACCCTGTGTGTCTGGCGGGAATTTTCCCGCCTTCTCTTTCTGGGCTGAATTTCAAATCTGTTTTCGGATTTGAATTTTCGTGAAACTTCGTTGGGCCTTAACTGGGTCATACGGACTCCGATTTACGAAATTTCGGACTCTATTTCGCGTATTTTTCCGAGACAAACACAATGGCGCAACCCGTTTATCCTGATTCAGATTTTATAATTTAATTCTGTCTTGATTCTTGTCTTAACATGTTGTTAAAAATTCGGGTTGTTACATGTGACATGGGTGGATATTTCATAGTTTGGCACTATAGTAGACATTTGCCTCTTTAGTACCGTCAGATAAAGAAAAGATTTTTTTGAAATTGATATCAAATCAATTTCAAACAATTTCGAAAGATATAAACATATTTATACCTGGATTTGAAATACAGTTTGGATCATAAATGTAACTATCAAAGTTTAACTTATTGGTTTAAATTATTTAAATTAATAGAAATATAAGATATAATTAAGTGAATAGTTAAACGATAAAAAATCGTAATTAAAATGTGTAAATAGTATGTAAAGGTCGTAACAGCCATAGAGGAAGTTTAAATTGATTTCAAAATATTGAAATGGAATAACTGAATCGTAGATATATGAGAAGATATAAAAGAGCTTAATGAATGATATCTTCGTATAATAAATGATCGTTTAAAACAAACGTTGTTTTAAAGTATATGAAGTAGGAATTAATAACATTTCGTGAATAAGATTAACGAATCAACGGATTTGGAAACGGGCATCAATTTGGAAATGGGATTTCAGGTTTTAAATGGAATCGGATTTGACATATGAATATGGACTTATAAATGGAATTGAGATTTACAAATTGAATTTGGGTTGAAATGGCAAACATGGATTTATAATTGGAATTAACCCCGACAGCTGGAATGGATAATTAAATCAAGACTTTCCAAATATAGTATAATTGGGTAAACGAATATGAGTTGATTTATATGTGAAAGAGTGATAAAATTAATTCCAAGTATAACGGAAAGGATAAGTAAATTGAGAAGTTGGGAAATGATGGGAAAGGGTTAAGTTAAGTTTATTCCGAGGTTTAGAGTTGTATTCCGAAGTTCGGAATGTTTATTGGGTTGAAATTTTATTCCGAAGTTCGGAATGAGATATTATGAAGTTCGAAATGTAAATCGAATGTGAGTCCGTGAAATGAAGTTGAATTATAAGTTATCACTAATGAATTGCAAATGAAATTTGTAAAGGAAGTTTAAGTTTTGAAAAGAGAATTTGTAACATCTGTTACAAACGATAAATTAAACTAGGTTATAAACTGAAGATCTTTTTAAAGAATCATTATTCCATTTTAGACAACAAATAAGTTGCCAGTAATGAATCGGAAAGGGTTTGATAAGTGGAAGTAAAAGGATTGGAAATATAACCTGTAACATTTGATACAGAAGTTAAATTAAATTATCTTGATTAATAAAATACAGGCTCTGTAAAAGATATCAAATTAAGATTTAAAAAGATATTTATATATGATTTGTTAAGAATGTTTATATATGATTTTAAATAAATAAATGGTGATTATTGCGAATGTTAGAAAAATATGGATAAAGAGATATTGAAGAATTTTATAAAAGGACTCGAATTATAATTAAATCGAGACTCATGTATTATATAACGGATTTGTAAAGTATTAAAGGGAGTTATAAATAAGAGTTTTACTTAATAAATTAAGTAAACGTGTTTGAGATTTTAATAAAGGAAAGTGGAGGTGTTAGTAAACTTATATCTATTCTGAAGATATGATGCTGTTAGTCAAGGTCTGAGAGGTAAATAAAATACCCCAACTCGTTGCTGGCTGTGTGAGCTGGGTACGCATAATAGAGGGTTCTCACTTCGCGTTAGGTGGCGGATGAGAGACTCTTACCTTTACATGTCCCTTGAAAGTATGGGAGGGTTGGTTGTGAAGTCAAAAGGCTGGCCGTAAAATGAGTTGGTGGGGTACCAGTGTAAGCCACGGGGGGAGGTTAGCCCTTTGCCTTAGGGGTTGAGGGATGGTTGAAAAGCCTACCAAAAATCCTTGGGTCGTTACAGTGGTATCAGAGCTATTGGTTTAGTAATTACCTTGGCTCCGTGGTATAACTCGATAGAGATTGGGTCAGTAACACCCTAGATCGAGATTGAGTGCATATATTGAGAGCGTATTTGTAAATTTTATATACAAATGTTTTGTATTGTGTGGTTGATTGGTTCAAGTGTTGAGAATCATTGAATTGGCAATAGATACATTATTGTTTCGAAAAGAGGGTAAATGAAATAATTTTACCCAAATTATATTTTTGTATAGAAAGGAAATAATTTTATCAAATTATCGAGATATTAGCGTGTTTGATCTATTTGAATAAAATTCAAATTGGATTGAGAATTTGAATTGGAAATTAACTTGGGTAAGATAAATTTAATTAATAAGGATATTGAAATTAAATTAAATAATTTTGGGAATTTGAAATTGAACGAATAAATAATAATCTAATTGAATCAGATATTAATCGATTGATGTCCAAATATGTGAAGCCAAAATAAAATATTAATATTGAATGTAAATTCAATTGATTTGGTTGTGTATTGGTTGTTGACTGTGAATTGTTTATTATTGGATGATAGTTTATTTGAATGAGAATAATCAGAAATTTAATGGAGTTAAATGAATTATAAACTAGAGAATAATTTGCGGTATAATTAAACTAGGATGAAACTGCATATGAATTTGAATTTATGATTTAACCCTGTATTTGGTAATGAATTGACGCTGTGTGTTTGATTTTGGAATTGGTGTAGTTATACCAGTTGATTAGTGAAATATTATCTCAGAATTTCATATATCCGTTACTTATATGTAAACTGAGTTAAGTACAGGTGCCAGACGGCTAGATAGATTGATAGTGGTTGAGTAAATCGCATATACATCGAGCAAATATGTTCAATAACGCTCGTAAAAGGTATGCCTACGCGAAAATATAAAATTTCGGGTTTTGATTTTTGTTTTCCGACCGTGTGGGTCGAGGTATATATATTATTTGTTCCTGCGATATAGCAGATGTCACTTCGTACAGGGGAGACTCTGTCGAATTTTTCCGGTAATTTAAAGTGCTAGAATTTTTTTGATATTTTTGAAAATATTTATTTATGGTATTAAATTGGTTTTCGATTTATAATAAATTGGATTTGGAAATTAATGGGATCTGTAGCATTTTTCTTACTTTAGAAATTTCGAGGACGAAATTATTTTGAGGGGGGAAGAATGTAACGACCCGTATTTTTGGCAGTCAAATATTTAATTTAATTTTTTTTATATTTTATTTGGAATATTAAGGTATTTTAATCTAAAATTCATTATTTAAAATGAAGTTTGAACGATATATATTTATATAAATATAAAACGAGCTCGAAATGGCGGTGCAGTTCGTAATATGGAGTTTTGAACTTCAATTGAATATACAAGATCCGATATAAATCAGATTTCTGTGAAACAAGAAACATTGGAACCGTATTGATGATAATTTTTATATGGGAGAGAAAAATCCAGATTACGTGTTATTGATTGTTAGTTATGCCCAAATCAAATTTTAAAATAGTCGCTATGAAAAATCGTTATTAAAATATAACGTTTATTAATAAGTTTAAAAGGGTTTTAATTTAAACTGGGCACCGTTTTAGCTTGAGTTGATGATATTAAATCGTATAGTTTATATTTGAAGTTGTATATACTATTCTACTTGGATATTTACGATAATAATAATTTATTTTTATTTAACTGAATTTAATTAATATTTTATCGATATTATATAGGCCTTAGAAATAGTTTTCTTTTCAAACGATCTCCATTTTCAACAAAACAAGTTTTATTGGAATGCGTACAATTAATTATTGGGATATTTCCAGTTTGGAGCCAATCAGAGTTATTTTATCGGTGCGTGAAATTTACACGTGAACCGATAAATGAGAATAACGTCGTTGTGCAAACGGAGCCCGTTTTCAACGAAATCAGTTTCGTTGGGTTCGTAACATTAAGACGTAGCGGTACATCCTTTTTCACTATGTTTGAAGATCAGTTATTTCGTTGTGTATATTTAACGCAAGCGTGAAACAGTAAATTTATTTTAATAACCGTATAAAAACCAACACACCGAATCAAAATAAAATGTTAATTCTAATTCAATAAAGTTTACCTAAGACCCTAACCAACATTCAACTGGCTTTCAAATAAATAAGTAGACTAGGAAAATTAATAGATACAGCTTTTACATTTCAAGAAGGGTCATCAAATCGAACAATGAAGAAAATATAATAATATACACCTAGAGCCTAACTTCGAAGACAACTATGACATTTAAAATCACGCAGATATAAACTAGACAACGCACATGCCAAGTAGCTCCTATATATCACAGACAAACCTAAAATCTATTCAACTAGCATGTTGTATGAAATGAAAAGACGAGTGCAATTTCAAATCCTACAGCTAAGCAAATGGAATATCTAAATACATCAGCCTAACCTACCAATATACTAAGGCACACATATCCCTACCCAGTTGTTACCACAAACGGCATTTCACATCAATCGTACACACCCAGCTCACATCAGAGCCTCCACCATCACGCCTAGAAATTCCATCCTGCCAACCTAAGGTTTGAACCTACACTCACGTACCTTGTTAGCCTAACCCATACGTGAAAAGAAAGCATAAGAGCAGCTACGTCACCATGCAGTCCACCCCTACACTACTCTGAACACATTGCGTAGCCTATTCTTTTTCACATGCTGCTGTGTAACGTTGAGAAGACATGGTGTTTATCCTTGTAACACCCTGAATTTCAGTTAACACTGATATTCACTAATTACAGAATTAATAATCTCAGATGTGAGAATCAGGGGAAACGGGTTACGTCATTGTGTTCGTCTCGGAAAAATACGCGAAATAGAGTCCGAAATTTTGTAAATCGGAGTCCGTATGACCCGGTTAAGGCCCAAAGAAGTTTTCGGGAAATTTGAATTTCGAAACATGCAGAAATGGGGGCCAGGCGGGAAAACTCCCGCCCAGCCAAGTCGACTTGGCTTTCAACAGGGCTGTCGACTTGCCTGTCGACATGCCTGTCGACTTGGCAGTCGACAGGGCTGTCGACTTGCCCTATCGGCTGATTCTGGCCTGGGTGCACCTGGTTGAGTTTTGGGCTGGGTTGGAGGGCTTGGGACGAAATCTGACGGACCTAAACTAACCTAGGGTTAATCTAAGGGTCTAAAACACATCCTAATCCTATAAATAAGACCCTAAGCTAGCCCTAAATGATCATAACCCTATCCTCTAACTAAACTATGCCAAAATTTTCTATGATCATGGCCTCCACTCAAAACCCTAGCCTCCATCCTCTTTCTAAACTATTTCTATGAAGGCTTTCATGTTCATACAAGCATTTTTAAGTTGTATGAGTGATCATTAGCTTGCATTCATCATCAAGTTGCAAGCTTTATTTTCAAGGCTAGAGTTTTTGGGTGATTTTTGGCAAGGGTTTGCTTATTGGAGTTTAGTGGTGAGTTTCTATAGCCTTAATAATCAATTGTTAAATTGATTATGATAGGATATGATAAGATATGGCTATGTTTGTGGATCAATGTGTTTATGCAAGTTTAGTATAGTGTATGTTGTGTGTTTTGCGAGTTTTATGCTATATGTTATGCAAGTTTAATGCTATGTTTTATGATGCTCATTATGCAAAACACTATGTTGAACATTGATTCATATGTAACATGTTATGCAAGCTATATGTGAGATTATATGCAAGTTCATATGTAACATGTTATGCAAGCTATATGTGAGATTATATGCAAGTTCATATGTAACATGTAATGCAAATTATGTGCATGATTATATGCAAGTTCATATGTAACATGTTATGCAAGTTATGTGTTTGGTTATATGCAAGTTATGTGCATGATTATATGCAAGTTCATATGTAACATGTTATGCAAGCTATATGTGAGATTATATGCAAGTTCATATGTAACATGTAATGCAAATTATGTGCATGATTATATGCAAGTTCATATGTAACATGTTATGCAAGTTATGTGCATGATTATATGCAAGTTCATATGTAACATGTTATGCAAGCTATATGTGAGATTATATGCAAGTTCATATGTAACATGTAATGCAAGTTATGTGCATGATTATATGCAAGTTCATATGTAACATGTTATGCAAGTTATGTGTTTGGTTATATGCAAGTTATGTGCATGATTATATGCAGGTTCATATGTAACATGTTATGCAAGTTATGTGTTTGGTTATATGCAAGTTATGTGCATGATTATATGCAAGTTCATATGTAACATGTTATGCAAGTTATGTGTTTGGTTATATGCAAGTTAACATGTGACATGCTATGCAAGTTCACACCTTTGTATGACATAAGAATCATATGCAAGTTACCCCCTTTGTGACATATGTGCTTCATGCAAGTTTGGGTTAATTGCTAGTTGGGTTTAATGTATGCTCATATATGCAAGTTGACACCTTTTAAACCCATGATAAAGTTATATGCTATGATTGGTTAAACCCATGGCATTTGTGATGAATCTTCCCTTTATTATGTCATGTTATGAGAACGAATTACGTGGGGAACGATGGGGTTAATATGCATGTTAATAAAATGGTGTGAAATGGGTATGCTTAAGCATACCATAAAGTGAATGGACATAATTGGGAATTTACCTATTAAGTTAGGTCTACCCATATTATGGAATTGGGAATTTACCTATTAAGTTAGGTCTACCCATGTTATGGAATTGGGAATTTACCTATTGAGTTAGGTCTACCCATATTCTTGAAATTGGTAATTAATTAGGGATAATTAATACAAATTATGGGGGTGATTAATTAGGTGTAATTAATCGACTAAGACACGAGGTTGGACCCTTTTGTAGCATAAGACTGCCCGGAACCAACCGGCAAATCCAGCGGCTACAAATGATTGACCCAATGTGAGAGGTCTTAGTCATAAACTAAATACGTGACAAGTGTAAAGACACGAGGTTAGACTATGTTATGGTGTAAGGCTGCCCGGAACCAACCGGCATATCCAGCTGCCATAAAAGACAGTCTAATGTGAGAGGTCTTTACAAAGGTTACGATCTTAATTAATTAAGAAACACCTAACCAAATTAGCATGTAGTGGGGCATGAGGGGTTAAGTGGGTGCCTTGGGTGGCATGTAGTAACTAGTGGGGGTGCCTTGGGTGGCATGAGGAAACTAGTGGGTTGCCTTGGGTGGCAATAGAAAATAGGATTAGAATACTTAACCAAAGTGGAACATGTAATTAAACATGATTAAAGGGTTAAGTAAGTGCCTTGGGTGGCATGTGGGAATCAAGTAAGTGCCTTGGGTGGCATGTGTAAATCTAGTGGGTGCCTTGAGTGGCAATTAAAATATGATTAAAAGACTTAACCAAAATTTATAACATGTAAGTGGACATGGTTAAAGGGTTAAGTGGGATTCACTAGAAATGACAAGCTTAGGTGGGTAGCTTGTGGGGGCCCATTTCAACCAATATCCCAAACGTATCTTTGTGGGCTCGACCCAAGTCGAGGACGGGACACGCATATTGGGCTTGACTGTAAGAGGCCAAAACGGGTTAGCGGTGGCAACGCAAGTCCAACGGGTTTCATATGCGTGTATGGACCCGGGCTGGTAAGTAAGACGTTGTTGCATCGTGTAGGTATAAGCCGTGCACCGTTGATATTATCAGGTTGCCACTTTGGGGAATGATACACCCCACTGTGGGGCCAGCACGGGTATCTACGTTAGGGAGCCGATCGCTTGAGGAGTAGTGGGTACACCTAGTGGAGATAGGGGCAGACGGCACCTTTGTTGTCAGCTAGGGGTACACGAAACTACTATTAAAAATTACTAAGTACACTTAGTGGGATCAACCTTAAGTAGGAATTACCCTTGGGTGGGTAGAACTGGTGTGGTGCAGTGTAGGAATTACCCTTGGGTGGGTAGATCTGGGGTGGTGCAGTGTAGGAATTACCCTTGGGTGGGTAGATCTGGGGTGGTGCAGTGTAGTAATTATCCTTGGGTGGGTAAATGCGTCTTTTCGGTTATCTTAGTACATCCTATGTTTAGTTGGCTACTTAGTGTAGTCATTATCCCCAGAGGTACCGTACCTTGTTTATATCATACCCTAATTACTTTAATGATTGTATTGTTAAGGTTATAGGACTCGCTCAGACTTATGTCTGACCCCGTTGTTTTTTATCTTTTTCCCAACCCTCAGGTTTTCAGAGTGGGCCTAGCACTAGTGGGCTTTGATCAGACTGCTTTATCTATCTTTTGGAGCTTGGACCGTGGATGTAAAGCTCAGTTTATCTTTTCTATTATGGCTATTAAGTTATGTAGTGGGATTATGTACTTTTGTTTTATCAGGATGGATATTATGTACTTGACTCTTGTTTATGGTTTTGGTGTAACCAAACATGTTTTACTTTCCGCTGCAATGAAATGATGTTTTAAATTCTCAAGTATTACTTATATCTGTCTTGTTGTAATTTTTCTGTTCTATATTCACTTAAAATACTCCACCGATGTTATGGCATTCCCATAGTGAGTGACCGTAGCGGGTGTGGGGTGTTTCAATCCTCCCCTGTTCACGCCTATACATACATACATATATATATATATATATATACATATATATGTAATGTATTCTCCTACAAGAAAGAAACCGTGAGCCCCAAGTATTGTTCTTTTGAAATCCACACCCATAGGAACAACTACCCTATATATTACAACTGCAGACCTATATCTAAAGACGTAGTCACCACGAAATTTTTCTACTATAAATAGCCGGCTATTTTCCATTTCACTTCGCACCTGAAACCAAAATGGAAACAAAACCCACCTCTTCAAACCAAAACGTAAGCTTCTACTCACATATAAAATCAAAACTCACGCCAAACTCCATTCCAGACTAAATCGAAGACTCTCGTCCACATATAAAACCTTAGTACCGTGAGTTTTCCATGTACCTTAAGTTATGGTCTTCTTTAAGACAACGACAGTCCAGGTTAGGACGGAGGGAGATGGTCGGACGCGGCAGCTCTGTAACGCCGGAGGGCACTCAGGTGAGGTGGACTATGGGAGAGATGGCGACAGTCAGAAGTGGGTTTCTGTGCGGGGTTCCTGTGTGTGGGGGAATCAGGAGAGAGGGTCAGTTCGCGGCCTGGAGGGTGCTCTGGTTGACAACGATGGTTGTTGGAGTAGTGGGGTTCGAGTGGAGCGCGAGCTAGGCTATTTCAGAGGAGAAAAGGTGAAGTTGTAGCGTGGCGGAGCTGACTGTTCGGAGCAGGTTGGTGGCGAAGTCGAGGAGACGAGCACTACACCGTAATGGCCAATTGGCAACTCTTATTTTTTTCAACTGCCAACACTTATATGTGATGTAGACTAGTGACACTAATATGTGTTACGGTAGGAAAAATGTGTCACCAAAAATGTGGCAACACTTTTATGTGTTGTTATGCTTGGTCAACTCTTATTTTCTAAGGGCAAAAGGGTAAGTTCTCAGCCATAACCTAATTGTTGCCTCAATTCTTTTTCCCCCAACGCTTATTCCTCTGAAGGCCGCATCTTTAGCAATTAAAAAGAAAAATGGACTTCGCTTCTCAACTCGTTTCTCAATCCACAACTAACTAAAACTCGTTCAAATAAAAAGAAATGATGATGGCAGCATAACCCTAGAAAATTAAAATAGGGGAAAATCAAACTATGGTGTCTCAATTCAAAGATAAAGCTGAAATCAGAGAGGGAGATGGAGTCGAGAGGAGCGACAACAACATAATCTGAGAGCTCGAGAGTCTAAATTAAATCTAAGAGTACGAGATCGAGGATCAAAAGCATGGTGAGTATATTCTCACTTTTTAGGTACTATGACCTTATTTTATAGCCAGTCTGTTAGTTGTATATGTCTTCGATTTCATGCTTAGTATGACGAAATGCATTTATATACCGATTGGGTGATTCACGAGTTAACATGTATGATCTTTGTGAATGGGTGTATGGTTGCTGATTGTTTTCCTATTTGCTGTGTGCATAGATATAAACTAAATAGAAGAGGCTTTGCAGGAAGGATTAGTAAACTTGTTATACATTCCAGTAATGATAGGCTGTACACACTTATTATACAGATGAATCTGATGAGTAACAGTGAAGTGAATGCTTGTTATTATGTGTACATGGATGTGCTATGTGTTTTCATGTTTGGATGTATTGTTGTGATTGGTGATTTACCTTTAGATTCCTATATATATGTATACAAATCTGGGAAATTGGGTAAATATATACATGTATATCAGAAAACAAGATACCAGTTATGATTGTTATGGGGGCTAAACATTGCAGACAGATGAATATTGAGAATACATCTGTGTTGACTAAACATATATATCCTATTGTGAAAGAATTGAATGTTTCATATGTATTTTGCTAAATTAATAATGATATGGGCATTAATATATTTTTGGGTTTTAAAGAGAGTTTTGGCACCACTTCGTGGTCGAACAGGGCATATCATATAAACTGATGCATGAATATGCCAGTTCGATTTCATCTATGCTGACGATTTCGACTCGAGCTTGTGGCAGTTACATCTCCGTCGACGATTTTTTACATCTACTAAGGCAGAGATGAAATCGAAAATGGTTACACCTCTGTAATCCCGTAAAGCAAACAGTTATCCATGTCTAAAGTTGAGAACAAGATAATATATTCTGTAACATCTACATTTATCTGGTTAGTTTATCAAATAAATTAAAAAAGTTGGGTAAAAAGTTATTCCTGTAAATCAGATAAGCCTATATATGAGACATATATTTAGAGGTGTTCCGTGGGTTAGTTATATGGTATTATCTTGATTTATATCTCTTATTTCGATTGTGGTGTGGATACTTTGGGACTGTTTCTTCCTGAGTAATAGGTTTAGGTAAAATGTTAAGCACTTGATAGGCAAAAAATGAGCAATACAAGGCAAAAGATTATGCTCTTGCACATGCTTCTTTTTCTAGTTCAAAGTTTTTTTTACATGTTTTTTATTTTATAGGATTGAGCTCGTACCAACTCTGGGGATCCTGGAATAGCTGCTGCGATTGAAAAGGGAGAAGATCCTAGACTAGCTTTAGTAAGTTCTGTTGGTCAATTGGTCTGAGCTTTTCCCCTAGCTTGTTGTCAGATTCGTTTATTTATTATATTGCCTATAGCTAAAAGCATAATCTAAAAAATTGATTGTGGGAACAATGCATATCGCTTGTTGAGGGAATCAAAATTCTAAAGTATGACAACATCATTGGTGGCCAGAAAATGGAAAGAGGAAATTTAGCTTTAAAGGCATTTCATTATTGTTTTATATATTTGTGCATAAATATATAAATATGAACATGCATGCACACATAAAGGCATTTCAAAAAACCTGATCTAATAAATCACACATTGAAATAACAATTCACTAATTTGTACTACAAACAACAACGATAGACAAGAGTAGTAGTTTTAAGTATAGCTGATGAGTTGTGCAAATAACAAGAATAATAATGCTATTCCTTTAGTGTAGATGAATAATTTGTTCAAAAGTCAGTGAATTTGAGAAGGATTAGTATAACATTTTGGTTTGAATAACAGGTGTATAATTTTCAGCTCTTATATACAAAGTAAAAGTTCATGTTTATGTTGTGGTCCATGTAAACATGGTATTATTTCTTTGTTTTAGCAGTAAAATTCTAGTATACTGGTACGTGCTCGTAATTTATTGTATGCCATTTATATTAAAGGCTTTTAATTCAATTTTATATAGGACTATAATCAATTAGTTTGAACACAGCTGAAGCCGCGGGTTTTGGGTTATCAAATTTTGGCTATTCTAAATTATTGTAACATTAGCGTCAAATTTCCCCTTATATTTGGTCATGCATGGATGTCTTGAATTGGAAAATAACGACATTGGTAAATTTGTATGCTTTGGGATCTATGTAGAGGCAAAACACACATCTATATCTAACTGTATAACTAGTTGGGGATAAGATGCCACATAGGGAATTTCATGATGATTTCATACTTTAAATCTTTGATACTTTTGTAAAACGTTCTATTTTAGGATTTCATGAGCATAATGATATTTTTTAATGTATTTCTACATAGTCCTTGAATAAACGTATCATATTAGCATATTATTAACCCACTGTAAACGATGTCAAATGGTATTGTTTTTGAGTTGAGAACAAAACTTTTATGGTTAGTTCTTGGACGTTGATGTTGCTAAAACACCCTCTGATTCTTTATAGATAGCTTGCTTCATCTTGCAAGCAAGAAAGCTTGTTTCAGCTTGCAAGCAAGCAAGCTTGCTTCAGCTTGCCTAACTCTTTTGATTTTGCAGTGATTTCTTACAATGATTTTGTAAACATGGTTTACAAATGCATGTTAAAAGGAGCAGCCGAGTTCCTTGTTAAACCTGTTCGGAAAAACGAGTTAAGGAACCTGTGGCAACATGTTTGGAGAAGACATAAGGTATGCGAAATTCTTCCCCGTATCTTTGCACAATTTATGCTTGTTTCATTTGATTACCAATTCAATTATATAACTATGTATGTTGTATTGTGTCCAGTTAAATGATGTCTAGATACGATAGAAAATGTTAAAGGCGATGATACTAAGAGAAAGCTCGAGAACTTGGAGAACAATAAGGAATACAACGAGAAGAGGAGTTATACTGAGGTTAGTTCTTCCCTTGTATATGGAACTAGCTTTAATCATTAAACGTATTCGAAGACTTGAAGTTAAGTTTGAATGTTAGATTAAACTAAACACACTTTCTTTGTGATTGTGTAATGCATAAACCTGTCAGAACACTACAACAAAAACACCATATTACAACTTTAATTTTACAACTACCAGAAATGCACAGTTGTAATAAATGTTTTTTACAACAGTCAGAAAAGCACAGTTGCAATAAATGTTTTTTACAACTGTCAATTCCCTAAAGTTGTAATAAACATATTTTTAACAACTTTTCATTTTGTTAGTTATAATAGATGCCTATTACAAACTTCATGTTTATAATATATATTTTTAATAACTAATTATATTAATATCTATTTATAATTAATAATTAATAATAAACTTAGGAATCAATAATATTTATTAATTATTATTAAATAATTAATAGTTACTAAGTAGTAGTTAATTTTTAATAGTTAATGTTAACTGCTTATTAATTAATATTTAGTAACATATACATTATAAGCTTTTAATAGTTCTTACTCGATTATAACTAAGTAGAAATAAGTAAAAGTTAAATATTAACTCCTAACTAATATTTAACAATTAATTAATAACTAATTAGTAAGTAATAATTAATAATCAATAATAAGTAAATAAATAAATATTAATTAATAATTTATAAATAATTCACTATTAAATACTAGTAATTAATGATTGATAATAATTTTCAGTAAATAATAATTAATCAAATACTAATTAAAAATTATAAAATAATATAAAATAATGATAGTAATAAATTTAGAAAATAAATGGAAGAACCAGATTCATCCACTTTGTGTATAAATGAATATTGTTTGTATAAAACCATTTATATCATCATATTTTTAATTCCTTGACTGTTTATAAGCATAAGTACTAAAACGGTTTTATATCGATTCAAGGTTATTTTTTTAATTTATTAATTATAGGCGGTGTAAATAAATATTCGTTCGTATTCGGAAATTACGTGAATATGAATATTCGGTATTCTAAAATGAATCTGGATATGGATAAAGGAATGGAAATTTTTGTGTACTAAAATTTATCTCTTGATAAGTCTAGATTTAAGAGTTTATTGGTTGTTTAGTGTAATAAATTGTCTCACTGCTCTTTCACGCCGGTGTCTCTCCTATACCCTAATTCAAAATTGATCCTTAAATTTTTCTTCCTCAAACAAATTTTTTTCAACAACTTCTTTTTTTGCGCTGCGGCACGGGTTCGGGCACTTCTGCCCGAATTTTTTTTTAGGTATTTTTCTTCAAATTTAGGTTGTACCCGATTTTTTTTTTATAGGAATGACTCTGTCCTGACACTCCTGATAAAAATCAACTGTTATAAATCTAAACAAATAAATAGTTGTTACAAATCAACTACATTTTATTCACTTTGGCTCCAATTCCCCTTTGGCTCCAAGTCGGAACGACGTTAGGCTTAGTCAAATTTAAACTTTCGTTAAGGCTCCAAATTTAAACTTTCGTAAGGCTCCAAATCCAAATTTTCGCAAGGCTCCAAAACCAAATTTTGGGACTCCAAACGATGCTTTCACGTGTGTCCACCCATCCTCAGTTAAAACACGAAATAAGCAATGAAAATGGCAACTAGGGTTTAATTCTGCCGCCTCCTTCTCCTCATCATCTCCTGTCCCCTTTCGCTCCGCCTCACCACTCTACGAGTACCCATCCTCATATCCTAGATTTCGTCCCTACTATTCCTTTGCCCGCCGCCAATCGCTCGGATCTACAGCGCAGTGTTTTTTCCTATTCCTTTTTCACAAGATCTGATGAATCTATGGTACTAATTTCTAGCGTAGCTACTTTGTCCAGTCGTTTATAAACATGGCCGATTTCGTTCCCAATCAGCTGGTATGGAATGGATCTATTGGTGAGTTTGTTTATGTTGTGTGTTTCTATTGTCATTGAATTTGTGTCTTCTTGTGGATGGGTGTAGATATGCTTTAGTTGATTGGATCTGGTACGGTTAGTTGAAAGAAAAAAAAAACAGATTTATATTTTCGTTGTTTGTTGTTTCAGATTTACTTATTATTTGCAATCATTGTTTTTTATTGTTTTGCCTTCTGTAATTTATTAGTCTGCTCTTGAGTAAACAAATGCCAGTCAATACTACTAAATGGAAATACTTATTTTCTTAAGCATGCCATTACTTGTATTTACTTATTTTCTATTCCTTATTGTGTTAATTAGATATTAACACCGATTTGGTTTGGTTTGAGAAAATGGGTGCTAAATGTCATCTGATTGGGTTTTGTTTGTTGAGTTTGTTCTTAGGATAAATGTCATCTGATTAGTGTCAAGTGGTTTTGTTTATTGGGTTCTTGAGTTGTCACATGTTAAAAACAAGCCACATTAGAGCTTCTTTATTTAACAAAGAAATATAAATGAAATTAAATTTTAGAAATCAAGGCAACATGACAACAGTTGGCATTAAACAAATTATAAACAAATTGAATTGTTGTTGCTTGTATGGTCAAATTCGTCAAACAACTAGATATCAAGTAACTTGTATCGTAACCACATGATGTGGTATGCATGATGTCGTACTGCTATGATTCATTCTCTTTATTCTCTAACTCATTCTATCCTTATCTACCTAAACTTTTATGTTCATGTTTTTATAGGTCTGCACAAGTGGAGTCTAAGACCTATTACACAGAAGAAGACGCGACCAAGTACAAAGAGGGTGGAGGTAAATTTGATAGTCTCACAGAAGTAGCTGCTGAAATAAAATGATTTCTAATATATTTTACATGGTTGTTGGCAGTTTGGTTGATGAAATGAAGGAGGGAGGATGAGGTATTGTAACACCCCACGTCCATTAATGTCACTCACAAAGGGAATGCATTAACTTCCATGGAGGGTTTAAGTGAATATAGAATAGAAAAATTACAACAAGACAGATAATAAGTAGTACTTGGAAATCTAAAACTTTATTTCATTGCAACGGAAATTAAACATGTTTGTTACACCATAAAACCATAAGTCAGAGTCAAGTACAATATCCATCTGGATAAAACAAAATACATAATCCCATTACATAAATAGCCATTAAAGAAGATAACAAGTTGGAATTTACTTCAACGGTCCAAGCTTTCCAAAAGAGAGATAAAGCAATCCAATCAAGCTCCACTAGAGCTGGGCCCACTCTGAGGACCTGGAGGGGGAAAAAGGATAGAAATAGAGGGGGTCAGACATAAATTCTGGCGAGTATGATAATTCTAACAATACTATTATCAAAATAACTAGACTAAGGCATAAGCTGGAAAACAAGGAAATATCTATGAACTATTGGGTATGGAAGAGCAGATAAAGATAACGTTAAAGGCACACCTAATACTAACGAATAATTACTACATTGCACCACACCAGTCACCCTAAAGGTTGATCCCACTCACCGAATTAGAAATTATATAAATAACTTCGTGTACCCCTAGTTGACTACATAGGTGCTGCCTGCCCCTATCTCCGCTAGGTGTACCCCACTACCCACTTGCTTCACTTAGAAATTTTATAAATAACTTCGTGTACCCCTAGCTGACTACATAGGTGCCGCCTGCCCCTATCTCCGCTAGGTGTACCCCACTACCCACTTTCGATCGGCTCCCTACTCGTAGATACCCGTGCTGGCCCCACAATGGGGTGTATCACTCCCCTAAAGTGGCAACTCGATACAACTTGAGGATGCACGGCTTATACCTACACGATGCAACAACGTCTTACCTACCAGCCCGGGTCCACACACGCATATGAAACTCGTTGGACTTGCGTTGCCACTGCTACCCCGTTTGGCCTCTTATAGTCAAGCCCAGTATGCGTGTCCCGTCCTCGACTTGGGTCGAGCCCACAAAGATACGTTTGGGTTACTGGTTGAAATTGGCCCCCACAAGCTATCCACCCAACCTTGTCCCCACTAGTATATCCCACTTAACCCTCTTCTCAGTCATGTTCATTTACATGTGTGTTTGGTTAAGTCTTACTAATCATATTTCAAATGCCACTAAAGGCACCCATTAGATTCCTCATGCCACCCAAGGCACCTACTTAACCCCCATGTCCCACCATACATGTTTATCTGGTTAAGTATTTCTTAATTCATTCAAGCCATAACCTCATAAAGACCTCTCACATTAGACTGGCATTTATGGCAGCTGGATTTGCCGGGCGGGTCCGGGCAGTCTTACACCATAAAAGAGTCTAACCTCGTGTCTTTACAACTGTTATGCTTTAATTTGGGCCTAGGACCTCTCACATTGGGCTGACATTTGTGACTACTGAATTTGCCGGGCGGGTCCGGGCAGTTTTACGTCACAAACGAGTCCAACCTCGTGTCCTAAGCATTGATTAACACTTATAATCTTTTACCCCAGTTTTAAATATATCCCTATTCAAATCATTAATTAATTCCAATTTTAATGATGTCCATAATTGACTCAATTATGGTCATCCACTTATGGTATGCAAAATCATATCAATTGCACCCCAATTTCTTAATATTAAATCCTTAATATTACCCCTACCCCACATTATACATTCGCTTATTCAACGCAAAATATACGTTAGACTCGAATAGTCTAACTCATAGCACAAAGATAAATTATCACAACATATAGACAAATAAAATAGATCTAATCATAAACGGGGTGAAACTTGCATAAAACTACACATGTCATGGATCTAAAGGTGTCAACTTATTTGGTTAAATGTCACAATTTACATAATATGATCATAATCCAAATCCATGTATAAACTTGCATATGTGGTTTATGCAACATAATGATGGTGTAAACTAGCATCTAACCCATAGAACTCACACATGTTATAACCAAATTTTAGATCTAAATAGGTGTCATAGGATATGTGAGATTATACATACTAATCAATCTAAACTTGCATAGGTACACATGATTTATCATGTGAATCATCATAGCCCCAAACATATATATAATCAACATCATGATTTGATCAAGCATAAGCTAACTATAACATAAATAATAACTTCATGACTTTGTAACATCGCAACTTAGCATAGAAACCTTCAACATATATAATATCATCATAGCATAATTTACAACATATAGGATATCATCATCACATAACATAGGATTTATACATGATAGCATAAGGTTTACAACAACATATATGACAATTCACATCATTTTCTTATAATCCATATCACATCTTAATCTAATTAGTTTGATAATAATCTTGTTAAGATCATCATACTCACAATTAGAGAAGAAAGAGAGTCTTGATTTGCTTTAGAGTTGAGTAGAATTAGGGTTTTGATTAGCTTTCTTCCTTCTTAGTTGGCGGCGGCTACACTGAGTTCCATGGAAATGGCATGACGGCGGCTATTCTATTTTTCATGTGAATTTAGAGTGAGAGACTACCTAGGTATATATAGAGTTTAGGATTTATTTAGACCGTCAGATCAACTCAGAACTAACCTGAACCGTTAAATTTGCCAACTCAGCCCTAAAGACACATCAGCAGCTCAAGATTAGGCTCAGCCAAAACCTGGCCGACTGGACCAGGTCGACACCCAGGTCGACTACGCAGTCGACCTGGTCCCTGGGGTGTCGACTTCCCAGTCGACTCCCCAGTCGACCTGGGTGCTGGGCGGGAAATTTCCCGCCTAGCCTGTTTGACTTCGAATTTTGAATTTTAAATTTTTTGAAATCTGTTTTGAATTTTCTGAAACTTCCGATGGCCATATCTCCTTCATACGAAGTCCAAATCACGCAAACTCGGACTCTATTTCAACCAGAATTCCGAGACGAACACAATGGCGCAACCCGTTTCCCACAATTCTCATGTCTGAGATTAGTTATTCTTTAATTTGTGAACATTAATATTAACAGAATTACGGGGTGTTACATTCTCCCCTCCTTAAAGGATTTCGTCCCCGAAATCTTCAAGTTAAGAAGAATGTATATCCTAACATCCAAACAACCATCTACTCAACCATCAAACACAGGCATCCATTGTCCTTATAGACTTCTAATGCTTTCATGTTTAAATGCATAGTGTGTGTATATGTCCATATCTAATGCAAAATCAGGCGGTCCACTGATTCAGTTGACCTCCTTAATGCAAATCATGATAGTGCCATGCGTCCATTATGTATGCAAAAGTTCCTTAATGCTACATATTATCTCTATATGCGTGCACAATCATCATCTGAATGCAACATCCATATGATAAAAAAATCCTCATACATCCATTTTACTAAATACATCCATATATATGCAATATGCAATATGAAGTGACTGAGTCGATCTAGTGCCTAATAGTGTGTGTATATGCGTCCACGAGCAACCACTAGCAAACACTTGCATCCACTTTGCATCCATCATACATAACATGTCTCAAACACATGTTTCAACCATAGGATAATCCTAACTAAAGGTCAAAGATACTAGCGAGAGGACATACTAAAGATAAAATAAGTACAAGCTAAGAGATAAAGGAGAAATTAAAAGACATACCCTCAAAAAGAAAAGGTACAGCGAATGCATCTTCGCTTCTGTCTCCCAAGTAGCGTTGCTCTCATCATCTCCCCATTGCACTTTGACTAGTCTGACCTCTCGATTCCTCAACTTCTTGATCTCCGACCCAAGAATGCATGTAGGAGCTCGTCGAATCGTCGCATCACGCTCTATCTCCACCTCTCTATGCAAGCTCGGCTCTACCACTTCCGCGGTCTCGTGCAAGCACTTCCTCAAATGTGACACATGGAATACGTCGTGTACACCACTAAGTCTCTCAGGCAACTCCACTCTATACGCCATCTGTCCAATCTTCTCCTTAATAGGAAACGACCCTACAAATCTTGGTGCTAATTTCCAAACGGACCCAAAGCGAACAACATTTCGTAATGGAGACACTTTGATAAAGACCATGTCCCCAACATCAAACTCAAGATCTGTCCTCCTCTTATCCGCATAAGATTTCTGCCTATCTTGCGCCGTCTTCATCCTCCTTCGAATCAAGTCGATCTTTTCCGAAGTCTCTCTAATCATATCGGGCCCAAGTAAGATCTTATCCGTACATTCCCACCAACATGTAGGTGAACGACAAGGTCGTCCATAAAGAGCTTCGAAAGGTGTCATGCCAATGCTGGACTAAAAGCTATTATTATATGCGAACTCCACTAATGGAAGATGCTCTTCCCATGTACCCCCAAAGTCTAGGATACATAGCCTCAAAAGATCCTCTAGAATGCGATTCACCCTCTCAGTCTGGCCGTCCGTCTGAGGATGATACGCGGTGCTCAAACATAACCGAGTCCCTACCGCTTCTTGTAAGCTCTTCCAAAATTCGCTAGTGAAGATAGGACCACGGTCGCTTACTATGTTAGAAGGAACACCATGCAAACGAACTATCTCTCGAACGTATACAGAAGCTAACCATGGAGCAGTCCTCTTACTCTTCACGGGAATGAAATGGGCGCTTTTAGAAAGTCTATCTACTATAACCCAAATCCCCGTATTACCCTTCCTTGATCTTGGTAATCCATCCACAAAGTCCATCAAGACACTTTCCCATTTCCATAGTGGAACCTCCAATGGGTGAAGCAACCCACCGGGTTTCTTTTGCTCCGCTTTTACTTGTTGGCACACCAAGCATCTAGCGACATACTCGGCCACATCCCTCTTCATACCGGCCCAAAAGAAAACTCGCTTCATGTCTTTGTACATCTTGTCCCTGCCGGGATGAATGGTCATCTTCGAACGATGTGCATCATCAAGAATAGTCTTCCTCAAGTCCTCGTCTCGTGGTACCCAAAGTCTACTATCCCTACGTAACCAACCCTTATCATCTAGGGTATACCTACGGAGATGGCTTGATGACTCCCCTCTTTTGAACTTCTCCACTAACTCAACCAACTGTGGGTCGTCTCGCTGTGCCTCACCAATCCGTCCCAAAAGCGTAGGTCTGACCTCCAAGGATGCTAGTAAACCGGGTACAAAGTCAACAGAAGGTCTAAAATCAAACATAGAGATGAATTCTAAGTTTCGCCGTTCAACAAACAATAGGCTCAAGGACAACCTTTTCCTACTTAAGGCGTCTGCCACCACGTTACCCTTGCTAGGGGTATATGTTATTTCGAAATCATAGGACGCTAAGAACTCCATCCACCTTTGCTGCCTTAAGTTCAAGTCCTTATGAGAGAATAAGTATTTTAAAGATTTGTGGTCAGTGAACAATTCGAATTTCTCGCCAAGAAGATAATGGCGCCAAGACTTAAGCGCAAAAACAATTGCGGCCAACTCTAGGTCATGCGTGGGGTAATTCTTCTCATGCACCCTTAACTGCCTTCCACCATAGGCTATTACCCTTCCCTCTTGCATTAAGACTGCGCCTAGACCTGTCCCACAAGCATCGGTATAAACAGTAAATGGCTTACTCCCGTCTGGTAGCACTAAGACTGGAGCTGAAGTCAAAGCTCTCTTCAAACGTTGGAACGCATCATCACAATCTACGTCCCATGTGAAAACTAGGTTCTTCTTCGTCAGGCGTGTCAATGGAGCTGATATTTTTGCTAAGTCTTTGATAAACTTCCTATAGTAGCCAGCCAACCCCAAGAAACTCCTTACTTCGGTAGCATTTTTAGGGACCTTCCAATCTTGGATGGCTACCACCTTCGCGGGATCCACAACTATCCCTTCTTTGGAAACCACATGCCCTAAGAATCGCACTTCCTCTCTCCAGAAGTGACACTTAGTAAATTTAGCTTTAAGGTTATGCGCTTGTAGAGTCTCCAACACTTCCCTAAGATGTAGGGCATGCTCTTCTTCATTCTTAGAAAAGGTCAAGATGTCGTCTACAAAGACCACCACGAATTTATTAAGGTACTCCCTAAACACCCTACTCATCAAATCAACAAAGTATGCGGGGGCATTTGTCAAACCGAAGGGCATCACTAGCCATTCATAGAAACCGCCCGGAGTCCTAAAGGCAGTTTTGTCTTTGCTATCCTCAGCCACTCTCAACATATGGAAACCAGTGGCTAAGTCCAACTGCGAAAACATTGAGGCGCCAACTAACTGATCGAAGAGATCGTCAATCCTCGGCAGTGGGTGTCTGTTTTTCTTAGTAAGTTTATTAAGTTCTCTATAGTTCACACAAAGTCTAAGGGACCCATCCGCCTTCGTGGCAAATACTACTGGAGCACCCCATTCCGATGTACTACGTCTTATGAACCCCTTCTCAAGCAACTCCTTAACTTTCTTATTGAGTTCCCTCCTTTCACGAGGAGCCATGTGGCGTACTGGAAAAGATACTGGTTTTGAATTATCCACAAGATATATTCGAAAATCTATCTCCCGCTTCGGAGGAAAGCCCTTCACCTCCTCAAACACATCCGAGTATTCTCGAACCACTCTAACAGATCGTAGATTCTCCACAGACGCGTCAAGCGATTCTAGATAACTTAGCATAACGGAATTTATGGGATTACAAAAGATTTCGAGAGCGTTACCAAGGCGAGTTATGAGCCTAACTACTCTCCTTTCACAATCAAGAACGGCCCCATTTCTGGATAACCAATCCATTCCTAAAATTAGCCCATAGCCCGTGAAGCCCAAAACATAAGCATCACATCTAAACTCAACGCTAAGTATAGAAATTTTCAAATCCAAACACATCATGGACAAATAAGCTGAGCCCCCAATTGGATTCGAAACAACTAAGGGATCCTCTACTAAACTGGTGTTTAAGTGCAGTGATTCAACTAATGATGTAGAGATAAACGAATGCGATGCGCCCGAATCGAATAAGGTATGGACAGGATGATCAAACAGAAAAACTAAGCTTTCAACAGAAATGGTTCTACCTCGTTCTTGCAGCGGTGGGACCGCGAGAGCCTGAACTTGTCCCCTTGCCTGCTCTGGTGCCATAAGAGCCTGCACCTGTCCTCCCGAGGTAGACCCTGCCCTCTGCCCCTTCTTTGGGCAGTCCTTCACTAGATGTCCCGCTTCACCACAGTGAAAACAGCCAGTCTTCTTTTTCTTTCTGCAATCCTTGCTGAGATGGCCTGGTGTCCCACAGTTAAAGCATCTTTTCTTTCCTTTGCCATTATTGTCTTTACCACCCTTCTTGTTTTGCTGTTGTGGTTTCTTCTGACCCCCTTTCTTTTCGGGTGCCTTATTAGCATTAGCGCCTTTCTCCTCGTGCATGAGTGCCATGTCTACTAGCTTCTCAAAGGTGGCCCCCATAGGGATGTGGGTCATAGCCAACCCTTGCAATGGCTCATTCAAGCCTTTAACGAACCTCAGAGCCTTCTTTTCTGGCGTATTCACTAAGTCCAAGCCAAACCTTGCTAATTGATTAAATTTGTTGACATATTCTTTCACTGATGAGTTTCCTTGCTTTAATGTCAAGAACCTTGCCATATATAGATTCTCTTCTGCCCTTGAGAGAAACTTTGCCTCAAACCTACGTCTGAAATCCGCCCAAGAATCAACAGGACGCTCCCCATTAGTGACCTCCCACCAAAACGAGGCCTCTCCCTTCATTAGCCAAGCTGCTAATTTGACTTTCCTCCCTTCTTCTACTTCAAAGATTTCTAGCAATTCTTCCACCTCCTTAAGCCAATCTCTAGCTTCCACAAACGTTTCTGACCCTTGAAAAGGTTTTCCACTCATAGCCTTAAATTCCTTGCATGTCTTTGCAAAAGTATCAGCGCGACGAGGAGGAGGAGGAGCTGGTGCAACTGGTGGTGGAGGAACATTGGCTGGACCTGCAGCGGCCCTAGCCTCTAATAACCTCTTATACCATCCTGGTATCGTTACACCATCCGGGAGGTTAAGATCTTCAGCCATGCTGAAACGAAAAAGGAAAGATTCAAAATGGAGAATTCGAAAGATAAAGATATATGGCTATTGGGGATTATGTTTTTCATAAAAACTTTCCTCTTTAAATTACTCATCAAGACATGTTTTTGAAAACACTTCTTCCAAAAATACTTTAGAAAAATAGTTTTTCTAAAAAAATTATCTGTTCTGGTAACCTTAAGCTCTGATACCACGTGTAACACCCCACGTCCATTAATGTCACTCACAAAGGGAATGCATTAACTTCCATGGAGGGTTTAAGTGAATATAGAACAGAAAAATTACAACAAGATAGATAATAAGTAGTACTTGGAAATCTAAAACTTTATTTCATTGCAGCGGAAATTAAACATGTTTGTTACATCATAAAACCATAAGTCAGAGTCAAGTACAATATCCATCTTGATAAAACAAAATACATAATCCCATTACATAAATAGCCATTAAAGAAGATAACAAGCTGGACTTTACTTCAACGATCCTAGCTTTCCAAAAGAGAGATAAAGCAATCCAATCAAGCTCCACTAGAGCTGGGCCCACTCTGAGGACCTGGAGGGGGAAAAAGGATAGAAATAGAGGGGGTCAGACATAAAGTCTGGCGAGTATGATAATTCTAACAATACTATTGTCAAAATAACTAGACTAAGGCATAAGCTGGAAAACATGGAAATGTCTATGAACTATTGGGTATGGAAGAGCAAATAAAGATAACGTTAAAGGCACACCTAATACTAATGAATAATTACTACACTGCACCACACCAGTCACCCTAAAGGTTGATCCCACTCACAGAACTAGAAATTATATAAATAACTTCGTGTACCCCTAGCTGACTACATAGGTGTCGCCTGCCCCTATCTCCGCTAGGTGTACCCCACTACCCACTTGCTTCACTTAGAAATTTTATAAATAACTTCGTGTACCCCTAGCTGACTACATAGGTGCCGCCTGCCCCTATCTCCGCTAGGTGTACCCCACTACCCACTTTCGATCGGCTCCCTACTCGTAGATACCCGTGTTGTCCCCACAGTAGGGTGTATCACTCCCCTAAAGTGGCAACCCGATACAACTTGAGGATACACGGCTTATACCTACACGATGCAACAACGTCTTACCTACCATCCCGGGTCCACACACGCATATGAAACCCGTTGGACTTGCGTTGCCACCGCTACCCCGTTTGGCCTCTTATAGTCAAGTCCAGTATGCGTGTCCCGTCCTCGACTTGGGTCGAGCCCACAAAGATACGTTTGGGTTACTGGTTGAAATGGGCCCCCACAAGCTATCCACCTAAGCTTGTCCCCACTAGTATATCCCACTTAACCCTCTTCTCAGTCATGTTCATTTACATGTGTGTTTGGTTAAGTCTTACTAATCGTATTTCAAATGACACTAAAGGCACCCATTAGATTCCTCATGCCACCCAAGGCACCTACTTAACCCCCATGTCCCACCTCACATGTTTATCTGGTTAAGTATTTCTTAATTCATTCAAGCCATAACCTCATAAAGACTTCTCACATTAGACTGGCATTTATGGCAGCTGGATTTGCCGGGCGGGTCTGGGCAGTCTTACACCATAAAAAAGTCTAACCTCGTGTCTTTACAACTGTTATGCTTTAATTTGGGCCTAGGACCTCTCACATTGGGCTGACATTTGTGACTACTGGATTTGCCGGGCGGGTCCGGGCAGTTTTACGTCACAAACGAGTCCAACCTCGTGTCCTAAGCATTGATTAACACTTATAATCTTTTACCCCAGTTTTAAATATATCCCTATTCAAATCATTAATTAATTCCAATTTTAATGATGTCCATAATTGACTCAATTATGGTCATCCACTTATGGTATGCAAAATCATATCAATTGCACCCCAATTTCTTAATATTAAATCCTTAATATTACCCCTACCCCATGTTATACGTTCGCTTATTCAACGCAAAATATACGTTAGACTCGAATAGTCTAACTCAAAGCACAAAGATAAATTATCACCACATATAGACAAATAAAATAGATCTAATCATAAACGGGGTGAAACTTGCATAAAACTACACATGTCATGGATCTAAAGGTGTCAACTTGTTTGGTTAAATGTCACAATTTACATAATATGATCATAATCCAAATCCATGTATAAACTTGCATATGTGGTTTATGCAACATAATGATGGTGTAAACTAGCATCTAACCCATAGAACTCACACATGTTATAACCAAATTTTAGATCTAAATAGGTGTCATAGGATATGTGAGATTATACATACTAATCAATCTAAACTTGCATAGGTACACATGATTTATCATGTGAATCATCATAGCCCCAAACATATATATATAATCAACATCATGATTGATTAAGCATAAGCTAACTATAACATAAATAATAACTTCATGACTTTGTAACATCGCAACTTAGCATAGAAACTTGCAACATATATAATATCATCATAGCATGATTTACAACATATACGATATCATCATCACATAACATAGGATTTATACATGATAGCATAAGGTTTACAGCAACATGTATGACAATTCACATCATTTTCTTATAATCCATATCACATCTTAATCTAATTAGTTTGCTAATAATCTTGTTAAGATCATCATACTCGCAATTAGAGAAGAAAGAGAGTCTTGATTTGCTTTAGAGTTGAGTAGAATTAGGGTTTTGATTAGCTTTCTTCCTTCTTAGTTGGCGGCGGCTACACTGAGTTCCATGGCGATGGCATGACGGCGGCTATTCTATTTTTCATGTGAATTTAGATTGAGAGACTACCTAGGTATATATAGAGTTTAGGATTTATTTAGACCGTCAAATCAACTCAGAGCTAACCTGAACCGTTAAATTTGCCAACTCAACCCTAAAGACACATCAGCAGCTCAAGATTGGGCTCAGCCAAAACCTGACCGACTGGACCAGGTCGACACCCAGGTCGACTGCGCAGTCGACCTGGTCCCTGGGGTGTCGACTGCCCAGTCGACTCCCTAGTCGACCTGGGTGCTGGGCGGGAAATTTCCCACCTAGCCTGTTTGACTTCGAATTTTAAATTTTAAATTTTCTGAAATCTATTTTGAATTTTCTGAAACTTCCGATGGCCATATCTCCTTCATACGAAGTCCAAATCACGCAAACTCGGACTCTGTTTCAACCAGAATTCCAAGACGAACACAATGGCGCAACCCGTTTCCCACAATTCTCACGTCTGAGATTGGTTATTCTTTAATTTGTGAACATTAATATTAACAGAATTACGGGGTGTTACAGGTATAGTGGCAGAAGGGTTGTGAAGTTGGTCGATTATTGTTTTGGTTTGCTTCTGACATGTGGAACAATTATTGAAATGTGGAAGAGGGAAGTGTGATGAAGTACAGTGATGGGCAGAGGTGGGGAGGTGTTGTGTCAGTATTTAAGATGAGTTGGTTGTTAATTGTTTGAAGTTGTTTTGGATGTTCTCTAGTGAATTGGTGGTTGATAAAGGAGGTGCCGATCATTTTTTGAAACAAAAAGGGAAAGTGAAAAAATGCTACAAATGATTATGATTTGGACAACTTTTTCGTTCGTATGTACATTTTGTGTTGAATCGTTGTATGTATTTTTAAACGGTTATGTTTTTGGTATGAGTTTAGTTGGTTATGTATTTTATTTTGACTGAATACTATGATAATTAATATATATGAACGATTTTGTTTAGTTGTATTTGTTGCATTGATATATGAATCATATTATTATTAATGTATGAATGAATTCTCAACGGTTGGAAAGACTTATAAAAATTACCAAGTCACAACAATAAACATCAGTTGTAGTAGATATTACTATAATTGTTAGCTTATTACAACGGTGTATAACAGTGGTAAAATACACATTTTACAACGGTGTCGCAACGGTGCAAAAAAGTTGTAAAAGATTATAGTCTATTAGAACTTCTTAATAGACGACGGTTGCCCGCCCGTTGTAAAAAGTCTTTTACAACTGTTTTCCACCGTTGTAATATGGTCTTTTTGTTGTAGTGGAATTAACAAGCAATATCTTGAAATTATTTGATCAAATATCTCTCTTTATAACATATTGTGGTATAGAGCAAGGTACTACTTAATCCAGATTCCTTTGAAAATATTACACATTCGGTAACTCAGTCTGTTCTTTCCATCATTTTTATGTCAAAATATATGATGCAGGATTCTTGCTGTCATTTATATATCAAGTTTTTTTAAAGATGTCTCCATATCATTTTTCATGCATATATATTTTCCATAAATTGGCTGCAAACCACTTCTGTTGAATGCCACTGTTCTTGTTAGCTCTACAAGTTCAATTTTGTTGTAATAATTGTTACTACAGATCATAAAAGTATCTTGTCCTTCTAGAATATTACATTGGTCTTTTACTAATTATATAAATGTTTGTTGTTTGCATCTATATATTCTTTTGTAATGTTATTAACCAAAGTTTTACACTGAGAATAACTTATAGATTAAAAAAATTGTGACTTTGTTTGAGCTTACATGCCATTAAGTGCGACAAGCACAATGATGTACAGCAAAAAAAGATAGGTAACTATGATGGATGGAGTGTAAAATCACCTCTCCATATCCTTGCTATGTTCTTTTTTATTATTGACCAAGACCTTTTAATGAAAACAATCACTTACATTGAAATAAAGAGTCATGACCTTCAACATACATATCATTATGTCTAATAAGCATAAAGAGGTTCCTAAAAAGTTAAAAATTTGCAGGAAAAAAAACGTATCATGAAGTTCCTTAGTTGCACCCATGGGCTTCATTAACCAGATAGTAAACTGCATGGATAAAATATGAAATCATTGGGCAAAAGAAGTCAAGTAAACTGCATGGATGAAATAGGAAATCACATCTATTCGTTTATCGAATACATTGATTTGTGCTTTGGTATTGTTACTCATTCTATATAACATTGAAAGAAACACAAAATCATCATATCTCATGCGAGCGTATGTTTGTGCTTTTAAGATAATGTATCCATTTCTCTGTGTTGAGCGTTGTCATTTATAATGTGTTTGAAGCTATGCACTCTTGAATTTGGGATACGCTGGCCTTCTTACTACTAGTTGTTATAATCTTTTGGGCTTTACCAACCGTATGTTTGGGAGTATTCAAGGTTGAATGTTTCGAACACAGTGATGTCAAAGCGAAAGGTGTCTTGCATAATCAATTTTTTGTTTTTAAAATAATAATTATGTCAATATATCCAATCCTGTAAATTGCTATTTCAGTTGAATCAATTAGTCATGGAAAGGTGGGTTGATGGCTAGGATGATCCACATTTGTTGACGCTGTTTGGATTAAGACGTCGTGGAGTTTCTTCGACTGTTATTAACACTTTCATTTGTGGAATGGAAATCACAATAAGGTTTGGGTTCATCATAAAAATATTTGTAAATAGCATTATTTAGGTTTCCCAAAGTTTTCTCATGGCTGCATTAATGGCTGACATATACATATCATCATTGGTTTTCTCAATGGTTAGCGTTCATCATATAAAATCATCATTTTTGCATTATTTAGGTTTCTCAAATATTTGGCTTTGTTATCTTTTTATGATAGAAAGATATCAAGTTATTTCAAATTCATAAGCTGTATGTTTTCCTATTTATGTTTGTACTCAGCAAAAGCATATCTATTTATGTGTGATGTATGTTTTCCTATTTATGTTTGTACTTAGAAAAAGCATATCTATTTATATGTGATCTTTAAGCTATTTACTTGATTGAAGGATATGCCGTTGTAAGGATTGGTTTTTGATTATTGATGCATGTATCACCTTAGTGAAAATTTTTCCATTGCAACTTGTCATTTTTTTTCTTCTTCTAAAAACGAGTGCATTTATATTTTGCATGCACTCGTGGAGGAGGGACAAAAACATAAAGAAAGCAAACACGTGTGACCTTGTCAATGATTTTACCTCTAAAGTTTTTGGAATGTGATGAGTGCATTTATATTTTACAGTTTGGACATGATATTATGGTATTTTGAAATCAGAAGCATGTAGCTCAAATTTGAGTAGATATGGAAGTGTACTAAATCTTATATTGAATCGATATGTTGAATTATATATGTGTATTGAAAATCACAAAGATATGTTATATTCATTTGTTTTGAGAGTTTTAATATTAATCGTGTAAAAAATAGAGAAGAACTTAATTTCGTATTGTGATGCATATAAGTGTTAGCAATTTATGTATACCAACATTTATTAGAGTTAGTAGGATTATGATACTGACATTTATAAGTGTTACCATATTTTATAGTTTCAACATTTATAAGTGTTAGCAATAAATATGTTTGTAACTCTTATAAATGTTACCATATCTTATGGTTCCAACATTTATAAGTGTTAGCAATGAATATGTTTGTAACACTTATAAGTGTTAGCAGTTACTCTATTTGTAATATTTATAAGTGTTAGAAGTAACTCTGTTCGTAACACTTATAAGTGTTACAGAAATTCCTCACACGCCGTTGGTGACACATAAAAGTGTTACAGAAATGATTTGTAACACATATACTTATTGGGAATCCATTGTTTTGGTGTAGTGGAGTAGGGGACAGTGCAGTGGGGAGTGTTACGTCGGATCATGGGAATTTCATGTGGGAGGGAAAACACGGTAGGAAGAAGAACATGAGGAAATAGGAGGAGACATGCATGCGCATGCTACAGGTGGAAATAGGGGTTGATGCTTTCTGTTTCTACATGGACTCATAACGAAAAAAAGGAAACTGAAAGAAGAAACAAGGAAATTGGCTGAAAAACAACAAATAAACGAGGGGATGAATGAGCGTGAGGGAAAGAAGATGTGCAAGGCACTGTTAAATACAAAAGGAAAGTATCGACCCGCGTTTCTGATGGTAAACATATTAAACTTAAGTTTAAATAATTTTAATGGATTAAGGAATTAGTTTTTTAATTAAATTATATTAATTGTAAAATTAATAACTTGTTCATATATATATACAGAATTCAACGATTGAAAACACGTTGGACTCGCATCGACGAGCGCAACGTCAGGGAACAGATATGGCAGCTACTGGGATTTTCAATTAAATTAAATGTCAGTTTAATTTAATTAAACCAAACCATTTCCGCAAAAAGGAGTCAAGGTGAGCTAAACTCACTTAGTGTTCCCCCTTATATTTTATATAAGTTGGGTTTGTTTGTTTGTGTGTTATGGATGATATTTATTGGATGATTACTGAATTATATATTCATATATTTACGGAACAGTTGAGTTAAACGTACGTTTAACTTAATAAAATCGTTTTGTATAACGATTGAATCCAACTGAGGTAATTTATCTCAGTAGTTACGTTTATAATAATATAAACGTTATAATTAAATAATTGGATGTTTGAATTACTATTGTTTGCTGATTATTAATTGTTACCACCCATTATTGACTGTTATTTTTAAGTTGTTCACTTCATCTGCTTAGATGGAAAATGAATAATTATTTAGCAAAATAGAACTGAATTATTCAAATTAAGGTAAACCATTATTTTGTAGGGAATAACAGGTTGGAGGAATCCAACATAATTCCTCACTTATATCGATAATTTATCAATGCGTTTAATTGTGATTATTTAGATGTGACATGGGTGGATATTTCACAGTTTGGTACTGTAGTAGACATTTGCCTCTTTAGTACCGTCAGATAAAGAAAAGATTTTTTTGAAATTGATATCAAATCAATTTCGAACAATTTCGAAAGATATAAACATATTTGTACATGGATTTGAAATACAGTTTGGATCATAAATGTAACTATCAAAGTTTAACTTATTGGTTTAAATTATTTAAATTAACAGAAATATAAGATATAATTAAGTGAACAGTTAAACGATAAAATTATCGTAATTAAAATGTGTAAATAGTGTGTAAAGGTCGTAACAGCCGTAGAGGAAGTTTAAATTGATTTCAAAATATTGAAATGGAATAACTGAATCGTAGATATACGAGAAGGTATAAAAGAGCTTAAGGAATGATAATAAATAATCGTTTAAAACTGACGTTGTTTTAAAGTATACGAAATAGGATTTAATAACATTTCGTGAATAAGATTAACGAATCAACGGATTTGGAAACGAGCATCAATTTGGAAATGGGATTTCAGGTTTTTAAATGGAATCGGATTTGACATATGAATATGGATTTATAAATGGAATTGAGATTTACAAATTGAATTTGGTTTGAAATGACAAACATGGATTTATAATTGGAATTAACCCCGACAGCTGGAATGGATAATTAAATCAAGATTTTCCAAATATAGTATAACTGGGTAAACGAATATGAGTTGATTTATATGTGAAAGAGTGATAAAATTAATTCCAAGTATAACGAAAAGGATAAGCAAATTGAGAAGTTGGGAAATGATGTGAAAGGGTTAAGATAAGTTTATTCCGAGGTTTGGAATGTTGTATTCCGAAGTTTGGAATGTTTATTTGGTTGAAGTATTATTCCGAAGTTCGGAATGAGATATTATGAAGTTCGAAATGTAAATTGAATGTGAGAGCCGCGAAATGAAATTGAATTATAAGTTGTCACTAATGAATTGCAAATGAAATTTGTAAAGGAAGTTTAAGTTTTGAAAAGAGAATTTGTAACATTTGTTACAAACGATAAATTAGACTATTTGGTTATAAACTGAAGATCTTTTTAAAGAATCATTATTCCATTTTAGATAACAAATAAGTTGCCAGTAATGAATCGGAAAGGGTTTGATAAGTGGAAGTAAAAGGATTGGAAATATAACCTGTACCATTTGATATAGAAGTTAAATTAAATTATCTTGATTAATAAAATACAAGCTCTGTAAAAGATATCAAATTAAGATTTGAAGAGATATTCATATAAGATTTGTTAAGAATGTTTATATACGATTTTAAATAAATAAATGGTGATTATTGCGAATGTTAGAAAAATATGGATAAAGAGATATTGAAGAAGTTTATAAAAGGACTCGAATTATAATTAAATCGAGACTCGTGTATTATATAACGGATTTGTAAAGTATTGAAGGGAGTTATAAATAAGAGTTTTACTTAATAAATTAAGTAAACGTGATTGAGATTTTAAATAAAGGAAAGTGGAGGTGTTAATAAACTTATATCTATTCTGAAGATATGAATGGTATTAGTCAAGGTCTGAGAGGTAAATAGAGTACCCCAACTTGAGTAATTTCATGATTATCCAAGGATGGTATTAGTTTATAAACGAGAGGAGTTAAAGAAATATGAGCTAGGATTTCCGTAAATGATTTTATAAACTGTATTGGAAAAGTTTATAAGTTGAATAAATAATTTTACTAATATTCTTATTCGAAAATGAGAAGTGAATGTGATAATCCAAATATTGGAAGATATTAAGAATATAACTAACAGACGGTTAATTAAAGAGGCTAAATGATGTTGGGTACTTAATCTGCGAATTCATTTTATGGATGAATGGTTGTTTGTTTAAGTTTATTTGATAGTTAAATAACCGACTATCAAATCTGGCCTAGACGCTTATTGGTATGGAACGACCAGAATCGAATCTATATTCGAAAACCATTCCGACCAAAAAATACGTGAAGATATCAGAAGATAATCGAGATAGAGCATTGAAGACCATGGATCTTCATAAGAGGAAGAACTACTGATAATCTCTGTTTTAGCGGCCAGAGATAAACTACGGTTCTGTCGTGGTTGAAATCTACGGATTGCAAGGACTACTAGCTACTAATCCTTGGGGTGATACCTATGTAGGATGTGGTAGGAGGGTGCCTTCGGTTCATCCTGTTCCTGGATGACTTGTATGTACGAATGTTTGACAGAGTATTTCCAATGGGTCACGTACATTGATTTCTTCAAACGTGTCATAGTTGGGTAGCTCCCAACTAGGGTATTTTTGTAGGCATCAATTAGTGATATCCAGCGGATCTGATAATGTGGCATTCAAAGCGAATAAATGACCAGATGTTCTAAGAAGATTATACCATCTAACCTCATCAACCGGGAGTGGCACAAAACCGGGTAGGCAAGATGACTAGGGTATATCATTACCTGATCTGGAGAAATCAAATGCCTTCGGTTGTCCCTTTTATTTTTATATGTATGCTATTGGTTCGGTTGGCTGGCCCCCAACCGTGGTGATGATATATTCGGTACTCTCAAGAGAAATGAGGGGCTGGTCATGTGTAGCCGGGTTGCAAGACGTTCTTGGTGAACCCCCAATGTATTCATCTCCGGAGGTACATTGTCGGGAAGGTGGTACCATACCTTACCAGGAAATCCATTCTCCAATAAGCGCTCGCGGTTTTGATTGTATACTATATATGTGGAGCGTGAGATGCAAGCGTTCTGCTAGATTCTATTTATTTGATTTAGACACTATTATAATATCAGAAGAATATCGATTTCAAAACTGTTTTGGGTTATAGTAAGGTAAAAACCGTCCATATTTATGTGTGGATTTGGTCTTACTATTATCCTTTCTTTTGAAAAGATTTTTGACTTTAAAATCAAGTTGTGTGATACCTTTAAACTTAGTGTGTTTTCTCACTCTGGTTCACCAGACTAACCCGGTGTTTGTAATGCTCGGGTTAGACTGGGATGTACAAGTTCAGGTTATCGGATGATGCGAAATCCAGAGACAAGCCGAACGAGTCCAGATGTATGATAATATATATTCCGCTGTGTGATTGTATAAAAGGACAGATTATTATAACTGTCCAGGTGTGTGATGTACTCTGATGACCGTAAGTATATCTCCAAGCTCTCAATAAAGATTTATTTCTATATTATATTTTGTTCTACTGCGATGTGAGACTCTATGTTTTGTTGGTTCTTCTTCTTTTTCTATTCTAATATTTCTTTCTTTCTTACCTCATCCTCTAATTTCTTTCTAATAACATTCCAGTGTTTTCGGTGCTTGCATAGTCGACATGGTGTTTTGGCGTCGATTTTCGAGGTCGAAAATCTTTGGGTCGTTACATTAAAAATCGAATTTTAAATATAATTGATTTTTAATAGGAGTAAATCATAAATAAACAAATTAAAAAGAAGGAGGATCGGGAAGCTACTGGATTATTTTGAAATTACAGAATTGAACGTCGTGGTGTACTTTAAGTTTATTAAAATTAGAATACATGTTTAAATAAAATTAATTAATAAATTTTCAAAGAATTGGGTTAATATATTGTTATCCAAGATCAAATATGTTTATTTCGAGATTAGGCGTCAAAATCATCATTGATTTGTTATTGTTATGATGGATGATTGTTGTTAATTTTTCTATTATGCTATGAAATGAGTAGATAAGTTAAAATAAAACGCTGACACGTTTTGTTGTATTTTAATCATCTTGTGCTAATTATTGTTCAGAAATCAGAATTGATGTTTATACGTGTAAAATAAATTAAATTGACAAGTCATGTAAACTAAATATGGAATAATTTGTATAAATAGTTTTACTTCCCTACACTATTTAAATTGATAGTTAAAACACCGACTATCAAATAAATATTCCTTACGTGTTAGTTTGAAGAGTCCTGGACAGGAACTGGACTCAAACCCACTTCTAACCGAATTTACGTAAACTAACGTGCAGGGATGTCTATATGATCTAAAAAATTGAAGACCATAGATCTTCGTAAGCGGAAGAACTACTTGATAAATTTCTCTGGGTAGCTTCTAGGGTTATTTCAATAGTGATTCTATCGTGATTGAGATCTTCGGAGTACAAGGACTTCTCGCTACTGATCTATGGGGTGATACCTATATCGGATGCAGTAGGAGAGTGCCTTTGGTTTATTCTGTTCCTGGATGACTTGTGTGGACGAATGTCTGACAGAGTATTTCCTAAAAACTACGTACATTGATTTTATAAATATACCAAGTTGGTGGCAAAGAAGGACACTTCTTTTACACCCAGAGTATAATTGTGGATGTCAATTAGTGATTTGATAGATCTGACAATGTGGCATTCAAAGTAAACGGTGGCCAGATTTTCTAAAGGTGAATTTTTAACCTCAAGCCTCATGAACCGGGAAATGACAAAAATCATGAAGGCAGCATGGCTAAGTGTGTCGCTCATAATTAGGGTGTATTATCACCTATCTAGAGAAAATTCATTCCTTCTTTAACCTATCCATGTTGTCCCTTTTCAAGAAATGGTTGCAACCATTGGTGATGTAGATTCGATACACTCAAGCAAAATGAGTAGGGGTGGGCACGGTTTGGTTCGGTGCGGTGTGAAGCTCAAACTGCTTCTGCACCACATCAAACGGTTGATCAAAAATACAAACTATTATACTAACCGTTCAAACGATTCGGTTTCGGTTCGGTTTCGATGTAATACGTTCCGGTTATGGTTCGATTCGGTTTGAAATCGTATTAAGTATGAAACAAGAAAATTACTTCCATCCACAATCAATTTATGATTGAATGATGTTGTGTCACCTGAAGGTTAAAACACATAGTGTTTTCTTGAATTGATATAACTACAACAGACGTTGAAAATAGAATATATATCGTTAAATTAAAAATTAGACAGGAATTTGTTAATTTTTTTATTATAATATTGTCGGTGTACCTATGCGGTTCGGTTCGGTTTAATATGGTTTGGTAAAAGTTCAAATCGCAATCGAACCGTATCATTGCGGGTCGGTTCAGTTTGGGTTGTTCGCTTTAGAGAGAGAATCCGATGCGGTACCGCTATTGCGGTTCGGTCTGGGCGGTTTCCGCATTGCGGTGCGGTTTATGCCCACCCCTAAAAATGAGTGGTCGGTCATATGTGGTCGGGTTGCAATATGTTCTGGTTGAACCCAGAGTATTCCCCTCTAGAGATGGACTATCAGAAAGTGGTTCCATACCTTGTCATAGTTGGAAATCCATTACCCAATAATCGCCCGTAATTTAAATTGTATACTATGTATGTGGAACATGAGATGCAAACGTTCCACTAGATTGCTATTTACTTGATTTAGACACTATTATAATATCAGAATAGTTTTGATATTAAGAATGTTTTGGGTTTCATAAGGTAAAAACCATCTGTGTTTATGTGTTGATCGGTCTTATGAATTATCTTTCATTTCAAAAGGACTTTTGAACGTTAAATCAAACTGCACCAGTCCCATGACTGACCCAAAGTTTATTTTTCTGTGTTTTCCCTAAACTCTTGGGTGCCCAAATTTGTATGGGAAGTCAAGTAGTTCAGGATTTTACAGATACACTTGGAGGAGCTTGGAGGGGGAGGCTTCAATAGTAGATATAGAGTTTATTTCCGTTGTGTTGTATATATATTATACTCTGATGATATGTAAGAATGAATATAGTTTTGTATTCCAAGTATTGTTATATAACATATTTTATTCAGTTCCGCTGTGAGATTCATGTTTACTCTGATTCTGTTGTGTTTCGTTCTTCTTTTTCTTCTATTCTAACTTTCTTTCTATTTCTCACTCTCTAACTTCTTTCTATTAACAATCTATCAAATTTTGATGCTTGATTTGTCAATATTTGATACAAGATATGTATTTGTGTCGATTACCAAGATCGGAACTTTTCGGGCCGTTGCAGCTGGTATCAGAGCAATGGTTTAGTAATAACTTTGGCTCTGCGGTGTGACTCAAGAGAGATGGGGTTAGTATTACCCTATATTGAGTTTGAGTGTATATATAAGCGTGTATCTGTAAGTTGATATAAAAACTATTTCATATTATGTTGATTGGTTTATCGAGTAGATTACGAATCCTGATCGATACAGGATTGCAAACTATATGATAGGTGTTTCTTTACTCTTGAACGGGGTAATTCGACATAGTATTGTTTTAAAATTTGGGTAAATGAAACAATTTTACCTAAAATTATATTTTGATATAAAAAGAATAATTTTCTGAAATTATTGTAAATGGTTGTGTTAATTGCTACCGTAATCTAGTAACAGATTATAACATTAAGATGGTTATATAAAACCAAGTGGAATTGTATAAGAATAAAATATACAGATGAGATGAATCAAAATTAAATTCAAACTGGAGGTTGAATTTAAAATCCCAGAAAGTTAGAAAGATATTTTCAGGAATATTATAAAGTATTGTGACATTAATTTAGTTAGATTTGGATGAAAATCATTTTAAATGACTTTGAAAGAAATATAGCACTAAACTCACTTCAGTTGCTAGGAAATGATATTGAAAATGAATGCAATATCAATAATATTTATTTTTGAGTTTCTAAGTGACAGATTGCTACCTTGAAAAGATTTTTGATTAAGATTGTTTAAAGAAAATAAATTGTCTTGGGAAATTCAAAGATTTGAATTTACAATAGAGTTAATATATGTGATTTCAAACTGATTTAATATAAACCGGGAATTTGGATTTAGGAACTTGTATTTTTAGATAGAACGAGTCAAGTGGATTGAATTGAATGGACTTGAGTTGACTGAGGTTAAGTTGAATAGACTTGAAATAGGTAAGTTAATCTGGATTGGGGTTTAAAAAGAAAATTTTAAGCAGGTAATATGTTTGAACAGGTTTGATTCGAAATAATGAAGTAAGTAAGTTTTGGGATTATTTTCCGAAATATAATCAGGTGTTTTTTCTTAAAATAAGGAAATTGGGTAATACAGTTTGATAAGAGATAAAAATATGGAGTTAAGAAATTAGAACCTAACTGAAAATCGGTTAAGATAAATGATTTTCTGATTGTTGATCTGATGTTGGTTTTGGTCTTCAGGGTCGATACTAAGAGGATTATTTTCTTACTAGTTTACGGTTAGGAACTGGTGAATGTGGAGAATAGTGATGTGTGAATTTGAAATGGAAATGTTTTCCAACTGTAATAACAGATATTTATGGCCATGGAAATGGATATGTTTGATATGAGTCCATGATTTTTGAATATAACTGGAATCTCCTTATACTCTTTAATTTCGAGGACGATTTTTTTAAGGGGGGTAGATTGTAACGACCCATTTTTGGATTAGTTTTATAATTTGTAATGTATAAATTATAATATAACATTGATAAGCTCAAACCCATATGAAATAGAAAAATTATTTTTAATATCTTAAGTATATATTAACTTATCATATTCTTATATAATCAAGTATATGTGTTTAAACACTATCGTTTCACATGTAAATACACATAGGACGAACATGACTTCAAATACAAATATGACAAGTGAATTATAATATTTGCCTTAATTAAAATATATAAGTGAATATATATGTAGACAAGTTACTTAAATCAAAACATAGAATTTAAACTTGATTTGTCCATTTACATATAAATAAATGCAATACATTTATATCTAAGATTGGTTTTTAATATGGCACATTGGATAAAAACAAGTGTGTAAATGAAACTACTAAAAAGCAGAATAAAATGAAGTGAAAATCTGAAAGGAAAGAAAATAATGTGACACGAAAGAAGTTATAGCCTGCTATATATATATATACACATGAATTGACAAATGAAACCATAGGCATATGTAGCCTAGACATTGCATTGAACAGAGGATAAAAGTAAACAACTCAACACGAAGATATATGACTGCAATGTGATATCCCCTATGTTAAACAACCCTAGCTTAGATTGAAAGGAGAAATGGTAGCCGAAGTACACTAGATATTGAAAGGAAATCGAGCCATTAATCAGATTGATTTTGCCTTTAAGGCTAAATTTAATTATATATATATATATATATTGGGTACACATGTACAAATTCTACAAAAATAACATGACATGGCTAATTTACTTAAGAGCAAAGTTAAGGACAGCAATAGAGTGTCCAATCAAAAACAATATCACCTCGGTTTTTAGCTACAACCTACTCTATATCCCGTATAAACTAGCCAACTTAAGCCTGAGATCTTCCATCTATAAGTACACTTAGACTTCACACCATTCACACACCAGTTCACTGAAAATCAAAAGAAAATAGTACATCAACTTAGAGCAAAAACTTTGAAACAATGGCCAAGGCTGTGGACAAAACTCAACTGGAATCAAAGCCTGGAGAAGAGGAGAAAACATATACAAAAGTTGGAATGTAAAATAATGGCAGGAGCAAGTCTGGAAAACAGAGGATTTAAGGATCTAAGAAACATACCAAAAGACAGTGAACCAATGACCGTAGCAGGCCTGAAGTAATAGCAAGACTATATATTACTGTGAGTAAACTCTAATTTTCTTAAATTCATTTTTAGAGATTGTATAAGAATCATATTCATACATATGTCTACATTAAGTTGTTTCTGACTGCATAACACCTTATATACATGATTATTCATGTTGATTTAAATCAAAATAAAAGAAACCAATATACTAAGAACATAAACCTGAAATGTGAATAGCAAGCAATAGTGAATAGATTAGTGAGTGAACCTCCTAAAATTCCTTTACTGTCTTATATAAATTCTAGTGCATTCAAGTTATGTATGTGCTAAAATATTCTTATAATATTTGATTCAGTATTGATGATTGGTTGAAGGATTTATATATGCACATAATATTAATATGACTTGAGTTTTAAGAACCTGAGAAACAAAAATACAAACCAGAGTATTCGGTTGTTGAGTGATTATAATAAGGTTTATGACTCATGCTATAATACAATGAAATGATGATTGAATCTAACATTATATTTACTACTATGATTTTGCCATGTCAATTCCTCCATAGCAACCTGTACATTTTAGAAATAGAGTGCTTCTTGCATTTTTTTCTTCCACACAAATCTATCAAATGCTTCCAAAACAATAGGATATGACTCCAATATATTCCAGACTAAGATTGTATTATGATTTGAGGTTCAAGGAAGGCATGCACGATCATGTTGAATCATGTCATAGATTTGGGCATTAACGTTAAATCTGGTTTCATTCTTGATAACAAATGGGGTTGCTTAGGGTACATACAAAATCAAACAATGATCGTGCCAAAACTTGACAGTTCCGCCAAAGCCAACTGTTTTTTTATATAAGGACATAATCAGCTCTCAGGTTGAAAATACTACACCACGTCATCATTGATAATAAATTCACATTCGAGGATATTATTAAGATGTGAAATGGATAAATTAATTATGCGAAATCTACAAAAGACCCTTATGTGATCATGTTTAAACTATAATAGCATATACAGTATAAAATGTGTGCCAGCAACACTTAGTCCGTCGGCAAGTTTACAATATATATATATATATATATAAACTTAGGTGATATTGCTCCGTTGAAAGGCTCGATTCGGAGAAAACTGCATCTCCGAATGGGCACAGCTGGGTTGCGCACCAGTGGATTCGGAGGGTAAGGTCGTCGACCAGCTAGAGGCAAAGATGGTGTTGATCAGTGGAGTATGGAGGCGGCGTGAGAAGTATAAGTGGTGATGGTTAAAATTGTAAGTTTCCGCTGTAGCTTCAAATTTCGAGATAGTGGGTCGTCGGGTTTTCTGGTGATGGAGCGAAGTCGGGATGATGGAATGTGATTGGTGGGGATTACTAAAACGTGTGGGCGGTGCTGGAATTGGTTGTTCATATGCACAGGTGGTGATCAGTGCACAAGGAATAAGAAGAATTAGGTAGAAGAGAAGAAGAATGAGCAAGGTAAAGGAATGGTTGAATTAACCTAAAGTCATGCATTTTCTTCAGCCATGTGACTGAATACAAGAGTTTAATGAGAGTTTTTGGAGTATGTATGGATATCATGAATACAAACTTGTTTCTATGCACAATGAGTAAATAATTAAATTCTATTTGCATGGATATCATGAAGGTGAACTGCATATTTATTTCTTACTATTTTATCGAAACTTCACTTATTAATACTACTGTGAAATATAACATATCATCACCTTTAGTCAAATTACAATATTAAGACTTTAATTTGTATGATTTGAATATATATATATATATATTATGGATTAACATTCAAATATTGTAAGGTGATTCAGTGGGGATGGTTTTCTTTCCTGTAGAACTTCAGTTTACATATTGAATATTCGATATGGTAGAGCAATAGAATTTCGAGTGGTGGAGTTGAGTTCGGGTGAGGAAACATGACTTGCAACGACTGTCAAGGGGGTGGGATCATTGGTGATGTGATTTTTACTCATTTTGATGAAGGAGATAGGTTTGGGGATGGAAATCTCTTTTATGGGAAAGATGCAGGGGTCGTGATGATCAATGGAAGGACGGTGCAAGTGCATTATGCACACGGTACACAGAATCAAGAAGAACAGTCGAAGAAATAGGTAAGAAGAAGATTGGGATGAAGAAAGAAGGAATCGACTTGTGCTGATCCAGTTTTTGAGTAAGCCAAGAACGTGATTTCAGTTGATTCAATCATTTGGCATGGCAAGTTAGAGAGAACAGAACAAAGGGAGAAGGAAGAGCAGATCGCTCTGAGCTGATTAACATTTTTAGCTCGACAAGACTATGATTCTTCACGTTTCAAACATTTGGCATGACAAAAACAAATGGGAAGTTGTGGCAGAAATTATTAGCGATCAAAGCAGTGTGATCATTGTGTTTTTAAGCAACTCGACTGGAAGAGAAATAGGGTAGAAGCATAGTTGTTGGGCTGATTTCGGGAAATGGGCTTCTGGCCCGATAGAAATTAAAATTAGTAAATGTTTGTTTTAAAAATTTAACCTTTCTTTTTATTATTTATATAATACAAAAAGGAGTGAATTCACCGAAACGTTTTACAGTGAACGACGATTTAAATTAGGATATGTACATGAAGTAGTAGACCATGTTGAGCTTAGGGAATTTGTGTTATTTAGTTAATCAAATTTTAAATATAATTGATTTTTAATAGGAGTAAATCATAAATAAATAAACAAATTAAAAAGAAGGAGGATCGGGAAGCTACTGGATTATTTTGAAATTACAAAACTAAACGTTATGGTGTAGTTAAGTTTATTTAAATTAGAATACATGTCTAAATAAAATTAATTAATTAATTTTCAAAGAATTGGGATAATATATTGTTATCCAAGATCAAATATGTTTATTTCGAGATTAGGCGTCGAATCATCATTGATTTGTTATTGTTATGATGGATGACTGTTGTTAATTTTTCTACTACGCTATGAAATGACCAGATAAGTTAAAATGAAACGTTGACACGTTTTATTGTATTTTAATCGTCTTGTGTTGATTATTGTTCTGAAATCAGAATTGAGGTTTATACAAGTAAATCAAATTAAATTGACAGGTCATGTAAATTAAATATGGAGTAATTTGTATAAATAGTTTTACTCACCTACATTGTTTAAATTGATGGTTAAAACACCGATTATCAAATAAATATTCCTTACGTGTTAGTTTGAAGAGACCGGAATAAGAACTGGATTCAAACCCACTTTGAACTGACTTTACGTTAACTAACGTGCAGGGATGTCTATGTGATCTAAAGAATTGAAGATTGTAGATCTTCATAAGCGAAAGCGCTACTTGATAAATTTCTCTGGGTAGCTCCTAGAGTGTTTTAGATAGTGATTCTATCGTGATTGAAATCTTTAAATTACAAGGACTTCTTGCTGTTGATCCGGATACCTATATTGGATGCAATGGGAGAGTGCCTTCGGTTCATCTTGTTCTTGGATGACTTGTATGGACGAATGTCTGATAGAGTATTTCCTAAAAACCATGTATGTTTATTTTACAAATATACCGAGTTGGTGGCAAAGAAGGACACTTTTTTTCCCACTAGATTATAATTTTGGAAGTCAATTAGTGATTTGATGGATTTGACAATGTGGCATTCAAAGTAAATGATGGACAGATGTTCTTAAGGTGAATTTTTAACCTCAAGCCTCATCAAATGAGAAATAACAAAAATCGAGCAGGCAGCATGTGTTGGATCTAGATTAACCCTAAAGGGGGTGTGAATAGGGTTTATCACAAATTATCGCGGAGTTTAAATATTACGGGACATTAAAATGTTCACAGATCACAGAATGCAGCAGAACTAAAAATACAGAAAGTAAATAACACACGATATACCCAGCTTCAGCAAAATCCTGCATACTGCTGCATTCCTAATGTTTCTAATAGGAATTAATAATAGATCCCGCTTACAGACACTGTAAACTCGCACTCCCTGCTCCTGTACTAACCCTACGCTCAAAACCCTAGACTTATCGATATCCCCTCGACCATATTTTCCCGAATTACAAACCCATGATCTATAACCCTAGTTTTTACAGACTCTAGTAAACTGCCAGCTAAACCCTAACTGGATTCCCTCTAGATTTTATAGACTCTTGAACTAATTGACGGTTTGCAAAACAACGTATAAGAAACAATACAAATAAAAATTCAAACAATGAAACCCTAGGGGATTAAAAGAATAAAGGTTATCCCCATTTTCAAATTAACTCCTCAATGTTGGCCGGCCCATTTCATTTTGCGTTGCACCCATCTCTTTTGCCATTTGACCCGGTCAATTTGCTTCTTGGAAAAAAGTATGGCGGCATTCTCAAAACTAGGGTTTCTAATCGTTGGCTCCAAATTGAATTAAGGCTTCTAAAAGAGATGAAGAATTGTTCTTCGGGACTCTTGATGCTCTCTCAATCGATTGACTGTCTTGAGTTGCGGTCGAAAATCTTATGTAAGTTCTTTGAATTTGATTTGATTTTTTGCTTTGAATTGTTGGGTTGATTTTCGATAATTGTCTGTGATGAATTGGTGTGATTATTTATAGGATTTAGGAAATCCTAAATCAACACTCTGATTTCCATATGTCTCGATCTGACTTTCATGGTTTCCCTTTTTGATTGCGCTCGACTAAAGCCGTGAATTTGTGATTGAATATTGCTGAAAATAACTGCTTTCTGGCCTTGAATTCACATTGTTATTTCTGGAAAGAGATCTTGCCTGTTTTTAATTGTTGCGTGATTGATGTTGTGAATCCAGACACAAAAATAAAACTTATGGAATTTGAAATTTTCCTCTTTACATGAGTAAACGCAGACTTAATTCTTGAAAACAATTCTTGACCCATTTGAAAAAATAGTGTTGACCGTTTCTGGGAAGAATTGATTTCTTGCTTAAAGAAAATCTTTTTTGTTGCCTTGCTCGATGTGACAACCCCAAAACCCCATACGACGGTGGCAAGGGTAATCTTTGGAATATAATACATAAACAGATAATAGCAGAACAAAAATAAATAAATACACTAGATAATGTACAAGAGAATACACTGGATAAACATAATAATCAGAGTTACACAGTATACAGGATTATAGTTAGTACAAATACAGTTCAGCTATACATAAATGTCTACAGCGGAAAATAAAACATAATATGTACAATAGGAGCTGAACAACATAAAAAGAGATAAATGGTAAAATCTATCTTCAGCTCCAGCTATCCGAAAAGAGCCTGCTAAAACCTAAATACAAGGCTGTCCGTGTAGAAATAGGGGCACCCAAGTTTGCAAGTGAAACAAACTACGAGTCAGTCATGGGACTGGTATGAGAAATCTACTTAACTTACTTTAATATATGGCCAATCACAGGACTACGCCACTTTCGCGGAACGGGTTTACTCTATTGGATTGCCAGTGCTTTAAAACAAGTAAATCTTTTAAACATCGCAATGCTCTTTATAAAAATGAAGCCATTATAAGACTCAGTCCCCATAACACAATGCAACACAAATCGGAGGATAGAGTTTTACCTTATAATAAACAAAATATGCTTGATACGAATAAAACAAAAGCATTTGATATTATTACTAGTGTTTATATGTTTCAAAAACAATTTCAAATCATAAGTATCAATCATAGACGACACGGGTACCACATATCATGTTGCCATATATATATATATATACAATCAAAACTGCACGGTGTCGTATTTGGAAATTGGATTTCCATCATGAACCAAGGCAAAAGATAGTCCTTACTGAATTCGAGACTCTCTAGCCCGAGCCTCAGGCAAGTACTCAGTCAAGCCTTAGGAGCCACAGGGCCGGTCCGCTGATGTGGATTAAAATGCCTGAACACTGTGTTTCCCCGCCTTTTGGGGCGTAAATGAGTCCTATGACTCCATCGGCTTCACATAGTCACTGATATATCCGAGGCGTCTCGCAATTCAACAACCACATAGGTGAAGACAATATAAATGTCAGGTCTGGTAGGTCACTGACACCACCCTAGCTAGAAAGAAACGCATGTCCTCCTTGGATCCTTCTCCCGTTTCTGGTCCGTACCGGGGTGTGAGGCTCGCGAATCAACATTATACACAAAGTTATGCCACACAGGCCGCGCTTTGATCATCAACCACAAGACTTTGCTTTTCAACAAAAGCCTTGATCATCTGCCACTTAGGCATGCCACACATGCAATTCACTCCATGCGACTGATCTCTATCTATAAATAACCTCTGAGCTCGTATGTCTCAGAGAAGGGCGTTAAGCAAGAGAATAAATTCTCCGCCGCCAAACAGATATATATTTAATAAAGATCAATCAGCACAAAGCAAAATCCAATGTCAGACACACAGTCCATTTACAAGTTCGTTCTGGGTCTGAATGAAACCGGAGGCACTTAATACCTCGCATATCCGTACAATCAATAAGTACGTCCGGACGGCTACCACTTCAGCCCCTTCAAGGTAGCTACTCCTATCATGAGCATCAGTAGCACCCCTCCATTCAACGTGAAGATCATAGGTCTTGCACCGTCTTCATATCTTCGACTTCTAACCGTCGATCATTTATTTGAAATGAGAATTAACTCGGCCTTTTCAAATAATTCACGTATATTTAGAACTTCAAATCAATTCATTTCAATGGTTAAATTATTCAACATCACTAATTCTGTTCTTTAATGTAATTTTCATGCCAAATACATTCAACCATCAAATATCAAATAAACCAAGCAAATTCAGTTTATTTCCATTCCATATCGTTTATTATATTTTATCACGATTTATCGCTATTTTTATTGATAAAAAAATTGCTAATTCATTCAAACGACGCTTCAGGCCATAACGTGGCCGTGGCGCTGGTTTTCTTCAGATTTGATTTACATCTGTATGAAAATCTAACCGTTGGATCTTCACAAATTTTATATCACTAGAAAGATCTTTTCAAAACGAATCCAACGGTTCCAGTTTTGGGAAAATCCGACGGTCGGACCTCCTGGTACAGTCGTTTGAAGTTACGAATTCAAAATACAATCTGCAGCGTCGTTATTCGATTTAATTTAATTATATTTATATATAATCGATTCTGGCGCTGTTTTTCTTCATATTTGAATTAATCGTTCCAGACAATCCAACCGTTGGATCTTCACAAAGTGGGTGTCGTTGGAAAGATATTTCCAAAGAGAACCCAATGGTTTCGATTTCGGGAAAATCCGATGATCGGATCTCCTGGTACAATCGTTTGAAATCACGATTTCAAAACACGAGCTGCAGCTTCCTTATTCGATTTATTTTAATTATATTTATATACATATATAAATATAATTCATTCTTCGATTTCAAAACCCTATTCACTTCATATATTTGATAAAAATGATATTTTTATCCAATAGATATTTATTTCAACACATCACTATTTTTAACAGTTCACATATATCATAAAAATGTGATTTTTATTGTAAAACAGTTTATTTGAAAACACGATTATTTTATATATTTCATACATAAGGTAAAGATGTTGGTGTTAAAACAATTTATTTAAAACACTAATGTTTTATATAGTATATATATATATATATGAAAATTGTTATTTTTATCTTTTAAAGAATTTATTCAACACATGAATTTCTATTCAACACATGAAAGTAATTCTAACACATGAATATTATTGAAAATTTTGGCAGCATAACGGCACGGTAGTTAAAACCAGCACCGTCCCGAGTACGGCTCCTCGCTCTACCTTAAAACCTCGTGGTTTTTGACAATAGGGATTTTCAATATCTAGTTCGTACGCAGACGAATTTTCCCATATACTAATCCTATTGGGATTTCAACCACAATCAATCATTTCAAATCAACCATTCATGATATTCACCAAATTTCACATCAACCAATAATCCAAACTCACAACCAGTATATCGTCCATGGTCTGTGGACGAGGGGAGTATATATATAGATATACGTATATAACTATATTTCGATTTCATTTCAATATCATTTCAACGCATATATTATTTTTACAACGCATATATAACTTATACATCGAACATACAACTTATACAACGCTTATACATGCGGTGTACAATGCTTATATAATTCATACATCGACTATATAATTTATACATCTTTGTTTTCCATATCGTTTATAATTCAAAAAAATCACATTGGGTTCCACTCCTCCAAAAATTGTAGAAGGCTCAGAAAAATATCCGGTCTTTTCTAGAATGTAGAAGACGTCCGCACGAGTCCACTGTCTTTTGTTTCACTGGATTTCGACCACACATGAAAAAGATATGATTTTTTATTAGATCAACCTATTTTGCAATGCTTTTAAATGTTTAAAACCATTTAAATTTTCATCAGCCGTTACCTCTCTGTAAATCTTCAAAACTAGGTCATGAATTATCGATCAATCCATGAAGCTTTACCAAAATCAGACCACGCCACGACATAGTGCTTGAAAATCTGCACCTAGGGGTTCCAATCACCTCGAACTCGCATGCGCCAGGGTGGAGGAAAAGAGGGCGAGCCGGTGCACTTCCTGGAGTTGATTCGAACAAAATACCACATGATAGAAGTTGAAGTTGGTATTGATTTAACGAGGAGAGGAAACTCTACAAAATCCTTAACTGAAGCTGGCGATTTTATTGAGTGGTTGGAGGGAAAAAGAGGAGAGAAGCAAAGAGAAGGGGTCGCCGTTTATCGAGAGGGAGGATACGGGTTTTCTCAGATCCGAGAAGAAAAGAGAATGAATTTTCATTAGCCCATTTTTTTATATATTTAATTTCTTTAAATCCGAAAATACCCTCCACTCCATACAAACTCCAATCCAAACCCAACAACTATCGTCCCTAGCTAAATACCCTCATTCCGAACACAATGAGATATGTTTCGTAGGCCCATTCGACTGTTTCCCTCAGTTTCTCTTCAAATTAAAATATAGAACATTCAATATTTGATTTGAACGTACGTTTCAATTTGCCGGGGACACATACTGATCCCAAAAATTCCAGAAAAATAAATCTGGCTTTGTTTTGTCGATACGGTCCCAACAAAACTAGTTTCGTCGAATTCTGAGACCGTTTGAAAAATGGTCATTTCCTGGTCGATCCAATTTAACTGAAATCAATCAAACACATTTTCCTTCGCCACGCTCACATTTTAACTTCAAAAATTATGGAATTTGAAAACTAGCAATAATTTGACATCCCGGACCCAACAAAAGTGGTTTCGTTGAATTCTGAGGTCGTTTGCAAAATGTCTATTTTCAAGGGCTATATATACTTTATAGCGACCTTTCAGAAAGTTCGTTTGGCCATAACTTTTGATTCCCGCTATGAAACTTTGATTTTTCAGATTAGCTAGAATAATATTCATAAACATATTTAAATATTTTTGGTTTCACTAAAATCCGTTTTATTTTGCACCCGGTACAGTCAGTCAAAGTTCGAATTCAAATTTTGAAACTACCGCGCCATTTCAGGCCTTGTTTTAATTTTAAAATAAATATATTTATTTTCAAACATCGATTCAAACATACTTTTCGTCGTTATTATTTAAAATAATTAATTTAAAAATTTTAAAATCCACTAAAATATCCAAATTAAATTTTTTAAACTGGTTCATATTTTCCGGGTTGTTACAATCTCCCCCACTTAAAACTTTTCATCCCCGAAAAGGAATGAAGCCGAAAGTTGTTTAACAAATCAACTCAACTTTCATTCTGGCTTCCATTCTCCAAATTTTCAATTTTTAAGAATTTTCAAATTCGTCAAAAATTTGGCTAACACCCTAAATGTTCGAAAAATTTCGCCATAACCTCCTTTGTACGGGGAGGGGTTTGGAAATTTATTAGGCCGTATTAGGTACCCAATAAATCCTAATAAGCATGCACATATTTATAGTGATACGTTCCATTGTCCACAGGGGAGTATGTATAGATCATAACTGCAGAAAATAAATTCTCGTTACCCTATAAATGGTTTTTGTGCCTTAATGACCAGAGAGACGTGTTTATTGTCATCTCCAGACCCGTGTGGGGTTTTTATTAATCTTGCAATTTACCGTTACATTTTATATGGTCCATATCAGTCATTAGTTCAACCTGTAATATATAGTCATCGCCATACAAGCCTCTCGCTCGTATGGTAAATATTCAACCTCGTCACACAAGCTCCAAATGCTTATGTGGTATATGATGAAGTATGCCATGTAGCGTAGTTCAAAATTAATTGTTACTATCCTATGGCGAAGTTTATTATTACACATAGAACAACCAACACTCCGCATCCAATGGCATTCACAGGAGTTGATATAATAATAAAATTGTGCATCCAACTCATTAAGGTTTACCTATTTGTCGGGCACGCAAATAAATTCTTTACTCAACAGCTAATCCACTTACCTTTTCAAACATACATAATGCACATGTATATATTTCTATCTATTTCTAAACCAGTTCAATGTGTGATTTAATTGCATAAATTTACCATCGTTCTCTTATTGATTAAATTAACTATTATTCTAATAATTTAATTAATCAAATCCACTATCACACAACACAAACAACAATCAATTTGTTTTTAACTTTCAAAAATATACTAATTAATTCATATACTCTTTTAAAATCATTCAGACTATATGATTAAAAGTTTACATCCATGCAAAGAAGACAACAACAAAGTAAAGAACAGAATGGAAATGCAAAATATGGTAAACGTACCTTGCACCGGAGTCAATCAGAGACATCCACCATGCACTTAGGGTAGGCTTTCTTAATACTCTCCTCAGTTTCCTAAGTACAATCTCGCGGATCTCCGCTCCATTGCACTTTGACTAAGTGAACCTTCTTGTTCCTCAGTTCTTTGGTTTCTTTGCCAATAATCTTGATCGGCTCTCTTCTTACAGCCAATTCTGGAGTAATTTCTATATCCCATTGCGCTGCTTCTTCCACGATCAAGTCTGGATCATGAACATGCTTTCGAAGTTGAGATACGTGAAATACATTATGTACTATAGGCAACCAATCTGGTAATTGAACTCTATAAGCGAGAGTTCCATTCCATTCAAGAATAAAAAACAGATCAATAAATTTGGGCGCCAATTTCCCTATTTTACCGAACCGGATTACTCCTCTCATCGGAGATACCTTCAAATACACGTGGTCACCAACAGCAAATGATATATCTCTTCTTATCTTATCTGCATACCTTCAATACGAGTCTATTACCAAGTTCTACCCAACAAGCAGAAGATCTGCAGGGTCTACCATACAATGCTTCGAATGGTGACATTGTTAGGCTCGCTTGGTTGCTGTTGTTGTATGAGAACTAGGCCAAATGCAAATGGTCTTCCCATGATCCGCCAAAATCAATAACACACGCTCGCAATAAATCTTCTAGAATATGATTCACCCTCTCAGTTTGACCATCTGTTTGAGGATGATAAGAGGCGCTCAAGTTCAGCTTCTTTCCCAATTCTGCTTGGAATGCTTCCCAGAATTTACTAGCAAAAATCGGGTCACGATCAATAACGATGCTCATGGGAACTCCATGAAGTTTAACAATTTCTCTAAAATAAATATGCGCCAGACTCTGAGTAGTTCTATTCGATCAGACATGTATGAAATGGGCGGTCTTCGTGAAACGATCTACGATCACCCAAATACTGTCATTTCCTTTCCTGGTTCTGGGCAAACCATCTATGAAATCCATAGAAATCTGTTCCCACTTCCCACCTGGAATTTCTAAAGGTTGCAATAATCCAGCGAGTTTCTGCTGATCGCTTTTGACTTGCTGACAAGTAGCACACCGGCTAACGTATAAAGAAATGTCTTGTTTCATAGATCTCCACCAGAAAGTGCATTTGATATCATTATACATCTTGCTCACTCCTGGATGGATACTAAGCTTGGCTTTGTGACATTCATCTAATACTTCTCTCCGGAGTTCAGAAATGTTCGAAACACAAATCCGACCCTTTAACCTCAGAATCCCATCGTTATCGATCTGAAAACTTGAGGGCTCACCTTTCTGAATTCTCTCTCTGATCTTCTGAATGAAGTGATCATCCTTCTGAAGAGCAGATATCTTATCAATCAATGAAGGCATGATGATAAGACTAGCGATAATTACATTCTTTCTGCTGAGCGCATCAGCCACAACATTAGCTTTCCTCGGAGTATATAAGATATCAAGATCATATGCCGCGAGAAATTCTAACCAACGCTGCTGTCTCATATTCAGATCCTTCTGGGTGAATAAATACTTCAATGATTGATGATCAGTATATAATTCCACTACACCAGAAAAGGCCTTTCGCAGCGTTCAAAAAACGCTACTAAAGCTTTTAGCCGCGTTTCAGAAAACGCTGCGACACGACATGCAACTAAAAGTCTGAAAGTTTTAGTTGCGTTATAGTAAACGCTACCAAAAACGAACATATAGCAGCGTTTCTAAAACCCTAAGAAAGACTTTTTGGCAGCGTCTTAAAAATGCAACCAAAGTGGTACTTGCATTTTTTATTTATTTATTGTTACATTTTTCCGTAGCACTTCTAAAACGCTACTAAAACTTAATTATTGATGTACGACACATTTTAACCATCGCTACTTACTATTAACGTCTTGTAACATTTTCGACAATCGCTTATATAATAACCACATTACTACCAATAACCAATCACATAATTATCGTTTTTAAACCAACATCGATAATCACCGTATTCAAATAATAATAAAAACACATTAACGGCATAATCAAATATAATATTCATAATCATTTCAACAAGATAAACGAATCCACATACCACAACCATTTACAAACAAATCCACAAAACTGATACGAACAAAATATTATAACACATAATAGTTAATCTAGTTTATGGCGTAATTACCGACAGTTCGTTGACTTTGCAATCATTTTTTCAACTGTTTGATGAGTCTTGGGGTCTAATCAGCCAGCTTGCAGTTCTCAAGCTCAACTCTAGTGGAATTAATTTCAGGGTCACCTATAACCAATGATTTCCACCGTTCCATTTGTTTTTGTTTTGTCAACAGAATGGACATGGCTTTCCCATCCTCTGCAAATACCAATAAATCAAGTATGTACTTATAATTTGTATGGGTAAACTATGTTTGTTGTGAACAAAACAAAAGGCTAAGTCACAGTATCACTCTCCCAAAAGATGCTTGATGGCTTTTAAAAAATAAGAAATCAACTACAAAAGCATTCAATTGTTGTTACCCACCAATATTCTAGAAGCAATCATCTACCCTGACGGAGTTGCAAGTTCCTCCTGAAACCATGACAATATACATTTAGATTGTTTATCAAAAATAATATTATTTTGTTAGTAATAAAGTTCGTTCATATTCAATAAATAAATATTTTAGATGCTCACATCAATGACTAGAGGCTGGCTCTTGAGTCCAACTTTGAGATAATTTTTCTTTAATTCATATGCCATAGCTATTGATTTAACTCTCGAGGGAAAGGAATATTGATAGTATACTTTGGAAGTGTTTTAATTCCATGAATAGTTTTCAAGATCCAAACCATTCCCAGCGTTTGGCTTTGTAAAATAACGATAACACATTCCAATCATGCAAGTTATATAACAAGCATTTAAAGTAGTATCAAAACTATAAATTGTTAAATTATCACAAGTTTCACACTAGGCATAATCAAAATATTCATGCATTCACAACAATTGGAATACATGTTCGACCTAGATATTTTGCAGCTATCAGTCAGGTCTGAAATGCAAAAACTTGAAGTTTTAATTTGTTCTAACCAAGTTTACTAAATATACTTAGAAATATATTACATTTTACTGCACAAGTAGGTATATTATCTTGTTCACACATATCTTACATTGTCTAAATGTCCCAAAATCTGTCAATAATATAGTTATTTGAACTAACAATTGTCATGGTCAAAATCAGACATGGCATAAAATAAGTATTGTTCCATCAAAGGCAAAATCTAAAGGAATTAATTGTTACTGCGTTAAAAAACAAGAGATTAATATAGTTGATGGGATTTACTGACTTAACAAAACAGAAACCATGCTGAATTTGCTTTCCCACTTAATTATAATGTACTTATAGGAAGCTGAACTTGGTTATTTCGATTCCAAATTTGATTTAGACAAGCAAAATACACATATATATATATATATATATGTATATATATATGTATATATATACATATATATACACACACACATATATATATCTATATATATTACTAATGTTGGCTAGCTTTTTGACCAAGCCACCCAGGATCGTTCATAAGGAGGAAGCATGAAACCACGTTCTCTAAGTACATGAAGGAACGGATCGCATCATCGACTCGCCCGATGTCGGATCGCACACAATCGACTCGCCCACCATCGGATCGCGTCTCAACGGATCGTCCCTATTCCATCAGCGAAACGAAACCTCTACGCGACTCGATCCGAGCCTATATTGTTGCCCAGAATAGACCGATCCGATCCCCTGATGCCTGGCGAACCCTCTGACTCGTTCAAGCATGAGCTAGTCTTCAGCGATCCGAGACGCACGGATCTAGCGACACGTGTCCCTAACCGTCATTTTGACTGATTCTCCCCATCTGCACGATCCGATTTTCAAGGGGATCGCGACACCTGTCCACAATGGCTAATTTGACTATTTCCTCGACGGTGGCGATGCGATCCGACGTTCTCGGGATTCGTGCCACGTGTTACTACGACCCGCCTGACAAAATCAGCTATAAATAGCCCGAAGCTTGGCATTTTTTGGGATCCTTTTGGCAATATTGAGTACTGAATCCGCCATTATTGTCAAAATACTAGAGTATTGAGAGAAATCCTTGATTGTATTAGCTTTCAAAGTATAATCAATAATATATAAAGTGGACGTAGGCTCGTTAACGCCGAACCACTATAAATTCTGTGTGTTATTTTCTTTTTTCTTATTCTTCAGTTGAAACTCTATAACATTCGGAACAATTTGGGTGTTAGGTCCAACTTTTGATCTAACATTTTGGTGCTTTCACTGAGAATACAATCCTAAAGTTTCACTATTTAGCTCTTTGAAGATTCCAGCGATTCAGATATTATGGCTGGAAAAAGATCTAAGGAAGCACGAGTTTCGCAAACCAATGAAACAATTGAAGAAAGTATGCATGAGCTAGGCAATGAGGAGACTCTGGATCGCGGAGCGCAGGGGGCGAACCGATCCGATGAAGACGCCACGCTCCGAGTCGACGAGAACGAGACGATCAGGACTGCTGAAGGGGTTGTTACTCGATCCCGAGGCAACGTCTCGAATCCTCCACGCACCGCGATCACGAATCGATCTTAGGGGGGCGTTGTGAGCCGCCATCCTCGATCCACAGCGATTCGAATTGATGATCAGACTACAACTCGACCTGGAAAGGAGCCTATGGCTCGCTCCTACCGTCCTGGCCCCTCCGCTCGACCTGGCTCAAGCTCTTTGCGCATAAGAGAAAGTGATGATGATCAATATGATCCTGCTGCTCCCGTTACTGAGGGGGATCTCTCTCGCTTTTCCGAAATGTGGGAGAGGCTGTTTGATGAATTGGCTGCCCAAAGGCAGGAAAGCTCCGTCCTACGACAAAATTTGACTGTTATGGATAGAAGACTTGATGAGCTTGCAAGGCAAAGAACGCCGCCGGTTCGTCCACTCACTCTAGGATATTCTTCTTCGTCTGAGGAATCGCCGAGACCTCCGCGACGACCGTATGAGAGAGCCGAAAACATAGAGCAGCTTCAGTTCGGAACCCTGCCATCACAGGAAGAAGAAACGCTGGGGGCGGGGCCCTCAAGCCGTAATGTGAACGATCAAGCCACAGCTCCCAGGACTCGAGATGTGGACAGTCCTGTGTATAACAGACTACCTCAGCCCCGTCGCCACGCACATGTTCATGGTAACAGGGGGCAACGAAGCCCTATCCGAGCCCCGGATTTTGTGACTGCTCCCGAAAGAGAGATTAGAGAACCCCGCCTAGCCAGAGGCACTGACCCTGAACCTCCACTGACCAGTGCAAATGTTGCAGCCATGATCCATCAAATTCTGGCAGATAGCCGTGGACAACGGAACGAAGATTGGGGAATCGACCGCAGTCACACCCCTTTCACTGATGATATTTTGGATGCGACTTTCCCAAGGCGTTTCAACATGCCACAGATGAATCGATACGCGGGTAGGTCTGATCCCGTCCAGCATCTGATGAGATATTCTTGGTCGATGACCGCTGCCGCAGCTTCTGATGCCGTCAAGTGCAAAGCATTTCCCATATTCTTGGAGGATGTAGCATTGTTATGGTTTACTCGCTTGCCAGCAAGATCGATTTCTAGCTTCAGGGAGTTGAGTGAGAAGTTCGTAGAACAATTCTGTATCTATGCACAAAAGACAAAAAGTGTGATTGATTTGTTCCTCGTCAAGCAGCGATCAGGCGAGAGTTTGAGGGTGTACTTGGATCGTTTCAATTTGGCCGCTACTGAGGTTAAAGATCCCCATGAACCGACCGTTGTCGTAGCACTGATTGACGGAGTAGATAAAGACACTGAATTCGGGAGATACCTGGCAGGCAAACCACCCCATATTAGAGAGTTATTCTACGAGAAAGCTAACGTACATTTACGCCGGGAAGAAGTGTATGCTAACCGAAAGGCAAAAATAGGTGATAAGGAGGAAATCCAGAGCAATGTCGCCATTAAGCAGACAGAAGACAGCTCGGGGAAGGTCGAGGTTAATGTCGGAAATTGGAATCAGGGTGGTCGTCAGTCAGGGAACAACAATAATAATGGTAACGGCAACAACCGGAAGAGGAATCGAGGGAACGACTCCCAGAGAAGGACTCGTCCCAGGGCCTTTGAAAGTTATACGCCAATAAATGATACTCTGGAAAATATCTTCATGGATGCGTATGAAGTCCTCCAGAATAAGAGGCCACCTCCCAGAGAGTCGACGGAGAAAGAACATGAAACGGGGAAGTTTTGTCTTTTTCATCAGATTCACGGCCATTCGACAAATGAATGCCGTCACCTAAGAGATGTAGTTGAGAGGCTTCTTCGAGAAGGAAAATTAGATGAATACAGAGTAACGCCTAGAGACAGGGGGCAAGCAGTACAGGCCCCGAATCAGAACCAGAATCAACTTGCTGCTAGGCCGACTGCCCAGCAAAAGGGAAAGAACATTGTTATCAATACCATGATCGGAGGACTTTATCTCGCCGGACATAGTTCCAAGGCATTAGATCAATATGTCAATGCAGCCAAACAACACCTCGAGGTAGGGGAGTGTAGCAACCCTGAGTACAATATCCCGGTAAAGCAACAAAAGATGATGACCGACGATGTAGTTTTCCGAGAACGAGAAAGCATTGGAGTCCATGCTCCGACAGAAGATCCATTTGTAATTACAGTACCTATTGGACCAGCCACTGTTCACAAGGTTTTAGTGGACAACGGGAGTTCCGTCAACATTCTTTTCAAAAGGACATTTGACCAGATGAACCTCGAAATAAAAGACTTGAAGCCCTGTCAAGGATGGATCCGTGGATTCAACGGAGCATCTACCGCTCCAATGGGTTATGTAGAGTTACCGGTTACACTTGGGGAAGGAGAACGCCAGAGAGTGAGAATCCTTCCCTTCGCGGTTTTGGATGTTGAATCGCCCTACAATGCCTTCTTGGGCCGACCGGCCCTCGCAAAGTTTAGAGCCTGTATAGCCCCCTGGTGCTTGTTATTGAAATTCCCCACAGAAGCTGGCATCGGTATCGTCAGAGGGGATCAGGTTGCTGCGCGAGCATGTTATGTTTCCGAACTAAAGTTACTTCGCAATGGAGGCGATATTGAAACTAAAGGCGCTTCTCCCCCTACGGAGGCGGAGACCTTATAGCAACCAAAGAGGATAGTCGTTGGAGAGTCGCCCAGAGAGATGCCCGAGGACATAGATCCCAGAGAGGATCAAGAACCCGGGGGCAGAATGGCGACTCCCAACGAGACAACTATGGATGTACCGATCGATGACAGTGACCCGGAGAAGGTCCTTAAGATTGGATCCCAGTTAAATCCGAATCTCGCTAAAGAATTGACGGATTTCTTAAAAAACAACTTGGATGTATTTGCTTGGACCCACGCGGACATGTGTGGGATATCCCCATCAATCATGAGCCATTCATTAAGCATTAACCCTAAACATCCTCCTGTAAAGCAAAATAGGCGAATGTTGGGCCCAGAGACGTCTGCTGCCTTGAAAGAAGAGGTTGGAAAGCTAAAGAGTAATGGATTTATAAGAGATTCAACCTACCCAGACTGGATTTCGAATCCAGTCCTGGTAAAGAAGGCCAACGGGAAGTGGCGAACGTGTATCGACTTCTCGGATTTGAACAAAGCCTGTCCAAAAGACAGTTTCCCGTTACCTCGGATTGACCAGTTGGTAGACTCGACGGCGGGTCATGAGCTTCTCTCATTTATGGATGCTTATTCAGGATATAACCAGATTCCGATGCATGTTCCAGATCAAGAACACACTAGTTTTATCACAGATCTGGGATTATATTGTTATGTGGTGATGCCCTTTGGCTTGAAGAATGCGGGCGCCACATATCAACATTTGGTCAATAGAATGTTTTATAACCAGATCGGGAAAACAATGGAAGTATACATCGACGATATGTTGGTTAAGTCCAAGCAATCTTCTCAACACACTACTGACTTGGCATAGATGTTCGACATTCTTCGAAAGTACAGAATGAAACTCAACCCAACCAAATGTTCATTCGGTGTTGCCTCCGGAAAATTCTTGGGATTCATCGTCAGTTCCCGAGGAATTGAGATTAATCCAAACCAGATCGCGGCAATCAGAGACATTCAGGAACCTAGGCAAATTAGGGATGTACAAAGCCTTGCAGGAAAAGTGGCCGCACTAAGCAGATTTATCTCCAGGGCTACGGATAAGTGCATCCCGTTCTTCGAATTAATAAAGCGAGGGAAACGCCACTTCAAATGGATGCCCGACTGCGTAGAAGCGTTTCAGAATTTACTCAGGCACCTGGAGAAACCCCCGATATTATCTAAGCCAATGGATCACGAGGACTTATTCGTGTATCTGGCAGTGTCATCCCATGCGATCAGCTCAGCGTTGGTAAGAGAAGAGGAAAAGATCCAAAGACCTGTGTATTACGTGAGCAAAAAATTAACGGCAGCAGAGCGTAATTATCCAAGGATAGAAAAGTTGGCGTATAGTTTACTGATCGCCTCCAGAAAGCTTCGACATTATTTTCAGGTGCATCCCATTACCGTATACACCGATCATCCACTCAAGCAAGTTCTACAGAGACCAGAGGCATCTGGAAGGTTACTCAAATGGAATATTGAGTTAAGTCAATTTGATTTGAACTTTCAGCCCAGACGGTCAATTCGGGGGCAAGTGATAGCCGACTTCATAGCATAGTTCACTGTCCCTGAGGAAGATATAGCAAACGAAGAAGTTGATCCTTCAAAGTTACTTCTCGATCCCAATGCCTGGGGATTGTATACTGATGGCGCTAGGAATGACGAAAGATCCGGCGCTGGAATAGTGCTTGAAACTCCAGAGAAACGATTGATATCCTATGCTGTCCGGATGGAGTTTCACGCTACTAACAACGATTCCGAATACGAAGCCCTGATAGCCGGATTAAGGATTGCAAAGGAATTAGAAGTCACAAAGCTGAACATCTTCTGCGATTCCAAGTTGGTTGTGAACCAAGTTACTGGAAAATTCCAAGCTAAAAGTGCAAGATTGATTTTATACTTAAAGAAAGTGAAAGAGTTGCTGAACGATTTTGATCACTACAGCATATCTCATATTCCACGGTCAGAGAATCAGCAGGCGGATAAGTTGGCAAAGATGGCTAGTTCCAACGATCCTGAAGTGACTGGGCTAGCCCCTGTTGAAGTACTTCGGTCCCCTAGCATAGATCAAATAGAAATCGACCTAATACTAGAGACGGAACCAGAAAGGGAGTCCTGGATGACCCCTCTAAAAAAATTCCTGATGAATGGAACGCTTCCGACCAAGAAAAGCGAGAGGCGTAAAGTAATTCGTAAAGCCGCCCGATATGTTCTGCAAGGCGGAGTTCTTTACAGACAAGGGTTTTCAATGCCCCTCCTTCGGTGTATAGCCCACGATGACATCAAACGTGTGCTACAAGAAGTCCACGAAGGCGAATGTGGCGACCACACTGGAGGGCAAACTTTGGCAAAAAAGGTGTTGCGGCATGGTTATTTCTGGCCTACCATAAACAAGGATGCAGCAAGATACGCACAACGGTGTGATGCGTGCCAGAGATTTTCAAAGATACCAAGAGCACCTCCTAACCAGTTAAAAACAATGATGAGCCCATGGCCTTTCGCTATGTGGGGAATTGATATCATTGGAAGCCTCCCCATAGCAAGGGGCGGAGCAAAGTTCGCTATTGTGGCCGTGGATTATTTCACTAAGTGGGTCGAGGCTGAACCACTAACTACAATCACAACCAACGAGTGATCAATATTATCGTTCGAAACATCATTTGCCGATTTGGGATTCCAAAGATTGTGATAACGGATAACGGAACTCAGTTCGATAGCGCTGAATTCAGAAATTTCTGCCAAAAATACCACATTGAGAATCGGTACACCTCTGTGGCGCACCCGCAATCGAACGGACAAGTCGAAGCGGCAAATAAAGTAATTAAGTCCATTCTGAAAAGAAGAATGAAGCGGGCTAGAGCCATGTGGGCTGATGAATTGCCCTTGGCATTATGGGCCTACAGGACAACATATAAATCGGCAACAGGACATACCCCGTTCTCCCTTGCTTTTGGAACGGAAGCAGTCATCCCGATTGAGATAAAGGTACCTTCTCACCGGGTGACTTATTATGATCCGATGACCAATAGTGAATTGCTCCTTGAGTCCGTGGATATGATCGAAGAAAAGAGGGATGAAGCAGACCTGCGTGCCTTGAGATGCAAACAACAGGTCGCTCAATACTACAACAAAAAGGTTCGAGCCGAACATGGCAACCCGGAGACTTGGTTCTGAAACGTGTCTTTCCACCCCCAACTCATATGGGAGCGAAGTGGGAAGGACCGTACTCCATTCTGAGCAAGCTTGATAATGGAACCTTCAAGCTGGCAACCGTAGATGGAAAGGAAATCCCCAGAGTGTGGAATGCCCAACATTTACGGCCATACTTAACATAAAAGTTTCAAATCTGTTCTTTTGCTTTGTTGAAAACTATGTATAAGGCACGACTAGCCTAGAATAGTTTGATTCCTTGAAGCAAAGAATTATAAAGTGGACGTAGGTCATGATTCGACCGAACCACTATAAAAATATTGTGTGTCATTTACCCTTATTGCATCTTTATTTATTTACCTGTTTATTTTTATGGAAATTGGTGTGGATAATGCAGGTACCCGAAGTCTGGTGCCAACCATTCCTCCCGTAGACTGTTCGGAGGAATTCAAAGCTTTGGCAAACGCTCCAACTAATTGTCCGACTGGCTTTAATCCTCAAAGCTTGGATTAAAATGTAAACCTATGCAGACCGTTTGATCCGTGACTCTAACTCTCCAGAGCTGAGAAAGAGTATAAAGGATGCGAAGATGACATCCACAAGGCATGGCGGTGTACCATGATCGGAGCCGCCTGAGCGAAAGTCTAACCTTGGCGACCGCCAGGAGAATATAAAAGCGTCCATGATTTGGCGCTGAGAAAGGACTCTTACCCCGCTGAAGGATCGGGGAGCGATGGAATGGCTGAGTCCCAACTCTAACTCTCCGGAGAGAGAGAGAGTATAAAAGCATCTCCGATTGAGCGCTGAGAAAGAGCTCCTCCCCCGCTGAAGGATCGGGGAGCGAATGAATCGCTGAGCTCGAACTCTAACTCTCCAGAGAGAGTATAAAAGCGTCTCTGATTGAGCGCTGAGAAAGAACTTCTTCCCTGCTGAAGGATCGGGGACCGACTAAACTACTGAATTCAAACTCTAACCTTGGCAACCGTCAGGAGAGTATAAAGAAGTATGTGATTAAGCACTAAGAAAGGTGCCAGAAATTCGGTGCCACAAGAACAATTATCCTATGAAATCTTCTAAGTCCCCCATATTCAAAAATAGGGGGCAACCTGCCGACAATACTAACCAATTCTTAGTAAACCCCAGTCAGGCGCTATGATAACAACTGATTGGGGGCACATATACTCATATACATATACTGAACTATAATATAGCAATGCAGCATGAAATTTTTTCCTTTCAGTTGTTTGGCTAATTTGTAATTATCATTAGATGGCCTATGACTAAACATGGAAAGTTTATTTGAATACAAGTACATAATGATGCAAAAAGAGATAAACTTTCATTTATATACTGCGAACCAACAAAGTGAAAAACAACCTAGAAAGGAAAGTGAGGGCCAGTCTCACAATTACACTTCCTGGCCAGTGGAAAACCTAAAGGCAAAATATCAACAAGCAACAATATCCTATTTACGCTTTGGCCTCTTCTCTTGCTTCTGTCTCTCCAGCTTCGCCTTGTCGGCATCAGACGGATCCCCTTTCTTCCTCTTCCTTTTGTCTATGAGAGGAACATCCGACTCTTCTGAAGATTCCTCTTCCACCTCTTTTCTCTTCCTTCTATCAGAAAGGGAAGCCGGGAAGTCATCGGGATTTGCAAAATGAAGCTGTCGGCTGATGGATTTGGGCTGGATTTTCACAATCATCCCAGTTTTGGGATCGAATTCTGCAAGGGGGACTACGTCCAAAGCCTCATCTCCCACCTTCTTCGAAGCCATCTCCTTCTCCTGCCTAGCCTTTCGACTAGCCAAGGTTTCGTCGTCATCATCGTCGGCTTTTTTGGCGCCGATAATGTCTTCCTCATCCTCTACATGGTGCCCATCCATGTCTTTCAAAGCCTCGATGGTCTCAGCATCCTTGGGAACGCCAGTGCTAGGTGCCGGGATGCTTTTCTCTGCTGTTGTAACCTCAGCCTGTTTTGATATATCAATACCGGCACCTTGTGAGACAGCCTCCTTCTCCGCCTCTTTTTCTTTTTCAGCACCCTTGTCGACGGGCTCGCCACCTGTATTATGAGGAACACATGTTACTAATTCAATTGGTTGTTCTACCAGACGACGATAATTCACAATTGCTTTGACGAATTGTGGAGAAAAAAAGGAGATACCTTCCGCAGATCCTCCTTCTTGAATAGTTGCAGGAGCTCCAACAACTACAGGAGTTAGGCCCAAAGGGATTAGTGGATCATCAGGATGGTACTCCTCAACTCCGGAGGTTTTGGGCCCCACGGCAGAACTTGAACCTTCATAAGCTTTGCTTTTACCCTTAGCCAAGGCCCTCTCCTTTTCCATCTCCGCTAAAATCAGACGACGACCCTCTGCTAGGTCCTCAGGCTCATTATCCCTCAAGATGCTCTTCAACAACTCATCCTCATTAATTTCTTCGACCCCCAATCTCTGCTTTTCACCCTCAACAATGGCATCCCATAAATTGGCTAAAGTAACGTGGTAATCCGGGATCCACGAAATGTTGCGAGTTTTGAGGACTTGGCCAAGGAAGTCGAAAATCATCTCTTCAAACCCCTCGATATCCTTCTCTCTTTCGAGAAGCTTGTTGTTAGAAGCAGTAGCCAGTTCGATGGCACTTTCAACATTCTTTTCGGCAAGAGCTGCCCGTCTCTCCGCGTCTGCAACCTAATCATTTAAAATCACCTTTTCTGCTTTAGCCATAGCCAAACTTTCTTTTAAACTCGCTTTTTCTGCCTCCCAAGCAGCCCCCCACGATACGCGCCTCTGCCGTCACCACGACCCTCCGTCTCGCCACTCGCCTTTATCTTATTCCTTTCCTCTCCTTGCTCACGATCCGAACCGGCCTTCCCTCTTCTCCTTCCTCCTTCGTCTTCCTCCTCTCCTTCTCATTTCCGAACTCCGACCTCTACGCCCATCAGCCATGGCGCCTCGCTGGTTCCCCCAGAAAATCGCGATATTCCACTGTTTCTTCCCTCAAGCTAGTCAAAAAAATTCATAAACAACAGCGATTACGAGTAAGGATGTTTTTGGTGGAGTTACCTTTCTAAAAATTCGGAAAGCACTCGGATTTTCGAAGGTTTGAAAAACTAGGGTTCGTTCCTCAACAATGCAGGCGAAACGATACGACAGAAAAAAGAAGGAAGAAAGTGAAGGAGGGGGGGTCGACTTATATAGGCAAAAGGACGACCGTTTGTCTCCCCTTCTTTGTCCTATTCGATCCACGAAAATAGACGGGCCGCGAACCAAAAGCCCACCACGTCTCGAAGAAGAGCCCGTCTCGTTCCGCTCCATGAAGAGGCCCAAGTGCACATCAAAGAACGAAACGAATGTCTTGCTAACGAACCGCGACTTGAGCCCGCGATCCGAATCGATGAATTTAGTAATGAAGACTCTGAAAAATCCCAGAAAAAAATTGTTCACTGATTCGCAACTCGCTGTGAAAAGACGATTCTATAGCTTCAAAGCATGTTCCATCATCGATAAAACATACTTCGAGGGAGCAAAATGTTGGCTAGCTTTTTGACCAAGCCACCCAGGATCGTTCATAAGGAGAAAGCATGAAACCACGTTCTCTAAGTACATGAAGGAACGGATCGCATCATCGACTCGCCCGATGTCGGATCGCACACAATCGACTCGCCCACCATCGGATCGCGTCTCGACGGATCGTCCCTATTCCATCAGCGAAACGAAACCTCTACGCGACTCGATCCGAGCCTATATTGTTGCCCAGAATAGACCGATCCGATCCCCTAATGCCTGGCGAACCCTCTGACTTGTTTAAGCATGAGCTAGTCTTCAACGATCCGAGACGCACGGATCTAGCGACACGTGTCCCTAACCGTCATTTTGACTGATTCTCCCCATCTGCACGATCCGATTTTCAAGGGGATCGCGACACCTGTCCACAACGACTAATTTGACTATTTCCTCGACGGTGGCGATGCGATCCAACGTTCTCGGGATTCATGCCACGTGTTACCACGACCCGCCTGACAAAATCAGCTATAAATAGCCCGGAGCTTGGTATTTTTTGGGATCCTTTTGGCAATATTGAGTACTGAATCCGCCATTATTGTCAAAATACTAGAGTATTGAGAGAAATCCTTGATTGTATTAGCTTTCAAAGTATAATCAATAATATATAAAGTGGACGTAGGCTCGTTAACGCCGAACCACTATAAATTCTGTGTGTTATTTTCTTTTTTCTCATTCTTCAGTTGAAACTTTATAACATTTGGAACAATTTGGGTGTTAGGTCCAACTTTTGATCTAACACATATATATACACACACACACATATATATATATATATATATAAATATTACTAGTGTTCAACAACTGAAGAAACCCATGATAATTTGAATATTTTAGAAGATTCATGTTAAAATCCCAGGAATAGAGTGCTAGTTGAGGTAGGGAATTTATTAAAAGCAGGTCCGGCTTAGGCCCAGAGAAAATATGCTTATACACGGGGTATCACAAATATGAGGGCCACAAATAATTTTAATGCATAAATAGAAGTTAAAAAATAATGAAAAAAGAACATGAAGATTACTAGAAATAGTTTTTCATCATATTTTTTATAAGAACGAAGAGTTCTCACAACACAAAGATGAGTCAAAATTTGAGTTTCATAGTAATAGTTGAAGTAGGTAGTACCTGCTTCCTTATAGAATCAGTTTTATTCCAGGTTAGTCATTGAAGTCAAGGTTCTTTTATTTCAAGATGCCTATGACAGAATTATTTAGCGAAGTATCAATACAAAACTCATCTTTCTGAATATTATTTGACAATGTATTAATTTTGCACCTAATTTGTTTCCAAGTCTAATGCGATCTTAACAACAACTGCTATTTGTTAAACCTTTATATAATGAACTTAACAATCTAAGTCATTGTTAAGAATAGAACCATTTCTCCCCAAATTATTTAATCAGCATAGACATTCTTTTTCTCTGTTGCTCATAGATTTTCACTCAAATTTTTAGTTTGAAAATAGTGATTAACCAGTATTATCATATTTAAGTTTGAGACTAAACATTTTAATGAATGGCATGGCCGATTTTCCAACAGGATTTTTGAATAGAAATGAATTTACCTATAAATTAATAGTACCTTTAAATTCATAAAATTACCGGCTCTTTTTTTGTTGCCATTGTCATGAATGTTTGCTCAACATTTGGCTGCGGCTTTGGCACTGGTTTCCAAGAATGGAATGCCAATCTCATCGGCCAGTGCCTACAACAAGTAGAAAATTTTATCTGTAAGTAAATAGCAATATGTCATCATTTTTTACTGTTACATGGGAAGATAACGTGTGGCAATTACCTACGTAGCTTCATCGAAAACTGTCCTTTTACCTGCCAAATCGCATTTGTTCCCCACCAGTAGCTTATTCATGTAGTCACTTGCATAACAGTCAAATTCATATAACAACTACTTTACATTGTTGAAGCTTTCCCAGTCTATTACATCATACAAGACCTGCCAGATAAAACATATCCATAGTTGATATCCTGAACAATCAAATTATAGCCTCAGTTTAATCAAGGGGGTTAATAAAAGGATGAAATCACAACTCATCTAACTCCATGTTCAGTTAAATTAGTCAAAGGAACTATGGGTTGCTGCATAACTTACTGAAGCATTCAGATCTTCGGTGCCACTTCTCTAAGATCAAGCAACACCAAAAGAACCTGCATGGATGCCAGTGGACTTTGACTTATTAAGAGTAGATTTTTCAGTGAAGTAGAATAATAATCAATCACTTGTGTCATGTAACAGTCTTATAAAGCGAGTAGTGCAAGCACCACCAAAAGTACCCTTTATTACCAGTTTTTCATTGTAATTTTCTAAACTAAATTAATGTTGCCTCCAATCCGATAAACATAGTAGATAAGTATTTTTGTTTTATTCTAGAACACTTACCATTTCACTATTTTATCATTAAATTTTTCTTTAAACATCTTGAGTGAGTTATACTGTTATAAAAACAAAACTTCATGTACGTAAGTAGTTAATTTTATGTGAATCTCTTCAAGCTAATTCAAAAAAATTGATCATCTATATCAAGGAATAATGTATCCAAACTACGGTCAACTTCCACAGACAACGTAACAAACAACCCTAGTCAATATCATATAAAAATAATGCATGCAAGCTATTACTAATCCCTAAATTAACAAATTACAACTTTATAACCTCAGAAGGAAATTAGTGAGATCTCTTAGCATAGACTTGATGAACTTCAGGTAGCAGGGGAAGATGCAGGTTTAATGCAGTAAACGGACTGAAACTTTACCTGGCATAGGATAGAATATCACACAAGGGAGAGAAATTAATATCAGAATTACTGCCCTGATGTCAACCAATTGTTTCAAGTTTAAGTGAAACTTCTATACTAAAGTATGATCAACATATATTGTTCGTTTCGCGTATTCTTTTTCTTTCATTTCTAACCTTAATCCTTATTATTTCTACTGGCGGCTGAAAGTGAGAAGATTATTATTTGTTACTGCTGAAGGCCTGTGTACTAATTTATTGCTTCAAGTCTACATGAAGTGGATAGCATATCTGGACCAACTTACAGTCCAATTCAAAAATGCTTTTTTTGGGCTGAATATATTTAAGTGTTGATATAAGACAGTGAGGTTAACTTTGGTACTATATTTAAATATTTTGTATATTTTTTCATAGAAACATGTATTTTGTTTGTAATGGAAAGAATAGCATATCGCTTTATTTTAGTATGAATTTATTTTCTTACGGAATAACAACGGAACTCTAAAACCGAAATTATAGAATCTCCGGAATTTCCGGAACATAACCGAAATCTTAAAACTTGCCAAGGACCGAAACGGAAACAGAATTTCGAACCTTGATATCAACAAAGTAATCATGGATGAAAACCACAACACTGCATACATAAATATAAATATATATAAAAACACACTCACGGTTACTGTCCTGCATTTGATTAAGGCAAGAAAACAAGCAGCAAACCCAGCTTCGGCTCCACCCATGAACTAGTCATTTGGGCTCAAGTCAAGGTCTCCCTAGGCTGAGAGCTGAAAGAAAGTCCATATTTTTTTCTGATTGAGAAAACAATGGCGTTGAGAGCAAATAAAAGACGCGTTTGTATAGGCCAGTGGGGGCATTCACTACAATTATTTTTCTTAACAGCATCTATTGCCCTCGACTATTTAGGATATTGTCCTATGATTGGACTACTTGACATTGGAGTTTAACTTTGAGTGTACCTAAGGGATTCCCCTACGATCAATTAAATTCAGACCAAAAAAGAACAAACTTGTGAACCATAAATTATCATAAAATAAATCAAGATGGTTAAAAAAGTTACCATAACTTTGTTCAGTTTGAAAAGAAAAAGTTGGCCAAATGTATCTGCATTTTCTTCGGTCGACGATCATTTTATCTATTTTCCCATAAGCACCTGAAATGGCTGATAACAAAAAACATCCAAAAACTTCTATGCAATGAAAACGGCTTAACGATTCTGATATTGACGACCCTAATGAAGATTAAATTAATGAATAATTAGTAAACAACTTGCAAATATTACTTCACTTCCTACATATTTTGCAAAATTTTAAAATAAGTATCTGCTTACATGGCCTGTCAATATTGTATTAGTAAAAAATTGTAAGTAGTAATGAGACATACTGTACCATGAAGAACACAGCAATGCCATAGAGTGGAAGAGTTTAGCTTTAATTTTTGCACAAATGGAGCTCTTAAAATTTTCCATATATTGTTGTTCAACTATTTAAGTGATTTACAAGGTTTCTCAAAATATTTAGGCCAAAATTGACATACCAGAAGTCAAAATGCAAGGAAAAATAGGCTCAAAATTTTAATTTAAATTCAACGACTCTGTCCATTTTCATAATACGTCCATATCAGAAGAAATCGCAGGTCTTTTTTAGCCTAATTATGTAGATTAAGCTAAATATAACCCTACGAAGACTTAATTGCCAAATCAATAATTGTGGGCAAATCTGTTTTCACAATTTCCTAACAGTGAAACCTTAGTATTTTTTCTGAAGTGGAAATAAGGTCTCTTATTTCCAATCTATTACAAAAAAATTTATTCAATTGAACTTCGTAAATTATCTTCTGGCATTATTTTTAAGTTTCATATGACTGGAAACTGTTGTATATCACTGACAGCACAGTTCTAAGTGAAGTGCATCGTTCGAAAAGAAAAAAAAAAGGACCCAGCAGTCTTTTAGAACCAACAAAACATCATTTCGCACTCATATATAGGAAATTCCATAATAAGTGAAGTTGCAAATCTAACTTAAATAGAAAAAAAGTCAACTCTTTGCCATGTCATTAAAAATGCAAATGTCTAAACTAATTAGTTGAGCAAACATATGTACTAACTGATGTTTTTTTCACTCAAACCTACAATGATAACGTGAAATATCATTTGATTTTTCTTGTTAATAAAATACAAAAGATTAGTTGACAATAGGTCTATAATACATTTCTTGCATCACGCCATAGCAGTCATGCGTGGGCAATGGGTTTTGTGAGTCTTAGCTAGAAAAGGTAGGAAAAAGGAGGAAAATCACATCACAAATTTAACTTTTGACGAAATATATGGGTATACGATATTTAAAATAAAATATTTAGGAATTTTAAGAAACTGGGGAACAAAGTTTCATATTTAATCATCACTGCCATTGGGTTACGGTTGCACGGTTAGTCATAACTCATATGATACAAAATATTTTAAGTTACTACTATTTGTTTCAAATGGTATTTCAAGGTGAACTAAGCGATAGTTACATATTATAATTTGCTTCAAATGATTTGAACTAAGTGATGAGCGACAATTGTATGTGATTCTATGATTACATCAGGACATACCACTAGTTGTAGTTATAAATATTTGTTTTATTGTTCCCAAATGAAAAAAAAAACACCTTAAGCACATTTGCTCCATCAGAATTTAAAATAATCCCAGATTGATGGAGATGCTAATCCTGGTGGATCAAGTTGCATAAAGAATTCAATAAAATAAAAATGATACCTCAAAAACTGTCAGTAACTGAAACAATCTGATGTTCCACCTAAATTTGAATATTTGCGAGATATTTCACTCACGTAAGAACGCTCATTGCACGTCTTTTCCTCTCACGATCCAACCACAAAAATATTCCTTAATTTATGAGAACTCTAAAGAAAAAATTGTTGGCCAAAAGCGTGGACATATGTGATTTGCAAAAGAACATAAAACTCAAAGAGATAAAGGGTTATTAAGATCAATACAGTGGTTGAACAACTTCAAATTCTGAGAAAAAGTGAGGACACTCCATCGTTTGTATCAATGGATTACTTTTATTAATATTATAAGCTATGCGAGTAATTTGGTAAAAAAATTCTATATGTAGTCATAAACTTTGAATTAAAAGTAAGCAGTGGGCATTTATTAAGGTTAACCGACCGAATCAATTCAACCGACCTTAACCGAACCGCATTAACCGACAAATTTACACACACATACATACATACATACATACATATACATATATATATATATATATATATATATATATATGTATGTATGTATGTATGTATGCATGTATATTAGAAGACCGATAACACACACACACACAAACGAACCGCATTAACTGAACATTCGGTTAACCGAAAATATTAACCGATTGGTGCAGTTAACCGAACATGAATTTCTGTTCATTATTGTGTACATTAAGATGTTTAAACGGAAATAAACCCGACGAAATTAATAGATAGAAAAATTAAAAAGTGTACAATTACTTTACATGCTATGTTGACAGTATATGCGATGTGCATGGAGACTTGGTCATACTTCTTTTCTGCATTTACACTAAGAAAGATTATCATCTTTTACCTTCTCATTGATATACACTCTGATATGCATATAAAGACAAAACATGATAGAAGCCTTTTCAGGATATTACCATGGCTATCAACGAAAGACCCAAAAAATTTGTAATCTATCCATAACTGCAATCATTTTTCCAAAAATTGGATTTTTTTCAAATACATACTTTATATATTTTGGCCATTCACTGACAAATCTATATAGGAATTATAGTGTAAATAATCCCAAAACATGTACTTGTGATAAAAATTAGTCACTAACCACCAAAGCATGATTAAGTTTTATCTGTTTTATTTGAGTTGAGTTATTTATATAGACTACTTAGTCCAATTTCAGACATGATTCCCACTTCAATTGTCAGTCTTAAGAGAAGTGTTTTAATTTCAAAAATGTTGGACGAATTCTGTCCAGATGATTTGTACATCTGTTTGTCAGAATACACGTCTATCAAAATTCCTTAAATAGCATATGGTTGTAGGAAAAGATCAAGCTATAGAATGCAATAAAACAACAATCACAGAAAACAAAAGGACAAACTGAATTAAAGTAAAAACAAATTAGATGAAATCACTACAGTTATGATTCATAATCAAATTAAGCAATAGAAATGTACAGGGATCAGTGCATGTTGACCGACACAACATGCACAATGTTTACAGCTGAAGTATATGCTCCTAATAATATATCAGGATGGTTTTAGTTTGACCATGCATTAAAAATGTACACTTATGATTCATTAAAATGTTTAATCTCAAACTAAATACAGCCACATCAACTTGTAGAAACTCACGAATCATTAATTCTGCATTGTCATCATCAACTTAGTGATATCAGGTAATAACATACAATAAACCGAGGAAGAAGAAAACATCTATAATTCGACACCCCTATTCAAAATAAATGGTGTAGAGCAAAAAATGCATACTGCTGGCATAAACAATTGTACAAAGTGTATGCAATAGTAAATGGAGATCTGAAATAGGGTAAAAACCTTTTATTTGGGTGCCACTAGTGAGATAAAAGTAGGACGTCGAAGGAACCATATGAATAGATAAGAGAGCTGTTTTCAAAGTGAGAACTTAATTTGGAGAAGAAGATGAGTGATGAAAATGGTAGTTTAATAGGTAGAGCGGATAATGAATCGTGGAGATCGTGGAAGTGAAGGGCGAGTAACTTGAAACAGTCTGTCCGATTTTGAGCCGTCTGATATCTTTTCTTACCTTAAATAAAAGCCGTCTTTTGTCTCTTGCTTTATCTACCTAGGAATTTTATTATATATATATATATATATAACGTGTCTATACTTGGAGCCAATCGCAGAAATGAGAAGAAAAATACCCAAGCAACTTGCAGTAGGAAGCAGCAAAACTTAGTGCAAAAAGAAAAAGGAGGCACGAAGGCCAAGGATGCATCGACAATGATCAATGCACTTGCGTTATGTGGGGATGGAAAACACATTAGCATAGCACTAAAATGGAGGAAGTCAAGTTTAACAATATACACACAAACTTGAAGCCATTAACATAGCAGAGTAGCTCCAGAATACTCACTAACATTCCACAGGAGCTCGAAGGGAAATCGATAGATGTATGTATAGCAGGAAGCTTGATTTCCTGCGTAACTCACCTGACATGGAAGTATACAGCAAAACAATGGTGTAAACAACAAGCACATGCACAAGGCTGTGCGAAATAGGTGGACAAATGCACCTACACAAAACTATTAGGAACGCATGAAGAAAGGTACACAGCAAACCACGGACACTCAAGCAATGCCACAGTAAAAAGGAACTAAAGCATGGAGCAGCGTGAAAAAAGACAGAGTTCTACGATGCAGGTTCGTATGGCAGCGGGTTAGTTGAATAAGATGAAGTAGCAGGTGATGGCAACAAAGTAACCATGGCCTCAGAAAATTCTCATCCAAACATGTGCAAGCCGCTGGCTACGTCACAGCAACTAACTTCATGCATGGACACTTGAAAACGCTCAGGCAATTAACAGATGGAAGCGCGACTTTGTAGCGGCCGAACAAACAGCAGGAAGCTTCATTGCTTCCTGTGCAAAACTCCCCTCATGGGTCGACCACCAGGTCGACCCAGATTACGCAAATTGTAGTAGGCTCACACCTGCTATGAAGCCCAACTTCATCACCGATTCAGGCTAACAAATCTCAATAGATTTACACCAAACATTGCATGCATCAAGCTAAACTCTACGGTTAACTACTGGAAAAAGAACCATAGTATACGGACCCAAATTAAAGTCGATATATATTCATTAACATAGCCACAAAATGCTTATGTACATAATGAAGCACCTGCATTACCTTCCAGGTGATAGAGAACGAAACGTCAACCCAAAACATAGACATCTACCACAAAATATAAGCAAACTAAAAGTTTGAGTTTACAAACTCACCTTGCTTGGCCTAAGATTGGGTTATAACGATTACTAGCCCAAAAGGAGCAAGTTTAGACCTTCTGAAACTTGAATTATAGAATTGGAGGCATGCAATACAGCTGAGAATTCATAGAGATAGCTTCTTCAAATCTTGGAAAATAGATGAAAGGAAGACTTGTCAATATAAGCAGAAAGATGTTCGTCAGCAAATTTTGAAAGCTAAGGCATATCTAATTCAATGCAAGCATGCCAGACAACTAATAAGGGGATGATATCCTTATGGTTTTGTCAACCAAGTCAGTAACGTCTTTTGATTCTATAGCTTAAAATGAGGAATAACAAATGAATGATGAAGAATTTGTAACATAAGAAATAAATATCCCTAAAATTAATATATGTTTTCTTTATATACCACTAATATTACTATATGGCCATAGAATCAATCTCGTATTTGCCAAAAAATCACCCCTAGCCTTCAATGTTAATACTTAACAAGGAAGCAGTAATGTCCGTTGAGAGACTCTAGTTTTATGTTTATAACAAAAATTTATTCTTTCTTATCTTTTCTAACTGGGTAGAAACAGTTTGAACCATTCAAGTTATCCAAGCAGTTTCATTCGTTTTACTCGGCTAATGTTAGTTTAAGCTTTCAGTGTCAACATAGTTTACTGATTCCTTTTGTTTGTTAAACTTAGCATATATAACTGAGTTTAATTATACAAAAACTAGCATTAGGCGTCCTTTTAAACAAACTTTATTTGTTCTTTCTTGTGAGTTCCATCACCAACTCTTTTTTGAGCGATTTACAAGTTCGGTCATAAAAATCAAATCTTGAGGAATTTGTGAGTTTTTTGGCCATATCTTGCAAGAATAAAAGCAAGATTCATGATTGAAAGAAATTTACTCATTTTATCATCAATTCAAATGATAACAGCAAAATATAATAACAAGGGTTCTTCTAGTAAACACTAAACAAAGTACGGAAATTAAAATACGTTAGCTAAACTAGGGCTTTTGCAATTACCTTGATTCGTTGATTTAGGGCTTGTGAACAAAGCCAGTAAACCACCGCAGTCTGAAGGAAGAGCGGACGGTCGAAGCAAAGGAGAGCGGGTTAGGGGGAAGAAGTAAAGCGAGATGGAGGAAATGTTATTGTAGAAACAAGAAAAATGGTAAATGAGGAAAGGGTAACAATTCTCAGGGGAAGGAGAAAAAAGACGTAACAAGGTTTTTAGTTTTAAGCGGGGAAGGGGAAAAATCGGCGGAACCGAATAAAACTAAAAGGAGGCATGAAAAATATAATATCTGTTGCTTTCATTCACAAACGCAACTGATAATAGTAACCGAAAATAGATTTTCTTGTAACCCAATAGATAATGCCTCCAGATTTTCATAGCAAACACGATAGCTAACAATTCAAGATCGTGAGTTGCATAATTCTTTTCATGTGGTTTCAATTGATGGCTAGCATAAGCAACTACTTGGCCTCTTTGCATTAACACTGCGCCAAGGCCCTCTTTAGAAGCATCGGTCCAGATTTTCAAGTCCTGATTGCCATCAATTATTGTTAACACTGGAGCAGTCGTCAATTTTAACTTCAGCTCTTGGAAAGCTGCCTTACATTCGAGAGTCCAATTGAATCTCGAATGTTTCTTAGTAAGCTTTGTTAAGGGACTGGATGTCTTCGCAAAATCCTTAATGAATTTTCGATAATAACTGGCCAATCTGAGAAAGCTTCTAACTTCTGTGGGTGTACGAGGCTGTTTCTAATTCTGAATAGAAGTGATTTTACTGGGATCCACTGAAATTCCTTGTTTTGACACAACGTGGCCAAGATATTTGACTTCTTCTTGCCAGAATATACATTTGGAAAATTTTGCTTTTAAAACATTCTTTTTTAGAATCTCTAACACTTGTTCCAAATGTTTTTCATGCTCCCTTTCTGACTTAGAGAAGATCAGTATATCATCAATGAAAACCAGAACAAATTTATTCAATACTTCTCTGAATACCAGGTTCATAAGATCGACAAAATAAGCTGGAGCATTACATAAGCCGAACGGCATTACTAACCACTCGTAAAATAAATCTGGACCTCTGAATGCTGTCAAAGGAACACACTCTTCGGCAATACGAAGCTGATGGAAACTTGTAGCTAGGTCCATTCGTGAAAATACTTGTGCACCATTCAATCAATCCAACAAATCATCAATTCGCGGCAATGGATATTTGTTCTTCAATGTCTGCTTGTTCAAGTCACGATAATCCACACATAGTCTGAGAGTACCGTCTGACTTCGGGACAAACACCACCGCTGCTCCCCAATCAGAGAAACTAGGCCTGATTAGACCCTTCCATATTAGCTGTCGAGTTTGATTATCTAACTCTTCTTTTTCCTTCAAGGTCATTCTTCGAATAGCATGAACTACTGGCCTTGCATTCGGAACTAAAGAGATTTTAAAATCAATTTCTCTTTGCGGAGGTAAGCTAACAACTTCTACGAAGACATCCGCATAGTTCTTGACAACTGGAATATTTTCAATGTCGACCGGAATATTCTCCGAAACGACAGGAACAGGTTCTATTAGAGCAGGAGAGACATCCAAAGCTACCCAGAAGTCTTTTCTATCAGAATTCTGACCTTCACATGGTATTACAATATTGGCAAGCTTCGTTTTAACCTTGACAACCCTTTCTGCACATTTAACTTCCGCTTCGTATTTGGTTAACCAATCTAATCTTAAAATAAGATCAAATTCGGTAAAATTCATGACGATTGAGATACAAGGAAACCGATAATGAGAAAATGAAACAGGTACCCCACAAACCCAACTAAGATCGAGGGAACCCCAACCGGATTATGGACAGTTATGGGTTCTTTGAGCTTTCTCAAATTTAAATCCAATTTCTTAATTGCATTCTTTGCAACAAAGCTTCGTGACGCGCCTGTATCAAACAGTACTTTCACTGGAAAGTTTTTGACAGTAAGCGTGCCTTCTAAAACATCTAGCCTTTCCTGACTAGCTGAGGGTTCAGAAGTTTCTGCTACCTCATTTACTTGCACTTCCTCAGATTTTCCAGATAGCAGGCAATTTCTAGCAAGATGACCTGTCCAATGACACTTATGGCATCCCCTTGAACCATGAGATTTCTTTTGCTTCTCATTGGGTTTAGACTCACCCTTTATTCGTTTCTTCAGAGATTTGCAACATATCGACATATGTCCTTGCTTCTTGCAGTTAGAGCATATGGCAGTTGTTACTGGTCCCCTTTCAGACTTAATCTTTTTCCCTTTGAATCTAGGCTTCTTTCTGACCCTGGACTTCGTACCTAACTCCAGCTGTGTACTTGTCTCTGGGCTATTAGCTTCAAATTTCCTTTTACTGCTAGTGCTAACTTACTCTTCATCATCAAAAAGGCCTCGCTTATCTAGATCTTCATACTGATAAGCCATGTATATCATTTCAGAAAAAGGAAGCTTCACATGCCCCATTACACTACTTTGGTACTTTCTTTGAAGACCATAAATAAACCTCAGATTCTTCCTCTTCGGATCTTGAATTAGATGAGGGGCAAAATGAGAAAGTTAATTGAATTTCTTATGATATCCCGGAATGGTCATATCTCCTTGTATCAGATAATGGAATTCATCACATAACCGCTCCGTTGCTTCTGGAGGAATAAATCTTTCACTAAAAATCTCTTTAAATCTATCCCAAGTAATATTACCTTCTGAATTATCCTTAATAATTGAATCCCACCAAAACAGAGCTTTGTCTTTGAGTGCCCAAGATGCCAGTAATCTTTTCTGGTCATCTCTTAGCTTTAAACCTTCAAAGATTTTCTCAGCAGAACGAATCCAAGCTTGTGTTTTAATAATAGATTCTTCGCCCAAGAATGGTACTCCACCCATATTTCTATATTTATTAAGTAGAGCTTCAACATCTGGTTCCAACCAACCTCTTCTACTTCTGCCACTCATTTTTCAATGTCTGCAAATAGCAGACAAAGTGTAAGGCCAACAGAAAAGGTAATTTTAAAACATAGAGACATATACTTGAATGTAAATGTGTCTATCAGGGTGTATCTCATTCTGCTTCACTCATTCTAGGATATTACTAACCCTATCTGAAATGAGCGATCCATCTTAGAACACTACTGGTTCTATTTCTGACGAGTTCATTAATATGTTATATTCCAGAACTAAGCTTAACCAAAACTCTGATACCACGTTGTGACAACCTCAAAACCCCGTACGACGGCGGCAAGGGTAATCTTTGGAATATAACAAATAAACAGATAATAGCAGAACAGAAATAAATAAATACACCAAATAATGTAAAATAGAATACACTAGATAAACATAATCATCAGAGTTACACAGTATACAGGATCATACTTAGTACAAATACAGTTCAGCTATACATAAATGTCTGCAGCGGAAAACAAAACATAATATGTACAATAGGAGCTGAACAACATAAAAAGAGATAAATGATAGAATCCATCTTCAGCTCCAGCTATCCAGAAAGAGCCTGCTAAAACCTGAATACAAGGCTGCCCATGTAGAAATAGGGGCACCCGAGTTTGCAAGTGAAACAAACTACGAGTCAGTCATGGGATTGGTATGAGAAATCTACTTAACTTACTTTAATATATGGCCAATCACAGGACCACGCTACTTTCGCGGAACGGGTTTACTCCATTGGATTGCCGGTGCTTTAAAACAAGTAAATCTTTTAAACATGGCAATGCTCTTTATAAAAATGAAGCCATTATAAGACTCAGTTCCCATCACACAATGCAACACAAACCGAAGGATAGAGTTTTACCTTATAATGGCCAAAATATGCTTGATACGAATAAAACAAAAGCATTTGATATTATTACTAGTGTTTATATGTTTGAAAAACAATTTCAAATCATAAGTATCAATCATAGACGGCATGAGTACCATATATCATGTCGCCATATACATACATATATATATATATGTACACACACAATCAAAACTGCACAGTGTCGTATGTCGTATTTGGAAATTGGATTTCCATCATGAACCAAGGCAAAAGAGAGTCCTTACCGAATTCGAGACTCTCTAGCCCGAGCCTCAGGCAAGTACTCAGTCAAGCCTTAGGAGCCACAGGGCCGGTCCACTGATGTGGATTAAAATGCCTGAACACTCCGTTTCCCCGCCCTTTGGGGCGTAAATTAGTCCTATGACTCCATCGGCTTCACATAGTCACCGATATATCCGAGGCGCCTCGCAATCCAACAACCACACAAGTGAAAATAATATAAATGTCAGGGCTGGTAGGTCACTGACACCACCCTAGATAGAAAGAAACGCATGTCCTCCCTGGATCCTTCTCCCGTTTCTGGTCCATACTGGGGTGTGAGGCTCGCAAATCAACGTTATACACAAAGCTATGCCACACAGGTCGTGCTTTGATCATCAACCACAAGACTTTTCTTTTCAACTGAAGCCTTGATCATCTGCCACTTAGGCATGCCACACAGGCAATTCACTCCATGCGACTGATCTCTATCTATATATAACCTCTGAGCTCGTATGTCTCAGAGAAGGGCGTTAAGCAAGAGAATAAATTCTCCGTCGCCAAACAGATATATATTTAATAGAGATCAATCAGCATAGAACAAAATTCAATGTCAAACACACAGTCCATTTACAAGTTCGTTCTGGGTCTGAATGAAACCGGAGGCACTTAATACCTTGCATATCCGTACAATCAACAAGTACGTCCGAACGGCTACCACTTCAGCCCCTTTAAGGTAGCTACTCCTATCATGAGCATCAGTAGCACCCCTCCATTCGACGTGAAGATTAACGGTCTTGCACCGTCTTCATATCTTTGACTTCTAACCGTCGATCAATTATTTGAAATGAGAATTAACTCGGCCTTTTCAAATAATTCACGTATATTTAGAATTTCAAATCAATTCATTTCAATGGTTAAATTATTCAACATTACTAATTATGTTCTTTAATGTAATTTTCACACCAAATACATTCAACCATCAAATATCAAATAAACCAAGCAAATTCAGTTTATTTCTATTCCATATCGTTTATAATATTTTATCACGATTTATCGCTATTTTTATTTTAAAAAATAGCTAATTCATTCAAACGACGCTTCAGGCCATAACGTGGCTGTGGCGCTGGTTTTCTTCAGATTTGATTTACATCTGTATGAAAATCTAACCGTTGGATCTTCACAAATTTTATATCACTAGAAAGATCTTTTCAAAACGAATCCAACGGTTCCAGTTTTGGGAAAATCCGACGGTCGGACCTCCTGGTACAGTCGTTTGAAGTTACGAATTCAAAATACGATCTGCAGCGTCGTTATTCGATTTAATTTAATTATATTTATATATAATCGATTCTGGCGCTGTTTTTCTTCAGATTTGAATTAGTCATTCCAGACAATCCAACAGTTGGATCTTCACAAAGTGGGTGTCGTTGGAAAGATATTTCCAAAGCGAACCCAACGATTTCAGTTTCGGGAAAATCCGATGGTCGGATCTCCCGGTACAATCGTTTGAAATCACGATTTCAAAACACGAACTGCAGCTTCTTTATTCGATTTATTTTAATTATATTTATATACATATATAAATATAATTCATTCTTCAATTTCAAAACCCTATCCACTTCATATATTTGATAAAAATGATATTTTATCCAACATATATTTATTTCAACACATCACTATTTTTAACAGTTCACATATATCATAAAAATGTGATTTTTATTGTAAAACAATTTATTTGAAAACATGATTATTTTATATATTTCATACATAAGGTAAACATGTTATTTTTGTTGTTAAAACAATTTATTTAAAGCACAAATATTCAATATAATATATATATATATATATATGAAAAATGTTATTTTTATCTTTCAAAGAATTTATTCAACACATGAATTTCTATTCAACACATGAATTTCTATTCAAAACATGAATATGGTTTTCAACACATGAAAATAATTTTAACAAATGAATATTATTGAAAATTTCGGCAGCATAACGGCAGGGTAGTTAAAACCGGCACCGTCCCGAGTACGGCTCCTCGCTCTACCTTAAAACCTCGAGGTTTTTGACAATGGGGATTTTCAATATCTAGTTCGTACGCAGACGAATTTTCCCATATACTAATCCTATTGGGATTTCAACCACAATCAATCATTTCAAATCAACCATTCATGATATTCACCAAATTTCACATCAACCAATAATCCAAACAATATCACAACCAATATATATCGTCCATGTTCTGTGGACAAGGGGAGTATATATATAGATATACGTATATAACTATATTTCGATTTCATTTCAATATCATTTCAACGCATATATTATTTTTACAACGCATATATAACTTATACATCGAACATACAACTTATACAACGCTTATACATGTGGTGTACAACGCTTATATAATTCATACATCGACTATATAATTTATACATCGTTGTTTTCCATATTGTTTATAATTCGGAAATCTCACATTGTGTAACACCCCACCTGCGCTAGGGTCACTCACAAAGGGAATGCACTAGGTTTGGTGAAGCATTATCGAGGTAAACATGCACAGAAATATTACAAGACAGAACATATATAAAACAGCGGAAGTAAAACAAATTTCATTACCTTATAAAATAAGGTCTAAAGCCTTTTACATCAGCATACATCAAAACTTGTCTTGCAATAGTAAAGAAGCATAAAACCCTTTTCATAAATTATTCCCCAAAATAAAGCGGTGAAGCAGCCATAGCCACGAGAAGACCAAGCTATACATGATGACCTTCAAGCATGAGAGGTCCGAACTAAACAACATCATTTCCTCCCTGAAAACCTGGGGGGGAACGGAAGACAAAGAGGCGAAAGAAAACGGGGTCAGTCATAAAGACTGGTAAGTCCTATCTACTTCCAGTATAAAAACAGGTAAAGGTAACATGACATGCATAAACTGTAAGTAAACATAAGGATGACGGCAAGATAGATAAGCTAAACCAAGATAACTGGATGAACTACCATAGCAAGATAAACCAAGGTATCATGATAAACTACGGTGTCAAGATAAATCAAGGTATCACGTCGTCAGGTTCCTATCAAGTATACTATCCCAAGGTATCTATCATGTATAACATCCCACGGTATTTATCATGTATATTCGCTCTGCACCTCTCGTACTAGTATCCCAATCCGCGTCATATGTTAACTATGAATGTCCCTTGCCCAATGTCATGTAATGGTCCATGTCAACATAATATATAACATATGTAGGTTTTTCCCCACTCGTATGTTTCTATGTATAAGTTCAGTCCTTTGCCGTAGGCCGTACGGGCTTTCCCATGTAGTACCATCTTATCCTTGAAGTTGTTTTGAACTGTTACCCCTTGATCTAGTTATGTTTTCTTACCATGAACTATCGCGTGTTCACTTAGGATTTATGCCACCTAGGACCACTAGGGATTATGCTAACTAATGAACGTTTCCGTGTCTCGGTTTGGGTTCAAGCCACCTAGGGCCACTAGGGATTATGCCACCCATCAACCGCGCCCTTTATCCCGCGTATGTATCGTGAATCGCTTTCCATGTCTAGACGCACATGTTCCTCAATGTGCCATCCGAGTTCCGTGCCAGGGCAAATCAAGAAATACGGAACTCGGTCGGGAGCTTTAAGTCGTCTGCTGATGCAGATATCAAGGTCTGTTTTTGTACCCGTGGCTATGGTCCCACGTGACCCCTCCCTCAACTACTGAAAGGCAATCCAAGAAAAATCATGTATGAGAACCACATCCCGGCCCCACTATAGCCCCACTTTCCTATGGGCCAACCTCACCCATGACTCGATAGCAAGAACATGGTCTGTTGGGGGTTCTCTGCCTTTCCGTTCGTAGACGATTGACTAAAGATGGTAGGTAGTCGGCGGCGTGCTATCCAGGGCAAAATCAAGTATCGTCGACTCCACGCTAATCCATCCCAGTCTTTAGGTCGCTCGCATAGCAACCAAGGCATACTCTTGGCTCTTCTACCGCAAACCTTAACCTCTGTGAGGCCGGGTTTCATGGACCATCTGCCACCTCTCAAAGGGATACCAAGAGTACCCTCACGTCCCCCGAAGCTACCGCTTCGTCACCCAGTTCGTTGGAGCTTTTTATCCAAGTCAGATAAGTTGCTCCTCCTCGTATACTAAGCGATGACCTACCGTATCAGGTTACTCATCAATTTATGAACTAGTCCCAATCTCTTGACTAAGAATTATTACTTAGTTCCCTAAACTAAGGTTTACCACTTAGTCTCCTTTCTCGGTATCCTTGTTAATCCCGGTTTTCCACCTAGTCCCCTGAACTAGGGTTTTGTCTAATGGGTTAAGTATTGTCATTTAGGTTCATGACTTAACCTGCCAACGAATCATGTCAAGATTTGGCTAAGTATTCAAGTCCAAGACCTAGCCCTACAAGTTGGTTAAGTATATCAAGAATCTCATGACTTAACCCTATACAATCATCAAGTCAAATTGGTTAAGTATTTGTTTATCTTAACCCTATCAGATTATCGTGTTAGATTGGTTAAGCATAGATTATCTTAACCTCATCGGATTATCGAGTCGGATTGGTTAAGTATAGGTTAACTCAACCCCATCCACTAATCGTATTAGAATGGTTAAGTATATTTAAATGGTCTTGTGACTTAACCCTATCAAGTTCTCATATTAGATTGGTTAAGTATGGTTGCTTAACCTCATCAAATCATCATGTATAATTGATTAAGTATAAGTTACTTAACCCCTATTAAATTATCATGTTAAGTTGGTTAAGTATTGGTTACTTAACCCCATTGAATTACCAAGTTTAGATTGGTTAAGTGTTTAACTTAACCCCATCGAATTACCGTGTTTAGATTAGTTAAGTGTATGTTACTTAACCCCATCTAATTACCGTGTTTAGATTAGTTAAGTGTAGGTTACTTAACCCCATCTAATTACCGTGTTTAGATTAGTTAAGTGTAGGTTAACTTAACTTCATCAAATTACCGTGTTTAGATTATTTAAGTATAGATTACTTAACCCCATCTAATTACCGTGTTTAGATTAGTTAAGTGTAGGTTACTTAACCCCATCTAATTACCAAGTCGGATTAGTTAAGTGTAGATTACTTAACCCCATCCCCTAATTGTCTTGTATGGTTAAGTGTCATTAAGAAATCAAGCCCGATCCCACTTAACCTACCCATTCGTGTCATATCGGTTAAGTGTCATTAGTCAAAATTACTTAACCTTTTCATGTGGCATTAATTAGATTAATGCACCCCAACCTCTCACATTAGACTTTGTTGTGGTTACTAGTTAAGCCGGGCGGGTCCGGGTAGTTTTACACCACAACCTAGTCTAACCTCGGGTCTTAAGCGCGACATGACCAACTTCTCACATTGGATCCTATTGTTTGTAGCCACTAGTTAAGCCGGGCGGGTCCGGGTAGATTTATGCTACAAACTCAACCCAACCTCGAGTTGGCCACTTTCATGTTTGGTCTAGTGTCATATTACACTTACAACCCTCACGTGTCTAGTTTCAAGTCCCATGTTGTAAAGACCCGGAAATTCCCGCTCTTTGAATCGACCATAAACCACACAGGTCTGACCCAAAGGTTGGAAATCTTCGAATACTTTAACTTTGGGAATACAATACATCAGAACAATAACAGCAGACTTTTATTACATTATAATAATGTTACATCAGAGTACAGAATATATCAGAGTACATTGAAATAAAATTACAGCGGAAGATAAACTACAAAAGATTTAATACATTAAATAAAATTCAGTAAACAGCGGAAGACTACTAAGCTCTGGACACAGCTTTAGGCTTCGATCCAGGATCCTGCTAAAAGAATAGATATCTGCAAAAAGCTACTCGACTGCCCGTGTGGAAAAGAGGGCACCCGAGTTTGCAAAGTGAAACAAACTACGAGTCAGTCATGGGACTGGTGTGAGAATTCTAAACTAATATAACTAATAAGACAAATCCAAGGACCACGCCACTTTCGCGGAACGGGTTTACTCCTATGGATTGCCAGTGCATAAACCAAAGTAAATCGAGAAATAACGCAATGTCTTTTTGGAAAAATGAAACCATTATAAGACCCAGGTCCCATCACACAATGCAACGCACACCAGAGGATAGGGTTTTACCTTATAATGGTCAAAAGATGCTTGATACGTATAAAATGGATTTGATATTATTATTAGTGTAAATATGTTCTAATAAAAAGATTTGAATCATAAGTATCAATCCTAGACGGCATGGTTACCATATAGCATGTCGCCAATACTAGTTCTACAATCAAAACCGCAAGGGCGTATTGGAAATTTGGATTCCATCATGAGTCGAGGCTAGGGGCAAGATCCTCTCCGATTCGAGACACTCTAGCAAATGCCTCAGGATTCCCCGCAGTGAACCCTTGGAAGCGGTAGGGCCGGTCCCCGCCTATGGGCAGTGGATTAGTTATGCCTGAACACACGTTTCCCGGTCCCTTTGGACCAATAATATGACCACCAACGGCCTATAAAAATAACGAGGCGCCTCAAAATCCATCATCCACATAAGTAAAATGTCAGCGCTGGTAGGTCCCTGACATCACTCTAGCTAGAAAGAAACGTGTGCACTCCCTACGGTCCGTATCCCGTTTTTGACTCATACCGGGGTGTGAGGCTCGCGAAGTCACGCTATACACAAAGCTACGCCTAAACAGGCCGTGCTTTGATCATCAACCACAAGGCCTGCTTTTCAACAAAAGCCTTGATCAATGCATCTTAGCATGCCACATTGTCAGTCCATACTATACCATTGATTTCTGCCAATATATAACCTCTAAGCTCATATGTCTCAGAGAAGGGTGTTAACCACCAAGCAGATATGTATTAACAGAGATCAACGAATGTAGTATAAAGGACTACAACGTCAGACATACATTCCATTTATAAACTTATGCTCTAGGTCTGAGCGAAAGTCAAATCCGTACAAATCAACACTACGTCCGGATAACTACCATCTTAGCCCCGTCTTGGGAGCAAATTAATCAAGGACCTCAACGCTAGTTACCCATTCGATGTGAAGATCGTCGGTCTTCAATCGCCGTCTTCAACTCTAAGATTTAAAACGTCGTATAATCATTTGAAATGAGATTGAACTCGGTCTTCTCAAATGATTCTCGCATATATATATATATATATATATATATATATATATATATATAATTTGAAAACATTTCATATTGTTATTAATATTTGATAATGACCTATCGCTATTTTTATTTATATAAAAATAGCCTAAATAATTTAACGATGCTTCGGGTCGATGGACGACCCTGGCGTTGTTTTCAACCAAATTTGATTTACACATATCTTGAAATCTAACCGTTGGATTTTGGCAAAATTTATGTCATTGGAAAGATCTTCCCAAAGCGGTCCAAACGGCTCCAGTTTTGGGAAAATCCGACGGTCGGATCTCTCTGTATAACCGTTTAAAGTTACGATTGCCGATACGCGAACTGCCGCGCGCGTTCCTTTTAATTTATAATTTATATTTATATATATAAATATAAATCGTTTGACTATTCCAATTTCAAAAGTCTATTCTTTTTATCGCATCTTAAATGACGATAAAAATATCACTTTTAATAACTCTGTTTTGTTTACACTAAATGTAAATAAATTATACTTTTTTTCTATATTTTGTTTTATTTACCTAAATGTAAATAAATTATGTTCTTTCTATGTTTTAATTTATTTACCCTAAATGTAAATAAATTACATTCTTTTTCTTACCCTATTTATTTACCTAAATGTAAATAAACATATTCTTATCTTTTTCTTACTTATTTACCTAAATGTAAATAAATGTTTTACTTTTACTTTTGTTATATTTATTTACATTAATTGTAAATAAATGTATCTAATTTCTTATTCATATTCATTTACACTATTTGTAAATAAATGGTTTCAATTTCCTTTGCAAATCCTATTTACATAGCAAATGTAAATAATTGTATTTCTTTAATTCTTTTCTGATATTCCCTTTTAACATAAAAAATATATCTTATGTTAGTTCTTTTCTAACCTTTCTCTTTATTATTTACATAAGAAAATGTTAATAATTACTATTTACAAATTGATTCTTTTTATTTACATAAGAAAAATGTAAATAAATCCTATTCACATAATAATTATCATTATTCTTTTTATTTACATAAGAAAATGTAAATAAATTCTTATTCACATATTTGTTCTTTATTTTCTATTTATTCTTAATTACATAAATGTAATTTTCTTCCTTATAATCTTAATTACATAAAAATGTAATTTTATTTCTTATAATCTTAATTACATATAAATGTAAATTTCTTTACAGTGTAAAATATATTCTTTTAATTACATATAAAAATGTAATTTATTTAATCTCTTATTTACCTAATGTAAATATATATGTCTTCCTTTGTCTATGTTTTATTTATTTACACTAAATATTTTGAAGTAACTTACATATATAAAATGTAAATTTAGAAAATTAATATATATGCTTTAACCTCTCACATTGGATAGGTATTGTTGTGATTACTGGACAGCCGGGCGGGTCCGGGCAGGTTTACATCACAACTCAATCCAACCTCGGGTGAAGCATACTGATTTTCTCATTTATTTAAATAAGTGTAAATAAATGTTTTCTTTTCTAATTCTTATTTATTTACGTCAAATGTAAATAAATGTTTTCTTTTTCTTCGCATTGAAAATATAATCCTTTCTGTTTATTTTTCTTTACATAGAAAAATGTAACTTTCCTTTTTATTTTCCATAGAAAATAATGTTTCCTATTTATTTCCTTAACATAGAAAATAATGTTTCTTCTATTTTCTTAACGTAGAAAATAATGTTTCTTTTCTAATTCCATAACATTAGAAAAACAATGTTAATTTTATTTTCTTTTTACATTGAAAACAATGTTTCTTTTTACATTGAAAACAATGTTAATTTTTATTTTCTTTTTACATTGAAAACAATGTTTTCTTTTTACATTGAAAACAATGTTTCCTTTATTTTCTTTTCATTGAAAAAGAATGTTTCTTTTATATTATTCTTACCTTAGAAAAACAATGTTTCTTTTATATTATCATTACATTGGAAAAACAATGTTTCTTTTTTATTTTATGTTTGCATTGTAAGATGCAAATAAAAGGTGAATTTTATTTCTAATGTAGACATATTTTCTAGTGCCAACATTTCAAATATAAATATAATTTCTAATGCGAATGTTTGGTTCATTCAACTATATCCACATGACGATGGTATTTGGTGTCATTACAACAAGGCCAACATGACGATAGTTTTTGGTGTCATTACAATAACATTAACATGACGATAGTTTTTGGTGTCATTACAATGACATTAACATGACGATAGTTTTTGGTGTCATTACAATAACATTAACATGACGATAGTTTTTGGTGTCATTACATATGGTGAATCACTAATAAGGCCTCATCTTACTTTTATTTGTAAATCAAATAAGACATTAAATCTTTATTTTCTATATTTGTGAATTGAAATAAAATAGCAAATCTTCATTAAACCAAACTTTAATCTTTGTAAATCAAAAATAAAGATTCACTTTTCTTATTATATTGGAAATCAAGATAAAAATTCAACCTTTTCATTGATTTTGTAAACACATTAAAGATTCTAATTTATTTTGTAAATTAAAATGAAACTTTTACTTCCTTTTATTTTTATATAGATCAAACTTTCTTTTATTAAAAATAAAATACGATAAAGATTCGACTTTGTTTTACCTTGTTTCAAAAACAAAGGATTAAAACTTTACTTTGTTTTCAAAATCAAAGAGACTAAAACTGTATTTTTGTTTCAAAACAAAAGAGTAAATCTAAAATTTTATTTTCAAAACAAAAAAAAGAGAAAGTCTTTATTTTCGTGTTCAAAACAAAAAGAGAAAATCTTATTTTTGTTTTTAAAACAAAAGATCCAAAATTTTGTTTTTAGAATAAAGATCCAAATTTTATCATGGTTAGGATAATTCAAATTAAAAATTAAACCTTTGCTTTTTATTTTGTAAATCAAAATAAAAAAAAAATCAAATCTTGTTTTAATTTTGTGAATCAAAATATGAACCTTTGTTTCCTTTTTATTTTGAAATATAAAAGATTCAAAACAAAATAAAATAAAGAGAAAAATTAGAATAAAGATGAGAACTATATTACGATTACACAAAAATATAGATCTGGACTAACATTCCAACACAGCACAAGAACATTACAATTCACACAAACATTATATATCTTACATCACCACAACACAGATCAATAATAATAACAACAGATCATGATTTCACTATTTTAATTAATTTAATAAATTAGGATTCTCACATTCGTTGTAGATTATGATCCTAATTCCAAATAGTTCAAAATGGTCCTTTTTCAGTCCAGCAATGTAGATCTGGTTTTTACGATCAGAACGCTGCCCTTCTTTCTTCTTCAGGAACAAAGGCCGAACCTTTCGACAGGCAATGGAGGGTGGCGGCTGGGAATTCACTGCGGTGGCTCGGGTGGTTGTTGCGGTTACAACGAATGGTGGAAGGGAAGAGCAAAAGATTTTGGAGGCCGCCATTTGATTTGCAAGATTTAATTTTCAGTGAGGATGGATTTGAGGAAAACGTTTGACTGAGAGAAAAAAAAGTAAAGGGGAAAGTGATAAAAAGAAAGGGGAGGGAACGTTTTTTATAACAGGGGAAAGGTGCAAGGAGAGATACATGAAAGGACACGGTAAAAAAAAAGAATGCGTTAATTTCCTTAGATCACGAAAGAAACGGTCCATATGTTTCACCTATTCAAATACTGGATATTTAATTAATTAATTAATTCCATGAATGTATTTAATATTAAAAGGAAAGAATTTATGTTATATTATGTATTTTATATAAATAAATCATTCAATCTTTTTGGTATTCATCTTTAATTCAAACCCAAACGTTACTAGCTTACAATAAGGCTCATATTAGTTATAGGAATCATTTACGTACATTATAAATTTCTTGGTTTCATAAATTATATTTAACACGACAATATTAATTATAGGAATTAATCAAATTTAATGTAGTCCATTAATTTCCATTATCCAATCCTTAACTCAATTTCAAACGTTACCAACTTAGTCCCAATCTAACATTGGACACATATTTAGTCAAGTTAAGTAATTAAATGTTTTAAAATTTTCTTATTAATTTACACTATTTGTAAATAGATGTTTTAATTTCTTTTCATATTTATTTACTAAATATAAATAAATATTCTTTTTCTCTTTCTCTAATTTACAAAGAAATGTCAACTTTGTTTCAACTATATTATTTAAATTAACATGGTAATTTAGTTTTGTCTAATTTGTTTTACAACCCTTTCATGATAACAAGATGACATATTTGTTTTGAATTATTTCATTTTAACAAATATGATATATTTGTTTTTCACTATCTTCTCTTTTTTTTGTATTAATAAATTTATTTAATTCTTAAATTTACTTAGGGATGAAACTTTCCATTTTCTTTGGTTTAATGTAATGTTTCATTTCCTTTCTTTAAATTACTTAATTAATGGGGATAGTTAGAGAAGGAAACTTTCATTTCCTTTCTAATGTGACATATTATAACAAAGATGTTATTCTTAATAAATGTCATTTTTGTAGCATGGCATTTATAATACGACATAAATGACACTTTTAATACTAACATGAATAACCTTTATATATTCTAATATAATATTTCTGACCAAGTGACATTTTTGTTCCAGTTTAACATTTCTAAAAAAAAGAGTGACCCTTTTTATCTAATTTAACATTCCTAATAAAAAATGTTATTTTCCATCTAACGTAATTTTTCTAATATAAAATGCCTCTTTTTTTTAACTAATGTAACATTTCTATACACAAAATGTTCTTTTTAACTAATGTCACATTTCATATAGAATGTCCCTTTTTTTTAAATAATGTAACATTTCTATATATAAAACGTTATTTTTTTCTTTGACAATTCTAGTGAAACATTTATCATAAAGATGACAATCTAATTCTAATGTACATTCTAACGATATGACATCATTTTTATAACGAAGTAAATTTCTAACGATAGTAACAATTGTAATTTCTAATATAAATGGCAACTGTATGTTACATGAATATTTTTATCTCGCTAACAATAATCTAATTTGACAAAATTGATTTTTAGTTTTAACACAAATCCTTTTGATAAAAAAATATTTTTTTTTTCCTTCCTACTCTACCTATATTCATATGCGATAAAAATCTGATTTTTATTTTCTACACAAATTAAATCATCACAGCCACAATCAATCGGTCGGTCTCAATTTTATACGACGCACATATGGTTTAATGTTAAAACATTTACCAAGTTATGTATATTAAGTTAAAGCTTAAATTCAAATTCCCAAAATGCAGCGCTATTTAATTAAATTTATTTGTTTTAACTTCGATTAATTTTTTTTTTAGCCATTATTATTCAAAATAAATTATTTTAAATATCCTAAATCCATTAAAATTTCTAAAATAAAAATTTTAAATTGGCCCCAAAATTTCGGGTTGTTACAGTCGCCCCCACTTAAGATCTTTTCGTCCTCGAAAAGGAACTAAGGTAAAAGTTGTTTAAATATCTAACCAAATTTTAATTTTATTTGTTGACTAACTTATCAAATATATACTTTTATATATTTAAAATCATATTTTCAAAAATAGATTATATATAATTAAAATACGTTAATTATAAGCTTATCACTCTGAACTCATCCTAGGGCATTACTAACCCCATCTCTAATGAGTTTTCTCATTCTAGGACACTGCTGGTCCTATCTCTAATGAGTATTCTTATTGGATATTACTAATCCAATCTCTGATGAGTCTTTGTTCAGTTCTAACGAGTTGTACCCCAAAGATTTGAGCTAACCAGAGCTCTGATACCACCTGTAAAGACCCGGAAATTCCCGCTCTTTGAATCGACCATAAACCACACAGGTCTGACCCAAAGGTTGGAAATCTTCGAATACTTTAACTTTGGGAATACAATACATCAGAACAATAACAGCAGACTTTTATTACATTATAATAATGTTACATCAGAGTACAGAATATATCAGAGTACATTGAAATAAAATTACAGCGGAAGATAAACTACAAAAGATTTAATACATTAAATAAAATTCAGTAAACAGCGGAAGACTACTAAGCTCTGGACACAGCTTTAGGCTTCGATCCAGGATCCTGCTAAAAGAATAGATATCTGCAAAAAGCTACTCGACTGCCCGTGTGGAAAAGAGGGCACCCGAGTTTGCAAAGTGAAACAAACTACGAGTCAGTCATGGGACTGGTGTGAGAATTCTAAACTAATATAACTAATAAGACAAATCCAAGGACCACGCCACTTTCGCGGAACGGGTTTACTCCTATGGATTGCCAGTGCATAAACCAAAGTAAATCGAGAAATAACGCAATGTCTTTTTGGAAAAATGAAACCATTATAAGACCCAGGTCCCATCACACAATGCAACGCACACCAGAGGATAGGGTTTTACCTTATAATGGTCAAAAGATGCTTGATACGTATAAAATGGATTTGATATTATTATTAGTGTAAATATGTTCTAATAAAAAGATTTGAATCATAAGTATCAATCCTAGACGGCATGGTTACCATATAGCATGTCGCCAATACTAGTTCTACAATCAAAACCGCAAGGGCGTATTGGAAATTTGGATTCCATCATGAGTCGAGGCTAGGGGCAAGATCCTCTCCGATTCGAGACACTCTAGCAAATGCCTCAGGATTCCCCGCAGTGAACCCTTGGAAGCGGTAGGGCCGGTCCCCGCCTATGGGCAGTGGATTAGTTATGCCTGAACACACGTTTCCCGGTCCCTTTGGACCAATAATATGACCACCAACGGCCTATAAAAATAACGAGGCGCCTCAAAATCCATCATCCACATAAGTAAAATGTCAGCGCTGGTAGGTCCCTGACATCACTCTAGCTAGAAAGAAACGTGTGCACTCCCTACGGTCCGTATCCCGTTTTTGACTCATACCGGGGTGTGAGGCTCGCGAAGTCACGCTATACACAAAGCTACGCCTAAACAGGCCGTGCTTTGATCATCAACCACAAGGCCTGCTTTTCAACAAAAGCCTTGATCAATGCATCTTAGCATGCCACATTGTCAGTCCATACTATACCATTGATTTCTGCCAATATATAACCTCTAAGCTCATATGTCTCAGAGAAGGGTGTTAACCACCAAGCAGATATGTATTAACAGAGATCAACGAATGTAGTATAAAGGACTACAACGTCAGACATACATTCCATTTATAAACTTATGCTCTAGGTCTGAGCGAAAGTCAAATCCGTACAAATCAACACTACGTCCGGATAACTACCATCTTAGCCCCGTCTTGGGAGCAAATTAATCAAGGACCTCAACGCTAGTTACCCATTCGATGTGAAGATCGTCGGTCTTCAATCGCCGTCTTCAACTCTAAGATTTAAAACGTCGTATAATCATTTGAAATGAGATTGAACTCGGTCTTCTCAAATGATTCTCGCATATATATATATATATATATATATATATATATAATTTGAAAACATTTCATATTGTTATTAATATTTGATAATGACCTATCGCTATTTTTATTTATATAAAAATAGCCTAAATAATTTAACGATGCTTCGGGTCGATGGACGACCCTGGCGTTGTTTTCAACCAAATTTGATTTACACATATCTTGAAATCTAACCGTTGGATTTTGGCAAAATTTATGTCATTGGAAAGATCTTCCCAAAGCGGTCCAAACGGCTCCAGTTTTGGGAAAATCCGACGGTCGGATCTCTCTGTATAACCGTTTAAAGTTACGATTGCCGATACGCGAACTGCCGCGCGCGTTCCTTTTAATTTATAATTTATATTTATATATATAAATATAAATCGTTTGACTATTCCAATTTCAAAAGTCTATTCTTTTTATCGCATCTTAAATGACGATAAAAATATCACTTTTAATAACTCTGTTTTGTTTACACTAAATGTAAATAAATTATACTTTTTTTCTATATTTTGTTTTATTTACCTAAATGTAAATAAATTATGTTCTTTCTATGTTTTAATTTATTTACCCTAAATGTAAATAAATTACATTCTTTTTCTTACCCTATTTATTTACCTAAATGTAAATAAACATATTCTTATCTTTTTCTTACTTATTTACCTAAATGTAAATAAATGTTTTACTTTTACTTTTGTTATATTTATTTACATTAATTGTAAATAAATGTATCTAATTTCTTATTCATATTCATTTACACTATTTGTAAATAAATGGTTTCAATTTCCTTTGCAAATCCTATTTACATAGCAAATGTAAATAATTGTATTTCTTTAATTCTTTTCTGATATTCCCTTTTAACATAAAAAATATATCTTATGTTAGTTCTTTTCTAACCTTTCTCTTTATTATTTACATAAGAAAATGTTAATAATTACTATTTACAAATTGATTCTTTTTATTTACATAAGAAAAATGTAAATAAATCCTATTCACATAATAATTATCATTATTCTTTTTATTTACATAAGAAAATGTAAATAAATTCTTATTCACATATTTGTTCTTTATTTTCTATTTATTCTTAATTACATAAATGTAATTTTCTTCCTTATAATCTTAATTACATAAAAATGTAATTTTATTTCTTATAATCTTAATTACATATAAATGTAAATTTCTTTACAGTGTAAAATATATTCTTTTAATTACATATAAAAATGTAATTTATTTAATCTCTTATTTACCTAATGTAAATATATATGTCTTCCTTTGTCTATGTTTTATTTATTTACACTAAATATTTTGAAGTAACTTACATATATAAAATGTAAATTTAGAAAATTAATATATATGCTTTAACCTCTCACATTGGATAGGTATTGTTGTGATTACTGGACGGCCGGGCGGGTCCGGGCAGGTTTACATCACAACTCAATCCAACCTCGGGTGAAGCATACTGATTTTCTCATTTATTTAAATAAGTGTAAATAAATGTTTTCTTTTCTAATTCTTATTTATTTACGTCAAATGTAAATAAATGTTTTCTTTTTCTTCGCATTGAAAATATAATCCTTTCTGTTTATTTTTCTTTACATAGAAAAATGTAACTTTCCTTTTTATTTTCCATAGAAAATAATGTTTCCTATTTATTTCCTTAACATAGAAAATAATGTTTCTTCTATTTTCTTAACGTAGAAAATAATGTTTCTTTTCTAATTCCATAACATTAGAAAAACAATGTTAATTTTATTTTCTTTTTACATTGAAAACAATGTTTCTTTTTACATTGAAAACAATGTTAATTTTTATTTTCTTTTTACATTGAAAACAATGTTTTCTTTTTACATTGAAAACAATGTTTCCTTTATTTTCTTTTCATTGAAAAAGAATGTTTCTTTTATATTATTCTTACCTTAGAAAAACAATGTTTCTTTTATATTATCATTACATTGGAAAAACAATGTTTCTTTTTTATTTTATGTTTGCATTGTAAGATGCAAATAAAAGGTGAATTTTATTTCTAATGTAGACATATTTTCTAGTGCCAACATTTCAAATATAAATATAATTTCTAATGCGAATGTTTGGTTCATTCAACTATATCCACATGACGATGGTATTTGGTGTCATTACAACAAGGCCAACATGACGATAGTTTTTGGTGTCATTACAATAACATTAACATGACGATAGTTTTTGGTGTCATTACAATGACATTAACATGACGATAGTTTTTGGTGTCATTACAATAACATTAACATGACGATAGTTTTTGGTGTCATTACATATGGTGAATCACTAATAAGGCCTCATCTTACTTTTATTTGTAAATCAAATAAGACATTAAATCTTTATTTTCTATATTTGTGAATTGAAATAAAATAGCAAATCTTCATTAAACCAAACTTTAATCTTTGTAAATCAAAAATAAAGATTCACTTTTCTTATTATATTGGAAATCAAGATAAAAATTCAACCTTTTCATTGATTTTGTAAACACATTAAAGATTCTAATTTATTTTGTAAATTAAAATGAAACTTTTACTTCCTTTTATTTTTATATAGATCAAACTTTCTTTTATTAAAAATAAAATACGATAAAGATTCGACTTTGTTTTACCTTGTTTCAAAAACAAAGGATTAAAACTTTACTTTGTTTTCAAAATCAAAGAGACTAAAACTGTATTTTTGTTTCAAAACAAAAGAGTAAATCTAAAATTTTATTTTCAAAACAAAAAAAAGAGAAAGTCTTTATTTTCGTGTTCAAAACAAAAAGAGAAAATCTTATTTTTGTTTTTAAAACAAAAGATCCAAAATTTTGTTTTTAGAATAAAGATCCAAATTTTATCATGGTTAGGATAATTCAAATTAAAAATTAAACCTTTGCTTTTTATTTTGTAAATCAAAATAAAAAAAAAAATCAAATCTTGTTTTAATTTTGTGAATCAAAATATGAACCTTTGTTTCCTTTTTATTTTGAAATATAAAAGATTCAAAACAAAATAAAATAAAGAGAAAAATTAGAATAAAGATGAGAACTATATTACGATTACACAAAAATATAGATCTGGACTAACATTCCAACACAGCACAAGAACATTACAATTCACACAAACATTATATATCTTACATCACCACAACACAGATCAATAATAATAACAACAGATCATGATTTCACTATTTTAATTAATTTAATAAATTAGGATTCTCACATTCGTTGTAGATTATGATCCTAATTCCAAATAGTTCAAAATGGTCCTTTTTCAGTCCAGCAATGTAGATCTGGTTTTTACGATCAGAACGCTGCCCTTCTTTCTTCTTCAGGAACAAAGGCCGAACCTTTCGACAGGCAATGGAGGGTGGCGGCTGGGAATTCACTGCGGTGGCTCGGGTGGTTGTTGCGGTTACAACGAATGGTGGAAGGGAAGAGCAAAAGATTTTGGAGGCCGCCATTTGATTTGCAAGATTTAATTTTCAGTGAGGATGGATTTGAGGAAAACGTTTGACTGAGAGAAAAAAAAGTAAAGGGGAAAGTGATAAAAAGAAAGGGGAGGGAACGTTTTTTATAACAGGGGAAAGGTGCAAGGAGAGATACATGAAAGGACACGGTAAAAAAAAAGAATGCGTTAATTTCCTTAGATCACGAAAGAAACGGTCCATATGTTTCACCTATTCAAATACTGGATATTTAATTAATTAATTAATTCCATGAATGTATTTAATATTAAAAGGAAAGAATTTATGTTATATTATGTATTTTATATAAATAAATCATTCAATCTTTTTGGTATTCATCTTTAATTCAAACCCAAACGTTACTAGCTTACAATAAGGCTCATATTAGTTATAGGAATCATTTACGTACATTATAAATTTCTTGGTTTCATAAATTATATTTAACACGACAATATTAATTATAGGAATTAATCAAATTTAATGTAGTCCATTAATTTCCATTATCCAATCCTTAACTCAATTTCAAACGTTACCAACTTAGTCCCAATCTAACATTGGACACATATTTAGTCAAGTTAAGTAATTAAATGTTTTAAAATTTTCTTATTAATTTACACTATTTGTAAATAGATGTTTTAATTTCTTTTCATATTTATTTACTAAATATAAATAAATATTCTTTTTCTCTTTCTCTAATTTACAAAGAAATGTCAACTTTGTTTCAACTATATTATTTAAATTAACATGGTAATTTAGTTTTGTCTAATTTGTTTTACAACCCTTTCATGATAACAAGATGACATATTTGTTTTGAATTATTTCATTTTAACAAATATGATATATTTGTTTTTCACTATCTTCTCTTTTTTTTGTATTAATAAATTTATTTAATTCTTAAATTTACTTAGGGATGAAACTTTCCATTTTCTTTGGTTTAATGTAATGTTTCATTTCCTTTCTTTAAATTACTTAATTAATGGGGATAGTTAGAGAAGGAAACTTTCATTTCCTTTCTAATGTGACATATTATAACAAAGATGTTATTCTTAATAAATGTCATTTTTGTAGCATGGCATTTATAATACGACATAAATGACACTTTTAATACTAACATGAATAACCTTTATATATTCTAATATAATATTTCTGACCAAGTGACATTTTTGTTCCAGTTTAACATTTCTAAAAAAAAGAGTGACCCTTTTTATCTAATTTAACATTCCTAATAAAAAATGTTATTTTCCATCTAACGTAATTTTTCTAATATAAAATGCCTCTTTTTTTTAACTAATGTAACATTTCTATACACAAAATGTTCTTTTTAACTAATGTCACATTTCATATAGAATGTCCCTTTTTTTTAAATAATGTAACATTTCTATATATAAAACGTTATTTTTTTCTTTGACAATTCTAGTGAAACATTTATCATAAAGATGACAATCTAATTCTAATGTACATTCTAACGATATGACATCATTTTTATAACGAAGTAAATTTCTAACGATAGTAACAATTGTAATTTCTAATATAAATGGCAACTGTATGTTACATGAATATTTTTATCTCGCTAACAATAATCTAATTTGACAAAATTGATTTTTAGTTTTAACACAAATCCTTTTGATAAAAAAATATTTTTTTTTTCCTTCCTACTCTACCTATATTCATATGCGATAAAAATCTGATTTTTATTTTCTACACAAATTAAATCATCACAGCCACAATCAATCGGTCGGTCTCAATTTTATACGACGCACATATGGTTTAATGTTAAAACATTTACCAAGTTATGTATATTAAGTTAAAGCTTAAATTCAAATTCCCAAAATGCAGCGCTATTTAATTAAATTTATTTGTTTTAACTTCGATTAATTTTTTTTTTAGCCATTATTATTCAAAATAAATTATTTTAAATATCCTAAATCCATTAAAATTTCTAAAATAAAAATTTTAAATTGGCCCCAAAATTTCGGGTTGTTACACATGTTTACCCCACATGTCATGCCCACATTTAGGTGTATCATAAGTGCCATATTTTCATGAAATCCCATGTCAAGTTATCATGTCATAATCACGCACGTCTAACCTACCCCAAAGCGGGTTTCCAACCCAAGTAAAAGCAAGTCAACATGGTAAGGGTACTATGCTACATATTGGCCTTACAACATGCACGATGTCAAAAAGGGATTGGCCACAAACATGCATGGTATCATAGGGGGTTTGGCCTCAAAATATGCATAGCATCATAAGAGAATTTGGCCACTAGCATGCATAGTATCATAAGGGAATTTGGCCATAAACATGCATAGTATTATAAGGGAATTTGGCCACAAACATGCGTAGTATCATAAGGGAATTTGGCCACAAACATGCATAGTATCATAAGGGAATTTGGCCACAAACATGCATGATAACATAAGGGGTTTGGGTTCATTTACATGCATAAGCCCCAAAATCAAATCTTTGCCAATGTTTCACAAGTCAAATGGTTCCCAAAGGTTCATGCTAGCATTCCATAGATAAAGACTCAAACTTGCAAGATAAACTAGGTTAATCATAACATGAATAGCATGATTTAGTCACTAAGCATAGCCAAAAGTCATAGGTTCAAGCAAAAGAGGCATGACAAGGTTCATATAGGCTAGCATACTTAGTTTAATCTCGTTTTATCCCATGCCATCATTAAAACTACTGTTTAGATCTAGAAGTAGCTAGAACTTACATAGCGTAGCAAGAGATTTAGGAGCATGAATCGTCTTTTCGAAGAATCCATGTTGAGATGATGATCAAAACCCTTGATTTGGTGTAGAAAGCTTGCACCTTCGTCTTGGATCTAGTTTGCAAGCACAAGCTCTTGAATTTGGGGATGGAGGCCATGATCAATGTAGATTTGGGAAGCACTTCGTTGCAAGAGTGATTTGTGAGGGTTTAGGGTAGGCTTAGGGGTCTTTTTATAGAGATTAGGACTAGTTTAGGCCCTTAGATTAACCCTAGGATAGATCTGAGCCCTCAAAATCCGTCACAAACCTCCAAACATGTCTTGAGGAGCAAGTCAGGTGCACCCAGGCCAAACTGGTCGACCACCCCAGTCGACAGGGGTGTCGACTGGGCAGTCGACACCATCTGGGCTGTGTCGACTCCCCAGTCGACTTGGGGGTGGCGGGAATTTTTCCCGCCTCTTCTGCTTGGCTGAATTTGAAATTTGAATTCAAATTTGAACTTGTTTTTGAACTTGAAATTTCCTGAAAACTTTGACGGGCCATAACTTGGTCATACGGACTCCGATTTTCGAAAACTCGGACTCTATTTCGCGTATTTTTCCGAGACGAACGCAATGGCATAGCCCGTTTCCCTTGATTCAGATTTTATAATTAAATTCTGCATTGATTCTCGTCTTAGCATGTTGTAAAAATCCGGGTTGTTACATCCTCCCCAACTTAAAGGATTTCGTCCCCGAAATCTCCAAGTTAGGAAGAACGTATCCTACCATCCATCATCCATCTACTCAGAACATCATCCACAGGCAACCATTGTCCTTAGACGATTTCTAATGCCATATGAACATATGCAGAACGTGTGTGTATATGCTCCTTAGCTAATGCTAATGATCAGGCCTGAATGATCTTTCTAATGCAAAATATGTTTAGTGCCATGAGTCCAACATGTATGCAAATAGTCCTAGTCATATAAGTACTATATGCGTGCACAAACATTTTTTCATATGCAACATCCACATGACCACACATTCAATTTCATCCATAAACAAGTATAAATACTCGTGCATATGCAACATGAAACGTGACCGCGTCAATCTAGTATCTAATGTGTATTCGTGTATCCACGAGCAACCACTTGCAACCATTTGCAACCATATCAATCATAACATGTTTCAAATACATGTTTACATCCATAGAGTTCTACCTAAGGTTCCCAAGATAGGATCGAGAAGATAAACAAGACAAACTCCTTACGGGGTTTGCAACAGAAGCAGGACCGAGAGGATATCCACCAAGCGATAGCATGCAAGCAAGCTCTACAGGAGAACCAGGGATCAACGATATACTCTTAAAAAGAGACATGATGCGCGCATCTAAGCCGCATTTCCTTGAGCTTAATTCCATTGTGCCTTGACCGCCTTTGACTTCATGATTTCGTAGCTCCTTGATTCCTATTTCCAAGGTATGAGTTGGAACTCATTTCACGGTCGCCTCTCGTTCCACTTCCACTTATTCTTTCCCTAGTATGCTCGGCCCAACCATATCTGCGTACTCATACAAGCTTTCCAAAATTCACTAGTGAATTCTGGATCTCGTTTATCGATGTCAATCCATGTTACCACATGCACTTACTAGGGTGATTCCTATGACCCATGCTTAAGCGGAATGAACCATCCGCCTTATTGGCGAACGTTACTTGATCGGATCAGAGATTTCCGATAAATACATCAAGTGATTCTAGGTAACTAACCATGACAAAGCCCAAAAGGTTACACGAGACTTCGAGGGTATTACCAAAGCAAGCCAAGAGTCTGACTACCCTCTTTTCAAAACCGAGAATGGTATCCCTTACTGGATAACCACTTTACCCCTAGAATCCATCCATAGCCCAACAATAGAAGCATTGCTCCTAATCTCAATACTTAGCATAGACGTTCTCAAATCCAAACAAGTCATGAATAAATGGACCAACTCTCCAACCAGATTTTGGGACAAAAGTGGGATCTTCTACTATGCTAGTACTAAGGTGCAGAGACTTAACTATCGAAGCAGACTTAAATGATGCGATGATCAATACAAAGTCTGGACGGGATGATAGAAAAGAAAGGCTAAACGTTTAACAGAAACGATACCATCCCTCTTAGGTACGCTAGGAGTGAGAGCATACAATTGCCCTCTCGCTGATCTTGTCCTTGCCTTCCTTCGTGGACTAATACATACCAACAAGTTGCTTATCCTTAAGTCCGTGTCCTTTATCCTTGCTCTTATTACCCTTCCTTGTAACACGGTAACAGGTCTCTCGAGAACTTCCTCCATCGCACGGGAAAACACTTACGTAGCTAGACAAGGATTGGTCGCAGTTAAAACCACTGTGACTACAGATGGAGGAAAGAAAGGAAAAGGGATTCGATCAAGGAAACAAAGGATAGTGCTAATGGCTTTTGGGGAATAGCCTTTAAAAACTTTTCTTGAAAAATGCTTCTTTTTAAATGGTTTCTCAAATAGTTTTCAGAAGGTTTTAAAAAAACTTTTGCCCAGTCTTGTAACCTTTTGCTCTGATACCAAATGTAACACCCCACCTCCGCTAGGGTCACTCACAAAGGGAATGCACTAGGTTTGGTGAAGCATTATCGAGGTAAACATGCACAGAAATATTACAAGACAGAACATATATAAAACAGCGGAAGTAAAACAAATTTCATTACCTTATAAAATAAGGTCTAAAGCCTTTTACATCAGCATACATCAAAACTTGTCTTGCAATAGTAAAGAAGCATAAAACCCTTTTCTTAAATTATTCCCCAAAATAAAGCGGTGAAGCAGCAATAGCCACGAGAAGACCAAGCTATACATGATGACCTTCAAGAATGAGAGGTCCGAACTAAACAACATCATTTCCTCCCTGAAAACCTGGGGGGGGGGGGGAACGGAAGACAAAGAGGCGAAAGAAAACGGGGTCAGTCATAAAGACCGGTAAGTCCTATCTACTTCCAGTATAAAAACAGGTAAAGGTAACATGACATGCATAAACTGTAAGTAGACATAAGGATGACGACAAGATAGATAAGCTAAACCAAGATAACTGGATGAACTACCATAGCAAGATAAACCAAGGTATCATGATAAACTATGGTGTCAAGATAAATCAAGGTATCACGTCATCAGGTTCCTATCAAGTATACTATCCCAAGGTATCTATCATGTATAACATCCCACGGTATTTATCATGTATATTCGCTCTGCACCTCTCGTACTAGTATCCCAATCCGCGTCATATGTTAACTATGAATGTCCCTTGCCCAATGTCATGTAATGGTCCATGTCAACCTAATATATAACATATGTGGGTTTTTCCCCACTCGTATGTTTCTATGTATAAGTTCAGTCCTTTGCCGTAGGCCGTACGGGCTTTCCCATGTAGTACCATCTTATCCTTGAAGTTGTTTTGGACTGTTACCCCTTGATCTAGTTATGTTTTCTTACCATGAACTATCGCGTGTTCACTTAGGATTTATGCCACCTAGGACCACTTGGGATTATGCTACCTAATGAACGTTTCCGTGTCTCGGTTTGGGTTCAAGCCACCAAGGGCCACTAGGGATTATGCCACCCGTCAACCGCGCTCTTTATCCCGCGTATGTATCGTGAATCGCTTTCCATGTCTAGACGCACATGTTCCTCAATGTGCCATCCGAGTTCCGTGCCAGGGAAAATCAAGAAATACGGAACTCGGTCGGGAGCTTTAAGTCGTCTGCTGATGCAGATATCAAGGTCTGTTTTTGTACCCGTGGCTATGGTCCCACGTGACCCCTCCCTCAACTACTAAAAGGCAATCCAAGAAAAATCATGTATGAGAACCACATCCCGGCCCCACTATAGCCCCATTTTCCTATGGTCCAACCTCACCCATGACTCGATAGCAAGAACATGGTCTATTGGGGGTTCTCTGCCTTTCCGTTCGTAGACGATTGACTAAAGATGGTAGGTAGTCGGCGATGTGCTATCCAGGGCAAAATCAAGTATCGTCGACTCCACGCTAATCCATCCCAGTCTTTAGGTCGCTCGCATAGCAACCAAGTCATACTCTTGGCTCTTCTACCGTAGACCTTAACCTCTGTGAGGCTGGGTTTCATGGACCATCTGCCACCTCTCAAAGGGATACCAAGAGTACCCTCACGTCCCCCGAAGCTACCGCTTCGTCACCCAGTTCGTTGGAGCTTTTTATCCAAGTCAGATAAGTTGCTCCTCCTCGTATACTAAGCGATGACCTACCGTATCAGGTTACTCATCTATTTATGAACTAGTCCCAATCTCTTGACTAAGAATTATTAATTAGTTCCCTAAACTAAGGTTTACCACTTAGTCTCCTTTCCCGGTATCCTTGTTGTAACACCCCACCTCCGCCAATGCCACTCTTGCAAGGACATTAGCTTTGGAGGGGCGTTAAACAAGGTAAACATGCATGCAGATATCACAAGACAGAACATATAAGTAAAACAGAGTAGTAAAGCAGCGGATAAAACTTAGCATTTCAAAACCATGGTCATGTTACAACAAAGTACTTGGTCATTATTTTCCAACAACAAAGTCTAGATAAAAGCATAAACTGAAAAACTGAAATACATAAAGTACTATCCCCAAAATGAAGTGATAAACCATAGCTAGCTCAATGTCCAAAACCGTACATGAGCAAATCCAGTAAGCAAGCTGTAAAGATCCAAGCTAAGCTCCAATGTTCCCACCCTGAGAACCTGAGGGGGGGAACGGAAGAAAAGAGGCGAAAGAAAACAGGTCAGTCAAAAAGACTGGTAAGCCCTACTACTATCTGTCTATGAACTAGTAAAGTTAACTGGCATGAGAAGCTGAGATGAACATAAGGATAACAACATACTGGCATGATGATTAACTAACAAGATAGATAAAGGTGTCATCGCATAATTAAGGTTAAGTTTTGCACCACGGGTGTCTAACATGTCAAGTAAAAACAAGAATTGATCCCTTGGCCCAAGCTTGGCCCATCATCATGAGGTGACCTAAATTAAGGTCCAACTACACGTCGATCGGCTCCCTATAAGCCTAACTCGTCAAGTGTCGGTGTCACGCGGCCTAATCATGTAATGTAGTTGACTATGCAGGGTCCACCCTAGGGTGTATCTGGCCCTACTGTGTAACCCTCAGACACCATACCATGATGCACAGTCCAAACCTACCGGTGCCCGTGTTCAACTCCGGACTTGATGTGCACGACCATGGTCCGCCTGAACAACCGGGGCATCATTCAGCCGTCTCTTTTGGTCTCTTACAATCAGCCCAGTAATCGTGCCCCACCCTAGCCTAGTCCTAGGGTCTTATGATACATCTAGAAGGTTACTGCTGAAAAGGACCACGCAACTAGGGTTTCTTAACGGGTTAAATGTGGTTAACCCGATCCAAACGTGGATTAAATCGGTTAAGAGTACCCAAGGCTCCTGGCTTAATCTCGATTAATCCATCAAGCCCAAATTGGTTAAGTATTAAGTGGACCATGACTTAACCCTAATCAGGAGGCATTAATTAACTTAATGCGCTTTAACCTCTCACATTAGACTTTGTTGTGGTTACTAGTTAAGCCGAGCGGGTCCGGGTAGCTTTACACCACAACTAGGTCTAACCTCGGGTTCGAGCACAACATGACCAACTTCTCACATTGGGTCTTATTGTTTGTAGCCACTAGTTAAGCCGGGCGGGTCCGGGTAGATTTATGCTACAAACTCAACCCAACCTCGAGTTGGCCACACTCATATTTTCTAAGTGTCATGTCCATTATGTTTCCAAAACATAATTACAAGTTAACATATCACGTCATGTTATAAAAATCATGTTCATGTCATAATTTTACCCAACCCCAACGTAATCCCATCGTTTACATACTCGCAACAACGCATAAAGGATAAAATAGGGAACTTGGCATAATCATGACAAAAAGGTGTTGAAGCCACAAGTTTATCATGGTGGCATATGAAATGTACATATATTCATATACTTGCATATTGCATCATTAGGCTTCAAAAGCATGCACAAAACCAAACTTAGCATATGAGTGATACATGGTGATAAATCACATGTAGAAGTTGCTAGAAGTTCGCATTTAGCCTCACATGCAAGTTATCATAAGGGATATGATAACTTCCATGTTGCCAAAATGCAACCTTCAACACAAAGCTTGGAGCTTTATGCTCACAACATCAAATTTAACTTGCATAACATGATAACATGATCAACCCAAACTTGCATAACATAGCAACATGTGTCATACATAATGATTAACCCAACTTGCATAATGATCATCCAAACTTGCATATAATGATCAACCAAACTTGCATATAATGATCAACCAAACTTGCATATAATGATCAACCAAACTTGCATATCATAATGAACAACCCCAAACTTGCATCATTCATTTAACTTTAGAGTTCAAGAAAGAAAGTAGAAAAGGGCTTGCAATGCTATGAAGACACAAATAAATAGTTATTATAAAGATTGAGACGAAGCCCTTATGCAAAACCCAAATATGCAAGCTCCAAATGAAAAACCCTTGAGCCAAATCAATAAAAACTCTTGCTTTGAAAGAGAAATGTTGCAACTTGACTTGAATGCAAACTAAGAACACTCATACAAGCTTGAAAATACTTGTATGCACTCAAAATCTCTCATATAGATAGACTTAGGAATTTTAGCATGAGAGTGGAGGCCATGAGAGGAACAAATTTGGCATAGTTTAGTTGTAGGAATGAATAATGATGATTTAGGCTAGGCTAGGCTTAGGGGTCTTTTTATAGAGTTTTAGGATAGTATTAGCCTTTGTATTAACCCTAGATTCAATCCAAGCCATCAAAGCATGTCTTGGGGAAGAAGTCAAGTGTAGGAACCATCTAGGGCCTTTAGATTAAAGCTGAACCATGAGAACCATTCAAATGCAAAATCTGCATTTGAGCGAATCGGCCCACGGGTTGACAGCCAAACACCCTGGATTAACCCCTAGTCGACCCAGCGAGCTCGGGTCGACCTCAAAAATCGGCCGGTTCGGTTATTCCCCTCTCCCAATTCGCTGTTTTGAACATTTTTGCATATTTATTTATTTAATTTTCAATTATATATATATATATATATCAATATATATATATTTCTCTGCGCAACCCATTTCACTTAATTACGTATACTTTAATTTGTGAATTTTTCGTGAAACTTCGCGAGGCCATATCTTGGTCATACGGACTCCGATTTTCGAAAATTCGGACTCTATTTCGCGTATTTTTCCGAGACGAACGCAATGGCACAGCCCGTTTCCCTTGATTTATATTTTACAGTTTAATTCTGCCTCCATTTATGTTATAACATGTTATTCAAAAATACGGGTTGTTACATTCTCCCCTCCTTAAAGGATTTCGTCCCCGAAATCTCCAAGTTAGAAAGAACGTATCCTACCATCCATCACCCATCTACTCAAAACATCATCCACGTGCAGTCATTGTCCTTAAAGGATTCTAAATGCTGTATGATCATATGCAAAGGTGTGTGTATATGTACTTATCTAATGCAAAAATCAGGCGGTTACTGATTCAGTAAACCTCCTTAATGCAAAGCATGTTAGTGAAATGAGTCCATATGTATGCAAATTCCTAACATAATTTATAATCTCTACATGAGTGCACATAACATTCATCCAAATGCAACATCCACGTGATAGCATAACAAGTTTCATCCATGAATAAGTATAAGCACTCATGCATATGCAACATGAAAGTGTGTGAGCCGATCTTAGTGCCTAATGTGCACCATGCATCCACGAGTATCCACGTGCAAACACTTGCAACCACTTGCAACCATCAAGCATAACATGTTTCAAATACATGTTTCATCCAAAGGGTTTCTACCTAAGGTCCTCATAACATGATTAACGAGATGACAAGATAAACAGGATAAACGCAGATAAACAGAAAGATATGCTAATTAGGAAAGAGGTCGAGAATGTACCCTCAAAAAGAAATGGATAAAGCCCACGCATCTTCTCCTCGGTTTCCCAAGTTGCATCTTCGTCGGCTTCACCCCACTGAACTTTCACCAATTTGACTTCTCGATTCCTCAGTTTCTTGATCTCTGTTCCCAAGATACGAATCGGAGGTTTTCTCAAGGTTGCTTCTTTCTCTACCTCAATGTCTTCAAGAATGCTTGGTTCAACCACCTCAGCGGACTCATGAAGGCACTTTCGGAGATGCGAGACATGAAAGACATTATGCACTCCGGCTAGCTTTTCGGGCAATTCCACCTTATAGGCCATCTTTCCAATTCTCTCTGTGATAGGGAAAGGTCCTACGAACCTTGGTGCCAGCTTCCTCGCTGCTCCAAAACGTACTACATTTCGCAAAGGAGAAACCTTCACGAAAACCATGTCTCCCACTTCGAATTCCAAATCTGCCCTTCGCTTGTCAGCATAGGATTTCTGTCTATCTTGGGCCGCTTTCATCCTTCTTCTTACTAATTCAACTTTCTCGGATGTGTCTCGTATCATATCGGGCCCAAGTATAAGTCTATCTGTTGTCTCCCACCAACAAGATGGTGACCTACATGGCCTCCCATACAAAGCTTCAAATGGTGCCATCCCTATGCTGGCTTGATAGCTATTATTATAAGCAAACTCTACAAGAGGAAGGTGGTCTTCTCAAGTACCACCGAAGTTGAGAACACAAAGCCTCAAGAGATCTTCTAGCACTCTATTCACCCTTTCGGTTTGGCCATCCGTCTGGGGGTGATAGGCTGTACTCAGATTCAATCGTGTACCCATCGCTTCTTGCAAACTGTTCCAGAACTGGCTAGTGAAAATTGGGTCACGATCGCTAACTATGCTAGAAGAAACTCCATGCAACCATACTATCTCTCGAAGATAAACAGATGCTAGCCATGATACGGTCCTCTTGCTTTTCACCGGAAAAATGGGTTCTCTTCGTAAGTCTATCAATTATTAGCCATATCCCATAAAGCCCAAATAGTTTGGTGACGAACTTCTTCACCCCAACCATATATCACAAATAGGCTAGTCATACTCCTTAGGGGGTTTGCAACAGATCTAAGATTGAGGATAGGGCCGAGAGGATATACTTAAAAGATAGCATGCGAGTAAGCTCTATGGAACAATAGGGATCGAGGATATACTCTTAGAAAGAGATTAAATGCGCGTATCTAGTCTTCGATCTTCTAAGCCGCATTTTCTTGTGCTTAATCCCATCATGCCCTGACCGTCTTTTAACTTCGCAATTCCATAGTTCTTAATTCTTGTTCCCAAAATATGAGTTAGAACTCATTTCACCGTTGCCTCTCGTTCCACTTCCACTTATTCTTTGCCTAAAATACTTGGCTTAAACATAACTGCGTGCTCATGGTTTCGTGCAAGCTTACCAAGATTCGTTAGTGAATCTTGGATCTCATTTACATATTATACGGTATCCCACGCAGAAAACTATCTCTTGAAAATAGTGCCAATCCACGTTGCCAAACTAGAGCTGAGGTAAGGGCTCTCTTGAGCCTTTGAAAAGCAAGCTCACACTCCAAGTCCCATGCAAAGACTAAGTTCTTCTTCGTCAACTTAGTAAGAGGGGCCGAAATCTTATCGAAGTCCCTGATGAACTTCCTATAGTAGCCTGCCAGACCGAGAAAGCTTCTTACTTCGGTTGCATTCCTCGGAGTCTTCCAGTCTTGAACCACAACCACTTTCGCGGGATCCACCGCTATGCCTTGCTTAGAAACTATATGTCCAAGAAACCGAACTTCCCTTCTCCAGAAATGACATTTGGAGAACTTGGCTTTCAACTGATGCGCTCTAAGCGTATCCATCACTTCCTTGAGATGCCTAGCATGCTCTTCCTCATCCTTTGAGAAGATCAGAATATCATCCACGAAGACAACCACGAACTTGTTAAGGAACTCTCTGAACACCCTACTCATCAAATCTACGAAGTAGGCGGGTGCATTAGTCAAACCGAATGGCATGACAAGCCATTCAAAGAATCCATCTGGAGTCCTAAACGCAGTCTTATCAATACTATCCTCAGCTACTCTAAGCTGATGGAATCCGGTGGCTAGATCGAGCTGAGAGAAAACAGAAGCACCTACCAACTGGTCAAAGAGATCATCAATCCTCAGTAAAGGGTGCCTATTCTTCTTTGTCAACTTGTTCAACTCTCGATAATCAACACATAGACGAAGCGAACCATCCGCCTTAGTGGCGAATACCACCGGAGCACCCCATTCAGAAATGCTTCGCCTAATAAAATTCTTCTCAAGCAACTCCTTGATTTGCTTACTGAGCTCCCCTCTCTCACGTGGAGCCATGTGCCTAACTGGCAATGATACTGGCTTGGCATTATCAACTAGATAAATGCGGAAATCTATCTCTCGTTTAGGGGGTAACCCCTTAACTTCTTCAAAGACATCGGGATAGTCTCGGACCACCCTTACAGATTGCAGATCATCGATGGACGAGTCGAGAGATTCAAGATAGCATAACATGACGGGACCTCTAGGGTTACAAGAAATTTCTAGGGTATTACCTAGGCGAGTCATGAGCCTCACCACCCTATGCTCACAGTCAAGAACGGCTCCATAACTGGACAACCAATCCACACCCAAAATCAACCCGTATCCCATAAACCCGAGAGCCTAAACATTACACATGAATTCTATGCTCAAGATAGAGATTTTCAAATCCACACAAATCACAGGTAGATGGGCGGAACCCCCAATTGGATTTGAAACACTAACGGGACCTCAACTAGACTAGTACTTAGGTGCAAAACTTTCAATAAGATCAGAAATAAAACTATGCGATGTGCCATAATCAAATAAGGTATGAATAGGGAAATCAGAAATGTAAACATGACTTTTTACAGAAACACTACCTCGACCAAAAGCTGGAAGAGTGAGGAGAGCCTGCAACTGCCCTCCAGAGGGTCCTACTCGCTGAGTTCGTTCTTGCCCTTGTCCTTGCTTCTTGGGGCAATCCTTGCTAAAATGTCCAGATTCTCCGCAATGGAAACACTCGCCTAACTTCCTGTTCCTCTTCCTGCAATCTTTGGCTATGTGCCCAACGATCCGACAGAACTTGCACTTCCTTGTTTCCCTGGTCTTGTTATCATTGCGATTGCTGTTGCCCTTGTTCCCCTTCTTGTTGTTCTTGTCTCTTTTCTCGGTATCTTCCTCTTGAAGTAGGGCCATATTCACCAAACTCTCGAAGGTCGCCCCCAGGGGTATATGAGACATGGCCAAACCGCGCAATGGCTCATTCAATCCTAGAGCAAAGTGTAGGGCCTTCTTCCGAGCTGTGTTAACCAATTTTAGACCGAACTGAGCAAGTTGATTAAACATATCCACGTATTCCCTAACTGTCATGTCCCCTTGCTTTAGAGATAGGAACCTTTCCATCTGAAGGTTCTCTTCTGTCGATGATAGAAACTTTAGTCCAAACCTTCTCTTAAAGTCATCCCAAGTCTCAATTGGTCTAGTAGTGGTGGTGACTACCCACCAATAAGCAGCTTCCCCTTTCAATAGCCATACCGCCAAAAGAACTTTCTTACGATCTTCCACATCAAAGATAGCAAAGAGGTCTTCAGTTTCCTTTAACCAGATTCTTGCCTCCACAGAAGTCTCCGTTCCGACAAAATTCTTGCAACCCATCGCCATAAAGTCTTTGCAAAGCTTTGCAAAATCCTCTTGCGGATGCTAAGGGTGAGGAGGAACCTCAGCTACGGGAGGAGGAGAGATGTTAGCGACCGGGGAAGGAGGAGGAATGTTCGCGGGGCCGGATTCATTCGCCATTGCCTCCATAAATCTCCGGAACCAGACTGGTACTTGCACGCCTTCCGGGATGTTAAAGCGATCGGCCATAGTAAAACGAAGAAAAAGATAGATTCAGAACGAAGAAACGAAGGATAGTGCTATGGCTTTTGGGGAATATCCTTTTTAAAATAACTAGACTCTTCTTGGAAAATACTTAATTGGTTTTGAAAATAGTTTTTCAAAAGGTAAGTTTTAAAAACAATTTTGCTCAAATCTTGTAAACCTTATGCTCTGATACCAAATGTAACACCCCACCTCCGCCAATGCCACTCTTGCAAGGACATTAGCTTTGGAGGGGCGTTAAACAAGGTAAACATGCATGCAGATATCACAAGACAGAACATATAAGTAAAACAGAGTAGTAAAGCAGCGGATAAAACTTAGCATTTCAAAACCATGGTCATGTTACAACAAAGTACTTGGTCATTATTTTCCAACAACAAAGTCTAGATAAAAGCATAAACTGAAAAACTGAAATACATAAAGTACTATCCCCAAAATGAAGTGATAAACCATAGCTAGCTCAATGTCCAAAACCGTACATGAGCAAATCCAGTAAGCAAGCTGTAAAGATCCAAGCTAAGCTCCAATGTTCCCACCCTGAGAACCTGAGGGGGGGAACGGAAGAAAAGAGGCGAAAGAAAACAGGTCAGTCAAAAAGACTGGTAAGCCCTACTACTATCTGTCTATGAACTAGTAAAGTTAACTGGCATGAGAAGCTGAGATGAACATAAGGATAACAACATACTGGCATGATGATTAACTAACAAGATAGATAAAGGTGTCATCGCATAATTAAGGTTAAGTTTTGCACCACGGGTGTCTAACATGTCAAGTAAAAACAAGAATTGATCCCTTGGCCCAAGCTTGGCCCATCATCATGAGGTGACCTAAATTAAGGTCCAACTACACGGTCTAGTCGATCGGCTCCCTATAAACCTAACTCGTCAAGTGTCGGTGTCACGCGGCCTAATCATGTAATGTAGTTGACTGTGCAGGGTCCACCCTAGGGTGTATCTGGCCCTACTGTGTAACCCTCAGACACCATACCATGATGCACAGTCCAAACCTACCGGTGCCCGTGTTCAACTCCGGACTTGATGTGCACGACCATGGTCCGCCTGAACAACCGGGGCATCATTCAGCCGTCTCTTTTGGTCTCTTACAATCAGCCCAGTAATCGTGCCCCACCCTAGCCTAGTCCTAGGGTCTTATGATACATCTAGAAGGTTACTGCTGAAAAGGACCACGCAACTAGGGTTTCTTAACGGGTTAAATGTGGTTAACCCGATCCAAACGTGGATTAAATCGGTTAAGAGTACCCAAGGCTCCTGACTTAATCTCGATTAATCCATCAAGCCCAAATTGGTTAAGTATTAAGTGGACCATGACTTAACCCTAATCAGGAGGCATTAATTAACTTAATGCGCTTTAACCTCTCACATTAGACTTTGTTGTGGTTACTAGTTAAGCCGGGCGGGTCCGGGTAGCTTTACACCACAACTAGGTCTAACCTCGGGTTCGAGCACAACATGACCAACTTCTCACATTGGGTCTTATTGTTTGTAGCCACTAGTTAAGCCGGGCGGGTCCGGGTAGATTTATGCTACAAACTCAACCCAACCTCGAGTTGGCCACACTCATATTTTCTAAGTGTCATGTCCATTATGTTTCCAAAACATAATTACAAGTTAACATATCACGTCATGTTATAAAAATCATGTTCATGTCATAATTTTACCCAACCCCAACGTAATCCCATCGTTTACAAACTCACAACAACGCATAAAGGATAAAATAGGGAACTTGGCATAATCATGACAAAAAGGTGTTGAAGCCACAAGTTTATCATGGTGGCATATGAAATGTACATATATTCATATACTTGCATATTGCATCATTAGGCTTCAAAAGCATGCACAAAACCAAACTTAGCATATGAGTGATACATGGTGATAAATGACATGTAGAAGTTGCTAGAAGTTCGCATTTAGCCTCACATGCAAGTTATCATAAGGGATATGATAACTTCCATGTTGCCAAAATGCAACCTTCAACACAAAGCTTGGAGCTTTATGCTCACAACATCAAGTTTAACTTGCATAACATGATAACATGATCAACCCAAACTTGCATAACATAGCAACATGTGTCATACATAATGATCATCCAAACTTGCATAATGATCATCCAAACTTGCATATAATGATCAACCAAACTTGCATATAATGATCAACCAAACTTGCATATAATGATCAACCAAACTTGCATATAATGATCAACCAAACTTGCATATCATAATGAACAACCCCAAACTTGCATATCATAATGATCAACCCCAAACTTGCATCATTCATTTAACTTTAGAGTTCAAGAAAGAAAGTAGAAAAGGGCTTACAATGCTATGAAGACACAAATAAATAGTTATTATAAAGATTGAGACGAAGCCCTTATGCAAAACCCAAATATGCAAGCTCCAAATGAAAAACCCTTGAGCCAAATCAATAAAAACTCTTGCTTTGAAAGAGAAATGTTGCAACTTGACTTGAATGCAAACTAAGAACACTCATACAAGCTTGAAAATACTTGTATGCACTCAAAATCTCTCATATAGATAGACTTAGGAATTTTAGCATGAGAGTGGAGGCCATGAGAGGAACAAATTTGGCATAGTTTAGTTGTAGGAATGAATAATGATGATTTAGGCTAGGCTTAGGGGTCTTTTTATAGAGTTTTAGGATAGTATTAGCCTTTGTATTAACCCTAGATTCAATCCAAGCCATCAAAGCATGTCTTGGGGAAGAAGTCAAGTGTAGGAACCATCTAGGGCCTTTAGATTAAAGCTGAACCATGAGAACCATTCAAATGCAAAATCTGCATTTGAGCGAATCGGCCCACGGGTTGACAGCCAAACACCCTGGATTAACCCCTAGTCGACCCAGCGAGCTCGGGTCGACCTCAAAAATCGGCCGGTTCGGTTATTCCCCTCTCCCAAATCGCTGTTTTGAACATTTTTGCATATTTATTTATTTAATTTTCAATTATATATATATATCAATATATATATTTCTCTGCGCAACCCATTTCACTTAATTAAGTATACTTTAATTTGTGAATTTTTCGTGAAACTTCGCGAGGCCATATCTTGGTCATACGGACTCCGATTTTCGAAAATTCGGACTCTATTTCGCGTATTTTTCCGAGACGAATGCAATGGCACAGCCCATTTCCCTTGATTCAGATTTTACAGTTTAATTCTGCCTCCATTTATGTTATAACATGTTATTCAAAAATACAGGTTGTTACACTTGTTAATCCCGGTTTTCCACATAGTCCCCTGAACTAGGGTTTTGTCTAATGGGTTAAGTATTGTCATTAAAGTTCATGACTTAACCTGCCTACGAATCATGTCAAGATTTGGCTAAGTATTCAAGTCCAAGACCTAGCCCTACAAGTTGGTTAAGTATATCAAGAAGCTCATGACTTAACCCTATACAATCATCAAGTCAAATTGGTTAAGTATTTGTTTATCTTAACCCTATCAGATTATCGTGTTAGATTGGTTAAGCATAGATTATCTTAACCTCATCGGATTATCGAGTTGGATTGGTTAAGTATAGGTTAACCCAACCCCATCCACTAATCGTATTAGAATGGTTAAGTATATTTAAATGGTCTTGTGACTTAACCCTATCAAGTTCTCATATTAGATTGGTTAAGTATGGTTGCTTAACCTCATCAAATCATCATGTATAATTGATTAAGTATAAGTTACTTAACCCCTATTAAATGATCATGTTAAGTTGGTTAAGTATTGGTTACTTAACCCCATTGAATTACCAAGTTTAGATTGGTTAAGTGTTTAACTTAACCCCATCGAATTACCGTGTTTAGATTAGTTAAGTGTAAGTTACTTAACCCCATCTAATTACCGTGTTTAGATTAGTTAAGTGTAGGTTACTTAACCCCATCTAATTACTGTGTTTAGATTAGTTAAGTGTAGGTTAACTTAACTTCATCAAATTACCGTGTTCAGATTAGTTAAGTATAGATTACTTAACCCCATCTAATTACCGTGTTTAGATTAGTTAAGTGTAGGTTACTTAACCCCATCTAATTACCAAGTCGGATTAGTTAAGTGTAGATTACTTAACCCTATCCCCTAATTGTCTTGTATGGTTAAGTGTCATTAAGAAATCAAGCCCGGTCCCACTTAACCTACCCATTCGTGTCATATCGGTTAAGTGTCATTAGTCAAAATTACTTAACCTTTTCATGTGGCATTAATTAGATTAATGCACCCCAACCTCTCACATTAGACTTTGTTGTGGTTACTAGTTAAGCCGGGCGGGTCCGGGTAGTTTTACACCACAACCTAGTCTAACCTCGGGTCTTAAGCGCGACATGACCAACTTCTCACATTGGATCCTATTGTTTGTAGCCACTAGTTAAGCCGGGCGGGTCCGGGTAGATTTATGCTACAAACTCAACCCAACCTCGAGTTGGCCACTTTCATGTTTGGTCTAGTGTCATATTACAATTACAACCCTCACGTGTCTAGTTTCAAGTCCCATGTTTACCCCACATGTCATGCCCACATTTAGGTGTATCATAAGTGCCATATTTTCATGAAATCCCATGTCAAGTTATCATGTCATAATCACGCACGTCTAACCTACCCCAAAGCGGGTTTCCAACCCAAGTAAAAGCAAGTCAACATGGTAAGGGTACTATGCTACATATTGGCCTCACAACATGCACGATGTCAAAAAGGGATTGGCCACAAACATGCATGGTATCATAGGGGGTTTGGCCTCAAAATATGCATAGCATCATAAGAGAATTTGGCCACTAGCATGCATAGTATCATAAGGGAATTTGGTCATAAACATGCATAGTATCATAAGGGAATTTGGCCACAAACATGCATAGTATCATAAGGGAATTTGGCCACAAACATGCATAGTATCATAAGGGAATTTGGCCACAAACATGCATGATAACAAAAGGGGTTTGGGTTCATTTACATGTATAAGCCCCAAAGTCAAATCTTTGCCAATGTTTCACAAGTCAAATGGTTCCCAAAGGTTCATGCTAGCATTCCATAGATAAAGACTCAAACTTGCAAGATAAACTAGGTTAATCATAACATGAATAGCATGATTTAGTCACTAAGCATAGCCAAAAGTCATAGGTTCAAGCAAAAGAGGCATGACAAGGTTCATATAGGCTAGCATACTTAGTTTAATCTCGTTTTATCCCATGCCATCATTAAAACTACCGTTTAGATCTAGAAGTAGCTAGAACTTACATAGCGTGGCAAGAGATTTAGGAGCATGAATCGTCTTGTCGAAGAATCCATGTTGAGATGATGATCAAAACCCTTGATTTGGTGTAGAAAGCTTACACCTTCGTCTTGGATCTAGTTTGCAAGCACAAGCTCTTGAATTTGGGGATGGAGGCCATGATCAATGTAGATTTGGGCAGCACTTCGTTGCAAGAGTGATTTGTGAGGGTTTAGGGTAGGCTTAGGGGTCTTTTTATAGAGATTAGGACTAGTTTAGGCCCTTAGATTAACCCTAGGATAGATCTGAGCCCTCAAAATCCGTCACAAACCTCCAAACATGTCTTGAGGAGCAAGTCAGGTGCACCCAGGCCAAACTGGTCGACCACCCAAGTCGACAGGGGTGTCGACTGGGCAGTCGACACCATCAGGGCTGTGTCGACTCTCAAGTCGACTCCCCAGTCGACTTGGGGGTGGCGGGAATTTTTCCCGCCTCTTCTGCTTGGCTGAATTTGAAATCTGAATTCAAATTTGAACTTGTTTTTGAACTTGAAATTTCCTGAAAACTTTGACGGGACATAACTTGGTCATACGGACTCCGATTTTCGAAAACTCAGACTCTATTTCGCGTATTTTTCCGAGACGAACGCAATGGCATAGCCCGTTTCCCTTGATTCAGATTTTATAATTAAATTTAGCCTTGATTCTCGTCTTAGCATGTTGTAAAAATCCGGGTTGTTACACATTGGGTTCCACTCCTCCAAAAATTGTAGAAGGCTCTGAAAAATATCCAGTCTCTTCTAGAATGTAGAAGACGTCTGCACGAGTCCACTGTCTCTTGTTTCACTGGATTACGACTACACATGAAAAAGATATGATTTTTTATTAGATCATCCTATTTTGCAACGCTTTTAAATATTTAAAACCATTTAAATTTTCATCAGCCGTTACCTCTCTGTAAATCTTCAAAACTAGGTCATGAATTATCGATCAATCCATGAAGCTTTACCAAAATCAGACCACGCCATGACGTAGTGCTTGAAAATCCACACCTAGGGGTGCCAATCACCTCGAACTCGCATGCGCCAGGGTGGAGGAAAAGTGGCCGACGCCGGAGCACTTCCTGGAGTTGATTCGAACAAAATACCACATGATAGAAGTTGAAGTTGGCATTGATTTAACGAGGAGAGGAAACTCTACAAAATCCTTAATTGAAGCTGGCGATTTTATTTAGTGGTTGGAGGGAAAAAGAGGAGAGAAGCAAAGAGAAGGGGGCCCCGTTTATCGAGAGGGAGGATACGGGTTTTCTCAGATCCGAGAAGAAAAGAGAATGAATTTTCATTGGCCCATTTTTTTATATATTTAATTTCTTTAAATCCGAAAATACCCTCCACTCCATACGAACTCCAATCCAAACCCAATGACTGTCATCCCTAGCTAAATACACCCATTTCGAACACAATGGAATATGTTTCGTAGGCCCATTCGACTGTTTCCCTCGGTTTCTCTTCAAATTAAAATATAGAACATTCAATATTTGATTTGAACGTACATTTCAATTTGCCAGGGCCACATACTGATCCCAAAAATTCCAGAAAAATAAATCTGGCTTTGTTTTGTTGATACGGTCCCAACAAAACTAGTTTCGTCGAATTATGAGACCGTTTGAAAATTGGCCATTTCCTGGTCGATCCAACTTAGCTTAAATCAACCAAACACATTTTCCTTCGCCACGCTCACATTTTAACTTCAAAAATTATGGAAATTGAAACCTAGCAATAATTTGGCATCCCGGATCCAATAAAAGTGGTTTCGTCGAATTCTGAGGTCGTTTGCAAAATGTCTATTTTCAAGGGCTATATATACTCTATAGCGACCTTTCTGAAAATTCATTTGGCCATAACTTTTGATTCCCGCTATGAAACTTCGATTTTTCAGATTTGTTAGAAAGATATTCATAAACAGATTTAAATATTTTTTGTTTCACTAAAATCCGTTTCAGTTTGCACCCGGTATAGTCAGTCAAAGTTCGAATTCAAATTTTGAAACTGCCGCGCCATTTCAGGCCTTGTTTTAATTTCAAAATAAATATATTTATTTTCAAACATCAATTCAAACATACTTTTTGTCATTATTATTTAAAATAATTTATTTTAAATATTTAAAATCCACTAAAATAGAACAATTAAAAATTTTAAACTGGTTCAGATTTTCCGGGTTGTTAAACTCGAATTTAGCTTTCCTGTCAAAAATGTTCCTTGCCATAAAAAAAATGTTGCTTGATACTTTGAAAACTGGAATTGTGGAATGAATACTTGCACACAATTTAACACTTGCCAAATTTGAAATAACATGAAATGCTTGATTGAACAAGATGTCAAATGCACTGCATCATTTCTGGACACTAATTTGTAATTGATAATGAGTTGCGTGCATGAGTTAGAACCAAACATGTAAACTCTGGTTTGCAATTCTATTTTAGATAAAAACCGCATGTAGATTTTCAAAATTGATTCCACTGCATTGATTTGCAAAATCTATAATTCAAAAATCTTGCCATATATATATATATATATATATATATGAAATGATTTGTTCATTGCATATGCATGTGAATGCTTTATCTCCATGTATCCATATTGTTGAGCAAACATGAATATGCTGTTATGAAGTAGTCACCTGAATTGCATTACTTTTGAAACTGGTGGGTCCGTTTTGATCCTGTTGCACTTGTACTTGAATGGTGCACCCTCTTGCCCATGTATATGTGTATATGTGTATATGCACTGCTGAACTATACTGGAGCATGCTTCATTGAATTTGCCTTATTTGTGTATCACCTAGACTTGTTATATCTTGCTGAATTGTTTATATTTTAGTACACCACCTTTTGCGCTTTTGCAGTTTGCACCTTGAACATATTGCGCCATGCAAGTTTTGATCCATCTTTGAACTGCCACCATGCTTTAGTCATGTTGTTTGTTCACTGTTGCAGTTTTTTGCTTAACTTGGCCTTGACCCCTTTGAAAATTTCCATGCTTGGTCATTGTCTGGTTCTTAACTCTACCATGCTGAAACAATCATTTGAACCTTGTACATGTATGTGCACCACTATAAAACTGTCTTGATCATGTACCATCTGAACTTGAACTAGATGAGTTGATCCATTGTAAATGTTGTGTAACCAAAGCTTCATACTTGTATTTATTGCTTGGCAATTGAATATTTGCTGGTTTGAGCATGACACTTTTATTTTGTTTTGGCTGCTTTGTCATTGATGTTTTTGGGCTGCCTCGACCACATTGATTATTGTTGCACTGAGTCGAGATGGTCCACATGGCTACTCCTCAGTTGCACGCTGATTGGCGAGGCAGTGCACACGTGTATATTTATACACGTGTGTATATGCAGCCATCAGAAAAAATTCTTGTCCCTGCACTGAAATATTTTATATATACACTGACTGCCTTGTGGTATTTACAGTGTATCACTGTGAATATCACAAGTTGTTTAGACACAGTCGGATGAATATAAAAAATAGATCGAGTTAGAAAAATGATGAGAAAACACACTAGAAAACTGAGGCAAATAAAATTCAAATCTGCATGTGTTCAGTTTTTATTTCTATTGCAATGTACTGTGTATGTGTGTTTCAGTGTATGGTAGGTGTAGATGACTGGACTGAGCTGTGAAGACCGAGGACTGAAGAGACAGTGCCAATGAATGTAAATGGATATGAAAAAAAAATGAGTGATTGTATATATATATATATATATATATATATATATATAAGATGTATAGACAGAGTGTTATAGTGAGGGGCTATGTAACAACAGAATTGTACTGATGTTTGTATTAAACAAATTTGTCTGAAATAAAAAATTGTTTTATTGTGCTAAAATTTGTGTTCAAGAAAATTTGTTTATCGTATTCAGTTTATATACAAGTCAATGTCATGTGAAGAATATATAAATAGTGGAGTTATAAATCTATACTGTTTGAATGTTGAAATACAATATTCAATTTAAATAAAATACTATATGAATATATGAATGTCTGTACAGTCGTATTCTATTTAAATATAAATATATTATATTCCTATCTGTGGTTTATATATAGAACAGTACAGTAAAAAACACATTTAAAATATTTATTTGGTTGTTATCATCAAACAAAAATCATATAATTGTGTATACAACTACGTCACTTACAACAGCATGGCTAAGTGGGTCATTCCCAATTAGGGTGTATTATCACCTATCTAGAGAAAATTCATTTCCTTCTTTAATCTATCAATACTGTCCCTTTTCGGGAAACAGTTGCCATAAACAACCGTTGGTGATATACATTCGATTCATTCAAGCAAAATGCATGGTCGGTCATGTGTGGCTGGGTTGCAAAATGTTCTGGTTGAACCCAATGTATTCCCCTCTAGAGATACACTATCAGAAGGTGGTTCCATACCTTGTCATAGTTGGGAATTCATTACCCAATAAACGCCCAAGGTTTAAATTGTATACTATGTATTAGAACGTGAGATGCAAATGTTCCACTAGATCGCTATTTACTTGATTTAACACTACTATAATATCAGAATATTTGATATTAAGTATGTTTTGATTTTTGTAAGGTAAAAACCATCCGTGTTTATGTGTGGATCGGTCTTACGAATTATCTTTTATTTCAAAAGGATTATTGAATGTAAAATCAAACTGTTTTTAAATTGTTTAATCACACCAATCCCATAACTGACCCAAAGTTTTTTCTGTGTTTTCCCTAAACTCTTGGGTGCCAAAATTTGTATGGGCAGTCAATTAGTTCAGGATTTTACAGATACACTTAGAGGAGCATGAAGCAGGAGGCTTCAATAGTATATATAGAGTTTATTTCCGTTGTGTTTTATATATGTTATACTCTGATAGTACGGTTTTGCATTCCAAGTATTATTATATAATATATTTTATTAAGTTCTGCTGTGAGATTCATGTTTACTGTGATTCTATTGTGTTTGTTTCTTGTTTTTCTTCTATTCAAACTTTCTTTCTATTTCTCACCCTCTAACTTCTTTCTATTAACGATATGTCAAATTCTGATTGTTGATTTGTCAATATGTGATACAAGATATGTATTTGTGTCGATTACCAGGATTGGAACTTTTCGGGCCGATGCAAATTGAATGTTTGTAACTTTCGAATAAATATATTTTATGTCTTTTAAATTATTTGTTGTTATTATTATTCTTTTAGTTTGTTAAGAAGAATAAGAGTTTTTTGATTTATTTCGACTATTTTATGTATTTGATTTTTTTTTTTGGAGTATTATGTTCTTTAACCTTCGTAATATTTAGTTTATTATAGTTGTAGAATTTTTAAAATTTACCAAACTTGGAAAAAGAATTAAATAGTTTTATGTAACACCCCATGAATTCTATAACATTAAGCTTCACAAATTAAAGTGTAATTAATTCTAAATGAAAGAATTAAGGAAAACGGGTTACGCCATTGCGTTCGTCTCGGCATTCTGCTTGAGATAGAGTCCGAGTTTGCGTGAATCGGACTTCGTATGAAGGAGTTATGACCTTCGGAAGTTTCAGAATAAAATTTAAAATTCGAACAGCTCAGTTTCAAGTTCAAAATTTGAAAAATAAGTTCAAACTGGGCTGGGCGGGAAAATTCCCGCCCAGGGACCAGGTCGACCATAGGGTCGACCATGGTGTCGACCTGGTCACCCCAGGTCGACCATAGTGTCGACCTGGGTGTCGACCTGCCAGTCGACCTACCTGGTCGACCTGGCTGGCTGGGTCTGGCTCAAATTTCTGTAGCTCGGTGTGTCATTAGGGCTAACATGTCACCTCTTGATTGGCTCTTTAGACTTTGTATGGTCTAGATTCCTCCTGTCTTCATCTGACGACTCAAAACAATCTAAAAATCTATATATACACCCTAAGTCTCAACTAAAATTCACACAAAAAAATAAGATTGGAGTCGTCATGCTGCCAGGAAGGAATTGAGCGTAGCCGTCAAGAGTTAGGAGCTTAGAGACGAATCAAATTAAGAAGAGAACTAAAGCTTAATCACATTATTCAACGCAACGTTAATCTACCCAAAGGAACGCATCTCAATTTCAGAATTCAGACTCCAGAATTCAAGATTCTGCATTCATTGTAAGTATAGTGATCTTTCAGAATATGAATAAAACTGTGATGTGATTCGATGTAAATGAAAATAGAATTGTGTTATTGTATAATAATGATATGAATTCTATGTATTGTAATAATTTTGTCATGACTTGTGTATTGATATTTGTGGCATAAATTGATTGATGCAATCCTATTGGACATTTGTATATGAAAATAATAGCACTTGCAAGTTGTGGCAAAAACTAGTAATTGATCCCTTTATGTTTATGTCGATGGCATGGACTATATACATTCCCTAAGTCTAAGTTAAAGCTTATGTAAACATATTCTAGATTTGAGACCTTTTATGCCTACATGACTCAAAACCTATGAACGCATTCTTATGTTTATTTGCAAGTATAATTGGATCTATGTTAAGTACCGTTTGGGTTACATAAACTATGCAAGTTCATGTTGAAATAGGCTATATGATTAGATGTTAAAAATTGGATATTTTGGTGAATATACAACATGTTAGTTTTGTGGTTGACATTATGCGAAGTTAAACATGTTTAAACCCAAGTTTGTATAAGCCTAAACTATGTCATTTCATATGACACCTACTTAGTTATACTCTGATTTGAATGCAAGTTCACATGGCCCATAATTTATGTTAGTTGAATCGCTAAATTGCAAGTTCATGCGCCACACACCTTTATGTATTGTAAAATATTAATTGTTATTGATTTCCCCTTTTCTCACGTTTATAAAGTTGGGCTGAATTGTGTCGAGCCCAACATTTGTTATAATGTTGCGAACGTACAAACGAGGGTAATAACGTTGGGTGCAAAACATGAAAAATATATGTTGGCATGTTTGGCACATGCCAACGACAATGACAATTAAGCGGTATGAATTGTTATACCCAAGAATAAAGGACATGACATTTACAAATAAAATTGAGAAGTGATAAAATATGTAAATTTAGAAAACACGGTATGCTTAACCCGAGGTTGGATTGAGTTGTGACGTAAACCTGCCCGGACCCGCCCGGCTGTCCAGTAGTCACAACAATACCTATCCAATGCGAGTGGTTAAGCATTGAGCCTAATAAGGACCTGAGGTTAGACTGAGCTACGGTGTAAACCTGCCCAGAACCGTCCGACACATCTAGTAACCGTAGCAATATCTGTCTAATGTGAGTGGTTGGTGCTTTAAGAGGCTAAGGACAGATGGTAGGGTTAAGTCAACTAAAAACACTTAACCAAATTCAACATATTAACAAGAATTGATGGGTGAGGTTAGGTAAATACAAACACTTAACCACTTAACATGTTTGACTAGAAAACCCTAATAACGAGGGACCCGTTTCAGCAGTAACCCAAGTTAGGTATCATGGTACCCTGAAACTAGGCAGGGTGGGGCACGATTACTGGGCTGATTGTAAGCGGTCAAAGCGACGGCGGTGGGTACAACAGGGTTCTAACGGAGTGCGGGCATGCACACACTTCAGAGCAGACAAACAGGGCACTGGGGGGCACCAGTAGTATAACCTATGTATTCTAGAATTGTGTCGGGGCCGCCACCATGGGTCTTGATACACCCCATGGTGGGACCAACATAGGTATCTACAATTCTTGGGGGCCGTATGACACATATGTTTATGCGAGTAGGAGCCGATCTTTAGAAAATGGGGATCACCTCACCCTCAGCATGGGGTGCCAGTTAGAATAAGCTCAAGTAGGTGTAGAGATATAGTGTGGGTGCGATAGTACATTCGATTCTAAACGACACTTCCTTAGCTTGTGATACTTTCCTGTTTTCAGTTTATATCTATCATGCCCTTTTTCTTATTCACATACTGAAGAGTCACTAGATTTACTCAGGCTTTATGTTTGAATCTATTTTCTTTTCGTCTTCTTTTCTTTCGTTTCCCCCCCAGGTCCACAGGGAGGAAACAACCCAGCTTAATAAGACTCTTTTGCAAGCTTCAGGACCGTAGACGTATGGTTTGGATCTCTTTTGCTCGGATTATGGCTTTGGATTTCACTATGGGGATTTTTGTTACTTTATTTATGTTTTATTCTTCTTTAATAATCAAGATAGTAATGAGGTTGTAATGTTGGAAGTATTTTGAGACAATTATGGAAATGTTTTGTATGAACACGTATTGATGAAATAAAAGCCTGTTTGTTTTCCGCTGTTTAAAATATGTGTATTTATATCTATCTTGTGTTTATCTATGACTTTTACTTATAAACCTCCACCAAAGTTAAGGCATTCCCTTTGTGAGTGACCTTAATGGAGGTGGGGTGTTTCACTTGGTATCAGAGCATAGGTTTACCAGATAAGATAAATTTTTGTTTTTTTGAAATTGTTTTCAAAAGGAAGTTTAAAGAAGCATTTTTCAAGAAAAAGTGTTATATTTTTAAAAAGGCATAGTCCCCCAAAGTCATGTGCACTATCTCTCTCTATCCTTCGTTTTGAATATTTCCTTTCTTTTTCAGCATGTCTAGAGACCTTAACCTTCCAGAAGGAGTGTCGATACCCGGCTGGTTTAGGAGGTACTTAGAAGCAAGGGCCAATTGCGCGGGCCCAGCAGACATTCCTCCTCCAGTGGTCGCGGTTCCTCCTTCTCCTCCTCCTCGTAGAAATGCCTTCGCAAAACTTGTAGAGACTTCAAGGCTATGGGTGGAAAAGACTTTTATGGGACAGAATCCTTTGTAGGAGCAAGAAACTGCTAAAGGAGACTGAGGATCTGTTTGTCATTTTTGGAGTTGATGAGAGGCAAAAGATACAGCTAGCAGTGTGGTTGCTTAAAGATGAAGCTTCCTATTGGTGGTAGATTACCAATGCTCAGAGGCCAGTGGAAACATGGGAAGATTTCAGGACAAGATTTGAAATGAAATTCCTCTCCCAAGCTGAAAGAAGCCTGCAAATGGAGAAGTTCCTAACTCTTAAACAAGGGAGCATGACGATCAGGGAGTACGTCAATCAGTTTAATCAACTGGCCAGATTTGGGCTGGACTTAGTAAACACCCAACACAAGAAGACGCTTCGCTTCGTCAAAGGTTTGAATGAGCCTCTACACAGCCTTGCTATGACCCATGTATCCACGGGAGCGACTTATGAAAGCTTGGTGGACATGGCGTTGCTACACGAGGAAGACAACGGCAAGAAAGAGACTAAGGTGGAAGAAAAGAAAGAGGGTCTACAAGCTAAGAAAACAGACTTCAAGAAAGGAGGGAAGAACAATAAGCCCCGTGAGAGGAGAAAGTGCAATTTCTATGGCATTGTTGGACATATATCGAAAGACTGCCGAAAGAGGAAAGTGAAGATGGGTGGGTGCTTCCATTGCGGAGAGACTGGGCACTTGGCAAAGGACTGCCCAAAGAAGCGAGGGCAGGGACAGAAGGCTGGATCCACTTCAGGCGGTCAAGTTCATGCACTGGTGGCACCTCCACAGGAACGAGGTAGTAATATTTCTGTAGAAAGTGTAGTCTATCTTTATGATCATCCAGTTCGCACACTTTTTGACTCTGGCGCATCACACTCCTTTATTTCAGCTGCCTTAGTAGAATCTCTGCATCTAGACACTAGTATTGTAGAGGATCCCTTAGTAGTTTTAAATCCAATTGGGGGCTCCGCTTGCTTGTCAATGGTTTGTTTGGGTTTGAAAATCTCTATTCTCAATGTTGAGTTTAGTTGTAATGCCTTTGTTTTGGGCTTCTCGGGATATGGTTTGATCTTAGGCATGGACTGGTTATCCAGTAATGGTGTCATTCTTGATTGTGAGAAAAGAGTAGTTAGACTCTTGACTCGGCTTGGTAACACTCTAGAAATTTCTTGTAATCCCTTAAATGTTGTTATGCTTAGTTATCTAGAGTCGCTTGATGCTTCTGATGAGAATTTGCAGTCAGTTAGAGTAGTCCGGGAATATCCGGATGTCTTTGAGGAGGTGAAGGGCTTACCTCCGAGGCGGGAAATAGACTTCCGCATATATCTTATGGATAATGCAAAGCCTGTAGCTTTACCTGTCAGACACATGGCTCCAACGGAGAGAAAGGAGCTCAGTAAGCAGGTTAAAGAACTTCTCGAAAAGGGGTTCATTAGACGGAGTATTTCGAAATGGGGTGCTCCAGTGGTGTTCGCAACCAAAGCGGACGGTTCGCTTTGCCTTTGCGTCGACTATAGGGAGTTAAACAAATTGACCAAGAAAAATAGGCACCCTCTTTCCCGAATCGACGATTTGTTTGATCAGCTTGTAGATGCATCGGTCTTCTCCCAACTTGATCTGCCAACTGGGTTCCATCAGCTAAGGGTAGCTGAAGATAGCATTTATAAAACGACGTTCAGAACCCCAGAAAGTTTCTTTGAGTGGCTTGTCATGCCTTTCGGTTTGACGAACGCACCCGCTTATTTCGTAGACCTGATGAGCAGGGTGTTCAGAGAATTCCTCAATAAGTTCGTGGTGGTCTTCGTAGATGATATTTTGATCTTCTCAAAGAATGAGGAAGAACATGCTCAGCATCTGAAAGAGATCATGGATACTCTCCGTGCACATCAGCTAAGATCCAAATTCTCCAAGTGCCACTTTTGGAGAAAGGAAGTAAGATTTCTGGGGCATATAGTGTCCGAAGAAGGGTTGGCTGTGGACCCTGCAAAAGCGGTGGCAATGCAAGACTGGAAGACACCAAGAAATGCAACCGAAGTTCGAAGCTTTCTTGGGCTAGCCGGTTTTTACCGAAAATTCATTAGGGATTTCGCGAAAATCTCTGCTCCACTCACAAGGCTAACAAAGAAGAATCTGGCGTTCACTTGGGACTTGGATTGCGAGTTTTCTTTCCAACGCTTGAAAAGGGCTCTTACAACAGCCCCAGTTCTGACTCTGCCAGATGGAAGCAAAATGTTCACAGTATACACAGATGCATGTGGGACGGGGCTAGGCACTGTTTTGATGCAAGAAGGGAGGGTAGTAGCTTATGGTGGAAGGCAATTGAAAGTTCATGAAAAGAACTACCCAACCCGATCTTGAGTTAGCCGCCATCGTCTTTGCGCTTAAGTCTTAGTGCCATTATCTCCTAGGTGAGAAGTTCGAATTACACACTGACCATAAATCGTTGAAATATCTCTTCTCGCAGAAGGATCTTAACTTGAGGCAGCAAAGATGGATGGAGTTTCTTGCCTCGTATGATTTTGAAATTTCCTATACTCCCGGCAAAGGCAACATAGTAGCAGACGCGTTGAGCCGAAAGAAACTGACCTTAAGCCCTCTCTTTGTGGAAAGGCAAAGCTTGGAGTATATAGCCAGTTTTAACTTTAGGCCCTCCTCGGATTTTGTACCGGGTTTGTTAGCTTCTCTTGAAGTACGCCCTACTCTCTTGGACTCAACAGGGGCTGCACAACGTGAAGACCCTCAGCTTGTGGATGTGATTGATAAACTAATTAGGGGTGAAACTTTCAGTCACCTAAATAGATATTACATCGATGATAAGGGTTGGCTGAGGCGAGATGGAAGACTATGCATCCCACAAGCAAGGGAGTTGGTAAAGAAGGTTCTTGAGGAAGCACATCATTCCAAGATGACAATACACCCACGCGGAGACAAAATGTACAAGGACATAAACAGAGTTTTCTTTTGGAGAGGCATGAAGAAGGACGTGGCAGATTTCGTTTCTAAGTGTATGATATGCCAACAGGTCAAGGTGGAACAGAAGAAACCTGGAGGACTACTACATCCTCTAGAAGTCCCGCAATGGAAGTGGGATAGCATTTCAATGGACTTCATTGATGGGTTACCTAGGTCAAGAAGAGGCAATACTGGCATTTGGGTAATAGTGGACAGGCTTACTAAAAGCGCCCACTTTATACCTATCAAGAGTAGAAGAACTGCTTCGTCTCTAGCTTCTCTTTATCTTAAGGAAATAGTTCGACTCCATGGAATACCCTCCAGCATAGTGAGTGACAGAGACCCCATCTTCACGAGCGAATTTTGGCGGAGTCTGCAAGAAGCTATCGGCACACAGTTATGTTTGAGCACGGCCTATCACCCCCAAACTGATGGTCAGACAGAAAGGGTGAATAGAGTACTAGAAGATCTTCTAAGACTGTGCGTTCTTGACTTCGGAGGGACTTGGGAGGATCACCTTCCTTTAGTGGAATTTTCCTACAACAACAGCTACCAAGCCACCATCGGTATGGCGCCCTTCGAAGCTTTGTATGGAAGACCTTGCCGATCACCAACTTGTTGGTGGGAATCCACTGACAAGATTGTACTTGGGCCAGACATGATTAGGGAGACTTCAGAAAAAGTGGACTTGATACGAAGGAGAATGAAGACTGCCCAAGACAGACAGAAATCCTACGCCGACAAAAGAAGGACCGACCTTGAATTTGAGGTTGGGGACAGGGTTTTCCTTAAGGTATTCCCTTTAAGGAACGTCGTTCGCTTTGGATCCGTAGGAAAGATAGCACAAGATTTGTAGGACTGTTCCCTATCATCGAGAAGATTGGGAAAATGGCTTATAGAGTAGATCTGCCTGAAAGATTGGCTGGAATTCACAACGTCTTTCACGTTTCTCATCTCCGGAAATGTCTACATGAACCAGCGGAAGTGGTGGAGCCAAGCATTCTAGAAGAAGCCGAAGTGGAACGCGAAGCAACTGTGAGGAAAGTTCCAACTCGAATCGTAGGAACTGAAATCAAAAAGCTACGCAACCGCGAAGTGAAGCTCGTTAAGGTTCAATGGAGCGACGCCGAGGAAGACGCGACTTGGGAAACTAAGGATAGAATATGCGCGGCCTACCCTTTTCTTTTTGAGGGTACATGTTTGACCTCTCTTTTTCCTTAATTCGTGCTTGTATCTATCTTTTTTTAGGTATATCTCCTCGATATGATCCTTTATCCTTAGGTAGAAACCCCTTTGGATGTAAACATGTATTTGAAACATGTTATGGTTGATGGCTGCAAGTGGCTGCAAGTGGTTGCTAGTGGTTGCTCGTGGATGCATATACACACAACCTAGGTTTTAGATCGGCTCAATCACTTCATATTGCATATGCATATATGTAATCATATTTGTATATGGTTGAAATTTGATATGTTGTCATATGGATGTCGCATTTGTATTGATGGTTGCGCACTCATGTAGAATTATGAGTAAGGACAAATTTGCATATATAATGGATTCATGACACTAACATGATTTTCATTAAGGAGGTCAACTGGATCAGTAGACCCCTGATTTTGCATTAGTTAAGGACATATACACACACCGTGCATATAATCATAAAGCATTAGAAGTCTTTTAAGGACAATGGACGCCTGTGTTTGTTGGTTGAGTAGATGGACGGTTGGATGATAGGATATACATTTTTCCTAACTTGAAGATTTCGGGGACGAAATCCTTTTAGGTGGGGGAGAATGTAACACCCCGTGAATTCTATAACATTAAGCTTCACAAATTAAAGTGTAATTAATTCTAAATGAAAGAATTAAGGGAAACGGGTTACGCCATTGCGTTCGTCTCGGAATTTTGCTTGAGATAGAGTCCGAGTTTGCGTGAATCGGACTTCGTATGAAGGAGTTATGACCTTCGAAAGTTTCAGAATTAATTTTAAAATTCAAACAGCTCGGTTTCAAGTTCAAAATTTAAAAAATAAGTTCAAACTGGGCTAGGCGGGAAAATTCCCGCCCAGGGACCAGGTCGACCATAGGGTCGACCATGGTGTCGACCTGGTCACCCCAGGTCGACCATAGTGTCGACCTGCCAGTCGACCTACCTGGTCGACCTGGCTGGCTGGGTCTGGCTCTGGCTCGAATTTCTGTGGCTCGGTGTGTCATTAGGGCTGACATGTCACCTCTTGGTTGGCTCATTGGACTTAGATTCCTCCTGTCTTCATCTGACGGCTCAAAACAATCTAAAAATCTATATATACACCCTAAGTCTCAACTAAAATTCACACAAAAAAAAGATTGGGGTCGTCATGCTGCCAGGAAGGAATTGAGCGTAGCCGTCAAGAGGGAGGAGCTTAGAGACGAATCAAATTAAGAAGAGAACTAAAGCTTAATCAAATTATTCAACACAACGTTAATCTACCCAAAGGAACGCATCTCAATTTCAGAATTCAGAATCCAGAATTCAAGATTCTGCATTCGTTGTAAGTATAGTGATCTTTCAGAATATGAATAAAACTATGACGTGATTCGATGTAAATGAAAATAGAATTGTGTTATTGTATAATAATGATATGAATTCTGTGTATTGTAATAATTCTGTCATGACTTGTGTATTGATATTTGTGGCATAAATTGATTGATGCAAGCCTATTGGACATTTGTATATGAAAATAATAGCACTTGCAAGTTATGGCAAAAACTAGTAATTGATCCCTTTATGTTTATGTCGATGGCATGGACTATATACATTCCCTAAGTCTAAGTTAAAGCTTATGTAAACATGTTCTAGATTTGAGACCTTTTATGCCTACATGACTCAAAACCTATGAACACATTCTTATGTTTATTTGCATGTATAATTGGATCTATGTTAAGTACCGTTTGGGTTACATAAACTATGCAAGTTCATGTTGAAATAGGCTATATGATTAGATGTTAAAAATTGGATATTTTGGTGAATATAAAACATGTTAGATTTGTGGTTGACATTATGCCAAGTTAAACATGTTTAAATCCAAGTTTGTATAAGCCTAAACTATGCCATTTCATTTGACACCTACTTAGTTATACTCTGATTTGAATGCAAGTTCACATGACCCATAATTTATGTTAGTTGAATCGCTAAATTGCAAGTTCATGCGCCACACACCTTTATGTTTTGTAAAATATTACATGTTCTTGATTTCCCTTTTTCTCACGTTTATAAAGTTGGGCTGAATTGTGTCGAACCCAACATTTGTTATAATGTTGCGAACGTATAAACGGGGGTAATAACGTTGGGTGTAAAACATGAAAAATATATGTTGGCATGTTTGGCACATGTCAACGACAATGACATTTAAGCGGTATGAATTGTTATACCCAAGAATAAAGGACATGACATTTACATATAAAATTGAGAAGTGATAAAATATGTAAATTTAGAAAACACGGTATGCTTAACCCGAGGTTAGATTGAGTTGTGACGTAAACCTGCCCGGACCCGCCCGGCTGTCCAGTAGTCACAGCAATACCTATCCAATGTGGGTGGTTAAGCATTGAGCCCAATAAGGACCCGAGGTTAGACTGAGCTACGGTGTAAACCTGCCCGGAACCGACCGGCACATCCAGTAACCGTAGCAATATCTGTCTAATGTGAATGGTCGGTGCTTTAAGAGGCTAAGGACAGATGGTAGGGTTAAGTAAACTAAAAACACTTAACCAAATTCAACATGTTAACAAGAATTGATAGGTGAGGTTAGGTAAATACAAACACTTAACCACTTAACATGTTTGACTAGAAAACCCTAGTAACGAGGGACCCATTTCAGCAGTAACCCAAATTAGGTATCATGGTACCCTGAAACTAGGCAGGGTGGGGCACGATTACTGGGCTGATTGTAAGCGGTCAAAGCGACGGCGGTGGGTGCAACAGTGTGGGTTCTAACGGAGTGCGGGCGTGCACACACTTCGGAGCAGACAAACAGGGCACTGGGGGCACCAGTAGTATAACCTATGTATTCTAGAATTGTGTTGGGGCCGCCACCATGGGTCTTGATACACCCCATGGTGGGACCAGCATAGGTATCTACAATTCTTGGGGGCCATATGACACATATGTTCATGCGAGTAGGAGCCGATCTTTAGAAAATGGGGATCACCTCACCCTCAGCATGGGGTGCCAATTAGAATAAGCTCAAGTAGGTGCAGAGATATAGTGTGGGTGCGATAATACATTCAATTCTAAACGACACTTCCTTAGCTTGTGATACTTTCCTGTTTTCAGTTTATATGTATCATGCCCTTTTTCTTATTCACATACTGAAGAGTCACTAGATTTACTCAGGCTTTATGTCTGACTCTATTTTCTTTTCGTCTTCTTTTCTTTCGTCCCCCCCCCCCCAGGTCCACAGGGAGGAAACAACCCAGCTTAGTCAGACTCTTTTGCAAGCTTCAAGACCGTAGACGTATGGTTTGGATCTCTTTTGCTCGAATTATGCCTTTGGATATCACTATGGGGATTTTTGTTACTTTATTTATGTTTTATGCTTCTTTAATAATCAAGATAGTAATGAGGTTGTAATGTTGGAAGTATTTTGAGACAATTATGGAAATGTTTGTATGAACACGTATTGATGAAATAAAAGCCTGTTTGTTTTCTGCTGTTTAAAATATGTGTATTTATATCTATCTTGTGTTTATCTGTGACTTTTACTTATAAACCTCCACCAAAGTTAAGGCATTCCCTTTGTGAGTGTCCTTAACGGAGGTGGGGTGTTTCATTTTATTTCTTGTTTTTTTATTTCAATATACCTAAACTTTTCTAATGTTATTAATATATTTTATTTTTTGCAAAGCCAATCGATTTTTATAGTGAACACAAATACTCATTATTATAACAAATAATAATTACAAAAAATGCAGGAGACTGATAGATTACCAACCGGCTAAATACGAATTTAAGGTGATCCGTCCACTATATCCTATCTAGATTACTTAGCTGGAGCTAGACACTATTTCTGGACTATAAAATGGCCTTAAAACTCCATGCAAGGACCAAATTGACATAGTATAAATTAAAATACCTTTACATACTTCAACCGAAGAACAATTTTGCAAAAAGAAAAAAGTATATCACAATTAGTAATAAGCTAATTTCGATGCAGCAAAACACTAAACATAAAATGTACCCAATCGCTCACTGTGGCAATACAAGTTCTGACATGGAAAAAGGACACAAATACCATCCAAGCTTTCCTGCATCTTTGACATTTACTTCTGACACGTTGAAATAAGTGACAGCTAGCTAGAAAAGTAGGAAATACTATCTAGGCACAAAAACTACAGACGATGACAACTTTTCTAGAATTGTCATTCCAGAACATACAAACTAACGAACCATAGCATAAACTCAAGATAACAAAGTAAGAAATAGAGGATGGTGTAAATGGTACTGAACATAAACAACATAAACCCAACAAGGGTAATTGCAGTGTAGCAAGAAGAGGAAAAACATACCTCATGTTCCAAAAAGAACTAAACAGTGACTTGGAAGAATGGCATAAAAGCTAATTACGAGCCAACTACAAAAAGAGAGCATCCAAGCAAAGGCACGACTAACCAAAAAAACACAGTAACTGGCTCAAGAAACAATGACCAGACACAACACATGGGTGGTGAAGACAAGGTAAAGAAGATTGGTGGGATACTCCACACAAACTGCAAAAGACAGGGCAGAGGCTCACATATATTGCAGAGGGATGGTGTACCCCATCTATAAACCAAGCCAAGTAACGCCCAAGCTCCACTCCAATCAAGAAGATCCAGATCCAAAAATCAGAACACACACATTGGATACCATTCTCACACAAATGCAGAACACAAAACATAATACTCACAATCTAAACAGAAAAGACACCAAGAACACAACACTTGAAAATTCCATACCCTCGGTTGCTGATTAATAGTCTCTTTTGAGGAACAAAAATGAAATTGAGAGGCCTAGAAGATCAGATGGAATCTGAGCTATTGCGCAACCATTATAGTTGTGAATCAATAGATAAAAGAATGAGTAAGGATGGTGGAAGTGCTTGGATTTGAGAAAGGACGAAGCGTTCTGGAGTTGAGTGCTTTCGCAAAAGATTAGGCATGGAGAAAACTGGAAAAAGCGTGCGAGGCGAAGGGGAGAAGATATGAAGAGAAGATGAAGTGAATGCAGACAGAGAAAGGAAGAAGAATCGAAATATGGTAGGAACCAGTTGCCACTTCTGGTCATTTTGAGGAAGCTTCGTTGGAAGCTTTTGTTCGTTGAAACTTGGAAACTATTCAAATTTTTCGTAAATTTATATTTAATACTTCTAAATTTTGGAATATCCATGTTGTAACACCCAAACTTTAATAAACAATAATTAAATAAAAAGTGTAATAAAACAAATATTAATTAAAATAATATTTAGAATTGGGCAAAAAGGCTTTCACCTTACGTTCGTTGCGAAATTCAGATTCAGATAGACTTTTAGTTTGCGCAAATCAAACGAAAAATGAATAAGTTATGATAACCTAAAGTTAAAAATTTTAAATAGAAATTTAATAAATAACCAAAACTTAATCAACGGTGAAATGGGCGACCTAACCCATATCTGGGTCGACACACCTATAGGTAGACACGTGTGTTAACCCACGTAGAAGGCGGGTCGACCTAGTATGAGCCAGGCAAAAAACCGTGCCTGGCCGATGTCGAGCCTGTTGCTGCTATCTTCTGGAGTCTTCTTTGCTGATGTGTTGCTAACGTGTTTTAAAAGGATGAGATTAAAAACCTAAAATCCTAAGGTCTGAATTATCCTTCCACACCTATAAATAGACTGTTGCTCCTCACTTTTCCCACGCACCTCTTCTTCTTCATTTTCTTACCCTCTACTCCATTATGCTCTAAAATGAAATAAAATTGGGAAATAGGTCAGGGTGTTGTCGAACTGTAAATCTGAAAGGATTATGCTTTTTCTTCTTCTTTCAAAGCCTTTTGCTAGATCTACAACATTTCTTTGTGAGTTTTGAATATAAATTTTAGATCAGCAATCATACAAGAAGGATTGAGATAGTAAATTAGTTTGGATTTGTAAATTTTACATTTACAGTGTTTATAAGTTTATTTACTCTAAATTATTATTCAATCTATTCACTGCCTATGTTTATTCCTTTCAGTTGTTTATTTATTTACAAGCAATTCTTCTTCATTTCCCTCATCTATTATTAATTTATTTATAGTCTTACAATGCCCAATTTTTTGAACTTTGTTCATTTCTGAATCTAGGCCTTACGAGTAGCTTAGACCAATTTTTCCTTTTTGTTTTAGTTTACTTTTGTACTAAACCTAGGCCAACGAGAGCCTAGGCCTTTATCGCTTAAATTGCATAAAAATGAGAACAATATTGAAAGAATTTTTAAAAGGGGGATTTTGGGCATACTGAGAATTGGTGAATATTACATTCAAACTATGGATTATAAATTGGGGTAAATTCTAATGGAAGAATGTTCAAACTCATGAATTGGAATAAGTCATACTTAATTGGACATTAAGTAACATGTAATGAGAAAATAAGTGAATTGGAATGAAATACACTTAATTGGACATTAAGTAACATGTTATTGTAAAACATGTAAACGGTGAAAGATCAAACTTAGTTGGACAATAAGTGACATGGGAAAGGGTTGTATAAAAAGATTACATTCAATTAGAATGTTAATTACAACCAAGGAATATAGTACCTAGTTATATTAGGATTATTATTGAACTTAAATGTGTTAAGTTAAAATTGTGTGATTAATAAGCTAAGGGGTCCGTTCTAGTGAGATATAAGGGGCTCGTAGAAATCCTAGTTATAAATTGGGGACCAAGTGCAGGGGTCACTTGTGTCTTGTGCACTTTTGTGTGAGAACCCGTATTAGTCAGTATCCCTTTGTTATCATGGAGTCTCGCACTAGGTAGAGGCTAAGGCACACTTTATTGAACTATATAGTAAGTGGTTCAAAACGAGGTGGGTATGGGCGCGTTCTCGCGGAATCATGAGTGTGCATTGTTTCGAATAGGGAAGATAAAACGCTATAATGCCTATGATTAAGGCTGTGTTTTTTAAGTTGATGGGTTCGGGATTGATAACCTTGAATTTCATAGCTGGTGCAGGTTATTCACATTTGCGTAAAGAAGTTGATCAATGGGTAGAAATTAGGTAAAGCCTAATTGTGATAATTTGGTAGTCGGTGCAGCAATTTTCGGATATGAACGAGAAGCCTATCTTATTTCGTGTTTTCTACTTTACTATACTTTCATGTCCATTACTATTCATCTGTCTAGATATTTTCTTATGTTATGCTCATGCTAGAAATTATTAGAACTCGCCAGATTTATGTTTGACCTAGTTTGTTTTCTCTCTCTTCCTTTCCCCTAGGTTCTCAGGCTGGAGGAACGCAGAAGTGACTTTTGATCTTTTGACTCAGCTTGGACTTGGATAATTTCTTGCTTCATATATTACCTCAATACTTGCTTTATGTCTATTGTAATGACTTATGAGGGAGATGACTTTTTTGTTTACAATTATACTCTAATATTTTTCGATGAGACAGTTTGTTGTTTTATGATGATGATTATATGGTATTTTGAATTATAATCAATGTTGTGGCTAGATTGATTTACTAATAAATGTTTTAAAAAGTTTTTGCTATATTTTACATTTATGACTTATGAATTTTAGTCTCTATGTTGTTACTTTATACCTTAGCGCTTCACAAAACTTAATGCATCCTCATATGGGTGACATTAAGGGATGTGGGGTGTCACATTTGGTATCAAAGCCTAAGATTACAAGATTAGAGAAAAGTTTTTGAAAAAGCATTTTCAAAAGTAAATAATTTTCAATTAAAATTTATTTTTGGAAAATATATCCCCTTAAGTCAATTACAATTTTCCTTTGATATCTTTTTGAGTCCTTGTCTCTTCTCTTTTCAGCATGTCTAGGGCTCCTAATTTCCCAGAGGGTATTCCCATTCCAACATGGTTCCATATATTTATAGAAGCTATGGTGCCTACCGAAGCGCCAGGAATATCCCACCCCCAGCTACAGCCGTGGTAGTTCTACCGAATCCAGTAGTTAACTTCTCTGAGATCTGTAAGGATTTCTGTGCAATGGGCGGCAAGTCATTTATTGGATCAAAGAGTTACATGGAGGCTCGCAATTGGCTTAGGGAGATGTATCATGTGTTTGGGTAGTTGTAGTCAGACAACAAGAGGAGGATTCAGTTAGTCGCTTGGCAACTGAAAGGGGAAGCATATCCTATTGGTGGGAGGTTGCTCAGGTGAAGCAGGCGGTGGAGACATGGGATGAGTTCAAGGATATAATTGAGAATAAGTTCTTATCGCAAGCTGAGGAAGGAATGCAATTGGAGAAGTTCTTGAGTCTGAAGCAAGGTAGAATGTTGGTGAAGGAGTATATGAATAACTATTGGCAAGGTTTGACTTGGATCTAGTTAATACTGCGAACAAGAAGGCCTTGAGATTTGCGAAAGGGGTGAACCAACCCCTCCAAGGACTAGCGATGACACATATCCATATGGAAACTACATTTTAGAGGCTAGTGGATATAGCTCTAATGCATTAAGATGGAAAATTGAGTAAGAAAGAGGATTAGATTAATGAGGCTAAGCCAATACTAAAAAAAGTGGTGGCCCAAGAAGGTGCAGTGAAAAAGGGACATAAACCTGAGAAGGCTCAAATCAAGAAGAAAGTTAAATGTCATGGCCATGTAAAGATAGGACACTTTATTAAAGGTTATAGAAAGACTAGAAGAATGCTTGCTTTCAGTGCGAACATGTGGGACATTGCAGCAAGCAATGCCCTTAGAAATAAGGTCAAAAAGAAGAAGAACTGGAGCATAGGTTCTTGCACTTGAAGAGACTCAAATTACTAGTGGAAGTCAGGACCGAGGCAGGAAAGCCACTGTAGAAGGTTTGATTTCTCTTTTTGACTCTCCCGTTAGGACTTTTTTGATTCCGGTGCTTCTCATTCTTTCATATCTAGTTCTGTTGTTGATAGTCAGCACCTAGATACTTCTATAGTTTCTAATCCAGTAGTTGTCTTAAACCCCATAGGAGGTACGACTCACCCATCTATGATGTGTAGGGGTTTGAGAATGCCCTTAGAAATAGGGTCAGAAAGAAGAAGAACTGGAGCACAGGTTCATGCACTTGAAGCGACTCAGGTTGCTAGTGGAAGTCAGGACCGAGGTAGGAAAGCCACTGTAGAAGGCTTGATTTCTCTTTTTGAATCTCCCATTAGGACTTTGTTTGATTCTGGTGCTTCTCATTCTTTCATATCCAATTCCGTTGTTGATAGTCTGCACCTAGATACTTCTATAGTTTCTGATCCAGTAGTTGTCTTAAACCCCATAGGAGGTACGACTCACCTATCTATGATGTGTAAGGGTTTGAGGATTTCTATTCTTGGCGTCGAGTTTGAGTGTGACGCGTATGTACTAGGTTTTATGGATTACGGGCTTATTCTAGGGATGGATTGGCTAGCCATGTATGGTGTCATCCTTTATTGTGAGAGTAGAGTTGTTAGGATTTTGACATGCCACATTAGGACTCTCGAGATTTCCTGCGACCATCGAGGGTAAGTTATGCTCAGTTTCTTATTTTCCCTAGATGTTTCTGTTGACGATCTCATCTTGGTGCCCATAGTTAGAGACTTTCTGGATGGATTCGAGGAGATGATAGGACTACCTCCTAGGCATGAGATAAATTTCCGGATATACTTGGCGTAGAATGCTAAGTCTGTCGCTTTGCCAGTGCACCACATGGCTCCAAGAGAGAGAAGGGAGTATAATAAGCAAGTGGGTGAGTTATTCAAGAAAGGATTTATCAGACGGAGCATTTCTAAGTGAGAAGCACCGGTCGTCTTTGAAACTAAGGAAGAAGACTCTCTCTCCGTCTATGTGTGGACCATGGGGAGTCGAATAAATTCACTAAGAAGAATAGAAACCCACTCCCATGGATAAATGACTTGTTTGACCAGTTAGTGCGCGCCTTGGTTTTCTTATTGAGAGATTTAGCCACAAGTTTTCATCATCTTAGGGTAGCAGATGACAACATAGAAAAGACTGCTTTTAGGAATCCGGACGGTTCCTTTGAGTGGCTAGTTATGCCTTTTGGGCTAATCAATGCGCCAACGTATTTCGTGGATTTGATAAGTCGGGTATTTAGGGAGTACCTAAACAAGTTTGTGGTGGTATTTATCGATGGTATCTCGGTTTTCTTAAGGATCGAGGAAGAGAACGTCGTGCACATGGGAGAGGTCCTTCATACTCTCCGAGCACATTAGCTAAAGGCGAAGTTCTCTAAGTGCCATTTTTGGTGGAAGGAAGTAAGGTTCTTAAGGCATGTTGTCTCTAGAGATGGTATGCGGTGGACCCTGCTAAGGTTGTCGCAGTCCAGGATTGGAAAGCCCCTAAGAATGCGACAAAGGTTAGAAGTTTATTGGGATTGGCAGGATATTATAGGAAGTTCATTAAGGATTTCGTGTGGATCTCGGCTCTGCTTACCTGTCTGATGAAGAAGAATTTTGTTTTTTCTTGGAATTGGATTATGAGGATGCATTCATGAGATTGAAGAAGGCTCTTACATCAGCTCCAGTTTTGACTCTTTCGGATGGTATGAAGATGTTTACCGTTTATATGAATGTGTGCGGCACAAGTTTAGGTGCAGTGTTGATGTAGGTAGGTAAGGTTGTCTACTATGGAAGTAGGCAGTTGAGGGTATATGAGAAGAACTACCCTACCCATGATTTGGAACTGGTGGCGGTAGCGTTTGCGCTCAAGTCTTGGAGACACTATTTTTTAGGTGAGAGGTTTCTTTATATGGAACATAAGTCGCTCAAATACTTGTTCTCGTAAAAAGATCATAATTTTTGACAATAGCATTGGATGTAGTTCCTTACGTCTTATAATTTCAAAATAGCATACACCACAAGGAAGGGGAATGTTGTAGCAAATGCATTGAGTAGGAAGAGAATGACTTTAAGTCCATTATTCGTAGAGTGGCAGAATTTGGAGTTCATCTCATCATTTGATTTAAGTCCATCTATGGATTTTGCACTTGCATTATTAGTGCGACCTACTTTTTTTAGAGCGCATTGGGTCCAGTCAGTGCAAGGATCATCATTTAGTAGACATCATGGACCGACTCAGTGGAGGAGAGACCTCTAGTCACCTTAATATGTATTCTGTGGATGAGAGAGGGTGGCTACATCGAGATGGAAGATTGTGTGTTCCTAGAGTAGATGATTTGTTTAGAATGGTTTTAGAGGAGGCTCATCACTCTCGAATGACTATCCATCCAGGTGGTGATAAGATATATAGAGACATAAGGAGGGGTTTTCATTAAATTGGGTGAAAAGGACGTGGCAGAGTATGTAGCCCGATGTATGACTTGACAATGGGTAAATGTTGAACATAGGAAACCTGGTGGATTGCTCAGCCAATGGATATACCGCAGTGGAAGTGGGAGAGCATCTCTATGGAATTTATAGATAGGTTACCCATATCGAGGAGGGGCAACACCAATATTTGGGTTATAGTTGCCAGATTGACTAATTACGCTCACTTTATCCCAGTCAAGAGCAAGAGGACGGCATCTTGGTTGGCATCAGTATATCTTAGAGAGATCGTCCAACTTCATAGAGTACCCTCTAGTATTGTTAGTGATTGAGACCCTATCTTTACGAGCGAGTTCGGAGGAGCCTGTAGGAGTAATTAGAGACACAACTACAAGTTAGTACTGCTTACCACCCTTAGACAGATGGACAGACAAAGAGGGTTAATAGGATTATCGAGGATTTATTAAGGCTGTGTATCCTAGACTTCAGAGGGACTTGGGAGGAGCATATTTATTGGTAGAGTTCACGTACAATAACAACTATCAGACGAGTATTGGTATGGCTCCCTTCGAGGCACTCTAGGGGCTACCCTACAGATCACCTACATGTTAGTGGGAGTCTACGAACAAACTTCTACTTTGACCTAAGATGGTTAGGAAGGCTTCATAGAAGATAGACTTGATTCGGAGGCGGATGAAAGCAGCTTAGAATAGACAGAAGTCGTATGAAAATCAAAGGAGGACAGACCTAAAGTTCGAGGTAGGAGATATGGCCTTTGTTAAGGTGGCACCTTTGAGGAGTGTTATTCAATTAAATTCAAGGGAAGTCGGCGCCGAGGTTTGAAGGGTATTCCCTGTAGTAGAGAGAATAGGTCAGATGGCCTTTAGAGTTAGACTACAAGAGATTGGCAGGAGTTCATGATGTGTTCCATGTACTACACTTGAGGAAGTCTCTACATGATTCTGCGGTACAAGTAATAAAGCTGAGTACCCTTGAGGACATAGAGATAGATAGGGAGACATCACTTAGAAGAGTTCTTACTGGGATACTAGGATATGAAGTAAAAATATTACGTAATAAGGAGATCAAGCTAGTAAAGGTACGGTGGGGAAAAGACAACGACGATATGACTTGGGAACCAGAAGATAGGATTCACGCTTCTTTTCCGTTTCTCTTTTAGAGTATGCTCTTAATTATTTTCTAAGCTTTGAATTTGAATCTATTTTCCTATCGTTTGAATCATAATTCTTAGGTAGAAGCCTATGGATGCTAGGAAGTGGTCTAAAATATGTCAATAGAACATGTTACAGTTGAATGGATTCATGTGGATGCAAGTGTTCGCTAGTGGATTCAGTGGATGGATATACACACACTAGGCATTAGATTAGGGATCGACTGAACCAGGACACTTACATATTGCATATGGATGTTTGCGCATACTAATTTATTATAAATATGGATGAAAAATTATCGAACCATCACTTGGATGTTGCATTTTGATGCGTGGTTGCTGCATACATATAGAATTCTATATGTATCATATAGATTCTTTTGCATACATATTGGATGCATGGCGCACACATGAACTGCAATAAAGAGGTCAACTGAATCCGAGGACCGCTTGATTTTTGCATTAGCCTAAGGACATGTACACAACACCTTTGCATACGTTTATACTAAGCATTAAAATACAAAGGAAAGTGAATGCCAATGGTTGATGATTGAGTAGATGGGTATATGTAATGATTGATAATATTCATAACATTCTTCTAGCCTTGGAGATTTCAAGGATGAAATCCTTCAAGGAGGGGAGAATGTAACACCCCTAATTTTAATAATAATAATTAAATAAAGATGAGTAATAAAAATATTAATTAAAATAATATTCAGAACTGGGTGACGAGGCTTTCACCGTTGCTTCCATTACAAAATTCTGATTCATATAGACTTTTAGTTTGCGTAAATCAGAAGAAAAATGAATAAGTTATGATAAGCTAAAATTTAAAATAGAAATTTAATAAATAACCCAAACTTAATCAATGGTGAAATGGGTGAACCAACCCATATATGGATCGACCCCTCTGTGTCTACCCAGGGGTCGACACGTGAGTCGAACCACGTAGAAGGTAGGTCGACCTAGTATGAGCCAGGCATAAAACCGTGCATGCTCAATGTCGAGCATGTTGCTGCCATCTTCTGGAGTCTTCTTTGCTGATGTGTTTTTAAAGTATGAGATTAAAAACCTAAAATCCTAAGGTCTGAGTTATCCTTCCACACCTATAAATAGACTGCTACTCCACACTTTCACCCTACACCTCTTCTTCTTCATTTTCTTAGCCTCCACTCCATTATGCTCTAAAATGAAATAAAATTGGAGAATAAATCAAGGTACTGTCAAATTGTAGATCTGAAAGGATTATGCTTTTTCTTATTCTTTCAAATCCCTTTTCTGGATTACAATATTTCTCTATGAGTTTTTGATATAATTTTTAGATCATCAATTATATAAAAAGGGTTGAGACAATAAATTAGTTTGGATTTGCAAGTTTTATATTTACACTGTTTATATGTTTATTTACCGTAAATTATTATTCAATCTATTCACTGCCTTTGTTTATTCCTTCCATTTGTTGATTTATTTACAAGCAATTCTTCTTCTTTATCTCCTTCTTTGTTATTAATTTATTTACAGTCTTGCACTGCCCTATTTTTTTTTTATTTTGTTCATTTATGAATCTATGCCTTACGAGTAGCCTAGACCAATTTCTCATTTTTATTTTATTTTTGCGCTGAGCCAAGGCCAACAAGAGACTAGGCCTTTATCGTATAAATTGCATAAAACGGGAATAATATTGAAAGAGTGTTCATAAAGGAGATTTTGGGCATACTGAGACTTGGTGAATATTACATTCAAATATGGACTGTAAATTGGGACAAAATCTAATGGAAGAATGTTCAAACTCATGAATTGGAATAAATTGTACTTAATTGGACATTAAGTAACATGTAATGAGAAAACATATGAATTGTAATGAAATACATTTAATTGGACATTCAGTAACATGTAATTGTAAAACATGTAAACGGTGATAGATTGGACTTAATTGGATAATAAGTGACATGGGAAAGGGTTGTATAAAAAGACTACAATCAATTAGAAGTGTTAATTACAACCTAGGAATATAACACATGGTTATATTGGGATTATTAATGAACTTAGATGTGTTTAAGTTAAAATTGTGTGATTAATTGGCTAAGGGGTCCATTCGAGTGAGATATAAGGGGCTCGTAGAAATCCTAGTTATGAATTGGGGACCAAGGCTAGTGGTGACTTGTGTCAAGTGCATTATTGTATGGGAACCTGTATCATTCAGTATCCCTTTATTATCACGGAGTCTCACACGTGGTAGAGGCTAAGACACGCTTTACTCAATTGGATGGTAAGTGGTTTAAAACGAGGTAGGTACAAGCGCGTTCCCGCGGAATCATGAGCGTGCATTATTCTGAATGGTAAAGATAAGACATTGTAATGCCTGTGGTTAAGGGTGTGCATTTTTTGTTAACGGGTTCGGGATTGATAACCTTGAATTCCATAGCTGACATAGGTTATTCACATTTGGGTAAAGAAGTCAATCGATGGGTAGAAATTAGGTAAAGCCTAATTATGATATTTTGGTAGTTGGTGCAGCAATTTTCTGTAGCATCCCGGGAAATTCGACTCTCGAATTCAAACACTAATACATCACGTGTCCAAATTCAAATATTGAAAACCTAGAAAGCTAATAGAAAGAAATTAGAGGGTGAGGAAAGATAAGAAAGAAAGATTACAACATAAGAAAATGAAGAAGAACAACTAACCACAATACACAAAGTCCCACATCGCAGCGGGATAAAATATAATACAGAAATAAATCTTTATTGAAAACTAGAAATAATACTTACAATTTTTCAGAGTACATCGAACATTCAATTTACCTGGACAATTATAACAGCCTGCCCTTATTTACAACACACAGCGGGGTAACAGCTATATATGAATCATACATCTGAACTCCTCCACCTCTTCTGAATTCATAACTTATCTTGAACCTGTAAACTTGGACTGGCCCGAGCATTACAAACGCAACAAGTCAGTCTGGTGAACCAGCATGAGTAAAACTCATTAAATTATTGCTATCATCTAACTTGATTTAAAAGTTAAAACTCATTTCGAAAGAAAATATAATTGTAAGAACAACCCACACATAAACACAGACGGTTTTTACCTTACGAAAACCCAAACCAATTTTGAAATCATAATTTTTCTGATATTATGATAGTGTCTAAATCAAATAAATAATCATCTAGCAGAAGCTTGAATCTCATGCTCTACATATAAAATATAAAATTGAAAATAGTGGGCACTTATTGGAGGTTGATTCTGATTATGACAAGGTATGGAACCACCTTCCGATAGTTTATCTCTTAAGGCGAATACACTGGGTTCAACAAGAACATCTCGCAACCCGCGGCACATGACTGACCACTCATTTCGCTTGGGTGTATCAAATGTATATCACCAACGGTTGGGAGCTATCCACTGTTTCCCGAAAAGGGACAACATCGAAAATGGATTGAAGAATGAATTGGATTTTGTCTAGATAGGTGATTATGCACCCTAATGGGAGCAACCCACTAAGCTATGATGTCTGCCCGATTTTTGTCATTTCCCAGCTATGAGGCTTGAGGTTTAAATTACCCTTTTAAAACATCTGGTCATTTTCCACTTTGAATGTCACATCGTCAGATCAGTCAGATATCACTAATTGACGTCCTCCAAAATATTCTGGTGTTTAAGAGAAGGTGTCTTCTCTGCCATCAACAAAAATATGTTTGAGGAAATCAACGTACGTCATCCTTTGGAAATACTTTGTCAGACATTCATCCATACAAGTTGTCCTGGGACTGGACAAACCGAAGGCACTCTCCTACCACATCCTAGGAATCAACCTATGGATCAGTAGCGAGTAGTCCTTGCAAATTCGTCGATTTCAACCACGACAACATCACTATCAAAATATCTACGGACGCGACTCTAGAGAATTTGATAAGTAGTCCTCTCACTTATGAAGATCCACGGTCTTCCCTGCTCCATCTTCAATATGTATATTCTATGTTACATATTTTTGTTGGTTCACAATGGTTTTCGAATATTAATTCAATCCCGGTCTTTCCGTACCAACAATCGTATAGGCCAAATTTGATAATCAGTTATTTAACTATCAAGTAAAACAACCATTCATCCAAAAGAGGAAATTAAATTCACAAATTTAATAATCACCATCATTTTAGCCTTTTATTAGTTAACCATTCATTAATTTAAAACTCCTTCTCCTTTCCAATATTCATAAACTCGTTTCTCTTTTCATATTAATATATAAGAATATTCAAAACACTTTATTATAAAATACTTTTAAGAATGTATTTCTCATCTCGATCATTAGTCCCTAACCTTAAACTAGTAAGAGAATAATTCCCTAAGTATCAACCCTGAAGGCCGAACCCAACATCAGATCGATATTCAGAAAACTATTCAACTCACAAATCTCTAGTCAGTTTTAACTTCATTTCTTAACTTCTAAAGAATACAAATTTCAGTTATTAATTATCACTTCAAACGAGATATTTATTTCAAATAAATCTCCATTTCAAACATTCTACTTAGAAATATGATTTCAAAATGTTTACTACTAACAGTATCGAATATTCCATTCAAAGATATGATTTGCAAAACATTTGCTAAATATTTATTTTTACTTCTAACTGGAACAAGAATTTTCTTATAACGATATCATTTCATTAATCAACTCAATTTTGGTTTAACCTTTGAAAAAACCAGGTTTTATACAAATAATCTTCATAAAAACATATTATAGGTTTATTGCAACTCATCTTAGTTTTATTCAATAACTGAATTCTATATCTAAAATATAAATATATAAATATCATGTGTTAATTCTTTACTTGTCATAATTATCATCTAAAATCTTGTCTAAAATTCTTTAATACAATCTATATTATATTATTCAAATCAGTTTGACTTAAATTTGATTTGAATTTATAATTTCAAAAACCCTTCCTAACTTAATTCTAACAAATTCCTTTTTTCAACTTATTCGCTTTAACACCTATTCACCCCACCCATGAATAATATTTCTCATTACAACTCCATATTGAACATATTTAGTCAATCTTAATACTTGCAACTTCAAGTTTAAATTCTACTTATAACTTCTATTTGTTAAGTTATAAAATCTCGTTTATAAATTCCTTTGAAATTGGAAAAATTCTAATTCATTTCAAATGTTAGTTTTCAAACCACGTTTCCACTTTCTTTTCCAAATCTGTGCTCAAATTATAACTTTCTCAAATACTCCAAAATATTGGTTTTCACTTCTTTATAAATGTCACTTAAAAATTGATTTCTTATCTTTTTTGTTAAAATAAATATTTACTTTTCAATTCTATCTAATTTGGTTTTTAAATAACATTTTTAAATTAATATTTCCTTTAAGCTCTTTTTTTATATTTCAAATTTCTATTTTGAAATCCATATATTATATTATGATATCCAAATTATTCAAAATCAACAATTAGTGTTACTTACACATCCAAATATACCATAAGCTATCATAGGTTATAAAACACATCATATATCAACATATATGTAAAAACAGATAATTTAAAATGTGAGGAGTCTAGTGTTATCCCTCCAACGAGTTTTTCTTGCATCCACAGACGTTAGTCAACAATAATAATACCCACTCTGCTTTGAGGCAGGATATCGCGGTATAGAAGGTCATCCACTATATATTGTGGGGCGCATAGGGAAATCATCCGCTAATGACTGTGCGAGAAATATCTAATCACCAATCACCAATATTATTATACACTATTATCACTTTATATCAATCAAGTTATCATCCATCAAGCAATGAATTAAATTTGAACTATTAAAAATAGTTCCCGATAATTTAACTGAGAGATTTTAACTCACCTCGATTTTACTTTGCTGAATATTTTGTTAAATTCTGTATCGTCTCAGCTACGCATTATCTCAAATAAATTTGTCACTTATGATAAATTAATTTTTATCAATTAAATATATATATATATATATATTTATATTTATATTAACAACTAACAAATAAATAAATAAATTCTTCTATGTATTTTTAAATTTGATAAAAACGTATACCTGTTGCTTTGCAACTAACTCGATTAACTACAAAGCAACTCAACCAATCACCGATCGGCTCCTACTGCAAATAACACTTCTACCAAGTGATAGTCCCCATTCATGTCTTCACTCATTATCCAAATCACAAACCCTAAATCACCTACTGTTCATGCCTTCACTTCTCACCACCATACCCTGTTCAACCACCAGTTCATCCTCGATGCATCAAACAAATCCCCAGCATCGTAAATCAACTCCACCAGCTTCCCATGACTTAAAATGCACACAGTATGTCCATCAATCTAGTTCTAGTCATTGCGTTTATTACCTGACAGAACGAACTCCTTTTTGAATCTGCTGCCATACCCAATTCATCACCCAGTTAAGACATCCGAACTCTCCATCATCACGTTCATCCATCCGAGTGTCACCATTACGCCAAATTCTTCAGTAAATTCAAACCACCTAGTTCAACCACGTCTGTCCCAATGTCGCACCATCTTCCCAAAACCAGTCGAACTCCCCACATTTTTACTGTCCGTCACCAGAAAACAAATCGAACTCCACTTGTTCAAACTCCTCCAACATCGCGGTGACTTCCCAATCCATCGCCCCCCTCAATGATATCCATGCAGAATCCCTTTCTGCAAATCTCACTCAACACATATCTAAATCCCCTTCGATCCCCCATAAATCGCGAGCTTTCCGGTCTAGATGTCGAGCTTCAGGTCTTGTCCTGGTTTCGATAGTGATGCCAGCATTAGATTCGATTCTCTTTATTATTATTTTATTTATAGAGGATCGAGTTTCGCGATGGACAGAAGAAGTAAAAAAAGAAACGACGAAAGTGAACTATATTGGTTTGAGAATGGGTAAATTAACGAAGGCCATTGCTGTTTATATAGGCGTGAAGTTATATAGATAAGAACAACGTCGAACTCAATAACATGTAGGTAGATTAGGGCTTAGCGTACCATTGGAAAGCTTCGTGGAGAAGGAAATAAATTAGTACGTGACACAAAAAAGAGAAGACAATGGTAGGTATGCAGAATAGCCTACGTTAGGAAAATTAAGTCGTCCCCTATTTTTTTATTTATATTTTAATTTAATTTTTTTAGCTAGTGTGATTTAATCAAAATACCCTATGATTACGAACTCCTATTTGAGCGCAACAAACGGCATTCCTAGGGTACCAGCACTATTCTGAACACACCGAAATGTGTTTCGTAGTCTAATTCGACCATATAAAGAAGATATTAAATTAAATTGATGATTTAGCATTAAATTCAATTTAATATAATCGACTCAAAAATAGCAGATTATTAATATTATGATATAATATACACAAACTAAATTCATATAACTTTCAAAATACATTAACTTAAGTTTTAAAACTTGATATAAGTTAAACTACTATTCAACTTATTTAAAATAGATTTATTTTATTAAACAAATCGCTACGGTTTATAAGTGATTCCACAATGATTTTCTGAAAATTTGATTTGGCCATAACTCACAATATAAAATACAAAATCTTAAATTTTATCTTTCATTGGAGAATTATAGTTCAACAGATTCGAATATTTCTTGTTTCAGCGAATTCCGACTTATAATGAATTCTATAAACTCAATTGAAGTTCAAAATTCAATATTATAAACTATCGTGCCATTACGAGCTCGTTAATATTAAACATATATATATTTATACGTTTCAAAATTCGTTTTAATTAATATAAAAATCCATTTGTATAATGAATTCAATATTTAAAACTAATTTAAATATTCAAATATAAATCGATAAAAATGCGGGACGTTAAATTCCTTCCTCCTTAAAGAATTTCGTCCTCGAAATTCCTAAGTAGGAAATGTAGCTATACCTTATTAACTTCTCATAATCCACTCATGCAACTTGATGCTTACCTCAATATCCAACCAACTTACCGGTTTCCAATTCCACTCAAATACCAACCTTATGGTTCCGGATTTAGGTGAATCCGACAGTCGGATCTTCCGTTACGTCCATTTCAAGTCAATGGTTGAAATTTGCGAACGATCGCTATGCGATCCGCTCTAATCGAACTATTTATGTATATATATATAACATATATATATATATTGTTGATTTCTGTTCAAAACATATTTTATAAGACGTTTATACATTCCTTTTCAAAACGATTTCACTTCCATTACCAATTTAAATTAAACTTGAACATTGCATTTTGTTATGATCTCAAAATGATAATATTATCAAAATGTAATATTTTGAAGTCCAATCCTCTTAATATTCATTATAAAAATGAATAAAATCGATATAAAAATCCGTTCGAGTCAAAATAGCGTTTATATATTTAGCTCGGCTTTATATATTTATATTTTCGTGTTCATCCAAAATCGAACATCAAAATCAACTTCTAATTCTCATTGAATATTATATTATAAAAATATTCATGTTTATTCCAAATCGGAATAAAATCTAAAACAATATCCATATAAATAAATTTATATGGATTACATTCATCATTTTCATCCAACGATAGCTACAAACAACTATCAACATTCAAAATGACATCCAATGTGCATGTTATTTTCATATGAGCTTCAATCGAATAATTGACGCTCACATAAATACGTCAATCAATCAATTAATCACAAATTCAACAAGGGAGATGTGTGAGTTAAATATCATCCCAAGACCCATGTGGGGTTTTCAACCAACAACAATTATTTAATGAATCATCACTCTCATACAATGCATGCACACACCGTAATCATAAATAAATAAATAATCAACTACCAAATATCATTTAAGGCGCCACAAGTGTCAATCCACGGAATATGAAGCGTGTGATGACCCTGATTTTTAGAACCAGTTTGAAAATTTTATTTTAGTTATTTTAATGAATTTTGAATATTTAAAATGATTATTTTAAATAATAACGACTGAAAATTTAGTTTAATCGAAGTTAGAATGTATAAATTTATTTTAATCATATAACGAGCTTGAAATGGCGCGGTAGTTTGAAAATTCAATTTTAAATTTCAAATGAATGTACAAGATTCAAAATAAATCGGATTTCAGTAAAACCAGAAATATTTGAATCTGTTTAATCATATCTTTCTAATGAATGTAAGAAACTGAGATTTCACTTTATAAACTGAAAGTTATGTCCAGTTCAAAATTTAGAAAAGTCGCTATAGAATTTATATATATTTTAATTAAATATATAGCCCTTAGAAATAGCCATTTTGCAAACGACCTCTGTTTTCGATGAAACCACTTTTGTTGGATTCGGAATGTCAAATTATTGTTAGGTTTCAATTTTCATATTTTTTGAAATTAATATGTGAGTGTGGCAAAAGAAAACGTGTTTGTTCAGTTTTAGTTTGAATTGGATCGACTAGAAAATGACCATTTTTCAAATGGTCCCAGAATTGACGAAATTAGATTTTTTGGGACCGTATCGTCAAAACATAGCTAGATTTATTTTTTTGTAATTTTTGGAGTCAGTATGTGGCCTCGGTAAATTAAAATGTACGTTTGAAATTCAATATATTGATTTATATTTTAATTTAAAGAAAAACTGATCGAAACAGTCGAATTGGCATGCGAAACATATTCCATTGTGTTCGGAATGGGGGTATTTAGCTGGGGGCGACAGTCATTAGGTTTGAATTGGAGTTCGGGTTGAGAAACTAGTATTTTGGAATTAAATAATAATATAAAATATTATATATACCCCCTTCACATTTCCCAAACCCTAGTAATATCAGGAGCAGCCGCTCTCAAATGAAAACCGACGGATAGAGTGTTCCGATCTTCTTCCTCCTCTAACTTCTCATCCATGCAATAAATTCTTGATCTCCAAGCACGGAAATTGTAGAGCACGACGAGCTCTAACTATTCAACGGTTCAGATCTGATTTAGTGTAATGGATAGCTCGAATTTCGAGCTCAAAGGACCGGAATTCGCAGTCGATTTGGGGAGCGCAAGGACATTTGGACTTCGAGGCAATGGCTGGTGCTGGTGGCGGCGCTCTGGCGCATGATGCAGTGGTGGAGGATCGGTCAGAAACTGCTCCGGAAGGCGTGCGACGGTATGAGTTGTGCTGCGATGATGGGTTTCGATACCCAGGCAAATGGCACGAGGAAGATGACGCGTTAGGGGTGATTAGTAAATGGATGGTGATTAAATTAATGTTTAATTAAATTAATTATTTAAATTAATGTATCAATGTTTAAAAGTGTATAACTTTTCCATATGATATCGGAATTCAGTTAAACGAGTTGCGTTGCACTCGTATCGTCGAGCACTACATTTCAAAACTGACTAGAGCTGAAATGGAGCAGATTAGAAATTTAAGCAAATTCAAATCCGAACCGAAATAAAAATAGAAATTCAGAATTTCAGAACTACGAACTGACAGAGTGGAACCAAATGTGAGTTTTCTCACACTCCAAAAATATTCACATTTTTATGAAATTGAAATATGTGATTTATTTGATTATTTGTTTGTTGATTTCTATTTCTAAATGGACATCTAATTTGAAATGTTAGAAATTGAATTGACAGTTAGTTTATTTTTGAATTAAATTACTAGTTAAACCCCGACACTTATAATCAGTTAATTATTGCAAATTGAACTGTTTTGGATGATGGATACGATGAGTGTTTATTTATGGATATATTGAACTGTACGGATGTTTATTTATATTTTTATATCAGTGTTATCACCTTGGATGTTACGGGCATCATCATAAACTGTAATTTCGAATAAATTAAGAAATAGGTTGAAATGATATATACCTATGACATTTAACCTTTGGATTGAAATGATATATATCCATTCCCTGAAATTAAAATTTAAAATTTAAAATATCTGATTACTTGGCCATAGGTTAGAGAATTATTACACGGACACCGGATTGGTTAAATCTATAAATTTTAGAATTTGTGAAACTGATTTAAATAAGTGATTCTGTGCAAAGAAAATAAATTGAAATTATTTAAATTGAATTATTGATTGGAATTTGAATATGAAGTTGAAATGTCGAGATTGAATTACATTGAAATGCCGAAACTGAATTACATTTAAATGTCGAGATTGAATTACATTGAAATGTCGAAATTGAATTATATTGAAATGTCGAAATTGAATTATATTGAAATGTCGAGATTGAATTATATTGAAATGTCGAGATTGATTTATATTGAAATGTCGAAATTGAATTACATTGAAATGTGAAAATTGAATTATATTGAAATGTCGAAATTGAATTACATTGAATGTCAAAATTGAATTACATTGAAATGTAAAAATTGAATTACATTGCAATGTCGAAATTGAATTATAATGAAATGTCGAGATTGAATTATATCGAAATGTCGAAATTGAATTACACTGAAATGTCGAAATTGAATTATATTGAAATGTTGATATTGAATTATTTCAAAGGTTTAAATCTTTATTTAAACTTTGAACTTTAATTCAAATTGAAATGATCTAAAATTTGTTATTTGAAATTTGAACTAAAATTGATTATAATTTAAATTATTTCAAAGGTTTAAATCTATATTTAAACTTTGAAATTAAATTCGATATGAAATGATCTAAAATTTGTTATTTGAAATTTGAACTAAAATTGATTATAATTTAAATTATTTCAAAGGTTTAAATCTTTATTTAAACTTTGAAATTAAATTCGAATTGAAATGATCTAAAATTTGTTATTCGAAATTTGAACAAAAATTGATTATAATTTAAATTATTTCAAATGTTTAAATCTTTATTTAAACTTTGAAATTAAATTCGAATTAAATGGTTTAAACAAATATTATGAACTTGAACTTGAACTCGGATTTGATTTGAATCGAATTGATTCAAATAATATTCGAAATTGGAAGTTATCCTTTAAAATGGGATTGTTCTCAAATAAATTTGATTTTTGGGAATCGATTTGGTTTGTTTTGAGATTTGAACTTAGGTTCATATTTATTGAAAATGAAAAGAAACAGTTGATTTGAAATTATTTTTGTATAAACAAATTTATATATGAACTATTTTATGAAATTTATTCCTTTGATATATGGAGTGCTTTATATAAATTGTTTTTCAAAAACATATTCTTTCTATATATATAAGTAGTTTATTTTATAAAAATATAGATATATATTTTTTAATATACATAAAACAATTTTCAACACTCAAACTGTTTTGATTTCCAAGCTATTCCAAATCTCCCAAAATTATATACAACTAATCAAAAAAAATTATTTAAACCCCAAACTGTTTCAAACTTACAAACTGTTTTAGAAGTGTAAAGTGTTTACATTTAAATCTATGATTTAAAAGTAATTATGATCATTTTGATGTTAAAATCAGAATTGAATTCAAAACTATTTTTGAAGTAAATTGAATGACTCGAATGAAATGTGGTTAATTGAAGTTATAACAAATTATTGAATTTGAAATTTATCTCAAAGTGAATATGAATTTTGAAAGTAAATATTATTGTGATTAAAAATAATATGATATTTTAAAGTGAAATTTGTTTAGTTGAATATGATATTTTGATATCATAACGATTCACTTTTGAAATATAAAAGTACCAATCGGTGTGTAACATGTCGTTTTGTTGTTAAAGAGATCGGGGCCTCTTATTGACATACTCTCTGTCAATGTTGGAACCACTTTAACAACTATGTACGCGGTGGAGTTTTAGAAATGAAGTAGGATGAATTTGGAGGCAATTACTAGATTTGAAGAAAGTGAACGATAATGGATGACCCCGACACTTGTGTCGATTTGAAATGACTAAAACAGGAGCCGTGCCAGACCAAATGAGGCTTGACTACCTCTTAGTGGACATCTGCTCTTCGATTTTCTTGGGCCTCGGGTCCATACAATTACTATTTAGTTGTTGTTGTTTTGTTGGTGCGCACCCTTGATGGGATGTATTTCCTTTTGATTTGTTATGGGGTGGATGTCTCCGGTAGGCCGTTAGGGGTAACCACCAGTCTGGATCAGGCAAACTGGTAGCATACTACCTTGGGTATTGCCTCATGTGCCTTGTCATATGTTTATCCTTATGCGAGACAACTACGATTTCGATATTGGCATAGGTCAATGGGGGACTCACTGGCTACCGACGTTCTACTGGTTGTGTTACAGGACCTGCATAGACCATGTGCTTGTAAACTGTGTAAGGGTAATCAATGTAACCCCGCTTACACTATTTTTCTGACAAGTATTTGTGAATAGACACTATTAAAATAGCGAAATTATATTATATAGTATTTAGTTTGACGGATCCTTAGGAGATGGAAATTCCCGTAACATCTCTTGAGTTACGTGTGTGCATGTTCATATGATGTCGATTTGACTTATATGAGAATATTTTTGCCTGATCCGAGCTTGTTTTATTTTCACGCTATTACGCTCGGGTCAGACTTGAGCATTCCTGTTTCAAAGGTTATCTTCTGAAGGATGAAGATGGTATACTATTATTACTATTGTTTTTCACTACTATTCTGTTGCATTACTCTGTATTATCAGTTATGTATATAAATGTATAACTCTGATAAATGTTGTAAAATGATCAAATGTTTATTTTAAACAGCTTCATAAACTGTTATTTGATTATTATATTTTGCTCATTCCGTCGTGAGATTCTATGCTTGTTTCTTCTTTCTTTCTAATTCTAAATTGATCCCCTTGATTTTCTATATTTTTGACTATAATGGTTAAAGATGTGGATCGTCATTTAACAATCTGTAAATACGTACAGTTTTGAGTTAGACATGTGTGGATTATTGACGATTCAAAAGGTACGGATTTCCGGGTCGTTACAGTTGGTATCAAAGCTTATGGTTTAGCGGTAAACCTTGGCGCTATTGGGATTTACTCATTAGAGATAGGGTTAGTAACACCCTAGAATGAGTTATGAGTGTATATATATACGAGAGAGCGTACTTGTACTTTTGATATAAAAATAGTTTTATATCGTGTTGTTTGGCTTATTGAGTTGAGTTCGGTGTTCCAGTCGATGCGTGTTGCAAGCGTTATCGAATGGGATTTCAAAAACACTTGAATAAGGCATTCTAACACAGTATTGTTTTCATATATATTTTATATTTGTAAGAAATAATTTTGAAATTTGATGGTAAATTAGTCAATATTCTTAACTTATTGACTATAAAAACGAATCGATCTTTTATATATGATGTATAATTAAATGTAAACCAAATGAATTTAAATGGAGAACATGAGTTCTTTAAATTCTGATGATTTGTAAATGTTTATCAAGGTTTTGAAAAAAAAATATAGTAGTAATATTTGAAGTATATTCAAATAGATAAATTGGTTAAGTACTATATTTTGCTACTGGAATATAAATTTCGATGATGAGATGATCATAGTCACCGACTTTCATTTTCGAGTCTCAAAGTGGGGAAGACCACTTGACAGCATTGCTACTTATTCATTTTTGAAAATAATTTTAAATTTGAAATCTTGAGTATGTTTTGATATACAAAAATTATTTATATTATATAGTATTTCAAAATGTTTTGAAAAGAAATTGGTATTTAAGTTTTTCAAGTCTCCATTTATACAAATTACTCTCCTTGTTGATATTCAATGAAATAAATAATTTTTAGTATTAATATCAAATGAAAGTTTAAATAGGTGAATAAAGAAGTATGATAAATGAATAAGAGAAATATAAATGAAAATATAATATAATATTATAAAATTGAAACATAAAGTAAGGAAAATGTTAAAGTAAAATAAAAACAAATACTCATGTTACTTTGATAATAAAGAGTAAAGTGGGAAATACTAAATTTCATTTGTAATATATACAAACCTACCTAAATGAAAAGTTTAAGAGTATATATATAATGAAATATTATACAAATGAAATTTAAATGAATAACATGTTCCAAAATGATATATTGAATGATAGAAATGTTATGAAGATAAAGAAAAGTAAAGATGATAAAAAAAATGAAAATGAATTTGACCAAAGAAATGTTTATTATGGTAAATCAAGTGGGTTAAACAAATTAAACTAATGTAATAAGCTAATCCAAGTTATGAAGATAATGAACATAGATTCTGATTGAATAAAATGTCAAAGATAAGCTTAAGAAAATTTACAATAAGCTATTTCGCGATGTAGATAAGTTTATAAGTTGAATCGATTGTAAATCTATTTAAGCAAGTTAATTAAAAACATGACAGCTTAAGATGTAGATGAAATTAAAGTATTAACATATATAGAAATTGAAATGAGTATGTAAATTTCAAATATGATTGAGAATAAGTATAGATAAAACGAAATTCTAGCATATAGAAAATTTTAATATAGTTGAAATAAGTAGTATAAAAATCCAACAGTTTAAATAGCAAATTGGATTGAGAAATGGTTTTGATATAAACAGAATTTCCAATATATGAATTGGAAAGGATTAAAATGGAAATAATCTTTGGAATATTTCAATATTGGATTCTATGATTATACAAATATTGTTGAGGAATTTGGAAGATATATATTGTTATTCCCAATACGATATTTGATAGTTTCAAAATTTGATGTTGAATATAGGCCGACATAATTACTATTCAAAGCCTTATATTAAAAATAAATAAATAGATAAAAATTTGGATTTTGGGTTATCGTGAATGGTGTCTTAAATAACACTATTCTTAAACCCATTTGAGAAAAGAATAAATATTTTAACTAAGGTTTAAAGAATCTTTCCAGTTAATAAATATAATTTGAATTAAGTGGAAGTTGGTTTTGGGTTGATTGTGAACATTGTTTTAAATGACAATAGTTCTTAAAGATCCGATTAACAGGGAAATTTTGATTTGGAATTTATTAGACTTTTAACTAAGATTTAATGGAAAAGCTTTGGTTTACAATGCTCAAGAACCAAAACTTAGTTAGAGATTAATGTTTGTGACTTGGCATCGAAAATATGATTTTTGAGTATATACAAACGTTATATGTTTTGAAAAGCTAATTAACAAATTGGTTGCTTGATGGTTATGTGCGATTTTTAAGTTAATTAATAAAATAATGGAATGATAACACCAATATATATAAAAAAAAGGGTAAAACTAGCCAAATCGAATTTGATATTGAACTAAAGTGAAAATTTATTGAAATTTGCATATATGTACATGTATATATTGAGCAGGTCATAGCATGAAAGCTAAGAAGAGGAATAAAATTGTGCGCTCGACCAATAGGTACATGTTTACTATATTGGTTGGGATTTGATGATTTTATGATCCGATTGGCTTTTTCTTTTTCTTTTGGATTGATGAGGGCCCTGTGAGGCTAGTTATGGTTTTACCGATAGGGCTATACAAAGGAGTTATGGCGAAATTTTTCGAAAATTTAGGGTGTTAGCTAAATTTTTGAGAAATTTGAAAATTCTTAGAAACTGAAAAGTTGAAGAATGAAAGCCAGAATGGAAGTTGAGTTGGTTGGTTAAACCACTTTCGACTTTGTTCCTTTTCGAGGACGAAAAGTTTTAAGTAGGGGAGATTGTGACGACCCTGATTTTCAGAACCAGTTTAAATTTTTTATTTTAGTTATTTTAATGAATTTTGAATATTTAAAATGATTATTTTAAATAATAATGACTGAAAATTTAGTTTAATCGAAGTTAGAACGTATAAATTTATTTTAATTATATAACGAGCCTGAAATGGCGTGGTAGGTTGAAAATTCGATTTTAAATTTTAAATGAACGTACAGGATTCAAAATAAATCGGATTTCAGTAAAACCAGAAATATTTGAATCTGGTTAATCATATCTTTCTAACGAATGTAAGAAACTGAGATTTCACTTTATAAACTGAAAGTTATGTCCAGTTTAAAATTTAGAAAAGTCGCTGTAGAATTTATATATATTTTAATTAAATATATAGCCCTTAGAAATAGCCATTTTGTAAACGACCTCCGTTTTCGACGAAACCACTTTTGTTGGATTCAAAATGTCAAATTATTATTAGGTTTCAATTTTCATAATTTTTGAAATTAATATGTGAGCATGGCAAAAGAAAACATGTTTGTTCAGTTTCAATTTGAATTGGATCGACCAGAAAATGACCATTTTTCAAACGGTCTCAGAATTTGACGAAATTAGTTTTGTTGGGACTATATCGTAAAAACATAGCTAGATTTATTTTTCTGTAATTTTTGGAGTCAATATGTGGCCCCGGTAAATTAAAATGTACATTTGAAATTCAATATATTGATTTATATTTTAATTTAAAGAAAAACTGATCAAAACGGTTGAATTGGCTTGCGAAACATATTCCATTGTGTTCGGAATGGGGGTATTTAGCTAGGGGCGATAGTCATTGGATTTGAATTGGGGTTCTGGTTGAGAAACTAGTATTTTGGAATTAAATAATAATATAAAATATTATATATACCCCTTCACATTTCCCAAACCCTAGTAATATCAGGAGCTGCCGCTCTCAAATGAAAACCGACGGATAGTGTGCTCCGATCTTCTTCTTCCTCTAACTTCTCATCCATGCAATAAATTCTTGATCTCCAAGCACGGAAATTGTAGAGCACGACGAGCTCTAGCTATTCAACGGTTCAGATCTGATTTAGTGTAATGGATAGCTCGAATTTCGAGCTCAAAGGATCGGAATTCGCAATCGATTTGTGGAGCGCAGGGACGTGCGGACTTCGAGGCGATGGCTGATGTTGGTGGAGGCGCTCTGGCACGTGATGCAGTGGTGGAGGATCGGCCAGAAACAGCTCTGGAAGGCGTGCAACGGGATGAGTTGTGCTGTGATGATGGGTTTCGATACCCAGGCAAATGGCATGAGGAAGATGACGCGTTAGGGGTGATTAGCAAATGGATGGTGATTAAATTAATTTTTAATTAAATTAATTATTTAAATTAATGTATCAATGTTTAAAAGTGTATAACTTTTCCATATGATATCGGAATTCAGTGAAACGAGTTGCGTTGCACTCGTATCGTCGAGCACTACATTTCAGAACTGACTATAGCTGAAACGGGGCAGATTAGAAATTCAAGCAAATTCAAATTCGAACCGAAACAAAAATAGAAATTCAGAATTTTAGAACTATGAACTGACGGAGTGGAACCAAATGTGAGTTTTCTCACACTGCAAAAATATTCATATTTTTGTGAAATTAAAATCTGTGATTTATTTGATTATTTGTTTGTTGATTTCTATTTTTAAATGGACATCTAATTTGAACTGTTAGAAATTGAATTGACAGTTAGTTTATTTTTGAATTAAATTACTAGTTAAACCCAGACACTTATAATCAGTTAAGTATTGCAAATTGAACTGTTTTGGACGATGGTTGTGATGAGTGTTTATTTATATATATATTGAACTGTACAGATGTTTATTTATATTTTTATACTAGTGTTATCATCTTGGATGTTACGGGCATCATCATAAACTGTAATTTCGAATAAATTAAGAAATAGGTTGAAATGATATATAACTATGACATTTGACCTTTGGATTGAAATGACATATATCCATTCCCTGAAATAAAAATTTAAAATTTGAAATAACTGGTCACTTGGACATAGGATAGAAAATCATTACATGGACATTAGATTGGTTAAATCTATAAATTTTAGAATTTGTGAAACCGATTTAAATAAGTGATTCTGTGTAAAGAAAATAAATTGAAATTATTTAAATTGAATTATTGATTGGAATTTGAATTTGAAGTTGAAATGTCGAAATTGAATTATATTGAAATGTCGAAACTGAATTATTGATTGGAATTTGAATTTGAAGTTGAAATGTCGAAATTGAATTATATTGAAATGTCGAAACTGAATTACATTGAAATGTCGAAACTGAATTACATTGAAATGTCGAGACTGAATTACATTGAAATGTCGAAATTGAGTTATACTGAAATGTCGAGATTGAATTATATTGAAATGTCGAAATTGTATTACATTGAAATGTCGAAATTGAATTATATTGAAATGTCGAAATTGAATTACATTGAAATGTCGAAATTGAATTATATCGAAATGTCGAGATTGAATTATATCGAAATGTCGAAATTGAATTACACTGAAATGTCGAAATTGAATTATATTGAAATGTTGATATTGAATTATTTCAAAGGTTTAAATCTTTATTTAAACTTTGAACTTTAATTCAAATTGAAATGATCTAAAATTTGTTATTTGAAATTTGAACTAAAATTGATTATAATTTAAATTATTTCAAAGGTTTAAATCTTTGTTTAAACTTTGAAATTAAATTCGAATTGAAAGATCTAAAATTTGTTATTTGAAATTTGAACTAAAATTGATTATAATTTAAATTATTTCAAAGGTTTAAATCTTTATTTACTTTGAAATTAAATTCGAATTAAATGGTTTAAACAAATATTATGAACTTGAACTTGAACTCGGATTTGATTTGAATCGAATAGATTCGAATAATATTTCGAAATTGGAAGTTATCCTTTAAAATGGGATTATTCTCAAATAAATTTGATTTTTGGGAATCGGTTTGGACTGGATATTGGAAATCGATTTGGTTTGTTTTGAGATTTGAACTTAGGTTCATATTTATTGAAAATGAAAAGAAACAGTTGATTTGAAATTATTTCTGTATAAACAAATTTATATAAAAACTATTTTATGAAATTTATTCCTTTGATATATGGAGTGCTTTATATAAATTGTTTTTCAAATACATATTCTTTCTACATATATATAAGTAGTTTATTTTATAATATATATATATTAATATACATAAAACCATTTCCAACATTCAAATTGTTTTGATTTCCAAGCTATTCCAAATCTCCCAAAATTATTTACAACTAATCAAAAAAATTTATTTAAACTCCTAACTATTTCAAACTTACAAACTTTTTTAAAAGTTAAAAGTGTTTACATTTATATCTATGATTTAAAAGTAATTATGATCATTTCGATGTTAAAATCAGAAATGAATTCAAAACTATTTTTGAAGTAAATTGAATGACTCGAATGAAATGTGGTTAATTGAAGTTATAACAAATTATTGAATTTGAAATTTATCTCAAAGTGAATATGAATTTTGAAAGTAAATATTATTGTGATTAGAAATAATATGATATTTTAAAGTGAAATTTGTTTAGTTGAATATGATATTCTGATATCATAACGATCCACTTTTGAAATATAAAAGTACCAATCGGTGTGTAACATGACGTTTTGTTGTTAAAGAGACCAGGGCCTCTTATTGACATACTCTTTGTCAATGTTGGAACCACTTTAACAACTATGTATGCGGTGGAGTTCCAGAAATGAAGTAGGATGAATTTGGAGGAAATTACTAGATTTGAAGAAAGTGAACGATAATGGATGACCCCGACACTTGTGTCGATTTGAAATGACTAAAACAGGAGTCGTGCCAAACCAAATGAGGCTTGACTACCTCTTAGCGGACATCTACTCTTCGATTTTCTTGGGCCTCGGGTCCATACTATTACTATTTAGTTGTTGTTGTTTTGTTGGTGTGCACCCTTGATGGGATGTATTTCCTTTTGATTTGTTATGGGGTGGATGTCTACGGTAGACCGTTAGGGGTAACCACCAGTCTGGATCAGGCAAACTGGTAGCATACTACCTTGGGTATTACCTCATGTGCCTTGTCATATGTTTATCCTTATGCGAGACAACTACGATTTTGATATTGGCATAGGTCTATACGGGACTCACTGGCTACCGACGTTCTACTGGTTGTGTTACAGGACCTGCATTGACCATGTGCTTGTAAACTGTGTAAGGGTAATCAATGTAACCCCGCTTACACTATTTTTCTGACAAGTATTTGTGAATAAACACTATTATAATAGCGAAATTATATTATATAGTATCTAGTTTGACGGATCCTTAGGAGATGGAAATTCCTGTAACATCTCTTGAGTTACGTGTGTGCATGTTCATACGATGTCGATTTGACTTAGACGATAATATTTTTGCCTGATCCGAGCTTGTTTTATTTTCACGCTATTACGCTGGCGTCAGACTTGAGCATTCCAGTTTCAAAGGTTATGTTCTGAAGGATGAAGACGGTATACTATTATTACTATTGTATTTCACTACTATTCCGTTGCATTACTCTGTATTATCGGTTATGTATATAAATGTATAACTCTGATAAATGTTGTAAAATGATCAAATGTTTATTTTAAATAGCTTCATGAACTATTATTTGATTATTATATTCTGTTCACTCCATTGCAAGATTCTGTACTTGTTTCTTCTTTCTTTCTAATTCTAAATTAATCCCCTTGATTTTCTATATTTTTGACTATAATGGTTAAAGATGTGGATCGTCATTTAACAATCTGTAAATACGTACAATTTTGATTTAGACATATGTGGATTATTGTCGATTCAAAAGGTATGGATTTCCAGGTCGTTATAAAGTGCGAGTGTCACATATTCACACAATGCTTCGAATGCAAATGATTTGTGAATAGCTCAAATGTTAACTCCAAAATAACTACATGATGCAATTTCTAACTTGCAACTTAAAATGCATAACTAGCTAGCTACTCTAATGTACTAATTTAAGATAGAAGTTCTCACCCAAGCTAAATCAATCATCACTTCTAATGTAGAATTTCTTGTCATGCACTCGCCTTTGTCATTCTCCGCACTCGAATTCACCTTTCTGGCCCTAGAATTTGCATACGACCTCCAATCTTCACCAAACATTGCCACTAGCACAAACAAGTCATTCCAGACAACTTTTTCCTATTGGACTTTCTTTCAAAAATGCACCAATTTGCCAGAAATCGCAAATCTTCGCTCCAAATCTACAATCTTCAAACGCGTTCTCTGGGCACTCCGAACTCTAAAATTCGATGGTGATATGTCAAAATTATAGAGAAAAATGTGATCTACAACTTTGGTTCTGTGGAGTTTCGGCCAGAAATTCAAGGATTGAAAGTTATTGAGGAAAGAAGAGGAGAGTGTTATTTGCAAAATGGGATTTTTGGAGAAAGAGGGGTTCTTGGCCATGGTGGAACCCACGGCCGGAGGTGGGTGATCTGAGGCAACGCAGGGGCTTGACTGACCGGAGGGGAGGTGGTGGTGGAGGTGCGGGGTCCATGGCGGCGGTTGGTGGTGATTTAGGTTTCAGGGTTTGCAAATTGGAAGAGAGAAAGAGAAAGAGAGAGGGGAGGAGGAAGAGGAGGAGAAGAGGAGAAGGAGGTGGTGGGGGAGGCTGACGGCGGTGGTGGGGGAGGAGGGGCGGAGGATGCTAGGGTTTGGGGGAGGAGCCCATTTTTGAAGAAGGAGGAAGAAAGAAGAGGAGGAAAATAATGAAGAGAGAAAGGAAGAAAAGTGATTATATGCTCATTTCTCTCCGAATCGCCCCACTATAAACGATATCCGTTTGTCATAGATTTCAGATACAAGATAGTACACGTCAATACGAATCCAACAAACCAAGTTTCGTCGAATTCTGAGTTCGTTTGATCTTCCATTAAAATTCTCATAGATGCTCAAATAAGCTTCAAAAATGCGAATTTAGCGTACCTTTTCTTCTTGTACACCCCAACACTAACTCCAAAAATTTTGGCCTTTTGGATTTAACCATTATTTGACGATACAAACCCAAAAGAAAAAACGGAATCGAATTATGAGATCGTCTCAATAATGTTCCTTTGTAAACTGATCGCCGGTTTTTGAACAAATGGTTTTGCTTCGCACGGCCGCATACTGATTCCGTTCGACGCGCATTTTGGAACTCAACAATGATTTGTCATTATGAATCCAAAAACATTTATCTCGTTGAATTCTGAGCTTCATAGCAAAATTTTACTTTTTAAGGGTCAAACGTTGATTTAAAAAAACGAATTTTTAAAATTTTCAAAAATTAAGCTTATAAATCAATTGAATAACTGAGTTTATTTTAAGTCAAATAAAATATAAAAACTAGTTTTAAAATTATTCTCAAATTTTATTTAGCAAAAATAACCAATTTTTATTCCCAAATTCATTAAAATAGCTTAAATTAAAATTTTAAATTGATTCTGAAAATATGGGTTGTTACAGGACCAGTCACAAATAGACCCCTGTTGTCTAACACAATTGTATGATGATTTAAGAGTGAAATCACTGTCATGCTTCCATGTCCATATGTCCCCATCCCTGCCATGATAAATTGGTGAAAATTCAATATGACTTTTCTAATTATCATTAAGCGATAAATCATTTAAATGCCAAGTATCATTGACAATAATTTGGGAAACATGAGCATCTAGGCAGCCATAGTCTGAAAATGTTTCCAACCAACATAATCAATGATAAATCGATCATTAATCCAAGGGTCACGCCATAAGTTCGTGTCTCTACCATCAGCAATTTCTCGATTGCAACTATAAGAAAGAGTGTCCTAAACCCTGGGAATTGCTTTCCAGGTTGATGAAGCATTGCTATCAACAACCATGGTCCAAAAATTCTCTCTAATATAATGTTTACGCATCAATCTAGCTCATAATCCATTAGAGGTAATGATTTTCTAAGCCAATTTAAGAGTATAAGCCTCCTTCATATCTCTTAGATTTCTCAAGCCAACATCACCTTCTTTCTTAGGCTTACAAAGATCATGATAGCTAATCTTATGCATCCCACCTCTCCAAATAAAGTCAGTGCAAACACGTTCAATTTTATCAATTGAAGCTTCAGGCAATTGAAAAGTTTACAACCAAAAATAAACTTTTGACTAAATAATAGTATGGACAAATTCTAGTCTACCATCAAAAGATAATAACTTCGAACTCCAATTGTATAATTTGTCTCTAATGTTAGAAATAAGGGCATCACATTCTACCAATTACCTTGTTTGATGAAAGCAGAACACCCAAATATTTAAGAGGTAAAGTACCTTCTTTGACATTTAAAATATTTAGGATGTCCTGTTTGAACTTGAAATTTTTACTAAATAGCATTTTGATTTCTATTCATTCATTCTAAGACCCACAAACTTGTCAAGTTTAAAAAAATATCTTTGATTATGTGGGAAGAAGAACCCGTCGACTTGATACGGATAATTAGATCACCAGCATACAACAAATGAGCGATGCTTGCTTGAAAATTGTGTACAGTTGTACTAACTCAAAGTGACTGGCCAACTACATCGGTAAGGAAAAATACTCCATGGCAATAGCAAAAAAGTAGGGGGATAAGGGGGCACCATGTCTAATACCACGAGTACTTGTAATGAAACCCCTAGGGTTACCATTGATCAGAATAGAGAAAGTTGCATTCATTGATCAAGTCAACAAATTTGTGACGGAATTCCATGAACTTCAACATATGAATAATGAATGATATATTAACTTCATCATAAGTTTTTTGTAGATCTACCTTCAAACAGAATTTGTCTGCATCTTTCTTGTTGAAGTTTCTGCCCTTAATGAAGGCACTCTGGCATTTTGCAATCATGCCTGTAACACAATTTTCATTCTGTTGCACAAAACTTTGCTGAAAATCTTATAAATCACATTACAACAAGCAATAGGCCGATAATCAGCAATAGAAATAGGTTTATCAACCTTTGGTATAAGACTTAAAAAATGTGTGATTAATCTCTCTCGAAATTTTACCAGAGTTGAAAGATTCCTGAATTGCAGATATAATGTGATTTTGCAGACCGGGCCAGTGATGAACGAATTATCAGGACCCGAAGCCGTCAGGACCGGGCAGGAGTCGTGAAGGATGTTGTCCAAGGCCAGTTCAAATTCATCAGTGGTGATAGTGATGATCAGCATCCGACATCCAGTGTAACGTCCCGCATTTTTATGGTATAATAATTAATTAATTTAATTATTTAAATAGTGATTTAGATATTTAAATGGTTATTTAATTAAATAATAATGAATATTTAATTAACATTAATAATCGAATAATATATTTAATTCTGAAATAGTCGAAAATAGTAGAATTCACAATATTGTGTGAATTGGGCAATTCAAAATATATATTTCGGTTTGAAATTGCATTTGAATAATGAATATATTATTTAAACGAAGTTTGAACATAGAATTATAATATAATTATAATCGAGCTCGAAATGGCGCGACAGTTCGCTATTTGGCGATTTGAACTTCAACTGAATATACATAATCCGTTTCAAGCCGGATTTCTGTGAAACAAGAAACGTTAAGAGCTGATGAAGTATATTTTTCTAATGGAAGAGAAAAATCGGGATTTCATTGTGTAGATTTTGATTTATGTCCAAATCAAATTTTAGAAAAGTCGCTATGGAATTCCTTTGAAATTTATAAATATATATTTATATTATAAAAGGATTTTTTATATAAATCAAATATCGATATAACTGGGAATTTTGAAATATCGAGTTATAAATCCAATTGGAGCTGTATGGTATTCTAATGTGAATATATACGATAATATATATTTATTGATATTTAATTTAATTATTTTTAAATATATTTATATATTTAAATGGGTTATTTAGAGCTTTAAAAATAGCCAGTTTTGCAAACGACCTCCGTTTTCGACGAAACTAATTTTGTTGGATCCGCAATAATAAATTATTGCTAGATTTCAATTTCCGTGATTTTTGAAGTCAGTATGTAGCCGTATGGGATTTTAATGTGAAAAACAGACGATAATTTGATTTTAAAAATAAGCTGTGTAAGCAAACGGAGTCGGAATTCGACGAAACCAGTTTCGTTGGGTTCATATTGTCGAACAGATAGTGTATGCCAATTTTCATGATTTTTGGGTATCGTATGTGATCATGGGGATTTTTAAACCCGAATACATATAGCGATTGCTTAGTAATAAATATAAAATCGAATATGAAAATAATTTTTTTCTTCTATAAAATATCCTATTCGATTCCTAAACCCTTAAACTTTTTCTTCCTGGTCAATAAGTTCGCAGCCACCATCGAAGTAATTCAAACTGTGAAAACCCAATCTCAAAAATCAAAATAAAATATCTCAAACCCTTTCTAAAGCCTAGAAAGGGCAACACACTCATCTTTTTCAGCCGCACAAATATCTCATCCCCGTTATATAATCTTTAACTTCAGCCACCATATTCCTCTTCAACCACAAAAACAACGTGAGAGATGAAAATCAATAGTAATCCACAAAGCTTATACATTTGAGATGCTGAGGATGGTTTTGAGTTTATCTTGGATTTTGGCTGTTGCGTTTAGTCTTGGGGCAGATTTCGAACTATTTTATGTCGATGATTTACTGGAGTTCAAATCAAGGGCGCAGCAAACTTCGGAGTGTCGGAAGGAGGCGGGTCATCACCTTGGTGATGGGTGAAGGTGGTAATGGCGTCAGGCGGTGGTACAAATTGCAGTTGAATGGAAATTATTGTTGAGTTCGTTCTGGCGAACTGGGGTGGTTTCGGGTTGAGTAAATTCTGGCGGAGGGAAAGGAGGGAACAGCGGTTTAACTCGGGGTAGCGGGGTAACCAGAGGTGGTCGGCGGTAGCCTAATTCCGGCAAGGTAGATCTGCATTCAATTAGAGTTTTGGTGTGGTAAAAGAGGTTGTCGTGGATCAGCGTTGATGGAATAAGGTAGCTGGAGGGGTTGCGATACTAGTGGGGGTGATGGCCACCGGTCCGGCGATTTGCTGAGGCGGTGGTAGCGATTTCAAAGGATTGGGCATCTTCGTATTGTGCTAGGAAGAAGAATGAGGAGGGTCTGGGTTTAAAACATATAAAGCTGGGCCTATTTTAAACTAGTAAAGCCCATTTACCTTTAAATTTAATTATATCGAAATTCAATTCAGGTTATAGCTTATAAACTGAATAACTTCGTCATATGTTAATGGAATTCAACGAAACAAGATCCGTTGGGATCGTATGGACGGGAGCTACACAATGGAACTGACTGGGAGTGAATCGAAGCTCGTTACAATTTATAGAGAATTAAATTGTTCGATCTGAATCAAAGACAATTATCGTTATTTAACGATGATCGTCCAATGTGAGTAAAACTCACCAACTCTGAAAAGTTATATTTTTATAACATATTTTTAGAAATGATAATTATATATTGGTTGTTGTGTGTTAACTATTTGGTTGAATTGCTTATGTATTGGTTGAAATTAAAGATAACAATATATATATAAATCGTTAATCAAATATTGATTCTGTTGATCAGAATAGTTCATATTGAAACGAAGTTGATGTTAATTATATTGTTTAACATATGTGGATGCAGGGAAACAGGTTGGAGGGATCCAACTGGATTTCTCAATATTTATAATACTGTTGTTTTCATATATTGAAATATATGATGTGATATATAATCTGTGTTGATTATGTGTGTTTGAATGATATCAGTCATTGTTATTTTGTATTTTGGATACCGTAAGAAATCCCCGGGTCATTACAGTATGAGGGTAAATGAAAATAATTTTACCCAAAGTATATTTTAATATAGAGAAAATATATATATTGGAATTATAATATATTGTACATATTGGTTGTTATTATAATCGAGTAAGATTATAAATTGAAATGGTTATGTAAATGACCAATCAGAAGTCATATGAGTAAAATACGTGAAATTAGATGAATTAAATATGAATTTAAATCAGAATTGAAATTACAACTCTGGAAAGTTGGAAAGGTGTTTGTAAATGGACTTGGATTAAATATAAGGAAATTTTAAAATCCTAGGAGATTTTAAATTGTTTTAAAGCATTGTAAATGGTATATGGAAATATATTTCAAAATGGAGACGTTGAAAGGTAATTTTGAAAAGTGATATAGTATTGAACTCACTTCGGTCGCTGGAGAATAAATTCCGATGTTGATCCGGACATCATCGGTGTTCATTTTCGAGTTTCTGAGTGACGGATTACTACCAAAGATTTTGCTTTTGAATTGTTTTAAGAAAAACAAGTTGTATCGAAATTCCAGAAAAGGATATTTGATTTTTGAAAAGGCTAAGCTATTTGAAACTCCCAGGTAATGATTGTTTGAAATAAAAACAAATTAAATAGAAATTTGTGAAAGCAAATTTGAAATTGAAATAAAGACAGTTCAGTGGTAACTGAATTGAATTGGATTAGAATGGTATCGAGAAAATTGGATTGGTGATATAGGAATTTGAAATGGAATTGGGTTGATAAAGTTAAGAATTTGGGATTAAGGATAGAACTTGAGTCCCAAATGAATTTGGCTTGGATAAGCGAATGGTTGTGTTGGAGAAAAAACTGATTGGAGTTTGATTGGGATGAAATTGGTATATGCTGAATTGGTAGCAGATGTAAAGGATATAATTATATGCCCGGCCAAAAAGGTACAAGTTTACATTTCTATTGGATATGAGATTTTTGAGCCGAATTGGCAAGCTGCTTGGCTGTTTGGTTTTCTTTTGGGTTAGAGAAGGCCTAGAGAGGCGAGTTGGAGTTTGAGCTATTGGCCAGTACAAAGGAGGTGCTGGCGAAATTTTTCGAAAAGTTAAGGTGTTACAAAATTTTCAAGATTTTTGAAATTTTTTGTTAATAAGAATTATTTAATATTTTAATTGATGTTTATTTGTTCAGTTAAAACTGAAGTAAGAAATAAACAAATAAATTTTTAACGCAGTTAATAGGGTTTGTTTTCTACCTTAGCAATTTCGAGGACGAAATTATTTTAAGGGGGGAAGAATGTAATGTCCCGTATTTTTACGGTATAATAATTTATTTATTTATTTAAATAGTGATTAAGAGATTTAAATGGTTATTTAATTAAATAATAATGAATATTTAATTAAATAATAATGAATATTTAATTAATATTAACAATCGAATAATATATTTAATTCTGAAATAGTCGGAAATAGTAGAATTCACAATATTGTGTGAATTGGGCAATTCAAAATATATATTTCAGTTTGAAATTGAATTTGAATAACGAATATATTATTTAAACGAAGTTTGAACGTAGAATTATAATATAATTATAATCGAGCTCGAAATGGCGCGGCAGTTCGCTATTTAGCGATTTGAACTTCAACTGGATATACAGAATCCGTTTCAAGCCGGATTTCTGTGAAACAAGAAACGTTAGGAGCTGATGAAGTATATTTTTCTAATGGAAAAGAAAATTCAGGATTTCATTGTGTAGATTTTGATTTATGTCCAAATCAAATTTTAGAAAAGTAGCTATTGAATTCCTTTGAAATTTATAAATATATATTTATATTATAAAAGGATTTTTTATATAAATCGAATATCGATATAACTGGGAATTTTGAAATATCGAGTTATAAATCCAATTGAAGCTGTATGGTATTCTATTGTGAATATATATGATAATATATATTTATTGATATTTAATCTAATTATTTTTAAATATATTTATATATTTAAATAGGTTATTTAGAGCTTTAAAATAGCCAGTTTTGCAAACGACCTTCGTTTTTTATGAAACTAATTTTGTTGGATCTGCAATATTAAATTATTGCTAGATTTCAATTTCTGTGAGTTTTGAAGTCAGTATGTGGCCGTACGGGATTTTAATGTGAAAAACAGACGATAATTTGACTTTAAAAATAAGCTGTGTGAGCAAACGGAGTTGGAATTCGACGAAACCAGTTTCGTTGGGATCATATTATCGAACAGATGGTGTATGCCAATTTTCATGATTTTTGGGTATCGTATGTGATCATGGGGATTTTTAAAGCCGAATATAATAAATATTAAATCGAATATGAAAATAATATTTTTATCTTATAAAATATCCTATTCGATTCCTAAACCCTTAAACTTTTTCTTCCTGGTCGATAAATGCGCAGCCACCACCGAAGTAATTCAAATAGTGAAAACCCAAGCTCAAAAATCAAAATAAAATATCTCAAACCCTTTCTAAAGCCTAGAAAAGGCCATGCACTCATCTTTTTCAGCCGCACAAATATCTTATCCCCGTTATATAATCTTTAACTTCAGCCACCATATTCCTCTTCGACCACAAACAAAACGTGAGAGATAAAAGTCAATAGTAATCCACAAAGCTTATACATTTGAGATGCTGAGGATGGTTTTGAGTTTATCTTGGATTTTGGCTATTGCGTAAGGTATTGGGGGAGATTTCGAACTGTTTTACGTCGATGATTTGCTGGAGTTCAAATCAGGGGCGCAGCGGACTTCGGAGTGTTGGAAGGAGGCGGGTCGTCACCTTGGTGATGGGTGAAGGTAGTAATGGCGTCAAGCGGTGGTTCAAATTGCAGTTGAACGGAAATTATTGTTGAGTTTGTTCTGGCGAACTGGGGTGGTTTCGGGCTGAGAAAATTCTGGCGGAAGGAAAGGAGGGAACGGCGGTTCAACTCGGGGTGGCGGGGTGACCCCAGGTGGTCGGTGGTGGCCTAATTCCGGCAAGGTTGTTCTGCATTCAATTAGAGTTTTGGTGTGATAAAAGAAGTTGTCGTGGATCAGCATTGATGGAATAAGGTAGCTGGAGGGGTTGCGATACTGGTGAGGGTGATGACCGCCGGTCCGGCGATCTGATGAGGCGGTGGTAGCAATTTCAAAGGATCGGGCGTCTTCGTATTGTGCCAAGAAGAAGAATGAGGATGGTCTGGGTTTAAAACATATGAAGCTGGGCCTATTTTAAGCTAGTAAAGCGCATTTACCTTTAAATTTAATTATGTCGATATTCAATTCAGGTTATAGCTTGTAAACTGAATAACTTCGTCATATATTAACGAAATTCAGCGAAACAAGATCCGTTGGGATCGTATGGACGGGAACTACACAATATAACTGACTGGGAGTGAATCGAAGCTTGTTACAATTTATAGCAAAATAAATTGTCCGATCTGTATCAAAGACAATTATCGTTATTTAGCGATGATCGTCTGATGTGAGTAAAACTCACAACTCTGAACAGTTATATTTTTTAACATATTTTTAGAAATGATAATTATCTGTTGGTTGTTGTGTGTTAACTGTTTGGTTGAATTTCTTATGTATTGGTTGAAATTATAGATAACGATATATATATAATCGTTAATCAAATATTGATTCTGTTGATCAGAATACTTCATATTGAAATGAAGTTGATGTTAATTATATTGTTTAACATCTGTGGATGCAGGGAAACAGGTTAGTGGGATCCAACTGGATTCCTCAATATTTATAATACTGTTGTTTTCATATATTGAAATATATGATGTGATATATAATCTGTGTTGATTATGTGTGTTTGAATGATATCAATTATTGTTATTTGGTATTTTGGATACCGTAAGAAATCCCCGGGTCGTTACATCTAGCATCATTTACCAAACGTCGAGGAGTAACATCGGGTAAGTCAACAACATTCCCAACCTGATTGAATAAATTAGAAAAGTATTATAGTGCTTCACTTTCAATTTGTTGATGATCAACAACCACTCATTCTTCCTAGTCAAAAAGTTGAAAAATATAATTAGTATTCCTTATAGACATTTTTATATAGAATTTTTTTGTACAATCATCCCCTTTAGTTAGCTACAATTCTTTGGCTTTTTGTTTGAACTCAATAGCTTTAACATGAAGTGCATTTTTTAGTTTCACCTGAATTTTAGCATAATTTCTCTAGTCAACATCAGAGGCAGTGTCCCCTTCAAGTTTATCAAGTAGAACAACACATTGCTTTTCTAAGTCACCAATCATATTAACATTTTTAGGTCTAATCTGTTCCATTCTTTTATTCATGCTTTGGTTGTTTTGAGAAATTTAACAAGATGATACATGTAAGAGTTATGATGAAAAAACTCTGAACACATAATATTGCATTGATATTCATCCATCATATGCCAATGGTTAGCATATCTGAAAGGTTTACCCTTAGCATCTTCATCTCTGGGTTTTAAGTTGATGTGGATAGGATAATGATCGCTAGTAGAAAGGGGAAGCACATTGACTTTAATATCAGAGAACATGTTCAAACAATCAAAACTAATGAGGGCACAATCAAATTTTCATCCACTACACCATGTGTAATGCAGGTTGTTATGCACCGGTTCAAGAAGCCCATCATACAGGACACAATTATTGAATTCTGTAAGTCGATTAACTCTTATAACTACACCACCTTTTTTCTAATTAACATGCAAAACAACATTAAAATCATCCGAGAAAATTCACAGCCCATTAATAAAATTAGAAATTGAATTGATTTTATCCCAAAGAGAAGATATAAGATTAGGTTGATTATTGGCATAAACTATCGTAACAAACAACACAAGACCACTGAAGTAATTTGCAGTTAAAGTGATCTGTTGTGAGTCTTTATCAATCACAACAATTTGCCAAACACTTTTGTTCCAAACAATTAAAACAGGATCATAGGAATTTGCATCATTGTTGTGAGTGTAATCCCATTCATTACAAGGAAGAGAAGTAAAAGAATTAAGATTTTCAACAGTTAGTTTATTCTACAGAATACCAATAATAGAAGGAAGGTACATCCTTCTAAGATTAGAGAGGTCTAAACCACGAGTATCATTGTTTAGACCCCTCACTTTCCATATGATTATGGACATGGAGTTTTGGGAGGCCTGTGTAACTTACTGAAAATTTTCGACTTAGAAAAATCGACATACAACACCATGTTGAGTATTCAAACATCGAAAACGTCGGATAGTCCATGAAAGAAATTAGAGGGTGAGAATAGATAAGATAGAAACTTAGAATAGAAGAAGAAGAACACAACATCAGAGTAACACGAACCTCACAGCGAGACGAATAACATATAATATATATCATAACTTTGAAATATAAATCTGTACTTGAATATACATATCATTTCCAAAGTACAGCACTTATAACACAGCGGAAAATAAACAATAGCTATATGATCCTGAAGCCTCCTGCTCAAGCTCTTCAAGTATCTGTAAATCCCGACTACTTTACTGCCCACACAATATTGGGCACCCAAGAGTTTAGGGAAAACAAAACAAAATAAATTCCGGGTCAGTCATGGGACTGGTATGAGTAAAACTGTATAAAACAGTTTGAGCCATTAAACGATATAACATAAGACCACACCGTATAATGGAACGGGTTTTTCCCTTGTGATAATCCAAAATAAACTTTATATCAAAACTCATTGATATTATAATAGTGTCTATCAACCACAATATAATAATCATCTAACAGAAATGCTTTCATCTCACGTTCTACATATATAGTATACAATCAAAACCGCAAGCACGTATTGGGTAATGGATTTCCAACTATGATAAGGTATGGAACCACCTTTCGCTAGTGTACCTCTAGAGAGGAATACACTGGGTTCAACAAGAACATCTTGCAACCCAGCCACACATGACCGACCACTCATTTCGCTTGAGCATATTGAATGTATATCACCAACGGTTGGGATCAACAACCGTTTCCCGAATGGGATAGCATCGACAATAGATTTTTAGAAGTAAATGAAACTCCAGATCAGGTGATTATACACCCTAATAGGTGCGACCTACGTAGCCATGCTACCTGCCCGATTTTTGTCATTTCCGGATTTGAGGCTAGAGGCTACGCTTATCTCTGACAGATCACACGTTTATTCACTTTGAATGTCACATCGTCATACCCACCAAATCACAAATTGATTTCTCCAAAAATACCATGGGTATATAGCTAAGAGAAACGTATTCCTTCACCACCAAACGTAAATATGTTTAAAGAGATCAACTTACGCGATTTATTAAATATACTCTGTCAGACATTCTTCCATACAGGTCGTCCTGGGACTAGACAAACCGAAGGCACTATTCAGTACAACCATCTTAGGCAATCTTTACCTAAGATTTATACAACAGCCCTTGCACTTTACTCCGTCTTCAATTATCTTTGGCATATATGATTCGCAACGCTTATGCCAATACAGAGTGGTTCTTCGAATGATAATCCAACCGGTCTCTCCATATTAACAACGTTAAAATGGTCGAAAACTTCGATAGTCGGTGAGTTAACTATCAAAGAAAAACACGTGTGCAAACAACGATATTATTTCCAGATGGAAACTATATCAATCAATCATCATTGAACATTTTCTCTTTAGTTCATTAATTTATTTATCTCCTGTTTCTATTTTCTATTATCAGAAAACATTTTTGATTCTTATTTGGAAAACATTTCCAAAACTCCTTCACTGGATTTAAACTGATGTTTAAATCAAACATCGCCATGCCAACTCAAACCATTTCACTCATTAACTAAATTCACTTATCCATCCTTTACTATCAAACCTTACCATTCCTTAGTTAAGAAGGAAGTCAATCAATTTGGGGTATAGTTACCTCTCAGACCTTAACTGAACAATGTTTTAACTTCGAAATAGTCAAAGTTTATCATTTAAACCTTTAACAAACTTCTTTACGTAACTCTCAGATTCAATTTACGAATCCACTTCTTCATTGAAAACATTGGTTATAATGATAACTTTATAATCCCTACTTTCGAAATATCTAACTTCAATTTTAACTTTTATCCTTTAACGTGAATAAATAAATAAACACCTAATTTATAAATAAATAAATCTTGATTTAAACACCGGAAAGTATAACTACTTTCCCGAATTTGATATGATTGAATTCAACGTATAACTCTCTTTCGAGTAATCTCTATTTGATTAACTCTTCTTCGAATAACCTATATTCGATTTTCTCTCCTCGAATAACTTATATTCGATTATCTCTCTTCGAATAACATATTCGATTATCTCTCTTTAAATAACTTATATTCGATTAACTCACATTTCGAATAAACTATATTCGATCTCTTTCTTTCGAATACGCTATATTCGATAATCTCCTTTCTTTTGAATACACTATATTCGATAACCTCCTTTCGAATAACTTATATTCGATAATCTTACTTTCGAATAACTAAATTCGATTAACTACTTTCGATTAAACTAACATCGATAACTCCTTTCGATTAAACTGTAATCGACAACTCCTTTCGATTAAACTATAATCGATAACTCCTTTCGATTAAACTAACATCGATTAACTCCTTTCGATTAAACTATAATCGATAACTCCTTCCTTTAACTCTATTCGAATAAACTATATTCGATTACTCCTTTAACTCTATTCGAATAAACTATATTCGATTAACTCCTTTGGATTAACTCATTTGAATTAACTCGGTTTAATAAACTCCTCTTGACTAACTTAACTTAATTAACTCGACTAATTTAACTCGACTCAACTAACTCGACTCAACTAACTCGACTTGACTAACTCGACTCGACTAACTCGACTCGACTAGCCATATTCGACTAACTCGACTAACTTGGTTCGACCAACTCGATTCGATTAACTAGGCTCGACTAACTTGGTTTGACTAACCATACTCGATTAACTCAACTTGACTAACTTAGCTTATTTAACTCATATTGATTAACTCCTTTCAATTAACTAATATTTGATTTAACTCCATTCGCTTGACTCTAGATCGCAGTGACCACAATGGTTACGCCTGATTCCCTCAGGAAACATTTGATCGCCATAGGCTATTTACAGCCCTGCGAATTACGCTAGCAGTCGTACGAAATGGCAACTCATCCTGAATAACTATGTTTGACTAACTCTATCTCAAATAACTATATTCGATCAACTCTAATTGAATAACTAATATTCAATTAACCCTAATTCTAATCGATTAACTCTATCTGGTTAACTCTAACTTACTAACTCTATTCGATTACAAATACTTGCTTTTCTATTTGTCTATATTTATTTCATATAAATATTTCCTTTATATAATTCTATTTATTTTCTCAAATAATTCCCCTTATATCTTTATTTATTTTCTAAATAAATAATTCTTTTTCAATTCTATTTGTAAATGTTTTACAAATATTTCTCTTTCGATTTCATTTGTAAATGTTTTACAAATATTCCCTTTTCGATCCCATTTATTTTCTAAATAAATATCCTTTAAAACCTTATTTATTTTCTAAATAAATAATCTCTTTATACTTCTATTTATTATCCCAATAAATATTCCTCTTCATAAAACCCCTTTGGATTTTCTAAATAATCCTCTCTTATAAAATCCCTTGATTTTATAAATAATTCTCTTTTATAAAATCCCTTTATTTTATAAATAATTCTCATTTATAAAATCCATTGATTTTATAAATAATTTCCTTTTATCTTTATCATATTTATTTTCAATAAATATTTCCTTTTCAAAACCCTTTTGATTTATAATTGTTTCCTTTTATAAAATCCCTTTTTCCTTTTCTATTTAAAATCCATTGATTTTATATAACTAATTTATTTTCAAAATATACTTTGAAAATCCCCTTTTTACATGCTAGTATTTCTTATGGTATTTAAAATACCAAATCACAATGATGGATATCATTTAAACACACATCATCATCAACAGATTTTATATTACATCATATATTACAATATATGAAAACAGTAAAATAAATGTTGAGGAATCCAGTTGGATTCCTCCAACCTATTTACCTGTATCACAGATGTTAAACAATATAATTAACATTGATTTCATTTCAATATGAAATATTCTGCTAAACAGAATCAATGTTTGATTAATGATATATATATCGTTATCTATAATTTCAACCAATACTCGAGCAATTCAACCAAACAGTTAACACACGCAATTAACATATAATTATCAGTTCTAAAAATACGTTACAAAAATATAACTGTTCAGAGTTGGTGAGTTTTACTCACATTGGCAGTTCATCGTTAAAGAACGATAAACTATTTGTTTGATTTAAATCAAACAATTTATTTCTCCATAAATTCAAACGAGATTCAATCCACTCCCAGTCAGTCCCATGTTGTAGTGTCCGTCCATACGATCCCAACGGATCTTGTTTCGTCTGATTCTGATATCATATGACGAAGTTACACATTTTTAAAGTTTTAATACAATTTAAATAAAAAAATAACTTAAGTTAAAATCAATCGGGCCTCACCACTTACCTAAGGCCCAAACCCATACTCAAATACCCAGGCCCGTCCAAACCATTCTTCCCAAAAAAATCAAATTTTGTTGCTCCTACTTATCACCATTGCCCAAACTATTCAACACCAAACCCCTCTTCTTCTTCATGGTTCTATAAACAAATATCACCATTACTGTAACGACCTAAGGACGAAATATTAATTTAGAGTAAGGATTAACATTGAAATAAATATTATGTTTGGGATTTCGTTTATTTTGAACAATATTTGTGTAAACCTTTTCAAGAATTCATAAACGTTTTGTCAATAAATGAGCTTTACATTCCTTACCGGTTTGAATCATTAGCGTTGGAATTCCTATGATAACCGAACGTTGTTAGCAAATTCAATGTTACAATATAAACAATGTAATTTAATGAGGTTTAAATTTACGAACAGATATTGTATTACACTTGATGGAATTCTAAACAATACTTTACATCCGCTATTTAATAGCTTCAGACAAGAACCGCCTTACAGGATTGAAAACAAAATACAAACGTGTAAATGAATGGGCTTGTAAAGGACATCTATCCACGAAGGGACACGTGCTACTCGTTTATTTTTCTTCCTGCCAGCTGTTGAACCGCATGTGAATTTGGATTAAACTTTTTTCCCCCTAAAACTGTTGTGCACTAAGACTTCACCTCCACTAAAAATCTCCTGCTCCCCTATTTTCCGCCATGTTTCCTTCTAGAGCTCGCTTCTCATATTTACTCCCACTAACTCATGCTCCTGTCACCACTCAGCACCATTGTGCCTTCTCCCCTCCGCCTGCGCCCTTCCTTCCACCTCCACCGCGTCCAACTCCTCGGCCTCAACTGCCATCGCCAGCGACACCCGCAACCCTCCTCTTCTCGTCCACCGAAACCGCAGTACCCCATTCCAGCTCCTCCGCCTTTCCTGTCAGCTCCTCCTCCCACCACGGTGCCATTCCAGACAGTCGACCCCTAGCAACTTCCACCGCTAGCACCTCTCCACTCATACTCCCTCGCTCCTCTTTAAGCAGATTCGCACCTTCCCTACTCCATGCAATATAGTAGAACTTCCCGCCCTCGGCCTCCTGCATGTGAGCTCCACCACCACCTGCCATCCACGACCACCCACTCTCCGATCCAAAATAGTCGGCATCCCCTCCATTTGCATCCCACACCTTTTATAGCAACCACCAACTCCACGTTCTGAACCTAAGTCGTTTCCCCCTCTTCTAAAACAGTCGGCTCCCTTGAGTATATATATATATATATATATATATATATATATAAAGAGAGAGTGACGAAGACTAAGGAAGACAGAAGAGAAGGACACGTGAAAGAAAGAATGGAGGAGAAGTAGAAGCAGGGGCCGCGGGTAAAATCTTGGATCCGTGCTTTTGTTGGGCTTTGGGCCTTTATAAATGAAGTATAATTATTTTATAATGTTAAGTTTAAAACTTTAAACAATCATGAATTGTTCGTTATAACCGGATTGACTTGCCGTTAGAAGCATTAGAATAGCATCGACAAATAGAGTACGTTGATGAATAACATTGATCATTTTTGAAGTATAAATTATAATAAAATAAATTTCCTTATATTATTTTATATATATAAAGAGTATCGAGATTAATTCGAATTCCAATGGATAAAATTGGCAGAAGCAATCATCGGATGATAACGAAATGGATTGGAAAGCAATACGCATAGCAGTAGTAGTGTTCGTTGGTTTGTTTGTCCTGACAGTAAAGAATGTGGAGCTGTTTCGGTGAGAACATTTAAATTTAATTATTTGTTTAATTAAGCAATTATCGAATAATTATAATTAGATGGGATTTATTATAATTAGTTGTTGGTTAGACATGGATGTTCTTGTGTGAATGGTTGTGCATATAATTAGAATGACACTGAACACTGAAGCGTTATCGACTGTAACGCTTGTGCACAGCTGAATTGTTTGTATATGGGTGATGATTATAATTTATGATCATCCGACTTATATGGTTGATTTATTTTGTTTGCATGATGCACACACAATACCATGGTTGTGGAATGATGCGGGTGATCGATTTGAATGTTCCTTCCATATGAATGAAAATTTGATTTTTCTAAACATTAAAAATATTATTTTTAAGTCGGTTGTTTCAAAAAGAGATTTGGAAATTTAAATATAATTTTCTAAAATATTATATAACCGACCGTTCTAGGACGACAGAGAGGATGGTGTCTAGGCTTGAGTTCGGAGATCCAGTTTCCTGCTCTCCCTGGCTATCCCTAACTGGTTCGACGGACGGGACGGTTTATTCAATATAAAATTTGAAATTTAAATATGAATTTGTTTTAAGTTTAGAAACGAAATTGAAATTGAAATTTATAAATTTTGCGTAAGGACCATTCATGATATTAAATTCAAATTTAAATTAAAAGGGGTTTGAATTCGTATGGTTCACAACTTATTCAGAATCTGAATTAAGATTTGAAGGTATGAAATGATTTTTGGATTAAGACTTAATAAGTGGTTAGAGATTAAGTCATTTTGGAAATTTAAATTTCAATTTGAACAATGTATATTGAAATCATTTTTATAACGCACCGTGGTACGACAGTTAGTAAATTCAATTTCAACTTTGAATGGTCATAACTTGTTTGTTTGAAATCGATTCGACTTGAAATAAGAAACGTTGATTTTCAAATATTAACAGTTTTTGAATAGAAAAGAAATTTCCAAAGTTCAGCATACGATTTGCAAGTTATGTTCAAAACAAAGTTGGAAAAGTCGTTGTACGCGCAGTTCGGCGACCATAACAAAAATTCAAATAAAACAAGTTTTAAAATTTGAAAGAATTCATAATAAACCTTACTTTATTAGTTTAAAGTGATTAGAACTGAATTATTTGAATTGATATGGAATTTACTTGATTTAGAATGGCTATTGCAGCGCTTTTAATAGTGTTCCAAACGTTATTATCACTTTCCAAAGATAAATAGGGTTTGGAATTTTATAAAGGACGAACCAAACCATGATTTCAAATGATTAAAAGGATCGTAATTAATTTGGAAGGTTTTCTAAATTAGTAATTTTTTGTAAGTGGAATTACTGGGTAATTTTAAAAGCTAGAATTTGGAAAGGAAAGTGAGTTGGATGGAGTTTGTGTCGGATATTCGATATGTAATTCCGAGGTTGAACAAATACTATCAGAAGCACTAGAAAATATTTACACCAAGGTCTGATGGTGTTTGTTGAGTAGTGAATTTATATCGAATATAAGTCAAATTAACTCTATCAAACTTATGTTTGAATATAAATTGTTTGGGTTCTCGTTAATGAAATTTTATCCAAATAAAGATTCGATAAACTTAAAGACTTAAGGAATTGAAGGGTTTTGTTTTGAGTATAAGGATCGAAGAGTTTTGTTGGAAATAAGGTTGGAAAATTGAATACTTGATTTCAAAGGAAAGTTAAAAATGATGAAAGAATTTATGACAAATCCAACCCTGACGTTGTAAATAATTGGAAGGAGATTGAATTGAAAAGGCCGTATGATCCATGACTATCGATTTAAGAATACGCTTATTAGTTGGAAAGACCGGGATTGGATTTAAGTCCGAAAACCATTCCAAGTAATAATACGACGCTTGGAGAAATTCAAGACTTGGAATCGACGAATGAAGACCGTGGTTCTTCACAATCGAACGAACTGTCTGCTGATTGGTTTCTTTACTGCTAGCTACAGTAGAGAGATGCCCTATTACCGGAGTGGCAGGAAGTCCGAACATATGGGGAGAACTTTCGGATTACGTTCCGTTCAGACCCCGGACGGACTTGTATGGATGGTGTGTCTGACACTGAAATTGACTGCATAACACTGATCTCCGTTAATATATCGGATTTGTGGCAAATATTTTATCCTCATCTCTAAGTCATATGAACTTAGAGGGTATGCATTGACTGAAATCAGTGATATGTCGTGAATTGTCAATGTGGCATACCCAAGATATGAACGAGCTAGTGATGATCAAGGCATTGCTTTTCTAGGCATGCTTTGTGTACGACGTGACATCGACAAACCTCACACCCCGGATGATGAGAAACTGGCGGTTAGGTTGTGTATATATATATGAATTGACGATGACCGCTGCAGCAGTGGGAAACCACTTATGAATGATGGAATAGGGTATGTTTGGGGGGCCGTGTCTGGTCAAAAACCGTTGATCTGCCTCGCGATTTGTATTGGTGTCCGCGGCTGGATGAAAAACCCATGATTACATTTCGTTTGTGTTCCGATTGATCTTTCGTGCCAGGAATCATCAAGTTGGAAACCCATATCTCCAATACGAGCCATACGATTTTGATTGTATATATATATGGCGACATAATATTATGTGTATTATGCCGTTTAGGATTAATACATTTATTTGCGAAATGGTTTTCCACACTATATTTATATTATTGAAAGAGGATTTTTTTCACGTATGAAAACATGTTTGGTTATCATAAGATAAAAATCGCCCATCTGGTGTGCGCTTGCATTTTGTGATGTGGGACGGGCTTATGATAGCTTCATTTTCCTAAAGTCATGGCGAATTTATGTGCACGTGCGTTCACATGGAGTAAACCCATCCGCGTTAGCGGCGTGATCCGGTGAATTTCCCAACTTTAAAATAAATCCTAAAACAACTGTTTTATGTTCTCACACCAGTCCCATGACTGACCTGGAGTTTATTGTTCCTTCCTAAACTCTGGGTGCCCATTAATTTTTCACACGGGCAGCTAGTGGTTCAGTTTTGCAGTTGTAGATCGTTGGAGCAAGTTTCAGAGCGCTGTCTGAGTTGGAGTCCACGCTAGAGTTGAAACTGCCGCTGTGTTCTTTTCTTCCGCTGAGAGTATATTTATATCTTTTCTTCCACTGTATGTTTATGCTGTAACTATGATATTCATGTAACTCTGATGTAATATTGTTTTGAGCAATAAAAAGTTCTGTTATTTTGTTCACTATATGTATGTACCCATAGCAATTCGTCTTTCTGAATGGTTTAAGTTGGTTTAATTACCGGCGAGAACCGGGCAAAAAGGCGGGTCGTTATAATTACATTCTACCTCAAATTCTCCATCAGCCCGTACCCGAGTGGAAGGACTCGCCTGTCCACTTGCAACCGCGTCGCTGTCGAGCTCCAAGGTTTGAGCAACATCTTTGCTCATAGAAAATCACCAAACTTCCACAAACGCGACCAAAACCAACCACAAACCCATTTATATACTTCATTTCAACCAAAAATGCCTCAAATCCCCCAAATCGATTAACCCTAGCCTCACTATAAACCGACGAGCCCCAAAAACAGACGTCGAAATTAGAACGAACAACATAGAATGGAAGAGACACTCACTCCGAATCCGAATACATTTATCCTGAGATTTGTAGATTTATATTTAATTTTATATGATTTTATTTACTCATGATTTTATTTTCCTGAAACAACAAAGTGGCGGCCAAGAACGAGATTATTTAACGAGGCTAGGATTTTTTTTTGTGAGGCTGAAAAGAGTGGGAGCGTGGCCTATTCAAGGCTTTAGAAATTTTTATTTTATTTCATTTCATTTCAGCTAATATCTCATTTATTTGTCTTCAAAAAATTCACACGGTCACATATAATACCTAAAAATCACGAAACCGGACATACACCTTCAGTTCGACATCACGGACCCAACGAAACTGGTTTCGTCAAATTCCGACTCCGTTTGCTCACACAGCGTATTTTTAAATGTTAAATTATCGACTGTTTTTCACATTAAAATCGCCCACGGCCACATACTGACTTCAAAAATCACGAAAACTGAAATCTAGCAATAATTAAATATTGCGGATCCAACAAAATTAGTTTCGTCGAATTCTAAGGTCGTTTGCAAAACTACTATTTTTAAAGCTCTAAATAACCCTTTTAAATATATAAATATATTTAAAAACAATTAAATTAAATATTTATAAATAAATATTATCGTATATATTCACAACAGAATATCATACAGCTCCTACGGGATTTATAACTCGATATTCAAATCCCGGTTGAATCGATATTCAAATTTATATTGAAATTCCTTTTATAAATATAAATAAATCGTTATAAATTATAAAGGAATTCCATAGCGACTTTTCTAAAACTTGATTTGGACATAAATAAAGATCTACACAATGAAATCCCGAATTTTCTCTTCCACTATAAAAATATACTTCACCAGCTCTGAACGTTTCTTGTTTCACAGAAATCCGACTTAAAACGGCTTCTGTATATTCGTTTAAAGTTCGAACTGCCAAATTACGAACTGCCGCGCCATTTCGAGCTCGATTTTAATTATAATATAATTTTACATTCAAACTGCCGTTTATATAATATATTCGTTAATATAATTCAACTCTAAACTGAATTATATATTATAAATTGTCCAGTTCACATTATATTGTGAACTCCACTAATTCTGATTATTTCAGAATTAAATATATTATTTAATTATTATTTAAATTAAATATTTTCTATTATTTAATTAACGACCATTTAATTCTCTAAATCACTATTTAAATAATTAAATAAATTAATTATATATCGCAGAAAATACGGGTCGTTACAATCTTCCCCACTTAAAATAATTTCGTCCTCGAAATTGCTAAGGTAGAAAACAAACCCTATCGACTGGGTTAAAATTATTTGTTTACCTCTTAACTGCAGTTTCAACTGAACCAATTTCAATTAAATATTTAATTAATTCTTATCAAGGAAAATTTTCAAAAATCCTGAAAATTTTCTAACGCCTTAACTCTTCGAAAAATTTCACTAGCACCTCCTTTGTATGGCTCAATCGGTACAACCACGACTCGCTTCTCTAGGCCTTCTCCAACCCAAAAGAAAATCAAACAGCCAAGCGGCTTGCCAATTTGGCTCATAATTCTTGTGACGATCCCAAAACCCCGTGACACGGTGTTAAGGATAATCATTGGAATATAACACATTAATCATCATTAGCAGATCACAGATAATAGTATAAACATGAAATAGAATAATTTACACACATATGACAGCGGAATCATATAGATATCACCACATCAGAGAGCACAGTGCAGGATACAACTTAGTGCATAATAATACATAACCGGTCATCATCGCCAGAGGCGGAATCATACATAAAGAGTACACAAAATAAACATCAGTTTACATCGCCAGAGGCGGAATCATAATACATGTACAATAATGGCGGAAAGAGTCAAAGTTAGCACGGTGTAGTCAAGCCTCACCATAAGCCAAAAGTGCACCAGATACCTGTAACTAGGCTGCCCATGTGAAAATGAGGGCACCCGAGTTTGCAAGGTGAAACAAACTACGAGTCAGTCATGGAACGGGTATGAGAAATCTACTTAACCTATTAACAACAATAATAAGGCAAATCAAAGGACCACGCCACTTTCGCGGAACGGGTTTACTCAAATGAGTGCTAGTGCATGGAATAAAGTAAATGATTAAATCATCGCAATGCTTTTTATAAAATGAAGCCATTATAAGACTCAGGTCCCATCATACAATGCAACGCAAGCCGGAGGATAGAGTTTTACCTTATAATGGCCAAAAATGCTTCATACGTATGAACAAAAGTGTTTTACATTATTACTAGTGCATATATGTTTCAAAAGCGATTTCAATCATAAATATCAATCATAGGCGGCATAAATGACCCATACCACTATGTCGCCATACTAGTAATACAATCACATCCGAAATTTCGTATTGGAAATTGGATTCCATCATGAGTCGAGGCAAGGGGCAAGCTCCTCTCCGTTCGAGACACTCTAGCAAATGTCTCAGGACCCCACTATGATCCTTGGATCTTCAGGGCTGGTCCTCTCTTACTTTTGAGGATTATTTATTCCTGAACACACGTTTCCCGGTCCTTACAAACCTATAATCGAGGCGCCTCGCATTCCAACAACCACATAGGTGAAAAGTATATAAAATGTCAGGGCTGGTAGGTCACTGACACCACCTTAGCTAGAAAGAAACGTCGTGCTCTCCCTGCAGTCACTATCCCGTTTTTGACTCATACCGAGGTGTGAGGCTCGCGAATTCACGTTATACACAAAGCTACGTCACACAGACCATGCTTTGATCATCAACCACAAGACTTTGCATTACAACAGAAGCCTTGATCATATGCCACTTAGGCGTGCCACACAGGCAATCCACTCCATGCGACTGATTTCTATCAATACATAAACTCTGAGCTCGTACGTCTCAGAGAAGGGCGTTAAGCAAGAGAATAAATTCACCGCCGCCAAACAGATATATATTTAACAGAGATCAATCAGCACAGAACAAAATCCAATGTCAGACACACAGTCCATTTACAAGTTCGTTCTGGGTTTGAACGAAACCGGAGGCACCAAATCCTCGCATAACCGTACAATCAACAACCGGACGGCTACTACCTCAGCTCCTTCAAGGTAGCTACTACAATCACGAGCATCAGTAGCGCCCATCCCTCCAATGTGAAGATCGTCGGTCTTCTACCGTCATCGACTCTTCGACTTTTCAACGTCGATCGATTATTTGAAATGAGAATGAACTCGGCCTTTTCAAATAACCCACGTATATTTAGATTTTCAAATCAATTTTTCACATGGTTAAACTATTCAACATTCACATTTCAGTTCTTTAGTATAATTTTCATGTTAAACACATTCAAACATCACATATCAAGCCAACACAACAAAATTGGTTTATTTCCACTCTATATCGTCTATAGTATTTTATAACGATATATCGCCATTTTTATTTATTTAAAACGGCCATATTTAATTAAACGACGTTTCAGGTCGTGCCGAGGCACTGGCGCTGTTTTTCACTAAATTTGTTTTACACCTATCTGAAAATCTAATCGTTGGATCTTCACAAATTTTATATCATTAGAAAGATCATTTCAAAACGAATCCAACGGTCTCAGTTTCGGGAAAATCCGACGGTCGGATCTTCCACACTAGTCGTTTGAAGTTACGATTTCAAATTACGAACTGCAGCGTCGTTATTCGATTTAATTTAATTATATAAATATAATCGTTTCTGACGCTGTTTTTCTTCATATTTGAATTAAACATTCCAGACAATCCAACCGTCGGATCTTTACAAAGTTGGTGCCATTGGAAAGATATTTCCAAGGCGAACCCAACGGTTGCGGTTTCGGGAAAATCCAATGGTCGGATTTCCCGCACTAGTCGTTTGAAATCACGGTTTCAAAACACGAACTGCACGGCCATGATTTAATTTAATTTTATTTATATTTATATAAATATAGTTCATTCAAAAATTCCTATATCGTTTTCACTTCAAATATTTCACTAACGCCTTTAAATTTTGGAAAATTTCGCCATAACCTCCTTTGTACGGGAGGGGCTGGGAAAATTCCTAAATAGCGACATGGCCGTCTCATCTCAAAAAGAAAAAGAAAAAGCCAAGCGGCTAGCCAACAGGCTCATAAAATCATCACCCAAACAAAACAGTAAACGTGTACCTATTTGTCGGGCACAAAATTTTATTCCTCTTCTCTAGCCTCTTTTCTATAACCTGTTCAATAAATATGCATGTACATATATGCAATTCTTATCACTTTTCATTTTCCATTCAACTTCATATTTGATTCAATTTGGTTTAAAAACACCATTCATTCTAATGTTGCATGCATAGGCAAAAATCATATCATTAGCTAATTAATGAATATTTCAACTCATGCATATTTATTTGAACAAGTGGTTATTTTTAACACTTCACATTTCAAAAATGATAATTTTGGCGAACTAAAATATATTTCAACACATGACTATTTTATTTAGTTCCTATGCATGTTAAAAATAATATTTCTTTCACAAATATTTATTTCAACGCTCGCATATCTTTAGCATATCACATATATGATAAAAATGATATTTTTATCATCTAAAATATTTATTCAACACATGAATGTTTTTAACACTTCATAATTTCAATAAAAATGTAATTTTTATTGTTCGATATTTTTATTCAACACATGAACTTTTCCAATACACACACTTCTCAACACATGAGCATCTCCACACATGGATATTTTATATACGTTGTTCATATAAGAAAGATGAAATTTTTATTGTTGAAACTATTTATATATAAGGCGAATATTTTACATACTTCATATATATTATAAAAATGTGATTTTTATTGTTTAAACACTTTATTCATTCACACATGAATTTAATTTTCACACATCACTTCTCAACACATGAGCATTTCCACACATGGATATGGTTTCGACACATGACTTTAATTTCAGCGCATGAAGATAATTTCAACATATGAAAATAATTTCAACATACGAAAATAATTCTAACACATGAATATTATTCAAAATTTCGGCAGCATAACGGCAGGGTAGTTAAAACCGGCACCGTCCCTAGTACGGCTCCTCGCTCTACCTTAAAACCTCGCGGTTTTTGACAATGGGGATTCATGCACCTAATTCGCACGCAGGCGGCATGTTTTATTTTCATTTCCACAATTATTTCCAATTTATTTCAATCACCAATGGGTATTTTTCAACCACAACCAATCAATATCAACCACAAACAGTTATTCAACCATTCGCATTTTTCATCCAATATTTCACACCAATTCACAACAATAAATATTTTCCATGTTTTTTGGACGAAGGGAGTGTGTGTGTGTGTGTATATATATATATATATTATTTCTATATTTCACTTGCATTTCAACACATATATCAATTATTCTATGCATGTATAATTCATACTTCGCTCATATAGCTTACACAACGCATGTACATGAGGTATACAACACGTGTATAATTTATACTTCGCTTATATAATTTATACATGACATTTTCAATTCAAATTCTTTTAATTTAGATTTCTCACATTGGTTTTCGGAGTGCTAAAAATCGTAGATGGCTCAGAAAAATCCGCGGTCTCTTTTATATGGTAGAGAGCCTCCTTGCGGTCCCGATATTTCCTGTTTCATCGAATTTCGTCAACACACCATAAAGATATGATTTTTCAAAGTTCATATGTAATAAAAGACTCACCTTTCACGATGGTTCAAAACTAGGTTTTCAGTTTTCGCGAAAACCGAGGCACGATACTACGATCGGAAGGTACAGCGTGGAAGAGGGAGGAAAGGGGAGTCGATCGGTGGTGGTTGGATGCGGTTTGGTGGTCGGAGGAAGGCGCAGCGACGGTGGGAAGTCGGCGACTTTCGGTCGACAGTTCTCGTCGATGCGACGACGATAAGGGCCAGGGGTTGGTCGGATTTGAAGAGGGGAGGGAGGCGCGTCGATTCGAGGTGGTGGCGGCGTCGGTAGGTGGCTGTGGCGGCGGCGATTTGCCTGGGAAGGTTCGAACGGTTTTCGCCGTCGGTGAGAGAGAGAAGCGGGTTTTTTTATTTTTTAACTTATGAAAGGAATTTTCTGATTCGCCGATATATATATTATTCAGAAAATTAGGGTTTTCACTTACGAACCCCAATTCAAACCCAACGACTGTCCCCCTAGCTAAATACCCCCATTCCGGACACAATGGGATATGTTTCGTTGGCCAATTCGACTGTTACAGTTAGTTATTCTTCAAATTAAAGTATAAAACATTTAATTTTAACTTTGAACGTACATTTCAATTTGTCAGGGCCGCAAACTGATTCGAAAAATTCTAGAAAAATAAATCTAGCTATGTTTTGACGCTACGGTCCCAATAAAACTAGTTTCGTCGAATTCTGAGATCGTTTGAAAAATGGCCATTTTCTGGTCGATCCAATTTAGCAGAAATTGACCAAACACATTTTCTTTTGCCACGCTCACATACTAACTTCAAAAATTATGAAATTTGAAACCTAGCAATTGTTTGACATCCCGGACCCAACAAAAGTGGTTTCGTCGAATTCCAAGGTCGTTTGCAAAATATCTATTTTCCAGGGCTATATATTATATATAGCGACCTTTCTGAAAATTCATTCGGCCATAACTTTTTATTCCCGCTATGAAACTTCGATTTTTCAGATTCGTTAGAAAGGTATTCACTAACATATTTAAATATTTTTGGTTTCACTAAAATCCGTTATATTTTCCACCCTGCACAATCAGTCAAAGTTTGAATTCAAATTTTCAAACTGACTCACAATTTCTAATTCACTATTTTATTGAAATATTCTATTTCAATTGTTCAAATTCTTTTGAAATAACCAACTTAAAAAATTTAAATTGGCTCGTATTTTCCGGGTTGTTACAATTCTCATGCTTATATGAAATTTAAACTTATACCTTTTTGTCGGGCATATCATTATATCACTTTCACTTGCTACCAACTTAGCATATGCTGATACATTTTCAACTTGATCTCAAATCAATTCATTCTCAAACCAAATCATCTGTTTATACCCCAAACCAAATCCATTTGAAACTCAAGATCCATTCTTGATTTCAAATTCTTAACTAACCTATCCAATATACTTAACCTCGTGAAGTTTTATCCACATATTTCCTTAACTGGTTAATTTCATTAATCAGTTATCTTTATCTCATAACTTAAATCGGATTTTTATTTCAAAAATCAAACCATTTACTCAACCGAGTCTAATTATATACCAAATTCCAGTTCGACTCGATATTACTCCATTTCAATACGGTTTCCACTTTACTGGCTTTAACTCAATTTCAATTTGTTTCCACAAATTTCTATTTAATTTGCTTTTAATTCAAACAGTCTCTTCCTGGGAGTTTAAACAGCTTTGCTTTTCTCAAAAGTCAAACTTTCCATTTCAGGATTCAAAACAACTTGTTTTTGTCAAAACAACTCAAAACAAAATCTTTGGTAGTAATCCGTCACTTACACACTCGAAGATGAACACTGATGATCTCATGATCATCATCGGAATCTATTTCCAGCTATCGGAGTGAGTTCAATACTATATCACTTTTCCAAACTCATTCTTTAAACACTTCCATTTTGAAATCCATTCAAAATATCATTCTCAAAACAATTTAAAATCTCCCAGGATTTTAAAATTCTCATATATTCAATCCAAATTCATGTACCAACAAATTTTAAAATTCCCAGAAATTTTAAATCCAATTATGATTAAATTTCAGCTTTAATTCATCTGATTTCACGTATTTCACTTATACGAATTCTGATTGGGTATTTACATAACCATTTCACTTTATAATCTTACTCGATTATAATAATGACCAACACATCAAATATAACAATTTCAATATATATTCACTTTTGTATCAAAATATACTTTGGGTAAAATTATTTCATTTACTCTCTTTCCAAAACATACCATGTCGTTTCACCATATTCAAGTGTTTAGACCGATATAGTGGATCAAACTGATCGACTAGAACCCATAGACAACTCAACCAATAAATTACCACTATATAAAACAATTTTATATCAAATAACAAATACGTTCACTCGTATATATACACTCAAACTCAATCTAGGGTATTACTAACCCTATCTCTATTGAGTCACGCCACAGGGCCAAGGTAATTCACTTAACCTTATGCTCTGATACCACTGTAACGTACCGATAATTTTCGACTTAGAAAATTCGACATACAACACCATGTCCAGTGTACAAACATCAAAAACGCCGGATAGTCCATGAAAGAAATTAGAGGGTGAGAATAGATAAGATAGAAACTTAGAATAGAAGAAGAACACAACACCAGAGTAACACGAACCTCACAGCGGGATGAATGACATATAATATATATCATAACTTTGAAATATAAATCTGTACTTGAATATACATATCATTTCCAAAGTACAGCACTTACAACACAGCGGAAAATAAACAATAGCTGTATGATCCTGAAGCCTCCTGCTCCAGCTCTTCAAGTATCTGTAAATCCCGACTACTTGACTGCCCCTACAAAATTGGGCACCCGAGAGTTTAGGGAAAACAAAACAAAATAAACTCCGGGTCAGTCATGAGACTGGTATGAGAAAAACAGTTTAAAATAGTCTGAGCCATTAAACGATATCACATAAGACCACGCCATATAATGGAACGGGGTTTTTCCCTTATGAGAATCCAAAATAAACTTTATATCAAAACTCATTGATATTATAATAGTGTCTATCAACCACAATATAATAATCATCTAGCAGAAATGCTTTCATCACACGTTCTACATATATAGTATACAATCAAAACTGCAAGCACATATTGGGTAATGGATTTCCAACTATGACAAGATATGGAACCACCTTTCGCTAAGAGGAATACACTGGGTTCAACAAGAACATCTTGCAACCCGGCCACACATGACCGACCACTCATTTCTCTTGAGTGTATCGAATGTATATCACCAATGGTTGGGATCAACAACCATTTCCCGAATGGGACACCATCGACAATAGATTTTTAAAAGTAAATGAAACTCTAGATCAGGTGATTATACATCCTAATAGGTGCGACCTACATAGCCATGCAGCCTACCCGATTTTTGTCACTTCCAGATGTGAGGCTAGAGGCCACATTTATCTCTGACAGATCACACGTTTATTCACTTTAAATGTCATATCACCATACCCGCCAAATCACAGATTGATTTCCCTAAAAATACCACGGGTATACAGCTAAGAGAAACGAATTCCTCCGCTACCAAACGTAAATACGTTTGAAAAGATCAACTTACGCGATCTATTAAATATACTCTGTCAGACATTCTTCCATATAGGTCGTCCTGGGACTGGACAAACCGAAGGCACTATTTAGTGCAACCATCTTAGGCAATCTTTACCTAAGATTTATACAACATCCCTTGCACTTTACTCTGTCTTCAATTATCTTTGGCATATATGATTCACAACGCTTATGCCAATACGGAGTGGTTCTTTGGATGATAATCCAATCGGTCTCTCCATATTAACAACGTTAAAATGGGCGAAAACTTCGATAGTCGGTGAGTTAACTATCAAAGAAAAACACGTGTGCAAACAACGATATTATTTCCAGATGGAAATTATATTGATCAATCATCATTGAAAATTTTCTCTTTAGTTCATTAATTTATTTATCTCCTATTTCCATATATTCTAAATTCTTATTTTCTGTTATCAGAAAACATTTCTGATTCTTATTTGGAAAACATTTCTAAAACTCCTTCACTGGATTTAAACTGATGTTTAAATCAAACATCGCCATGCCAACTCAAACCATTTCACTCATTAACTAAATTCACTTATCCATCCTTCACTATCAAACCTTACCATTCCTTAGTTAAGAAGGAAGTCAATTGAGTTGGGGTATAATTACCTCTCACACCTTAACTGAACAACGTTTTAACTTCGAAATAGTCAAAGTTTATCTTTTAAACCTTTAACAAACTTCTTTACGTAACTCTCGGATTCAATTTACGAATCCACTTCTTTATTGAAAACATTGGTTATAATGATAACTTTATAATCCCTACTTTCGAAATATCTAACTTTAATTTTAACTTTTATTCTTTAACGTGAATAAATAAATAAACACCTAATTTATAAATAAATAAATCTTGATTTGAACACCTGAAAGTATAAGTACTTTCCCGAATTCAATATAATTGAATTCGACGTATAACTCTCTTTTGAGTAATCTCTATTTGATTAACTCTTCTTCGAATAACCTATATTCGATTTTCTCTCTTCGAATAACTTATATTTGATTATATCTCTTCGAATAACTTATATTAGATTATCTCTCTTCGAATAACTTATATTCGATTAACTCACTTTTTCAAATAAACCATATTCTATCTCTTTCTTTCGAATACGCTATATTTGATAATCTCCTTTCTTTCGAATACACTATATTCGATGACCTCCTTTCGAATAACTTATATTCGATAATCTTACTTTCGAATAACTAAATTCGATTAACTCCTTTCGATTAAACTAACCTCGATAACTCCTTTCGATTAAACTATAATCGATAACTCCTTTCGATTAAACTATAATCAATAACGCCTTTCAATTAAACTAACATCGATTAACTCCTTTCGATTAAACTATAATCGATAACTCCTTCCTTTAACTCTATTTGAATAAACTATATTCAATTACTCCTTTAACTCTATTCGAATAAACTCTATTCGATTAACTCCTTTGGATTAACTCACTTGGATTAACTCGGTTTGATTAACTCCTCTTGACTAACTTAACTTAATTAACTCGACTTATTTAACTAGACTCGACTAACTCGACTCAACTAACTCGACTCGACTAGCCATATTTGACTAACTCAAGTAACTTGGTTTGACCAACTCGATTCGATTAACTAGGCTCGACTAACTTGGTTTGACTAACCATACTCGATTAACTCAACTTGACCAACTTAACTTATTTAATTCATCTTGATTAACTCCTTTCGATTAACTAATATTCGATTTAACTCCATTCGCTTGACTCTAGATCGCAGCGATCACAATGGTTACGCTTGATTCCCTCAGGAAACATCCGACCGCTGTAGGCTATTTACAGCCCTGCGAATTACGCTAGCAGTCGTACGAAATGGCAACTCATCCTGAATAACTATGTTTGGCTAACTCTATATAAAATAACTATATTCGATCAACTCTAATTGAATAACTAATAATCAATTAACCCTAATTCTAGTCGATTAATTCTATCATGTTAACTCTAACCGACTAACTCTATTCGATTACAAATACTTCCTTTTCTATTTGTCTATATCTATTTCATATAAATATTTCCTTTATATAATTCTATTTATTTTCTCAAATAATTCTCCTTTATTATTTATTTTCTAAATAAATAATTCTTTATCAATTCTATTTGTAAATGTTTTACAAGCATTTCTCTTTCAATTTCATTTGTAGATGTTTAACAAATTTCCCTTTTCCATCCCATTTATTTTCTAAATAAATATCCTTTATAACCTTATTTATTTTCTAAATAAATAATCTCTTTATACTTCTATTTATTATCCCAATAAATATTCCTCTTCATAAAACCCCTTTGGATTTTCTAAATAATTCTCTTTTATAAAATCCCTTGATTTTATAAATAATTCTCTTTTATAAAATCCCTTGATTTTATAAATAATTCTCTTTTAAAAAATCCCTTGATTTTATAAATAATTTCTTTTTATCATATTTATTTTCAATAAATATTTCCTTTTCAAAACCCTTTTGATTTATAATTGTTTCCTTTTATATAATCCCTTTTTCCTTTTCTATTTAAAATCCATTGATTTTATATAACTAATTTATTTTCAAAATATACTTTGAAAAACTCCTTTTTACATGCCAGTATTTCTTATGTATTTTAAATACCAAATCACAATGATCGATATCATTTAAACACACATCATCACCAACAGATTTTATATCACATCATATATTACAATATATGAAAACAGTAAAATAAATGTTGAGGAATCCAGTTGGATTCCTCCAACCTGTTTCCCTGCATCACAGATGTTAAACAATATAATTAACATCGATTTCATTTCAATATGAAATATTCTGCTAAACAGAATCAATGTTTGATTAACGATTTGTATATATATTGTTATCTATAATTTCAACCAATACACAAGCAATTCAGCCAAACAGTTAACACACAACAATCAACAGATAATTATCAGTTCTAAAAATACGTTATAAAAATATAACTGTTCAGAGTTGGTGAGTTTTACTCATATTGGTAGTTCATCGTTAAAGAACTATAAACTGTTTGTTTGATTTGAATCAAACAATTTATTTATCCATAAATTCAAACGAGCCTCAATCCACTCCCAGTCAGTCCCATGTTGTAGTGTCCGTCCATACGATCCCAACGGATCTTGTTTCGTCTGATTCTGATATCGTATGACGAAGTTACACATTTTTAAAGTTTGAACACAAATTAAATAAAAAATAACTTAAGTTAAAATCAATCGGGCCGCACCACTTACCTAAGGCCCAAACCCATACTCAAATACCCAGGCCCGTCCAAACCTTTCTTCCCCAAGAAATCAAATTCCGTCGCTCCTGCTTATCACCATTGCCCAAACAATTCAACACCAAACCCCTCTTCTTCTTCATGGTTCTACAAATGAATATCACCATTACATTCTCCCTTAAATTCTCCATCAGCCCGTACCCGAGTGGAAGGACTCGCCTGTCCCCTTGCAACCGTGTCGCTGTCGAGCTCCAAGGTTTGAGCGACATCTTTGCTCACAGAAAATCACCAAACTTCCACAAACGCGACCAAATCCAACCACAAACCCATTTATATACTTCATTTCAACCAAAAATGCCTCAAATCCCCCAAATCGATTAACCCTAGCCTCACTGTAAATCAACGAACCCCAAAAAACAGACGTCGAACTTAGAACGAACAGCATAGAATGGAAGAGACACTCACTCCGAATCCGAATACATTTATCTTGAGATTTTTAGATTCATATTTGATTTTATTTGATTTTATTTACTCATGGTTTTATTTTCCTGAAACAACAAAGTGGCGGCCAAGAACGAGATTATATAACGGGGCTAGGATTTTTTTGTGAGGCTGAAAAGAGTGGGAGCGTGGCCTATTCAAGGCTTTAGAAATTTTTATTTTATTTTATTTTATCTTAGCTAATATCTCATTTATTTGTCTTCTAAAAATTCACACGGTCACATACAATACCTAAAAATCACGAAACCGGACATACACCTCCAATTCGACATCACGGACCCAACGAAACTGGTTTCGTCGAATTCCGACTCCGTTTGCTCACACAGCGTATTTTTAAAGGTTAAATTATCGACTGTTTTTCACATTAAAATCGCCCACAACCACATATTGACTTCAAAAATCACGAAAACTGAAATATAGCAATAAATAAAATTGCGGATCCAACAAAATTAGTTTCGTCGAATTCTGAGGTCGTTTGCAAAACTACTATTTTTAAAGCTCTAAATAACCCTTTTAAATATATAAATATATTTAAAAACAATTAAATTAAATATTTATAAATAAATATTATCGTATATATTCACAACAGAATATCATACAGCTCCTATGGGATTTATAACTCGATATTCAAATCCCGGTTGAATCGATATTCAAATTTATATTGAAATTCCTTTTATAAATATAATAAATCATTATAAATTATAAAGGAATTCCATAGCGACTTTTCTAAAATTTGATTTGGACATAAATAAAAATCTACACAATGAAATCCCGATTTTTCTCTTCCACTAGAAAAATATACTTCACCAGCTCTGAACGTTTCTTGTTTCACAGAAATCGACTTAAAACGGCTTATGTATATTCGTTTAAATTTCGAACCACCAAATTACGAACTACCGCGCCACTTCGAGCTTAATATAATTTTACGTTTAAACTGTCATTTATATAATATACTCGTTAATATAATTCAACTCTAAACTGAATTATATATTATAAATTGTCCAGTTCACATTATAGTGTGAATTCCACTAATTCTGATTATTTCAGAATTAAATATATTTTTTAATTATTATTTAAATTAAATATTTACTATTATTTAATTAACGACCATTTAATTCTCTAAATCACTGTTTAAATAATTAAATAAATTAAAAATATATCGCAGAAAATATGGGTCGTTACAGCCTGCTTCTCAAAACTCGAGAGGAGCCCTCTCTAACCCCGGTCTTTTTATTATTGACCTCTGTCTCTTTGAACCGATCATTGTATTTTTGATTTGGTTTAGTTAGAGGTTCACTATTGTTATTGTCCTCTTTGTCACTTTCCTCCTTGCTATTTATGCAATATTGAGTTATTCACATATTCTAACGTTTCAGGTAGAACATCAAGCTCCACCACCATCGTATTCACTGGATGGGTTATCTGCTATGATGCATCCATTTCTTGGGTCGTAGGATGATCAACCATTGGATCAACAACCGTTACTTGAACCATAGAATGAACAGACAATGGATAAGATGGCTTTTCTTGGGCCAGAGTATTCAACCCAGATTGACCGTGGGCCAAGCCAGGATCCACCATTTTAGCCTGCTTGTCTGGAGACCTATCCCGAAATGCCACCGCAGCCTTAGATGAGAGAGTATCTTCATTTGTAGATATGTCAATTGTAGTAGTCCCTGATGTGTTGATATTATCTAAATTAGGGCTTTGATATAAATATGTGCTGCAGCTAGCAGTTTTTGCAATCTAGATTTGTCTTGAAGGTTTAACAATAGTAGCACACTGATCAACAGAATGACCGAAGCACTGACAGCTTTTGCATATAGGTGGAATATATTCATATTCTACCTATTGGATGTATATATTGCCTTTAGTGTCTTTAGCTTTGTGTTTAAATTCTTTATGTGTTTTTAAATCCACAAGCACTGTAGCATAATTCAGACGTTTGACATTTTGGTATAATCGTCCATCGTTAGAGGATCACCAATAAGATTAGCAAGCATACTTATACCCCTAGCATTCCATAGGGATAGATCAAGATTAATGAGTTTAATCCACACCGGATGGGATCAAGCATATCCCTTTCCAAACGAAGGTTTCCATCTTTTGATGAAAATTAGTTTAGAATCCATGAACAAAGGTCCTCCTGTCAATACACGATTGCAATCAGCTTCATTCTTAAGTTTTATTAAATAAAAGTCGTTCTCTCTAGCAAACACATCCCATCTACCAGTCGGTTTCCATTCATGCTTAATATAAGCATTGAGATGAACGTAATAAGGACGACGACCAACCAAATAAATGTAGATAGAGTGCGTCTACATCTCTTTGACAAGATCGAACACCTTATCATCAAGTAGAGCAAACTCCTATTCGCTATCAGAATTAGGTGAAAAAAGTTCGCTACCTTATATTTTTGTATTGCCTGCTATTGCGTTATCCCAGGATCTAACACTAGATATGAATGTTTGCTGGTTAAATTTCACCGATCGATTCAGATTAGAAACTTTAGGGTTCGAATTGAAACCCCTCTTTGGAACACCTTGCACTCTCCCCTTTTCAGCCACAACCCTAACATAGAATTTTCCTCTAACGTCTTGCTACCCCGTATCAGTAACAGATGGGTTAGATTCAATGTTAAGATGTGTTGAATTTGAATTCGCCAGATCGGGAATCGCCCCATCTGCCATCATTTAGAAGTTTTTTTGGTTATATATATATATATATTCATATATGCGAATATTTAACTAACATCATGAAGATTGTTTGGCTAAATTGATATGCGCTTATTTTATAAGTTATGTATAAATATCATCCAATGACCTAGAAATCAATTGACATAAATGTTGAAAGGCCTAAATCCATATGTGTATTCGAACGAGCTATATAATAACAAAATTCCTTCAATTTGTTGGATCAATGAATGAGAATAAATAGTATTACATGGATGCATCTTATAAACTAGTGAAAAGATTATTCTCCTATAACTGATATACATATAATATATGTAATGTCCCATGTTTTTGGTGCTTAAATATTCAATTTATTTTACTTTAATATTGAATTCGTTATTTAAAAACAAAGTTTAAACGTTATAATTTATTTATAATTATAAAGTGAGCTCGAAATGGCGTGGCAGTTCGTAATATTGAATTTTCAACTTCAATTGAACATACTGGATTCGATATAAGTCGAATTTCTGTGAAATAAGAAACGTTGGAATCTTGTTGATTATAATTTTCATATGGAGGAGATAAATCAAGATTTCATGTTATAGATTGTTAGTTATGGCCAAATCAAATTTTAAAATAGTCGCTATGGAAATCGTTATTAAATTATAGCGCTTATTAATAAATTTAAAGGGATTTTAATATAAATTGTGCATCATTTTAACTGGAATAGATAATATTAAATTGTATAACTTATATTTGAATCTGTATATATTATTCTACTTGGATATTTATGATAATAATAATTTATTATTGTTTAATTGGATTAATTCGGAATTTAATTAACATTTATTTGATATTATACAAAAAAATATATCGTTTTTCAAACAACTTCCGTTTTTGACGAAACAAATTTTAATGCAATATGTGTAACTAGTTATTGCTATATTTCCAGTTTGGGGCCAATCAGAGTTGTTTTATCGGTATACGGATTTTAAATGGGAACCGATGAATATAATCGAAAATAAAAGAATGTTGTTGTGCAAATGGATTCAAAATTCAACAAAATTAATTTCATAGGGTCTGGAATGTCACGACATAACAGTGTGTCTAGTTCGAAGCTCGTGTGTGGCTATACAATAAAAATAAACGCTCGTCGCAATATAAATGGGTATAATATATATACCGTATATTTAAACTAATTTATCCATCCACATTGTTTATTCCTTGCGCTCCAAATTATTTAACACCTTGCTTCCCAATCCAACCAAAGAACCGTGGCTATCACGTTTTTGAAGATCACGCCATCACACACAGCTACCCTACATAATTTCTGCAAACCTATATGTCTAAACGCCTTGGCTCCCACGATTGCCTTCACCTATATAATGACCTTCTCCTCCATACATTTTCTTCAGTTCAGCAAATGAAGAAAACTACACTTTCTAAACTCAAAATAAATCAAAATCAAAGCTTTCCATCTACACCAAAAACTTTCAATTTCATATATCCTTTCTACTTAAATACGAACACGCATAGCTTCCACTCGAAAATGGTATCGCATGACTACCGTGGGGGTGAACACATGAAGACGGGGCTGTTTCCGAAGAAGGGGGTCGGAGCGTGTGATGGGGCGATTTCAGATGACCCGGCAAGATCAAGCACGGGTGTGGTTGTCTAAGGTGATGGATTCGAGGTGGACTGTTGTGCTGACGTGGTGGTGGGGTAATGAAGAGGTGGTAATGAAGAGGTGGTGGCGTTCATATGGTATGGTGTATGGTTGTTGCAATATGGGTATGAATAATGGTTTGGTTATAATGGACGGATTAGCTAAAGTATAATAAAGAGTAAAGGATATGTTGGAACAAATGGGAGAATGGAGAGCATCCGGAAGTTAAATGCGGAGCAGGTGGGGTACTAGTAGGAAAACGTATAAAGAAAAAAAAGGAAATCGGTAGAAAGAAGCTAGGATAGGAGCTTGCGGTTGTTGTGAAGCAACAGGGTGAGTTCAGGCAATATGGTGAGGAAGTTGATGCGTGGATAAGATGTTGAACGGGGACAATGCTTGCGTGGGAATACTGTATTGAATAAAGAAACGGTGGTTGGCAAAATTGTTCGCTGGTGGAAGGATGCCATGTAAATTGCGAGAATGAGGAAGAATAAAACAACAACGAAAAGAAAATGTATAGAACTGAGGGGGCGCTGCAAGTCGGAGAAGAGCATACAGGAAGGAAATGAAAGAAAAAACGGGTATAAAAGAAGCAAAGGAAGAAGAATGGGTATGTGGCCTAATATACTAATATAATTAATATATATTTGTGCAATAAATAGTTTTAACCAAATGAACGTGCCTGGGAAATAGAACCAAAAGTGATAAGTATTTATTATATTTCCCAGTTACGTTTTTACCATGCTAACTCAGTTAAAACATGCCTGATTTTATATTAACACATGATTAACGCACGTTTAGTAGTAAATTAAGATTTAACTAAAAACTTTAAAACGCAACCTATATGTATAATAGAATAACGTGATTCAAAATAATTGGTGGAAGGATTGTATAACTTGCCTAATCATGCCTAAACAACGTTAATAAACTTAAGCAAAGGTTTAGAGAAAATATTTATTAACTTTCTATAATATATTTTAAACAGTAAATACCGCAATTAAATTTATAACTGTGTCATACGTACCCAGAATAAAGACCAAAGCCCGAGCATTGGACCCATATCAACGGACGTAAGATGTTGGAATTGGAACGGACGGGTTTGAACACAAGTGGAAGCTTGTATAACGATAAAATGGTTTTGTAAAGGCTTTAACGGTCGCAATGAAAGTTTAAATGGATTCCAGAATATCGAAATGGAAAAATTAAATCATGAATATACGAGAATGTGTAAAAGAGTTCAAAAAGAATTGTTTTGTAATAAATGGTCGTTTTTAGCAAACGGTGTTTCAAATAAATATGAAATGTGATTTAATATCATTTCGTGAATGAGATTAACAAATAGATAAATTTGAAATGAGTGGTAATTTGGAAATGGGATTTCATATTTTAAATGGAATCAAAGTTGAAAATACCAATATGAATTTATAAATGAAATTTAGTTAAATAAATGGAAGTGAGTTTATCCCGAGGTTCGGAATGTGATATTCCGAAGGTCGGAATGTTAACTGAAGGCAGGATTTTAAATGAAGTTAAAGTTTTGGATAACGACGATGAATATTAGTTGTCAAAAATGAATTGAAAATGAGATTTTCAATCTAGTTAAGAATGGGGAAATGCAAACGAATGGCAAGTTGTTGTAATTAAATTACAAAAGATATTATAAATGGAAATTGAAAGTTTTGAAAATGGAATCGAGTTAGTAAATAAAAGTAAGGGTTTATGAATGTGATTTGTAGCATTTGTTACAAATGAGACGAACCATTTTTGGACATGAGATTTTACAAAGGATTATTATATGTTTTCTAGACAAAGGGGTCGAGTACGATTTAAAGGGGATGTGATAGAAATAGGTTGAATTGTTTAATAAATATAAATATAAGGATTTGAAAAGATATCAACATAATAATGGTATAAAATATTAATATAAGATTTATGGAAGCTTTGTTTTCAAACAAATGAAATTAAGTGTTTGAAAATAATTTATAATATAACAATATAGAGTTATTAAGGAATCTTTTTAAGGATTCTATTTCTAATAGAACCGAAGCTTGTATATGGTATTGTAAATGATTATTAACATAAATCGAAAGAGTTTAATAAAAGTTTACCTAATATTGGTTAAGTAAATGTGGTCGAGGTTTTATATAGACTTTCAAAAGGGAAATGTGTGGTTAATAAACTTTTGGTTATTCTGAAGATATGAATGTTGTTAGTCAAGGTATGGGAGGTAAATACCCAACTTGAAAGACTTCACGATTTTCCAAGAATGATATTAGTTTATTAACGAGAATAGTTGAGAAAAACATAAGTTATGATTTCGGTAAATGATATTATATACTGTTTCGAAAAGTTTATAAGTTGAATAAAAATGAAATTTGGGAATATTCTTATTTTATAATAAGAAGTAAAAGCGATGTTTCAAATATCGAGAAATTTTAAGAATATAATTAACGGACGGTTCGTTAAGGAGGCTAAATGATACCGAGTAGTGAATTAGTGAATACATTTTAATATGGATGAATGGTTATTTTATTTGATAGTTAAATAACCGACTATCAAATTTGGCCCATGCGATTGTTGGTACGAAAAGACCGGGATCGAATTTATATTCGAAAACCATTTCGTCTAGCAAATACGAATACATTGAAAATGTTGATTCGAGATGAAGCTATTGAAGACCGTTGACCTTCATAAGCAGAAGGATTACTTAAAATCTCTGACTTGCAAGTAGAGATAAAATGTGATTCTGTCGTGGTTGAAATATACGGATTGCAAGGACTTCTCGCTACTGATTCTCAGGGTGATTCCTAAGATGCAGTAGGAGGGCGCCTTTGGTTCATCCTTTTCCTGGGTGACTTGTATGGATGAATGTCTGACAAAGTATTTCCAGGAAGGTCACGTACATTGATTTCTCCAACCGTACCAAGAGTGGAAGCGGAGAAGGAAACTTCTTTTAGCTAACACATAATGTATTGTTGTGGACGTCAATTAGTGACTGTTGATGGATCTGACGATGTGGCATTCGAAGTGAATGTGATATGCTAATAAAGCGTAGCCTCAAGCCTCATCAACCGGGAGATGACAAAAATCGGGCAGGCAGCATGGCTATGTGGGTCTCTCCCATTAGAGTGTATAATCACTTATCTAGAGAAAATCTATTTCCTTCTTTAATCTATTTCGATGATGTCCCTTTTTCAGGAAACGGTGGTTTGAGCCCAACCGCTAGTGGTATACATTCGATACACTCAGGAGAAATGAGTGCTCGGTCATGTGTGGGCCGGGTTGCAAGACGTTCTTGTTGAACCCAGTGTATTCGCCTCTAGAGATACACTATCGGCAGGTGGTCCCATACCTTGTCATAGTCGGAATCCAGTCTCCAATAAGCGCCTGTGGTTTTGATTGTATACTATATATGTGGAACGTGAGATGCAAGCGTTCCACTAGATTGATATCTACTTGTATTTAGACACTATTATAATATCAGGAAGATATTGATTTCAAAATGTTTTGGGTTATCGTAAGGTAAAAACCGTCCGTATTTAGGTGTGGATTTGGTCTTACGATTATCCTTTTATTTCGAAAGGATTTTAACTTTAAAATCAAGTTGTGTGATATCCTTAAATACTGTGCGAGTTTTTTTCCACTCTGGTTCAGCAGAATGACCCGGTGTTTTGTAAATGCTCGAGTTCGCCCGGGGTGTACATGTTCATGTTATCGAATGTTGTGAAGTCAGAGACGAGCTGGAGATGTTCAGACGTATGATATCTAGTATTTGTTTCGTTGTGTGATTGTATATGAGGACAGATTATTATAACTGTCCAGAGATGTTGATGTACTATGATATTGTAAGTATTTCTTTTAAAAAGCTCTCAATTATAGATTTATTTCTATATTATATTTTGTTCCGCTGCGATGTGAGATTCTGTCTTGTGTTGGTTCTTCTTCTTCTTCTATTCTAACTTTCTTTCTTATCTCACCCTCTAATTTCTTTCTATAAACATTCCAGTGTTTTCGGTGTTTGGAAGGTCGGCATGAGTTATGGAAAAGGTATTTATGTCGATTTTCGGGCCGAAAATCCATGGGTCATTACAGTGATATCAGAGCTATTAGATTAGTAACAACCTAGGCTATGTGGCGTAACTCGATAGAGATGGGGTTAGTAACATCCTAGATCGAGATTGAGTGTATATATAAGAGAGCATATCTGTAAATTTTATATACAAATATTTTGTATTGTGTTGGTTGATCGGTCCAGTGTTGAGAAGCATTGAACTGGTAATGGACACAATATCGTTTTGTAAAGAGGGCGAATGAAATAATTTACCCAAATATGTTTTTGTATAGAAAAGTAATAATTTTCTCAAATTATTGAGATATTGGTGTGTTTTATGTGGTTGGTTGATTAAAATAAATTCAATTTGGATTAAAATTTTGAATTGGAACTTAACTGGGTTAAGTGAAATTAAATTAAAATGATATTGAAATATATTAAAGTAAATTGGAATTTTGAAATTAGATAGAAAATTAAATCAATCGGAGATCAAGCGATTGATGTTCGAATATGTGAAACCAAAGTAAAATGTTAATATTGAATGTAAATTCCATTGATTTAAATTAAGCTGGTTGGGTATTGGTTGTTGATTAATTTAATAAAATTCATCAACAGTTAAATGGAGTTGAATGAATTAAAATTAAATTCTAGTAATATAAATTGGAATAGTACCGCATATGAATTGAAAATTCGTGAGTTAAATCTGTATTCGCAAATGAACTGATGCTTCGGATTTTGGCATATTGGTCGAGTTATATTTACTGATTAATGAAGCGTTGTTTAATATTTCATGGAGTTGTTACTCATATGTTAAATTGAGTTGAGTACAGGTGACAGATGGCTTCGAAGATTAAATTTTGGTTGAGTAGATCGCACATACATTGAGCAAATATGCTCAATAGCGCTCGTAAAAGGTACACCTACGTGGAAATTTAAATTTTGGATTTGGTTTTTGTTTTCCGACCGTGTGGGTCGATGCATATATATTATTTGTTCCTGCGATACCACAGAAGTCACTTCGTACAGAGGAGACTCTGCCGAATTTTTCCGGGAATTTAAATGTTATAATATTTTCGATATTTTTGAAAAATATTTGTTTACGATATTGAATTGATTTTTGATTTACTATTTTGAAATTTAACGCTTTCTCACATTTCCTATTATAGCAATTTCGGGGACGAAATTATTTTAAAGGGAGAAGAATGTAATGTCCCGTGTTTTTGGTGCTTGAATATTCAATTTATTTTATTTTAATATTGAATTTGTTATTTAAAAACGAAGTTTAGACGTTATAATTTATTTATGATTATAAAGCGAGCTCGAAATGGCGTGGTAGTTCGTAATATTGAATTTTCAACTTCAATTGAGCATACCGGATTCGATATAAGTCGAATTTCTGTGAAATAAGAAACGTTGGAATCTTGTTGATTATAATTTTCATATGGAGGGGAAAAATCAAGATTTCGTGTTATAGATTGTTAGTTATGGCCAAATCAAATTTTAAAACAGTCGTTATGGAAATCGTTATTAAATTATAGCGTTTACTAATAAATTTAAAGGGATTTTAATATAAATTGTGCATCATTTTAACTGGAATGGATAATATTAAATTGTATAACTTATATTTGAAGCTGTATATATTATTCTACTTGGATATTTATGATAATAATAATTTATTATTGTTTAATTGGATTAATTTGGAATTTACTTAACATTTATTCGATATTATATAAAAAAAATATCGTTTTTCAAACAACTTTCGTTTTCGACGAAACAAATTTTAATGCAATACGTATAACTAGTTATTGCTATATTTCCAGTTTGGGGCCAATCAGAGTTGTTTTATCGGTAGACGGATTTTAAATGTGAACCGATGAATATAATCAAAATTAAAAGAATGCTGTTGTGCAAATGGAGTCAAAATTCAACAAAATTAATTTCATAGGGTCTGGAATGTCACAACATAACAGTGTGTCTAGTTCGAAGCTCGTGTGTGGCCATACAATAAAATTAAACGCTCGTCGCAATATAAATGGGTATAATATATATACCGTATATTTAAACTAATTTATCCATCTGCACTGTTTATTCCTTGCGCTCCAAATTATTTAACACCTTGCATCCCAATCCAACCAAAGAACCGTGGCTATCACGTTTTTGAAGATCATGCCATCACACACAGCTACCCTACATAATTTCTGCAAACCTATATGTCTAAACGCCTTGGCTCCCACGATTGCCTTCACCTATATAATGACCTGCTCCTCCATTCATTTTCTTCAGTTCTGCAAATGAAGAAAAATGCACTTTCTAAACTCAAAATAAATCAAAATCGAAGCTTTCCTTCTACACCAAAAACTTTCAATTTCATATATCCTTTCTACTTAAATATGAACACGCATAGCCTCCACTCGAAAATTGTAGTGACCTGAAATTCCGGTTCAATTTGAGCTGACCAAATAACGCAAGTCCAACCCAATTTGCACTGAAATCCAGAAAACTATTAGAAAGAAATTAGAGGGTGAGGAAAGATAAGGTAGAAACTTATAGAAAAGAAGAAGAACACAACATCGGAGTAACACGAATCTCACAATGGAACGAACAACATATAGTAGATAACATATCCTTGAAATAAAATCAGTATATGTATACAATAACATTATCAGAGTACAACACTTACAACACAGCGAAAATAACTAATAACTATATGATACTGAAGCCTCCTGCTCCAAGCTCTCCAAGTAGATCTGTAAAATCCTAACTACTTAACTGCCCGTACAAAATTGGGCACCCAAGAGTTTAGGGAAAACAAAACAAAATAAACTCCGGGTCAGTCATGGGACTGGTATGAGTAAAACAGTTAAACAAGTAAACGATATCTCATAAGACCACGCCGTATAACGGAACGGGTTTTTCCCTTATGAGAATCCAAAATATCTTTATATCAAGAACCTTTTGATATTATAATAATGTCTATCAACCACAATATAATAATCATCTAGCAGAAACGCTTTCATCTCACGTTCTACATATATAGTGTACAATCAAAACCGCAAGCATGTATTGGGTAATGGATTTCCAACTATGACATGGTATGGAACCACCTTTCGCTAGTGTACCTCTAGAGAGGAATACACTGGATTCAATAAGAACATCTTGCAACCTGGCCACACATGACCGACCACTCATTTCGCTTGAGTGTATCGAATGTATATCACCAACGGTTGGGATCAGCAACCGTTTCCCGAATGGGACAATATCAACAATAGATTTTTTTGAAGTAAATGAAACTCTAGATCAGGTGATTATACACCCTAATAGGTGCGACCTACATAACCATGCTACCTGCCCGATTTATGTCATTTACCGGTTGATGAGGCTTGAGGTTACGCCTTATCATCACATCAGATTCACTTCGAATGCCACATTGTCAGATCCATCGAAAATCACTAATTGATGTCTACAACAGCACATTACGTGTTAGCTAAAGAAGTTTCCTTCTCCGCTTCCACTCTTGGTACGGTTGAAGAAATCAATGTACGTGACCTTTCTGGAAATACTCTGTCAGACATTCATCCATACAAGTCATCCAGGAACAGGATGAACCCAAGGCACTATTCAGTACATCCATCTTAGGCACTATTATCTAAGACTTATACAATAGCCCTTGCACTTTACTCCGTCTTCAATTATCTTCGGCATATATGATTCGCCACGGTTATGCCAATATAGAGTGGTTCTTTGGATAATAATCCAACCGGTCTCTCCATATTAACAACGTTAAAATGGTCGAAAACTTCGATAGTCGATGAGTTAACTATCAAAGAAAAACACGTGTGCAAACAACGATATTATTTCCAAATGGAAATTATATCGATCAATCATCAACCATATATATATATATATATTTGTATTTCCTTATTTTCTACATTTAGAAAATATAAGTTATTAACATTGGAAACATTTCCATAGCTTAATTACGTATCACTATTCTTCCACATCTATCAAACTCTAACTATAAACTAACAAGAGAACAACTTCATAAGTATAAACCCCAAAGGCCGAAACCAACAGCAGATCGATACTCAGGAAACCATTCAACTTATTAATCTCTAGTCAGTTTCCAATTTCTGTTTAACTCCATTTCGATTAACTCTAATTGATTAACTCTATTTGATTTCTCTTTTCACTTAACTCCTTTTTATCTCGTCAATTTCCTTTTATAATCCTATTTAGTTTCCAACTAAATATTCCTTTATAATTCTATTTAGTTTCAAACTAAATATCCCTTTTATAATTCTATTTATTTACTAAATAAATATTCCTTTATTCTATTTTATTCGTTTTATCAACATTTTTCCCTTTTATAAAACTCTATTCGTTTTATAAACATTTTCCTTTTATTTACTTTCGAAATATTTACTTTTATAAAATCTGTGATTTTATAAAATCCCTTTATTTCAATATACATTGAAATAATTCTTTTTACATCCCAGGGTCTTTTTATGATATTTAAAATATCGAATAATAAGGATCAATATCATTCTAACACACATCATCACCAACAGATTTTATATCACATCATATATTACAATATATGAAAACAGTAAAATAAATGTTGAGGAATCCAGTCGAATTCCTCCAACCTGTTTCCCTGCATCACAGATGTTAAACAACACGAGTATAAAATATTCTGATAATAGAATCAATATTCGATTAACGATTTGATATATATCGTTATCTATAATTTTAATCAATACACAAACAATTCAACCAAACAGTTAACACACAACAATCAACAGATGATTAACAGTTCTAAAAATATGTTATAAAAATATAACTGTTCAGAGTTGGTGAGTTTTACTCACATTTGCAGTTCATCGTTAAAGAACGATAAATTGTTGTTTGATTTGAATCAAACAGTTTATTTCGCCATAAATTCATACGAGCACCGATCGACTTCCAGTCAGTCCCAGTGCGTAGCCATCGTCCCCACGATCTCGTCGGATCTTGTTTCGCTGAATTCTCAGCCCAATAACGTACTCTACTGCTCATCTTCTTCTCCAGGCAAGCTCCGAACCATATCCTCATTATTTCGAACCCCAATAGCCACATACGATCACCATTTCTTTCTTGCTTTTATAAATACTCACGTTCATATTTTGTTCTCCTTTCACTGGGCTTCACGAAAATCATACGGCCCAACTTCCCAAAGCCTGGACACGTACAAACTTCTTCCCAACAAAAATGAAACCATAAGCGCCATTATTTACATCCACTCCAGGTTATCCCACTGGCCATAAGCCCTTTGCCACATGATCCCCTCACGTTTTCAGCCAACTCTCGCCCGCATGCACTCACGCACCAAGCCATTTCGTCACCTTTCAACCACTCGTACTCCCACTACAAACCGTCGAGTTCAAGAAGAACTCTACCAAAATGTTTAACCATATACCAGTTTGCTTCATGAACTAACACCCCAATACCCGCAAGTCCTTCATTCCAGTACAAAGCCCAGTGTGCTCCCCCTTATTACATTACTACTGACATGCCACTTAAGCCCCTTCTCACCTTTTCCAGTTCGCAAGTTTTCAGGCTGCCACGCTGCCCTTTTTGTTTTGCAAGTTTTCACCTTTTCCAACCTGTCGAGCTCCCATACGTGTAGCCAACTCGAACTGACCGTTGCCATGCACCTTACTGTTTGACGAGTGCAGGAGTAAAGGTGTTGTCTTTGGTTTTGTTTCTCGATTTCAAATGGGTATTTCATTTGATTTAGCCGAGAAGAACAGTGATGTATATATATACTTTTTAGTTGGATGAGTGGATCCTTTTAAGGCCACGCTCCCCTTTTTGTTTGTGATTTATAGTCTGCCACGCTTTCTCCTTTTTGTTCGTGATTTAAGCTGCCACGCTTTGCCTTTTTTGTTCGTGATTTAAGCTGGCATGCTTTCCCTTTTTGTTTGTTTATGTTTTTTAAATGGTCTTAGCACTCGTTATGTACGTACGGTTTTACTCACGAACGGACATGCTATCGACAAAAATAAAAGTACCATTATAACAAGCATTGTACCACGATCCTAAAAATATAATAATATAGGTCCGTTAACTTATTCTGTGAAACCCCGAAATATCGACATAGGGTGCGAAATACTCCAAATAAAAAGTTGCATATTTAATTAATTAAAAATTACAGTAAAATTCTAAAAATTAAATCATCACTACGTCTCAAAAGAATCTTGTCTAAATTCGAAACCAGTATCTAGTTATATCCAATAAACCGTTACGGTCGATGGACGGTTTTATAATGACTATTTGAAAATTTGATTTGGCCATAAAACAAAATCTACACGACGAAATCCTGATTTTTCTCTTCCATTAGAAAAATGTACTCCACCAGCTCCACACGTTTCTTGTTTCGCAGAAATCCGGCTTAAAACGGACCATGTATATTCAGTTGAAGTTCGAATCGCCAAATAGCGAACTGCCGTGCCATTTCAAGCTCGATTATAATTATAATATAAATTTTACGTTCAACTAGCCTTTATAAATTTATTCGTCAATAAAATTCAATATAAACTGAATTATATATATATTTTCAACTATCCAGTTTACACAATATTGTGAATTCCGTTATTTCCGATTATTCCAGAAATATATTATCCTATTATTTATATTAATTAAATATAAATATTATTTAATTCTAGTTATTGATATCGTTAAATCGGTATTTAATAATTAAATTCGTTAATTATTATCCTGCTAATATACGGGTCATTACAAAAATGGTATCGCATGACTGCCGTGGGGGTGAATACATGAAGACGTGGTTGTTTCCGAAGAAGGGGGTCAGAGCGTGTGATGGGGCGATTTCAGATGACTCGGCGAGATCAAGCATGGGTGTGGTTGTCTGAGGTGATGGATTCGAGGTTGACTGTTGTGCTGACAAGGTGGTGCGGTAGTGAAGAGGTGGTGGCGTTCATATGGTATGGTATGGTGTATGGCTGTTGCGGTATAGGTATGAATAATGGTTTGGTTATAATGGACGGATTAGCTGAAGTATAATAAAGAGTAAAGTATACGTTGGAACAAATGGGATAATGGAGAGCATAAGGAGGTTAAATGCGGAGAAGGTGGGGTACTAGTAGGAAAAATTATAAAGAAAGAAAAAGGAAATCGGCAGAAAGAAGCTGGGAAAGGAGCTTGCGGTTGTTGTGAAGCAACAGGGTGAGTTCAGGCAATATGGTGAGGAAGTTGATGCGTGGATAAGATGTTGAACGGGGACAATGCTTGCGTGGGAATACTGTATTGAATAAAGAAACGGTGGTTGGCAAAACTGTTCGCTGGTGGAAGGATGCCATGTAAATTACGAGAATGAGGAAGAATAAAACAACAACGAAAAGAAAATGTACAGAACAGAGGGGGCGTTGCAAAGCGGAGAAGAGCATACAGGAAAGAAATGAAAGAAACAACGGGTATAAAAGAAGCAAAGGAAGAAGAATGGGTACATGGCCTAATATACTAATATAATTAATATATATTTGCGCAATAAATAGTTTTAACCAAATGAACGTGCCTGGGAAATAGAACCAAAAGTGCTAAGTATTTACTATATTTCCCAGTTACGTTTTTACCATGCTAACTCAGTTAAAACATGCCTGATTTTATATTAACACATGATTAACGCATGTTTAGTAGTAAATTAAGATTTAACTAAAAACTTTAAAACGCAACCTATATGTATAATAGAATAACGTGATTCAAAATAATTGGTGGAAGGATTGTATAACTGCCTAATCATGCCTAAACAACGTTAATAAATTTAAGTATAGGTTTAGAGAAAATATTTATTAACTTTTTATAATAATATATTTTAAACAGTAAATACCGCAATTAAATTTATAACTGTGTCATACGTACCCAGAATAAAGACCAAAGCCCGAGCATTGGACCCATATCAACGGACGTAAGATGTTGGAATTGGAACGGACGGGTTTGAACACAAGTGGAAGCTTGTATAACGAACCGGTTTGATGACAAATGGAAATCAAGGTGAGTTAAACTCACTCAGTTTTTTCCCTTACTTATATTTTATATAAGTCGGATTTTATAATTGTGTGTTATATTTGTTAATGGTTGTTTGTTTGTTTGTTCATTGTTGATTTTATATTCATGTATGGACTGAACAGTTAAATTAAACGTTCGTTTAATTTAATTGAAACAAATCGTTATTTTTAACGATTAAATCCAATTGAGGTAGCTTACCTCAGTGGTTACGTTTATAACACTATAAACGTTATAAATAAATAATTTAATGCTTGCATTTCTGTTATTAGCGCAGTATAGACCATTACATTATTATTGACTTTATTTTTAAATTGTTTATGTCATCTGTTTAGATGGAAACCGAATCTTGATAGGCCATATTGAACTGAATGATTGAAATTGTGGTAACCATTGTGTTGCAGGGAATAACAGTTTGGATAATATTGATAACGTTTATCAAAATGATAAAATTGTTTGTTATAAAATGTGAAATTGGTTTATATTTCACGGTTTGGTACTATAGTAGTCATTTGCCTCTTTAGTACCGTCGGTTAAAAGAAATGAATTTTCGAAATCGATATTAGTAAATTTCGAATGGTTTCCAAAGTTAAAGATATATTTATAAATAGTTTGGGATACGATTTTTATCGTAAAATAAACATCGTAGCTGTGTTTACATTTTTTACGATTATTTAAAAGTTTAACTAATAAAGAGTTATGATATTATCAAATAAATAGTTAAACGAGATAAACATTATTGTACTGATAAATAAAACGATAAAATGGTTTTGTAAAGGCTTTAACAGTCGCAATGAAAGTTTAAATTGATTCCAGAATATCAAAATGGAAAAATTAAATCATGAATATACGAGAATGTGTAAAAGAGTTCAAAAAGAAATGTTTTGTAATAAATGGTCGTTTTTAGCAAACGGTGTTTCAAATAAATACGAAATGTGATTTAATATCATTTCGTGAATGAGATTAACAAATCGATAAATTTGAAATGAGTGGTAATTTGGAAATGGGATTTCATATTTTAAATGAAATCAAAGTTGAAAATACCAATATGAATTTATAAATGAAATTTAGTTAAATAAATGGAAGTGAGTTTATCCCGAGGTTCGGAATGTGATATTCCAAAGGTCGGAATGTTAACTGAAGGCAGGATTTTAAATGAAGTTAAAGTTTTGGATAACGACGATAAATATTAGTTGTCAAAAATGAATTGAAAATGAGATTTTCAATCTAGTTAAGAATGGGGAAATGAAAACGAATGGCAAGTTGTTGTAATTAAATTACAAAAGATATTATAAATGGAAATTGAAAGTTTTGAAAATGGAATCGAGTTAGTAAATAAAAGTAAGGGTTTATGAATGTGATTTGTAGCATTTGTTACAAGTGAGACGAACCATTTTTGGACATGAGATTTTACAAAGGATTATTATATGTTTTCTAGACAAAGGGGTCGAGTACGATTTAAAGGGGATGTGATAGAAATAAGTTGAATTGTTTAATAAATATAAATATAAGGATTTGAAAAGATATCAACATAATAATGGTATAAAACATTAATATAAGATTTATGGAAGCTTTGTTTTCAAACAAATGAAATTAAGTGTTTGAAAATAATTTATAATATAACAATATAAAGTTATTAAGGAATCTTTTTAAGGATTCTATTTCTAATAGAATCGAAGCTTGTATATGGTATTGTAAATGATTATTAACATAAATCGAAAGAGTTTAATAAAAGTTTACCTAATATTGGTTAAGTAAACGTGGTCGAGGTTTTATGTAGAGTTTCAAAAGGGAAATGTGTGGTTAATAAACTTCTGGTTATTCTGAAGATATGAATGTTGTTAGTTAAGGTATGGGAGGTAAATAAAATACCCCAACTTGAACGACTTCACGATTTTCCAAGAATGTTATTAGTTTATTAACGAGAATAGTTGAGAAAAACATAAGTTATGATTTCGGTAAATGATATTATAAACTATTTCGAAAAGTTTATAAGTTGAATAAAAATGAAATTTGGGAATATTCTTATTTTATAATAAGAAGTAAAAGCGATGTTTCAAATATTGAGAAATTTTAAGAATATAATTAACGGACGATTCGTTAAGGAGGCTAAATGATACCGAGTAGTGAATTTGTGAATACATTTTAATATGGATGAATGGTTATTTTATTTGATAGTTAAATAACCGACTATCAAATTTTGCTTATACGATTGTTGGTACGGAAAGACCGGGATCGAATTTATATTCGAAAACCATTTCGTCCAGCAAATACGAATACGTTGAAAATGCTGATTCGAGATGAAGCTATTGAAGACCGTTGATCTTCATAAGCGGAAGGATTACTTAAAATCTTTGACTTGTAAGCAGAGATAAAATGTGATTCTATCGTGGTTAAAATCTACGGATTGCAAGGACTTCTCGCTACTGATTCTCAGGGTGATTCCTAGGATGCAGTAGGAGGGTGCCTTCGGTTTATCCTTTTCCTGGGTGACTTGTATGGATGAATGTCTGACAAAGTATTTCCAGGAAGGTCACGTACATTGATTTCTCCAACCGTACCAAGAGTGGAAGCGGAGAAGGAAACTTCTTTTAGTTAACACGTAATGTATTGTTGTGGACGTCAATTAGTGACTGTTGATGGATTTGACGATGTGGCATTCGAAGTGAATGTGATATACTGATAAAGCGTAGCCTCAAGCCTCATCAACCGGGAGATGACAAAAATCGGGCAGGCAGCATGGCTATGTGGGTCGCTCCCAATAGAGTGTATAATCACCTATCTAGAGAAAATCTATTTCCTTCTTTAATCTATTTCGATGATGTCCCTTTTTTGGGAAACGGTGGTTTGAGCCCAACTGTTGGTGGTATACATTCGATACACACAGGCGAAATGAGTGGTCGGTCATGTGTGGGCCGGGTTGCAAGACGTTTTTGTTGAACCCAGTGTATTCGCCTCTATAGATACACTATCGACAGGTGGTCCCATACCTTGTCATAGTCGGAATCCAATCTCCAATAAGCGCCCGCAGTTTGATTGTATACTATATATGTGGAACGTGAGATGCAAGCGTTCCACTAGATTGATATCTACTCGTATTTAGACACTATTATAATATCAAGAAGATATTGATTTCAAAATGTTATGGGTTATCGTAAGGTAAAAACCGTCTGTATTTATGTGTGGATTTGGTCTTACGATTATCCTTTTCTTTCGAAAGGATTTTAACTTTAAAATCAAGTTGGGTGATATCCTTAAATACTGTACGAGTTTTTTTTCACTCTGGTTCACCAGACTGACCTGGTGTTTTGTAAATGCTCGGGTTAACCCGGGGTGTACAGGTTCAGGTTATCGAATGCTGTGAAGCCCAGAGACGAGCTGGAGATGTTCTGACGTATGATATATAGTATTTATTTCGCTGTGTGATTGTATATGAGGACAGATTATTATAACTGTCCAGAGATGTTGATGTACTATGATATTGTAAGTATTTCTTTTAAAAAGCTCTCAATAAAGATTTATTTCTGAATTATATTTTGTTCCGTTGCGATGTGAGATTCTGTCTTGTGTTGGTTCTTCTTCTTCTATTCTAATATCTCACCCTCTTATTTCTTTCTATAAACGTTCCAGTGTTTTTGGTGTTTGGAAGGTCGGCATGAGTTATGGTAAAGGTATTTATGTCGATTTTCGTGCCGAAATCCATGGGTCGTTGCAATGTATTTGCTGATGGCAATGCAAAAATATCAAGATGAGAATCCAAAGAAGAATATTATTTAATGTGGCAATATTTGTCCATATTAAGGAGGAGGATAAAGAGATACTAGTTTATTTTGATTTTAAAAAACAATTGTTTATTAACATGCATGATGATGTAACATAATAAGTAATTTGAATCATTTATCATATCCCTAATAAACTGCTCCAGTATAAGTTGAAATCCTTTAAGGATCAAAAAATAAAGACCACAACTGAAGTATGGTAGAGAAGTCAGATCAAAATATTATGTAGTGATAAATATGCAAAATAAAGGAGGTGGGTGTTCTTGAAGAAACACTTAAGGGTGCTTTGGAAGACACCCTTGACATAATTATTACCCTAAAAGTAGTTTAGGTACCTAAAACATGTTACGTTTCGAGATCAAAATAAATCATGTATACAAATGACAAGAAATAATCATCGATGATAAATTTATAGATATTAAAGCGCTTATATTTATAACTGAATTAAAGACCTTATATTAGAGATAAGTATGTCTGACCATCATGAATTCTCTTAAATAAGAAAGGTGGATAAGTAGTCCATAATATACAATTAGAAATACATAAAGTGACAAAACACAACGAGATTATTGAAACACATATCATATCAACAATATGTTAAAAGCCAAAGGCATAATAGTTTAGAAATAATTGAGTTGTTTTCAGATAAGGAGGTGTTTTAACACTTAACATGCTTCAAAGTTACAAATATTGGTAAATCATACTACATGATGAAAGTAAACTAGTTTCTGAAGAATATGAACAACTTTGCTAGTTATAAAGAATGCAGTGAATAATGAGTATAGATTACAATCTTCTTTTAAGTATTATTGTAATGAAAATCTTGATATTATTCATATTAAGTGGATTATGTCCTGCTTTTTAGTCTTGTTGTAATAAAACTTTTAATATCCATTGAAGGTGTAGTTGCAATAAGAAAAACTGATGCGAAACAATAAAAAAAGAAAGCAATGAGGTGTTTTCCATAAAAATAGAATACACAAGTATATCATAATGTATCTTTTCCCTTATAGAGACTTTCCCGCTGGGTTTCTCTTAGTAAGATTTTAACGAGGCATTACATTGAATTAGAAGTACCAAATTCCATTTGATGTAGTAAATTATTGCAATATGGCATTCTTATTGCATCAATTTTCCTTCATTAAGTTTTTTCTTGGTAAGGTTTTAACGAGCATTATTTTGATTCAGACGCATCAAACATCTTTTGATACAATAAGCTATTATTTATGAAGACACTGTAGCTAGCGTATCTCAGATTCAAGTAGGTTATATCAAGGTTAGAACGAAACACATTTCTCTTAAGTTTTTCTTCACATTAACTACAGAAGGACAATAAGATAGATGTGAAACAAGTTCAATTCCAAGAAAATCTGGCAGACATATTCATAAAAGCACTTTCAAAATCAACGTTTTAGAAGATGGTGTATAAAATAAATATTTGTCTACTACACTAGCAGACTAATTGAATGATGTGTTATAAATCAGGGGGATGATATAAAATAATGTTATAATGTACAATTTTTTTTACTAATATTTTCCCACTGTGTTTTTGTTAGCAAAGTTTTTAATGAGGCATTATCCTGATTCAAAAGTATCAACTCTCATTGTAACATTGTAAAACATGTTATTTAAAAATGAAATAAAACAATACATTTCTTTTATTTATGATTTTTCCGATTGGATTTTCCATAAAAAATGAGTTTAATGAGAATTAATTTTATTATCTTTGCATATGCATATTTAAGAGAGTACGTTGTAATATGTGCAAGTAATAAGAGTAAATATACTAAATGGAGGGGGATGCTCTTACATTTCTATTATGCCAAATTCACCTAACCGTGACCATGTTTTAACGAATATGTCTTCAAAAATGCATCCTAGACAAACACACCCACATATGGCTACTTAAAAGCTAGATTTGCTGGACACGTTTGTTGTTTCTTTCCAGGAATTAGGATCAATCCTTTCCTATTTTTATTGTGTGGTGCTAAGGGCACTTCAATATGTTCTTCCTAATACCGCGACTAAAGAATACCCCAAGAGTTAGTATTACACTCTTCTTAATACCGCACACTTAAAAAATAGGGGCTACCATAATGTTTACCTTATTTCTATTTCGCTCGATATTCGCTTGCCCTCATTTGTGAAAATGATCAACGAGCTAAACCCTTAGATCTATAACCGATCAACGAATTCGATGCCGCAATATACAAAAGTCGTGAATAAGGTTTGAATTAAGCAAACTGAAGAGGAAGTGAGAGGCTAGGGTTTTCAGATCACTAAACGATTGAGAGATTACAATACGAATTTGAATTTTTCCCACGAGAAATGTGAAGAAAACAACGATTACGAAAGATTAGAATATTTAGATTCGCTTATTATGTGGTAAGATCGGCAAATAATGATTGAGTGAGATTAAAATGGAGAGGTAATGTGGTATTAGGAAGCATACAAAATTTAATAAGTTTTAATTTTTTAATTGCGGTATTAGGAAAACATACTGGCTGCGGTTAGCACCAAACTTTTTATTTTGTATTTTTTTGTTTGCATGCTGCTCAACTTTCCTCTTCCGTTCATGTCCAACACGAAAACAGGCAAATTTCAAATCCATCCCAAAGGCAATAGAAAAAAAAAAAAAAAATTAGACAAAAGGAAAGGTAAAATCAATGTCTCACGAAATTCAAAAAGAAACCAAACCAGCTTCTCCTTCAAACAAAATTAACTCTCAATCGGTAATTTCTCTGTATCCACATCACCCTTTACCCTTCTCATAATAATTTATTTGCTAACGTTCCCCTTTCATTTTGCCAATATAGTCCACATGGTTTCAGGTTGGCGATGTAGATGGAACCGGTGCAGGACTCTCGTTTGAAGAATGGGTTGCATTGGTTCGGAGAAGAACCTTCAAATATCCTCCAATCAGCATATCTTGCAGTAATACTGATTCGATGCCTTCATTGTTCATCCCTCTCGATTGGTTTGTATCTCTTCTGATTTTCGATTTTTTCGCGATTTGAAATAAATGTTGCTTTCATTCTTATTAAATGCGTCGGTAAACATTTTTTTTTTATATTATATTGAGAATTTACATAGAGCATTTTATTGAACTTTAACTGAGAAGTATATAGGCAGTTCAAGTTCATTGTAAGAACGCGAAAGCAGTATCGATATGAAACTGTAAATGCGGACGACCAAATTGTTGAAGATGGCCCCGCATCGCTTAGGGTGCCTTCTCCAAGTGGTAGTTTTATACACTCGCGTCCTTGAACACTTTGTGATAGAGATTTTTTTTTTTGCCAAGTATTATCATAATTTAGCAAAATTCATAAGTACTTATAAAAAATATGTTGGATTTATTTTTCAGTACCTCAGATTTCGTTTTCCTACATGCTAGAAAATGTTGTACTCATTAAATTAAATATGCAATGTACATCGTCTTAAGTGTCCAATTAAGATGGTTGATTCAAGCCAAAACATAAGCTAATTATATTCAAAAATGCTATTATGGCAAAAAGATGTTTTTGTCAAATTCTATGCTAGAGACATAATTATAGTAGGTATCATGCATTGAATTGCCATATTACACCCCTAATTTTCTCTAATTCCCCCAATACACTATCATTTTGACAAATTGTTTTTATCATACGAACAAAACCTCTAATTATTTTAGTTAATACCGCTTAAATAAATGGTTTACTTTGTTAGGAAAACCTGTAAATATGCTAGAAAAACATTTGCAATTTTTTTGCAGAAAAATATTTGCAATTTTTTGGCAAAACAAGCTATGTCAGTTGTACAATAGAAAACAATTTGTAAATAGTCTGCAAAAACTGTGTTAATTTACATTTTAAAACCATTTGCAAATAGATTGCAAAAACTGCGTTTTGTTAGCCTGCTTTGTGACCAGGCTACCCAAAGCAAAGATCATGTTGACACACCTCTGGGTAAATGCTGTCTCATATGGAATCTCTGGATAACATCGCTCTCCGGCATTGGAAGCATCATCAGAAGACACAAGGCAGTTAGGTCAAAATCACAACATCAGTATAAACTGGCCCGAAACCGCTATCAAATGACCTCATTTGGATCTATTCACCTCATATACTCGTAGCCCTTTGAATCAGCTTCAGTTTGAGTTTTGGTTTGGCTCAATCGGACTTACGGTTTGAAAGTTACGTCCATTTGCGTGAACGGGTGTAAGCTGGCATATGACCGCGATCCGATCCGCCCTTGCCTACGCGATCCGATCCGCCCTTGCCTACGCGATCCGATCCGACCTTGCCTACGCGAACCGACCTATGACCGCGATCCGACCCATGACCGCGATCCGACACATGACCGCGATCCGACCCATGACCGCGATCCGACCTTCGGACCTGTTCACACGCAGCTTGTACCGCGATCCGACCCATGACCGCGATCCGACCCATGACCGCGATCCGACCTTCGGACCTGTTCACACGCAGCTTGTTTTGACCTATTCTCAAGGCTACTGGCTCTCCTATTTTTCTGGATCGTCTGCCACGTACCCCATCACGAACCAGTCCTCCCAGGAGCTTTCCTACAACTATAAATACACCTTCAGAGGGCATTTTCAGGGGACTTTTGGCATCTCAACTTCCATGGCTGCCATGGCCAACACTTCTCCATGAATAACCACCATCTTCCTCAATAAATTCAATGGATTCGGAGAGAATTATTCATTGAATTCAAGTGATTGAAAGACAATATTCATTATAATTGTAATCTATGAGTGAAATGAGAAAATATGAAGTGGACGTAGGCTTGCTAACGCCGAACCATTATAAAAATCCTGTTGTCTTGCTTTTCTCTTATTTTTTCAGTTATTTCTTCATATCCTACGCTCTAAATACGATAATTTGGGTGTTAGGACCATTTTTTGGTCTAACATTTTGGTGCTTTCACTGAGAACCGAATTCTCAACCTATCGGATTGCTATTCTACTATTTGGATTTGAAAGTTCGAAGAAAACAGTCCGCGTTTCTACCATTTTTGAATATTTCGTTGATTTCAGAAAATCAGAGCTTCATACCTTCAAAAAAAAAAAAAAAAAAAAGCTAAGGGTTCACAAGCTTCACGACCAAATGAGGATAATAAAGAAAATGTGCTGGAGCAGGTCGAGGGGATCGCGGATCGCGAATCGCGGGGAGACCACGATCCGGTCTCAAGATGAACCCACGACCCGACCGAGCAAGGAAGTCGCGATCCGACCCGGTGATACTTCCACGACCCGACCTGGAGCAATTGTTGTGAACATATCCACGAACTGGAGAAGACCACGAACCGATCCGAAGCTGGAAGGTTGGAGTATCCCGATCGCCAAGCCAGACCACGAACCAGAGGACAGTAGCGAACCGCGACCCGGAAAAATGACGACGAACAAGGGTCACGACCTGATCCAAAAAAGTGATAATTTTTGGAAAAAATACAATTTTCAGATCATTTCAGAAAAGGCTCCATGTTCCAAAATCAAAAAAATCGTGCGGTGCCCACATTTTCGACCTAATTGTCAGCTCAACATATATGTTGGCCAACAGCATTCATCAAAGCTTGTCAATGAAGAATAAACGGATTGTCAAAAAATTTGACAACGGAATGGCAACAATTAGAATTCCTCCAGAAGCCATGACCTCTATCTACCGATGTTATTGAATGTGAGGAGTTGTTGAAAAGATTCGACACGCTGACTATGGCAGTATACAAAATAATGATGGTCTCATAACAGCCTCCTCTTCCAGAGCTCCGATGGTGTAAAGATCTTCCCAATGCAATCGATGATGTTCCTGAACGAGTGGTGATCACCTAGTTACGTGGCTTAAACATGTCCAACAGGCGGAGTCCCAGATGCCATTGACATAGAACGATCCAGACACTACTCTAAAGGTGACTCAGAAGATCCCAATGGCCATGATTCTCAATGATGGGATATCCAATAGCAAGAAAGGATTCTAGCACTACAAAGTTACCCTTCGCTTGAATGGCGTGGTGAAAAATATATGTCCCACAGTTCACTCCTTGAAAAGCTTAGCTAACATTTGCAATGCCTATTTGTCGTCAACCGCATCAAGGAAGACTGATTTCCATAGAATGAAGGGTAGATCAATGTACTTTGGTGCCCATAGTTAGGTACCAATTGAACCACCGTGGGCCATGATCGGGCATATGGATCCTTGCCCGGGCGATAGCAATTTGACTGCTCACCAGCCACCATACGATCTCGGTTGAGAGATGAGAACTTGAGATCAACACAAATACGAACCAACCATTAGCTATCCACTTCATACAACAACTATGACAGAATGTATGAACATTACTTGAAGCCTTGCAAGCCATGCTATTGCATTCAAGCTTTTCTGATCGTGGTCTCAACCAACCAGGTCTAGCGGAATTCAGAGCTTACACAGCATCTTGGTGTTAACCGTTAAATATCCCTACCAAAGACGGAGTGAGACTGGTCTATGGTGACCAAGTTATTGGAGAAGCCGACTGATTAGGAAGGATGGAATATGTTACGCAACAGATATTGCGTGAAACCCAAAGACGCTTCCCCTCCAGATGAAATGGAGTGTGAAGGAGGTGTCAATATTGCGAATAATGAGAGCATCGCAAAAGGAATTGTCAAACGACCTGCCCGAAGACATAGATTCCAGAGAGGATGGTGATTCGGGATGAAGAAGGGTGACATCTAATAACGCAACTGCACGTGTTCCGACTGGTGACGCCGACCTGACTAAGGTCTTCACAATGTTCACATCGGATCTCCTTTAGACCTCTTCCGAACGAGAGAACTTATATGCTTTCTGTAGGCGAGCCTGGATGTGTTCGTTTGGACCAGTGCTAATATTTGCGGGATTTTATCCCAAATTATGAGTCATTTCTTGAGTATAAACCTGAAGTGTGCTCCTGTCAAGCAAATAAGACGTATGCAGTAAGTTCACTATCGCGGGATTTTATATGAAGTTGCCATTCGAAATGAAAGATGAAATCAAACACCTGGAAGTTGTATACAGACGGTGCAAGAAATGATCGGCAATCCAACGCCGAAGTTTTGCAGATAACCCCCGAAGGACGACTCGAAAGGAATTCCAGTCGGAGAAACCACAACTCGCAGCTTACCTAGAATGGGCAGAAGAGTTATTGGATGGATTGGAACGTTACAACATACCTCATATTTCATACACAGAAGATCTAAAGTCGAATCATCTGGTCGAATAAGAAAGTTCCGATAATCCAGAAAAGATAGAGATGATCCCCATCAAGACACTATGAAATACAACCATTGATAAAATGGAAGTTGATCCAACGTTGGAGACCAAACCTGGAAAAGAGTCATGGTTAACTCCATGATAAACTTCCTACAGCACAAAATGCATCTAACAAGGTGAAGTGAAAGGCGTGCAATCGTTCTTTATGCCTCGGGATATGACATGCAATTCGACATTGCTTATTTCTCTTGGAAGATTGTCCCAAAACAAACACCAACGAGTGCAATTGCCGAATTCACCGCCCTGAATGATTCGACCAAATCACTAGTCAGCCACCCATTAGATGGGAGATGTACATGAATGAAACTTCTGGCGAACGGCGTTCTGAAGTTAGAAAGTGAAGACTCATACTTCCACTCTTTTCATCGATTATCTGCCAAGTGACTCACTCCCCTAAGGCTGGGGGCAACTACAGATTTGAGCATAAATTGCTCGAGATTACATCATCTAATTCAGAGCTGATACATCAAGAATTTGCCTGGCCAATTGACTTAGTCTTGCCTGAAAGTTAGCGAGTTGAAGATCTAGAACGTTTACGCATGAATGCTGGTTGATTGTCGGCGCACTAACCCTTGTCCCCGATATGGGATCGAGGGTATATCAGCAAATTTATGTGATATGATTATCCCACCAGCAGTAATATCCTATTTTCTAGCATGGAAAGTGCAAAAATTTCTATAAGCATGAATCCATTGTTCTCATGCTAATTTACAACCTAACACCAATGCAAAGATGTGCTACCATTAGCAATCCAGTCATGACTTCCTGACACTCCATCCTTACCCTCAGTATGGGGGCAAAAAGACGATTTGAAGGAGATGCGACCTCATCACTCGCTTATAGTACCTACCTAGCCGCCTTTGCCATCTCAAGACCCCGACCAAGGTCTATTCATTTTTTGGGACTGCCACCCCCATGATAATCTGAAAAGATACCCCTCATCAACTAAAGGACTTTGGCAGCCCTTTATTGGCAGAGATAGGGCGAAGTAAAATGGACCTGCAATGAATATGCAACGCCATTTTTCACTCAGAATGATACTCATTCCTTTAACAGGATTATTCTATAACCATGACTCTTATTTTTGCATGATTTATGAGTTATTGATGTAATTAACTCAGATGAATTAATATGTGGATGGTGTAGGTATCCAGGATTTGCTACCGATCAAACTTGTAACACCCGCATATAGAGCCATAGAGCAATACTATAACGAGCTCGACTGAACTGCTCGTTTACAAAGCCACGCTCTTCGTCTAAAGAATGCTGTATAGCTCAAGGTGGATCCGGGATGACCATCCAATCCTTGGCTCACACGTGGCAGACCATAAGACAATTGAACATAAATAATTGAGTTACAATGTCATAGTCCGACTCCAGATGGACGCGGTGTGACCGCCTACATGGCTCGATCCTATGCTCGACGCCACCAGATTACATGAATTCAAATAAAGGAGGCAACACTGCCTCTTAATTTGCTTACTTTTCAATCATAAAATTTGCTTTCACATGCTTTCCGAGTTACTGATGTGACTAATTCGTGCGGTGTGAATAATGCAGGTACCCGAAGTCTGGTGCCAACCATTCCCCCCGTAGACTGTTCGGAGGAACTCAAAGCCTTGGCAAATGCTCCAACTGCTTGTCCGACTGGTTTTAATCCTCGGAGTTTTGATTAAAATGTAAACCTAGGACGAGTTTGATGAGCGTGCATGATTGCAGACCGCTTGATCCGTGACTCTAACTCTCCAGAGCTGAGAGAGAGTATAAAGGACGCGAAGATGACGTCCACAAGGCATGTCGGTGTACCATGATCGGAGCCGCCTGAGCAAAAGTCTAACCTTGGCGACCGCCAGGAGAATATAAAAGCGTCCATGATTTGGCGCTGAGAAAGGACTCTTACCCCGTTGAAGGATCGGGGAGCGATGGAACAGCTGAGTCCCAACTCTAACTCTCCAGAGTCGAGAGAGAGTATAAAAGCGTCCATGATTTGGCGCTGAGAAAGGACTCTTACCCCGCTGAAGGATCGGGGAGCGATGGAACAGCTGAGTCCCAACTCTAACTCTCCAGAGTCGAGAGAGAGTATAAAAGCGTCTATGATTTAGCGCTGAGAACTTCTGCTCCGCTGAAGGATCGTTGAGCAGATCATGAATCGAGCTCGAACTCTAACCCGTTGAAGGATCGGGAGAGTATAAAAGCGCTAGAGATTCAGCGCCCCAGCAACTCTAACCCGTTGAAGGATCGGGAGAGTATAAAAGAGCTAGAGACTTAGCGCCACGGGAAAATTCCTCCCCCGTTAAAAGATCGGGGGGGGGGGGGGGGGAGGATGGAAGTTGATCCCAAATCCTCCATGTCCGGACATGGAGGCAACACAGTTATGGTCCTAATCAATCCTCAACAAGACCTGGCCAGGCACTAAGTTAATGATTGATTGGGGGCATACCTATACATACATACTACTTTACTGCACTTTCACTTATAAGTTGCACTGATAACTTATAATGTTTCATGACTTGTTTGCTTATTTGCGTTTCAAATGTTTAAATGCATAACTAATTATGGAATGCTCGCAGGTACAGGATAATGCGAAAGGACTCTCACCCCGCTGAAGGATCGGGGAGCGACTGAACAGCTGAGTCTGAACTCTAACCTTGGCGAACGCCAGGAGAGTATAAAAGCGTCTCCGATTGAGCGCTGAGAAAGAACTCTTACCCCGCTGAAGGATCGGGGAGCGACAGAACAGCTGAGTTCGAACTCTAACCTTGGCGACCGCCAGGAGAGTATAAAAGCGTCTATGATTAAGCGCTGAGAAAGGTGCTGGAGACTCAGCATCCCCCATAATTTCTGCTCCACTGAAGGATCAGGAGAGTATAAATGCATGACGACATATGCCACTCAAGGGATCCTATCCCGTCACACGACTGGGACCAAGAATGAAAATGGAGCTCGAACCACTCGTTTCCGGGAACGAGGGGCAGCACACGAACACAACAGTACAAAAAGAAATGGAATTTCATTCACTAAGTACAGGCTCACAAAGCAAAGCTGGACAAAATGCGAGATCCGAACTCGCACAACAACAGCAGACCAGTAGGGAATAACTAAAGGGCCGCGTCCAGAAGGATGACGTAGGCGTATAATTCTAAGCTACCTGTGCGACTCACGGCGACGACAGAAAAAGAAGCCTGGATAGTGAATTGTTCAGCGACATGTTATACAACTTCATACTCGCAACTGGAAGGACCTGGCGAGGCCTTGAGATTTTTTGATGTCTACCCTACCTTAGTACGATCTTGAGCGATCATTGATTCCTTGGCCTTAATACGATTCGACGTAATCGTGGAATTCTGGACATTTATGAATTACAGGCTTCTTGTACCGTCCCAAACACGTCCTACTCCATGCTTGGATAGTATGATCGCTTGAATTCTGAAAGTGACTTCCTCTTCTCATGTATACATGTCTGAATTCGAAAGGGAAGTGATCCGACCGCATGTCTTTCGCACTTACCCTATAACTGGGGTCATGGCTATTGAAAATATTTACAAACGGCATAACTTAAGTGCCTGTGTTTAACTTGTGTTGTGATCCTAACAGGCCCCCTTGAGGACCAAGAAACAAATGCAAAGAGAATGTCCATCTGCTGATCCCAGCCGACTTCTAGAATGGGAAGCTCATATAAGGCTGGATATATCCCATACAGCAATTGGACAAGATGCAGCTATTTCGCCTCCAACCTCTCCCTTCATGCAGAAAGCAAGTGGGAACACCCGAGATGAACACGAACCAATCAGCAGTCACACAACGTGCAGCTTCGATTCAGAACGTCGTAGATGGAAACATGGGCGATGGAACGGCTACCTGCAACTTCCTAGATGAGAATGCAAGAATCACAATGAACTTAGGTCATGCACGACCAACTTCAGCTCCAGCTCGAATGGGTACTCAAGCGCTAGAGTACGCTCAACTCCAAGATGGAACGCAACAATTCGAAGAACAGAAGCCCGGTCGAGTCGAATGACTCGATCCGTGACTTGGGAGTAACATCGATGCGGAAATAAGAAATCCACAAAGACCCCCTTGTAATTTCAGATTCAATACTGGGGGCACCGGCTATGATCTTGAAAATGTGCAGCAATTCTTTGACGGTGATCTGCTCGCCAGTTTAATTCGGCACCTCTCGAGGAGCGGTACTCCTCTAGTTGATGTGGATAACAACAATTACAGCCCTCACACGTGGGACGTCAGGATCTCCTGTTATTCCACCGGACTTTAAATTTTCTCTATAACAAGACTTGCTCAGAGATTTTGATGAATTCAACCCTGAAGTGGATAGACTTTCATGACAAAAAGGTGTTAGCGTCGAGACGAATGACCTAGAGGCCTTCCTGACTAAAGAATGGAGTACCTTCTAATTCCCGAAACGATAAGGACAAAGGAAAAGCCCTGGAAAACAACGACAAGAATGTGCAATTCCAAAGAGAATCTATACCACTTATCGAGCCCATGATCTTGTTTGTCAAGCTCGATTGAACCGAGCATGAGAAAGAGACTCAATAAGACTGTGATAACCATTTCGGACTATGCTGAAGCATAAACGGTGGAGCCCAACTAACTTCATAACGACATTTATTCATTCGCATTCAACAACCTTACTTGACTCCGCAACTGATCTGATGAGAGTAACCGAAGTCGCTGATGCCCAATGAGGCAATCGTCACTATCTGACTAAAGAGAAGAGATGATATCAAAGCAAACGTGGTTCAACCATTTGCATATACAATTCCGATTTTTGCTAAATTGAGAAACAATACAGAATGATCTGGGTCGGCTAAGATTGCTGAACCTGCAACTCTTACCAGATGCAACGACAGGAAGTATAAAATCTTCAAGATTAAATGCCTTATTGACTCAATTCAACCCCCATCGATACTGGGGGCATAAGTACTGACCTCGCTTGTCCTCCGATGGCACTGAGAGCACAAGTGTCGGTTCATAGACTAACTTTGAAGACAATCCTGACATGAAATGGGATTCAAAACATGTACGTCATGCCTCCGGAGTACAACCTTACTCATCTTTGCCGACCAAGCGAGCTAGTTTGTGGATCGAATGTGAACTTAAAGACTCAAACTACACCAAATGGAAGGTGTGACAAACCTATCTACTACCTTGCGATGGTGACAATCCTATAGGCACTGGTCCACATAATTTTAATAACGTCCCTTACTGACTACTTCATATGTGAATATTGGATTAAGAAATGATCCGTAACAGTTGTGGATTCTCTCGACTACGATCCAGAGTGATCATGGCTTTTGAATTCCTTACTGTTACGATTCAATGCGATTTTAAGATCCTGAACCAATATCAAGATATCAGGCTAGTCCAATCTTGAGTACAAATGACAAATTCGTATGTTGATTCTGATGTGCTTTATCCCAACAGTCCAGTTGTTAGCTCAGAGCCCAAAGATTCTTACATCTCCCCATGATTTGGGTGGCTACTCCATTTATTGACTCATATGTAAAAGAAAGTCCAACCCTACCACGCGCTTGGCTTGCATAGAGTGATGATGTTGTTTGGCGACGACCTATGCGTGTAGGATTACGCTCGGGAGCCGACAATTTAGCATGACTTCTGACGGATAAATTAGATCTTTTGATTTGACAAGGTTTAAACAATTTCTTGATCGTCTCGAATACTCCTCTCATAGAACTTAGCCTGATTAGCTCCAATGGAAGCAATGCAACAATTGGATAAAGCCTTCTCAAGAACAAATGATATTCTAGAAAGATTTAGCTCAACATATTCAAAGCACATCTCATCCTCGATAAGATGTACTTTGGGGGGCAAAATGTTAGCCTGCTTTGTGACCAGGCTACCCAAAGCAAAGATCATGTTGACACACCTCTGGGTAAATGCTGTCTCATATGGAATCTCTGGATAACATCGCTCTCCGGCATTGGAAGCATCATCAGAAGACACAAGGCAGTTAGGTCAAAATCACAACATCAGTATAAACTGGCCCGAAACCGCTATCAAATGACCTCATTTGGATCTATTCACCTCATATACTCGTAGCCCTTTGAATTAGCTTCAGTTTGAGCTTTGGTTTGGCTCAATCGGACTTACGGTTTGAAAGTTACGCCCATTTCCGTGAACGGGTGTAAGCTGGCATATGACCGCGATCCGATCCGCCCTTGCCTACGCGATCCGATCCGCCCTTGCCTACGCGATCCGATCCGACCTTGCCTACGCGATCCGACCTATGACCGCGATCCGACCTATGACCGCGATCCGACCCATGACCGCGATCCGACCCATGACCGCGATCCGACCTTCGGACCTGTTCACACGCAGCTTGTTTTGACCTATTCTCAAGGCTACTGGCTCTCCTATGTTTCTGGATCGCCTGCCACGTACCCCATCACGAACCAGTCCTCCCAGGAGCTTTCCTACAGCTATAAATACACCTTCAGAGGGCATTTTCAGGGGACTTTTGGCATCTCAACTTCCATGGCTGCCATGGCCAACACTTCTCCATGAATAACCACCATCTTCCTCAATAAATTCAATGGATTCGGAGAGAATTATTCATTGAATTCAAGTGATTGAAAGACAATATTCATTGTAATTGTAATCTATGAGTGAAATGAGAAAATATGAAGTGGACGTAGGCTTGCTAACGCCGAACCACTATAAAAATCCTGTTGTCTTGCTTTTCTCTTATTTTTTTCAGTTATTTCTTCATATCCTACGCTCTAAATACGATAATTTGGGTGTTAGGACCATTTTTTGGTCTAACACGTTTACTTATGTAAAAGAAAACCAATGCAAATAATTTGCAGAAATCCGTTTGCACAAATTTTGCGAACAACTGTTATAAAGATATAGTAATACGTACAATACGTTTTTGTTCGTCCGAGTCTAGAATTATCTGTTTTCTTGAAACAATATTGCTTCCTGTATGACGCAGAAGGTTGATGAACTACTGTTTACCAAGATAAAACATAGTCTGCAAAATTGCGCTTGAATTCACAGAGCTTGACGAACTCAAGAGAGTAATTAAGAACATAGTTTAATGAGGAAGAAGAAGAATAGATTGCAGAAGAGAAATCAATTATCTGTTTTGTCCTTATATATAGGTGTGAGAATGCCGGTTTAATGGTTGATGAACAACTGTTTCTCAAGATAAAACGGACATGCTCTGTGAAACTGCGTTGGAATTCGTAGAGCCTGACGAACTCAATAGAGTAATTAAGAACAGAGCTTAATTAGGAAGAAGAAGAGCAGATTGCAGAAGAGAAATTAATTATATGTTATGTTCGCTTCATCCGATATATAGGTGTGAGAATGTCGGTTTAATGGTTGTAATGCTTAAAAAGGTTTCGACCCTTTGACCTAGTGATGCGATCGTTTTATTACCATTTCCGTTTCAATTTGAACGGAAAAAAAACCGTTCGGTTTGAACAATTTAACGATGTCAACTTCCAGTGCCACCTGCCAATTGCAAAGTGCTAAGTGCCTCTAATACGCCTCAAACACTCATTCGTCAACGCCGCGGATGGGATATAGATGCAGATTCGGGCTCAGACTCGGGCATGGACACGGGCGTGCGTGCGATATGGTGCGTTGCACCACCCTCTAAGATGGCTTTTTCTTTTATGTATCTCTTGTCTCATGGGAACGATAATAATGTGCTCATTGTAGCATATAACTATATAATATTTATTACATAATAGCATGTGAGACTATGCATATTCCAAGACACTTAATACATTTAATAATCATTCATTTCAACATACTTATCCTAGGATGATTCGAAATCTTAGTTCCATCCTTTGATTTCGATTGATTTTGTTGTGCTTGAACCCAATATATGCTTCTGGACAAAACTATCAAATGGTTGAGCTCATACTATGAAAAATAATGAAAAAAGATTTTAAAAAGTAATAATAAGAAGAAAAATGCTAATATGGTTGCGCATGTTTGTTGTTGGGCTTCTAAACTCAGGAGTTAAGAACGGTGCACTAATTACTAAAAAAAAATCGTAATTGTTCACCAAATAATTACGGAAATATCCGCAATTATTCATCATAAAAATTACAGAAATATCCGTAATTATTCATTGAATAATTGCAGAAATTTATGCAATTTTTAGATATAATCTCATAAATATATGTAATTAAAATTTAGGCAATTATTCTATAATTGAATTATAGAGACCTAATTTCCATTTTTTTTTTGTAAATGAGTTTTCATGTATTAAGTTTGATTTAGTGACCTAATCCTAATGTTCACTTAATATATAAACCCATGATTTGAGTTATTTCCGTTTAAGAAATTAGGAGCATAATTAGAACTTATATAATTTGAGGACCATAATCCCTTATTTATAGTTTTATACTAGAGTGATATTTTCAATTTAGTTCTTCAACAAATTGAAAATCACTCCGCTCTCTACTTATTCTTTCCATAATAATACATCTTATTTATTTTATTACTTTATTTAAACATTTTAATTATGTTTTACACCTAAATATCATAACATATTTATTTTACATGTGCGACTAATATGTTAGAATTTTCCAACAAGTTTTATTCGTGATTAGGTGCAACTAAATTTTCTTTCAAATATATTTTAAAAAAATGATCTTAAAATGTAGGTTAAAAGTATACAAAATAAACTAAAGAATGCATTCAACATGTAACTGTAATAAATGAAGGATTTTTTTATAGTTATTTATCCATATCAATAACAGAAAAAATATTTAAAAATAACAAAATGGAAGAAGTTTTACATGTAGAAAATTGTTATAATTTTACATATGCAGAAAATAGTTATAATCATGATTTGAACCTGTGACTTCAGTATTATCTCAGATTTTTAAACTAACATCAAAGATTAATTTTATCTCTAATCGAGATGTGAATTTGTGGCATTATGCAAATACAGTAATGATATGTTGAAAATTCACGGTCCACCAAAAGAACGCGAACCAAAGACGCACATGCGCGCGCGCGCGCACACACACACACACACACACACACACACACACACACACATATATATATATATATATATATATATATATATATATATATATATATAAGTATGTATGATAAAATTTTGAAATGGTTTCTAGAAAAAACTTGCACATACCTAATAAAATTTTGAAATGGCTTCTGGAAATTTTTTTGACATACTTATATCTATGACAATTTGAAATAGGCTCTTGAGGAAAAAAAAAAAAAAAAAAAAAAAAAACTTAACTGAAAGTTAGACTTGTTTCGGAACCTATTATGAAAGTAGGTTTGTTTATGTGCTTTCTGTAAATGCACATGAACACATTTGTTCACGTGCATTTACAGTATGCGTATGTTATAGGAATTTTTTTTATACACATTTGAAAAATGCGCATGAAGAATTATGTTCATGCGCATTTACTGAATGTGCTCAAGTACTTTTAGCCTCAAAAACCTTAGCCAGCTGGCTTCTTATGCATTTCAATTGCTAGTAATTTTCTGTTGCACTTGGTTGTTTGGTAAAAAGAAGTGAATATGAGGCTTTGGTCTTTAAAATCATACTTAACACATTAAAACTCCTTCCAAAAAAAAGTTATAAATTAGGTCCCTAAAATTTAATTACTGACAATTGCATAAGATTAGGCAATTATTCAGTGAATAATTGTAGATATTTATGCAATTAGAATAAATGTCTGTAGTTTCTCTTTGAATAATTGCAAAATTTTATGCAATTTTTTTGGTGAATAATTGCAGAAATTATATAAGTTTTTCAAAAAATTATGGAAATTTGCTGCAAATTTTTTGATGAATAATTGCATAAATTTCCGTAAATTTTCATTGAATAATTGCAGAAATTTTCGTGCTTTTTGGATATAAATGCATAAATATTTGTTATTATTCACTAAATAATTGCATAAATTTATAAAATTATTAGTTAGCTCAATTATAGGGACATAATTTACATATTATTTTGACAATAATGTTTTGGCTATGTTGAAATTTAATAGGGACTTTAGGCAAACTATCCCTAAAAAGAATGTAATGTTTATATCCAAATCGCACATATGTTGGAAAATGTTTCTGATATTATATATTGTCCTGAAATCAAATACCATACATATAAGATGTTTCCGTAATGCATCATCAAATAACCACTAACCACTATACAACAAAGCAGAACTATTACCAGATAATATGTTATACAAATATGGAAATTAAGATATGAAATAAAACAATTTGTTACTGATGACGTTCTCCTAAACTTAATCAGTCATGACCAACGAATGCTTGAACCTTGTCTGCTTCCCTTCCATTCTTGCATAAGTTTTTCCAAATGTCTCACTTTGGCCTGCATTTCAAGGGCATATTCAACCCCCTAGCACACATTGGAGGATCAATCCATTCAAATTAATTACAATATTATACTTATTCGGGGTTAATCTTGTGTTCGCTGTATGTACTACGTCGATAGAATATGCGTTCTGCATTAGTTTCAGTTTTGCAAATGACTACACGTTCATCTCTGCACCAACAAATTGGATTTGGGAACACTGGCATGGCAGTATGAACATGATGTAGTCACTCTAGTATGATCCCATTAATGCAAATTCATTTACCCGTTCTCTAGTTTGATACAATTTTGCGTAAACGAGCAGTAATGTTGTTCAAGATTGTAATGCATTCGGTATTCGGTCGAATTGTGCCTTCAGAACATAATCAACCTCGTCGTTGTGACAATCAAGCACCAATACCTCTTTTCATTTCGAAGTCATCACAACACTTAGTGTTTCATTGTTAATTTCCCAGTTATCCATATCTGAATACATCAAAAAATATCAAAACTTATAAGACAAACAATTGTGGACATGCTAAATTAAAAGAAAAAAAAAACCTTTTAGATATGCAATCGAGTAAAAGATTGAAGAAGTTGTAAGTTAGATTGAAGATTGAAAATATGTGTGGTTGATTGGTGAATGACGTTGGGGGGTTGAGATTTTGGGTTTGGTTGGAGAATAGAGGAGAATGCGAGAAGATTGAAACCAACTGTGTTTGCAGTGCCCTGTAACTTCCATGCGCATTTCGCGAATGCACATTCCAATCCAACCCTAATCTCAAATCCCCCAACTTCATCCCCTAATCAACCACACATATTTTTTATCTATAATCTAAAAGAAATTTTACAATGCTAAATAAAACTTATATTCAGAATGATCATAGTGATAATTATACACTTGCCTACAACCATATTGAAGAAAATGATCTAAATTAATTAGGACTGCTACATTAGGTCGATCAATTGCCAAGTAAAGTAAGTTCACTCCCGTAACTAAAATAAATGGAATTAGAAAACAATAATACGCGATAGTAATATGAAATTGTAAAAAATATATCGACAATGGCATGCCTGCAAAAAAGACATGCAGCAAACTATATATATAATTAGACTTTTGTAATGCAACGACCGATAATTCACTATACAAATTAGAAAATGCCGCACTACCCCAAGCATAGAAATGAAATTGTTGAATATCGGTTAAAAAAGGCAAATACTTCAAATTGCATCGATCTTTCGAATGATCTACAAAAAGCTAAGAGTTCAAAATGTACAAAATTGCAACATATGCTCGTTTATCTCAACATCTGTTGCTTCTACAGGAGTGGGATTTTGAAAAACTTTCTAAACCACCTCATTCTGACTTTAGTCCTTGATTCAAATTATGTTGCTCATGGCATAATTCACTGTAATTGGTTTCAAAATCATTAAAAATAACCGGACGACCACTAGATCCAATACCAGTTAGATTCTCAACATCGAATAAATTAATTATCATTTTCCATACTCTTTAAATTAAAAAGTATTTGTTTCCGGCCTCCATCTATTGCACAACGCAGTGATTAGATGGTGGTCCAATCCAAGATACTCAAGTTGCAATCTTTTTCAAATACATATCGTTTTGAGATACTTTCTAATCGGGAGTCTTTATATGATGTATGCGTTTTAACTTGCTTGAATGATCAATGACTTTAACTTTTGAGACTCCTTATTCAATAAAATGCAATGATATAATACAAAAGTACTTAAATTTGATTGTCAATATTATATAATAATGAACTTGAATTAGTGCAATAATATACCTCCATTAGTGCTTAATTGTTGCTTCGGTGTTGCCCTTACTTACAGAGAACGCTTGGATCAACCGATCCGGACTCTAATTCTACTACTGAAATAATTTTCATATAATGTTATACAGAATATCAATCATTGCAAACCCAAGTTTCAATAAAACCGAACCCGATATCTATATTTGAATCTAACTTGTAACATCAACAAGTTACATAAGTAGAATACATTTATAAGAAGTCTAAAAGTCATAAAAATTATAATTGCAAAACTACTTTAGGTATGTGGTTTTTACCTCTTGTTTGAGAAGACGTTGAAGCTTTTTCCATTTTCTAAAAGTTTTGGGATGAAAATAAGTTAATTTGATGTTTGAAATGGGACTGATATTTAGGACTTAGGTTTTGAAATTGAGGGGTTTGAGTTGGAATGAAATAAAAAGTGAAATGGATGAAATAATGAGAGGTCATTTAGCTTTAACCCGCATCATTGTTTGTGCATTTCATAAATGCGCATGAACATTTTGTCCAGACGCATTTTTAGAATGCACATAAAAAACAATTTTTAGAACATATGCATTCCTTAAATGCACACGTAAGCATTTGTTCATGCGCATGTACAAAATGCACATAAATAAAGCCATGAAGACAAAAACATGCCTCCTTTCATAACAAGTTTCGAATCTAACCTAATTTTCAAATAAGTTATTTGCTGGGGTCTATTTCAAAAATTTATCTATATATGAGTGTGTATCTGCGTATGCATTTGTGGGATCATATCCTTTTCCTCCTTGTAACATAAACGACCTACTAGGTGATTGGGTTTCATTCTTCTAATCCAACACACAACCCACCAATCCACCCACCCACACAAAACTGAAGATGCTATTTCTGTAATAAGGTAAACCCCCTCTTTTTTCCAACTTTGTTTCTGATGCATGACAAGTGCATGTGTACAACAGGCTTTTTTCCAACTTTGTTTATGATGAATGACAAGTGCATGTGTACAGATGATTAGGGTGTGACTGAAATGCATACTTGTTTTAATCGGACCTAGATAGAGATACATCCACGAAACTGAATGTAGAAAGAAATATTACACTAGAATTTAACTTATCTACGGTATTTATATATCACAAGAAATTGGTATAGGAACATGTAAACAGGTAAGGTGTACACTACCTAGATCATTCTCTTAAAGAAACTCTACATACCGGATTCTTCATGTTGTAGACATACTCCCTGCTTCCAACAATACGCAGAGGTAGCAGGTAAGTGGGGCCGCTTTTTAATAGTTTCTGAGGGCAATTTCAGCACCCAGATCTCTCTCTCTCTCTCTTTCTTTTTTTATCACTGTCTAGAAGGACTGCTATTCATTTTGTGCTTAAATTAAATATACACGAGTATCGTAAAATTGAAGGTTGATCCCCGTAGTAGCCCACACTAACTTAAATATCAGACTGGAATTCACACTGCTTACGTCCTTCCCATTTGGATCTCGTCCACAATCGGATTATCGGTGATTGCCAACTTTGTATGTGAATACTGTTTCCTGCAACCTCTTTAAAGAGGGAGGAAATAAATTTGTTGGTTCTAACTCCATGAACGTAGATTGATTTGATCGAACCATGGTAAATTGGTTTCATATCTCCTGTTTATTATTTATTGCTGATTGAATTGAGACTGTTTGGTGATTGCTGGTCGCTGTTGATTATTGTTGCTTATTAACTGGCAAATCCGGATCACAGAATTCCATCGTTTATTATAATTAGAAACCTCATATATGTTAACCTCAAATATGTTAGTTTCATGTCACCATTTATTAGAAACAAAAACAGCATATCGCCATTTATGGACAATCTGCATAATCACTTCACTATGTACAGGTTAATACTTTGCTACCTATGTTATTAATTAATGTGATTGAGCAGACATAAGATACGGTCTTGAAAATATACTAGTGTGGTAGAACTGCTTAGCTAGCAATCATTTAGAAGGAAAGATTGCGTGAAAACATGTGGATTCATAAGAATACCTTTCTTTTGCAGTACAGGCGGACTGGACTGTGATGAAACTGTAAATTCAGAATCTTATCATGATGTCACAGAGCTAAGCTTTTGGGATAGGCTTGTAAATGCCTCTATTTTAGATGTCGAATCTAGTGACTTCCCTTGGGAATCTCTTTTGACTCTGCTTCATACTAAACATAGTACTAGTGCTGAAAATTCGGAGGATGAGCTTAACAAAGCTCTAGAGGTTTGTTCTGATTATTTTTATGGCTTTTAAGAGTTTTATATGCATTCCAATAATGACGTTATTTCTAGTTGGGCACACTAAGCAGTTTTCTATTAATCTTTATGGCTAGAAGAATTTATGGAATTGCCACCATTATATTTGATGTTTATCTCATTTCGTACAAAAGATTAAACATTTGGTTTATCTTAACAAACCCTTAATTTCTTGGTTTTCTTTAGACTTAAATTTTATTCTGCGTTTCTTGATTCACATGTTGCTGAGGTTACAATGAAAGAAATTTACTGTATGACCCCGTCGTATTGCTCAAAATTAGTAGATTATATTATGCTCCGCTTTTACTACGATATTTGAGTCTCTCTTTCTAGAAATCTGGTTAATTGTTTGAAAAAGGGAAGGAAAATTTTGGTTTAATACAGGTGACGGTAAACTCTGGAGGTGTTGTTTTCTATGCACTATTTAAGAACAAATCAACAAACGAAGATCTTTCACCTAAAGAATCTGCTGCTGTAATCAAATTTTCATCTACTCGGATGGCTACACAATCAGAACGCTTGGGTTATGAATTTGCTAAATGGCTTGGAGTCCGAACGCCTCTAGTGCGCCTACCTTAATTTTTGTTTGTTTCATTCATCTGATCAAATTGTAATATCATATCTTATCTTATAAATATGTCAGGCTAGAGTAATTCATAATTCTAGCTGCGAGTGGCAACAGATCAAAAGTGCTACAGAGGCAGCACATAGTGTTGCAGTATCTAATGATGATGAAGTGGGCGCACTAAGTTGTTCGGAGCTATTAGAAGCTCTTGAATTGAGTAGGTGTCTTTTTCTCATGAGGTATAATGTTTATATATTTCTGTAGATGATCAGCCAATTCTAATGTATGGATTATCAACTATCACATAAAAAACTTTAACTTTCATATTTTTAAAGTCATGGCAGTTTTCTATAGTGAAATCCCTAGAGTTGAATTTTATTTCATGTACAAAATTTATCATTTCTGAATTCTGATCATCCTCCCCGTTAGTTGTTCAACTGCATCATTTCTGTTACTAAGTGGATATTTTGTACATGGATTGATCGACAGTAAATCAATCATCATTTATCAGTTATTATTCAACTTTTTTTTAGTTATGTTCATGGATTGCCATTGCTCGAATGCCCTGATGCGTTTGATACCCAAAAAGCTGCAGAAACTACTGCTTCATCTCTTGGTCGAGTCCTGATGTTAGACCTTATACTAAGAAACGAGGATAGGCTCCCCTGTCGTCAACTAAGCTGGAGGGGAAATAATGCGAACTTATTATTTGCTGATATGACCTCATCCTACATTGATGCAATGGAAGAAGCATATGATTCAGCAATCAGAGGTTACAAACCAAGGATAACTAAAAGTATTCAAAAAGAAAGAAGAGCGATATCCATAAATGGTAGATTAGGTTCAGATGACACTAGCAGACAAGACTCGGATAATGTAAACAATAGCAAACAATCAAAACCTGACAAAAATGAAATGAAACACAGAGATTTTCATGTTGTGGCTATTGATTCTGGCGTGCCTCGTCGACCACCAGCAGGCAAAAGAGCTCAAGATCAAGAAAATTATCCCAAAGTAGTTGAGCTCTTGTTGAACAATACGGAGTATTGCTCAAATTTACTATATGAAGTATCAGGTGGTAAAATAGGTTTTCAGAAAATCGAAGACTGCAGCTCACCATCTGAGTCTTTACGGTCGGATTCTTCTTCTTTATCGGATATTGACATGCACTCGGTTGTTAATGAGTTTAGAGGTGGGTTTCGTGGTGCTCTTCGGGATCTACAAGGTTTTCATATTTTTCTGTTAACACTTCATCAGAAGTTAGATGCATTGTTGCGTCTCTTTCTTTCGATTCTTAACAAAAGCAGTGGATGCAACGAAAAAGATGATTTTGGGTATTCGGATTCTCCGTCAAATTCTTCTCTGGCCAGCGAGTTCAATGCAGAAATTGGGGATGCTGAGATGCAAAAAATATGTAAGAGATTATCCCGTGCAATTTCAAAGGATAGTGCTGATTTAAATTCTCCAATGTCAAAAGAAAATTCAAATGGGAGAAATTATAAAGGAAGCGGAGATTCAAGAACTTTGCGCATGACATTAAGGCTTCGAGATTTCAACAAAATATCCAAGGTAATATTTGGTAAAGTAACATCATTATCTATGTTTCCAAGAGTTGCAGAATTTCTGGCATGTCAAATATCACTTGCTCCATCAGGTGTGTGCTAACAAGATTTCTGCTACGTAGGGTGAGGGTTTGCTATACAACACTGTCGCTCCAACTCATTCTACACCTCTACGGTGTTCGATGCTATATTCCAAATCAAATGAAACTTTGGGGATATTCAATCTACGCTATGAGCATCGTGTCTACAAAGAATGAGATCATTTCAAAACACCTAATATGTTCAAAATGTTAATTTGAATATAAACCGCAAATACGCTTGGTTTAACTACTTATTTGAAACATGTTTTTGAATACGTTAAAGTTATTCAAAGCAAGTCAAATTTTGTAGAGATGATCTTTAGTTATGAAAATTTGTACCTATAAATTTTTGTTCGATTTCGAACTACGTATGTCGAGAAATAAGAGGGGTGTAGATGAGGTGTATGGGACACACACACACTATACACTTATCGTTCTTTTAAAATTAATCACGCAATATTATATACTTAAAAATATTTATTATAACCATTGATTCAAAAATATTAATTTCTAGTGGGTAAGTGATATCAAGACAAAATAATTCTTTGTAGAAATGATGCGGATAACGTTGTTAAGGAAAAATTAACTACAATATTGTAAAGACCCACTACTCATGGTACCTAAAATCAATGTTCGAATACGACGTGACTCAAATAAAATAACCAGAAGACATTCTGGTTAAATTTAAGCGTGAGTATTCAACATATACCATGCAATACTGCTCATAGCGGGATGATAACATATAATATACAAAATATACATGCACTAAAACACGAGAGATATCATACATGAGACAGTGTGTTGAAATAAAATTGAAATAATCAGAGTATAACGTCTCCATACATAAGTAGAATCAAATAATACTAACGCAGTACAATCTCATATGCAATTATAATGTCCATCGTGCATGAAATTAATAAGCCAATAGCTAAAAAAAATACGATTTCCTTGCTCCAAAAGATCCAGCCATTTTACTAGCTTGTCCTTATACACCCGACTCTTGGCCTACTCGTGAGAGCATTCGAGAACTGATCAAAAACAAGAAATAATAGAGACAAACACCGGTCAGACAAAAGCTTGTGCGAGGGAAACCATATCAAAATAGCGCAAATATAAACATTGTATGCGTATGTGTATGTACATGGTAATGATTGACTACACCTCAAATCCCCTATGAGTTCCACCATACATTCACATTTAATTAGTATTTCTTTCTTATACCCTTTCATCTTAATATTTCAAGGAAATGTGGATATCAGGTAGGAATATAATGGAATGATCGGCTATACCTTATTTTGACTACGTCTCTATTCCTACGTGATATCCACAATTCGTTTTGATTTAAGTAATTATGGTTTCTTTCTTCTGTCACTTATATGATTATTTAAATTAGAAATTGTGGTTAAAATCAAGAGAATTTAAATAATTATAGTTTCTTTCTTCTGTCCCTTGTATATAACATGTGAGCAAGATGTTTAGGTGATGATATCATACCTCCCCTGCATCGGCGAGCCAGCACAACATATAATCGTGCTATCATCACTGAATAATACATAATATGAGAACTACTCTCCAGTACATGTAGTATGCGACAGTTTTAGGTCTGTCAATGGGTGCTTTCAGGTGCAGATAGTGCCATATCTGCATTCAAAATCATTTTCGAATATCGAAAGCACGCATCCGGAGATGGACATTAGATGATTATACGATCCGCTAACGGTCGACAAAATAAATAGAAGATTTTGATTTCACACTAAGTTTTTGCAATCTAATTAATTATTAAAATGCTAAAAATAAACAAATATATTGATAATAAATATTTGCAAGCAATTAACTTGCGTTTAGCGTGTAGAATATAAACTTCCAACTTGGTAAAAAAAAAATTTGTTTTATTGTATTAAAATGCACATAATTTAAACTGTGATCTTGAAAAAATAAAAAATAGATGCGAAAATTTTGAATGCGGATGTTTCCATATCCGCCTATGCATCCCTTTTTTTGCATACTAAATATTTATCTGCTTTTAGATAGGCGAATTCTGTTTAGGCACAAGAATTTGCTGAGTAGCCTTCCTTTTTATAAAAAATGCCAAGGACAAAGCTGTTCCTTTCATGTTATTTGTTTTTTTTCCAATTTTCAGTCTACCACGTGAAGCCACTACGTGGTGCTTTTACGATACCACGCAAGGGCACTACGCGGTATTTTGAGGGCACCACATAGTGGCTCTATGTGGTGCCTTTAGTGCACCATGCATTGCCCTTACGTAGTGCTCTAAAAGCACCACACAGTGGTTCTACAAGTAGGAGTATTATCTTTTTTTTTTTACTTAAAAGAGGTGTGTTGTTGGGGGGGGGGGGGGGAGGGGGAGGTGGCTACTCAGTAAATATAGAGGGTTCGTTTGCCTTGGTCCAATCATTGATACATAAAAGTAAATCATACTCATATAACAATGCAATACACTTGCATATTGTATGGTGTATGCATCAATAAGCGCAAACATTTTAGTACATATTTCCATTGTATTTACATGGGTTGTGAATAAATACAAAAGTGTTAACATTGTGTGAAGACCCTCGTAGATCCGGGATCTGGCAACTTGTTTAGATGAGCATCTCCACCTCTCCTCGACCATCGTGCAACCGTCGTGGTATTCCCCTGGTAATACCCACGGAAACACTAGGGATCACAAAGTTGAACATTGTAATAAGTTTCTTAAACAGTTCGAAGATTGGCATGCTCAAAGTTGAGCATAAACTTATCAAACCAATTAGGCATTGAAATAAACAAGACTCCTATATACTACTTATCTTGTTACATGAGTCTAGCAAGCATCTTATCCCGTATCTATTGTCTCAATCGCCTGCTCGATCATCGTCTTTGATCATGCAAATCTCCATCTTGGAATTCAAATTATTCATCTCAAAAGCTGAACCACAAGCTTTTCATCGTCTTGAATCCATGTCGACTGATTTCAGACCTCGTTAGGCTGATCATATCTCCTCGGACTAAGTCGGATCATGTTTGGTGCATCTCTGGCCAAGATGGGCAAAAACCCAACTTCCCATCTTTATGTTGACACACAAAGGCACCGTGTGTCGACATAAGTTTATTTATATCAGCACAATTGGGCATGTGCTCAAACATAGAGATGTCTAGCTCATGCATCGAGACATCTGTTCGTTTGTGTTGATACATCTTGTCAAAAATAGGATTTAAACTCCGCTTGCTCTCTTCAACCCCAAATTCCTATGCCTTTCATCTTGAGGTTCCTCCATCTTTCTAACATCGTTTTAGTACTATTTTCTTCTAGTTTGGACTGTGTACTTTTTTTTAATGACAATTACTTAAACATATATAAAACCAAAAACACATCAATTCACCTTTCAAAAACGGTCATTTAGCTTTCGATGATCTATGCGTAGTCGAACACATTCAATACACGTATAACAATGTTTTTCCTTCATATCTACCGAACTCCAATGTGTTATTCACGAACTACATTTGTCCTTGATATTTTCCAATTTCCAACTCCAAACATATTGATATTTTCACTTAGTCATCGTCTAAAGGGGTGTGTCCTACACAATGGAAAAGGTTTCAAGCTAAAATAAATTTAGCGTTTTGGTCGTTTACAAAAGTTAATATTTACTGAAAAAAGCTATTTATTTAAATTACCAATGGTCAAATATATGGGTTATATTACACTCACATGAGCCCTATTCTCAACGGAAGCCTACTTAGGATTGCCTATAAGTAAAATAAAATGAAAATGTCAAGCAATCGAACAATTCAATAATCCACAATCAAATACAGACAATAATTGAAATGGATAAATAAAAGTTAGTCACAAAGATTTATAATGGTTTCACTATAGACATAATATCGTACATCCACTTTGGAGTAGCTAAATTTTATTGTTAATTTCAATGAAAATTGTAAAATATTGATAAATTTTAATGGACACTGTTACAATTGAAGAAGGAAAACTAAATTTCTCATTACTGCAACTAAAACCGTAAGTGATGTGTATATCTGTGGACTATCATTCATTCCATAGCTTTAAAAATTGAAGCGTTTTCCCTGTTATGATCATGACAAAATTTTCTTTTACCACATTTTAATACTCCTTTGTGATGTAGTATGTTTCCAATTACAAACGTACTCTGAACTCCATCTTTGACTGGTATTCGTCAAATCCGGCATGATACAAACATGGATACTACCTCAATGAACTCTAGCAAAGTCGCCGCCTACTGCACTTTGCTAACGAGCTTCCGCAAAACTGTCGTTTGCCAATGAAATGTTGAAAAATACACAATCCAAAGGTAGAAACAACACTCACACACGCTAGAAGAATACTATGTCTTTTATAAGCTCCGACCAAACCTCTCTCTTCCCCCATTCCCCATTGTCTCACCATGTGTGTGTGTGTGCTACAGAGCTCATTTTGTGCATTGCAAGCACAGATTTTGCATCCTGCAGTTCATATGAGTCGCTCCCAGCGCCCCCCCCCCCCCCCTTCCTTTTTTTCCCTTTCTTTTCTTCTGTCTTCTCTCTTTCCCCCTCTTTCTTCCATTGTGGCATCAACAGTGTTTTCCTTCTTCTTCTTTTTTTTTTTTTTTTTCTTTTTTTCTTTTGCTAAATACACTGCATATAAGCAGATCATTCATCATCATGTAAGGCTTGATCTTCAATTATAGTGAAATGGAAACAAATGTGTGTTTATGCATCGCAGTTAGATTCTGAATTGAGCAAAGAGCTGGAGCAGTGGAATGAGCTACTAAAGACAGACATAGTAAAACTTTGTCAAGAAAACAACTTCAATACGGGTTTCTTCGAGGGGAGCGATAACAACATCGTTGTTGATGCTTATGAGTTTAAGGTACTAACTAGCGTCTTTGTAGAATTTACTGCATTTTAAAATGAAAACAATGGGGTTTGTATATGTGGCTTCATCGAACCTTGACTTTATCTTCTATCGAAACCATAATAGTAAACAGAGCCGGCTATATTTGTTTTTGTTAAAATGATGTATGTAAAACTAGCAGCATTCTTTGTAGGTTCGGCTTGAACATATTCTTGAAAGAATAGGATTGATATCAGATGCTGCAAGTACAGAGCGACCTTCACCAATTACGGAATTCCTTTTCATTGGTGGAGCTCTTGCTGCAAGGTCAAAGTACACTCTTCGACATTTGGGCATTACACATGTATTATGTTTGTGCTCTAATGAAATTGGTCAATCTGATTCTCAGTATCCTGACCTCTTCGAATACAGAAATTTCTCGGTAAGCAAGTTGCTTTGTGTTCGTGTGTGTGTAGGCATGCACCATGCCGCATTGTGAACTCAAGGTATTTTTACATGATGCACGCAGATAGATGACAATGAAGATGAAGATATCAGCCATCTATTCGACGAAGCTTGTGATTTCATTGACTATGTTGAGTATTTAGGTGGAAAAGTACTGGTACACTGCTTTGAAGGGAAGAGTCGAAGTGCAACAGTAGTTCTTGCATACCTGATATTGAGAAAAAGGCTGACACTTTTAGAGGCATGGAACATGCTAAAGAAAGTACACCGTAGAGCACACCCAAACGAAGGATTTGCCAAAATTTTGACAGACCTGGACAAGAAAATGCATGGTAAGGTATCAATGGAGTGGCAGCAAAGGAAACCAGTAATGCAGGTATGTCCTATATGCGGTAAACATGCAGGACTAAGCAGTAGCTCCCTTAAGCTTCACTTGCAAAAATCACACAGGAAAATATCTTCAGGAAGTGTGGATAGTGCTATGAAGTTGGAGATTCAGAAGGCAATTGAGGCTCTTAAAATTAGCCGTGGTGGTAGTGTTAGTCCTACCCAGAAACAGTCCCCGTCGTTTATGGATGGGTATTCTCGTTAGTTCTTTTATCAATTCTATATTCTATTTATTGTTAGGTAGATTTTGCGGGATGTTTATGTATTTCTTCCAGCATCTTACTTGAGTAAGTGGGAGATTTTAACCCAACAATTTTACGTTTGGTGGCGAAGGATATCTGTATCCATTTTATGGATAACATATAATTTTTCATATTCAATTTTTCGGGTACTCATTGAGAGCTCCGTAGGAAACACTTAAGAGTGATACTAGAAGAATGGGCTAATAAAGGATTTCACATGATCTTACTCCAAAGGTTTTTTTCAGGCTGATGAGCTGGAATATAGTTGAGTGTAGTTACCTTGAATGAATGTGCTAGCTCTAGAATCAGTGGTATACCAGTTTGCATCATCTCACGGAATATAAATGCTTGACATGGAATTATACCAGGTAAGACCCTAGGATTTTCTCAGTAGCTACAGTTGCTGATATGGAGGAGTATTGGATTGAAGTCTGAGGAGTATTGGATTGCAGACTGGCATGTTTGCATCATCCCAAATAGTTTGGAGAAGGTTCTGGGTCAAGAAAACCACGCCGTGCATGTTTAACAGGTACGAGGTGGAAGCATAGGACATATGACAAGAGCTCATCAAACATATATCAAATTGTAAATTTTAGAGGTATTTAGTTTCAAAGACACTTAAAAAAAAATAAAAAAATCTAAGAGCAATTAAGTTCAACAATTAAATTAAGGATAAAGACAATTATATTCTCTTAACCTGACGTTCAATTTAATTTGTCATCATTACTAATTTTATTAAAATATAAAATTTCGTATTTGAAGTTGAAAGGAAAAAGATGATTTAAAATTATGTTAGTCGATAAATGCTATTATAAATATATAGAAATAAACAACTTAGAAAGTTAAATGAATATAACTTTATAACATAATAATATATCATTATATTATATCATCTAAACACAGAGCTAACTCAATTGAAAGCTAATCTCATTTAGCATCCGGAAAATGCTGTACGTAAAAAGCCAACCTATATATATTTAGCTTTCTATCTTGAATTTTTAATTTTTGTTTTTTCATATTTAGAAAACAAAAAAATAAAACATTTTCTATTTTTTTTATTTTATATTCGTAGGAAATATTTTTGTGATTAACTTTTATTATTTGTAAAACGTCAATATATGTCCTTAATTTAAAATATTTGGACTTTTTTCCAGTTAAAACATAATAGTTCTTATTGATATAGATAATAAAAGTTGTTTGTCTTTAGATCTAATTTTTTTCTAATTTTTTTAAATATTAGAGTATTAAACCATTACAGTTTTGACGTAAATTTAGACTTGATTTAATTTAAGTGAAAGAAGAAGGTATGAATCTTAATCATTTTAATATGAAGTTACAATTAAGTTTTGTATTTAATTTGAAATAAAACAATGCTGAAATATGATTAATATAACATGAAATTGTATAAATGCAATTTGATACATAAAAAGAGATTTAAGTTTAATTCAATTGACGATGTATAAACAAAATTAGTTACTTTTAATTATATTGATTATACTATAAATTTGTAACTCTTTAATATTGATTTTATTTCATAAATAAGGGTATTTTTGTCTAGTATTTCATTAAATATTTTATGATGTATGTTGTGTCGACCGCCCACAACCCCGCACTATACAAGAGGAATAATGCGTCGAAAGGTGTGCCAGGCGGCTATGGACGATCATCAAGGCCTGGTAGATAAACGAAACATGTCGCAAAGTCACCGCGCAAGGATAAAATATAATAGAACATATACAACAGGTAGTAATAGTGAAACAGAAACACAAGACTTTCATACAACCAGAAAGTAATATCCACAAACTTGGAAATAGTGTTTATATAAAGTTGCCTCACTACATTACTCAAAAAAGCAAACAGCGGAAATCCAATAATTAGATAGTAGTAAAACTGGTACGTGAGCCTCCTGCACGCCATCGATCAATATAGTCGTCCTCACTAAAGCATTACCTGTTACTTAGTCTGCCCATCCACAACCGGATGAACATCCCAAGGTAATAAGACGAAACATAAAACATTGAGTCAGACAACAGTCTTAGTGAGCGATAAAACAACTAACAAACTTCAATAATAAAGTGTATGAGAAAGGATAGATAAACATACTAATCTACCCACGACACCAGAGAAGAACTCAACCTTATCTTCCCCACATCGGACAGTGATAGCCTTTACAATCTATTCAACCAAAGGAATAACAATTCATACATGGGAACCAGAACAAGCATTGATAACATTCATAACATCCTGATTACATAGGTCTCACGTAGACAACCCTAATCGAGTTTAACATTCCCCAAGTACTTCCCCAGAGGCCTAAACCAATATCAGTTAAGCACTCAAAGAACATCTCCCTCGACTTTGGATAATCCGTATGAGATAGTATAAACAGAATAACCAATCATCCATGACCGACTCTGGCTATCACCGCCAATCCTGCTTTGAAATCATCGTTAATCGTATGACGGCCAACCTTGCCATATGTCAAGGGCTATGGTAACCCCAGTTCTAGCATAAACTTCATATGTCCAACCTTGACAACTAGGCCTTTCAACGATACCCAAGGTACTCAATCTACAATCGGTCTTTTGGGTGCCCCCATCGTACCCCTGCTTTGAGCCTGCTAGAATTTACGACAACGATAATCTCTCGGCCTTCAATATCTCTAGTCGTCCAACCTTGACGACTATTTACTGCTCAAACGACCTTCTCGAGCAACCATTATCCACCAACTCACGACCTTTGAGTTGTCTGCTTATTCGTTGCTTTTCACCGATCAACGAACATATCACACCACTTCGAACATCCCCTTCTGGATTCTCGTCGAAGCCACCACCATCGTTGAACCAACCAACATCTCTATAAGGTTCAAAGCAATCCATATCATTATTTCAACACTTCCTAATTTCCCAATTGAACTCACTTTGAAGTCACATCATCACCGGAAGTGTCCGACCAGAAATGGTAAAAATGGCTGACCAGAATAGCCAGACCCCCTTTGGTTCGACCCGACCCCCTTTAGGCCCGACCCGACCCGACCCCCTTTTGTCCGACCCGACCCACCTTAGTCTGATCCAGAATGGTCCAGTCCACTTTAGCCTGATCCAAAATGGTCTGATTCACTTTAACCCAATCCAGATTGGTCCGACCCGACCCCCTTTAGTCTGACCCGACCCCCTTTAGTCCGACCCGAGCCAACTTTGACTTGTCCTCCATGACAGAATTTGAGCCCGACCCGAGCCAACTTTGACTTGTCCTCCACGACAAAATTTGAGCCCGACCCGACTCCCTTTAGTCTGACCCGAGCCACTTTCTGTGCATCTTCAATTGTACTCCGATTTCGATCAAAACTTCGCCAAATGACGAATCCGACGAAACCAACTCAACCAAAATCATAAAACACAATCATAAACATATCATAACATTACTAACCATATGAATATGACGATTACCAAAAAAATGATATAAATCTCACCAAAAACCATTAAAATGAACCTATGATCAAAATGAGAGTTCTAACTAACATAAACACGTAAAATGACATGAAATTATCGAGTAAAACTTGCTAGATAAGATCATAGGGTGATGCATATGAAAATGGACATGTAATGGTATACATTTACAATAAAATATTCCAATTTGATGAGAAACATACACAAAAACTCATATACTTCATTGCATTCATGTGAGAGATGTAAATCACTCACCAATTATCCAAAACAAAGCAAAATGATGAAATAGAATTCCGGACAGGTAAGGGATAGCTCCTAGCCCTTCGATTTGATGAATCCTTACTTGAAATGATGTAGATCTAGTCTTCAATGGTGTAGATCTATGATTTCCGTCCTTAGATTTGGATTTTTAATGGTGGAAATATGTTAGAGGAAGAAGGAGATCAATGCCTCCAAATGAGAGAATGGGAAAGTAATCTTTTTTCCTCCACTCTCACCCCCTATTTATAGTATTCCACCAAGGCTCCAAAACCAGAATAGCCAACTGAAAAACCTTAAAATAGCGATTTCTCTCAAACCGCTGAGGCAAATCTTTAATGTAACCACTATATAGGAAGGTAATCATCAATTCCTTTCTAATGGCACAGGTCTCACTCTCTGATTCGACCTGAGTCAAAAATTCTGCCCTGTACAAGGCTGATAGGGGCAAAATGGTCACAAATAAAATTGGTAAAAATTATGGACATGTTTCACATCCCCATAAGCAACATATTAAAAGATGAGAATGATCTAACCCTCAGAGAATGAAATAAAAATATTTTACGATCTTTCGATACGTAAAATGCGGGCTGTTACATTCTTCTCCCCTTAAGAATTTCGTACCCGAAATTCCAAACACACAAGTAATCACAACGATTCTGCATGCCTATCATTCATGAGAAGCCAATTCTATCATCCAGACTAGTAACCATCAAGCCATGCATCCATAGCCTTATCCCAGTACGCGGAATTCTATCAAATAACAGCAGGATACAATGACATTGGGTACGACTAGTCTCCCATTCTTTCTAAGCCATCGTTCTCGATCAAGCCCATACTTGTTCATCTCCTCATCGATACCCATCTCTAACTTGGAGATGATTCCTAATAGGTTAGGATTGTCCCTCTGACTAGAGCCGATCCGCTCAATCAAAGTGGGTCTGATCGTCAAACTTGCTAACATTTCTGGATCCAATTCGCACTTTGGTCTGAAATCAAACCCCGCGATATACTCCAGTTGCTTCCATTTAAGGAACATAGCCCCTAAGCTGCCATGTCTTCTACTCAATGCATCAGCCACCGCATTGCCCTTTCCCGATGTATATGCGATGTCGAAATCATAGGAAGCCAAGAATTCTAACCACCTTTGTTGCCGGAGATTTAGATCCTTCTGGGAGAAGAGATACTTCAACGACTTATGATCTGTAAACAGCTCAAATATTTCTCCCAAGAGATATTGTCTCCACATCTTTAACGCGAACACGATCGCTGCCAATTCCAAGTCATGGGTAGGGTATCTCTTCTCGTGCGGTTTCAATTGCCGACTTGCATAAGCTACAACCCTACCGCCTTGCATCAATACAGCACCCAGTCCGGTACCACAGGCATCCGTGTATACCGTCGTCTCTTCATCCCCCTTAGGAATGACTAACACTGGTGCGCTTGTCAACTTATCTTTTAGACTCTTGAATGCATTCTCGCACCTTTCATCCCAGACAAAAGCTTGATTCTTCTTGGTCAACTGGGTCAATGGTGCTGCTATCTTGGAGAAACCTTGGATAAACTTACGATAATATCCAGCTAATCCCAAGAAACTTCTTACATCTGTTGCATTCTTGGGCGTAGGCCAATCCTGTACCGTAGCCACCTTCGCCGGGTCCACGGCAATACCATTCTCTGATACAACATGGCCCAAGAACCTCACTTCCCTCTTCCAGAAGTGACACTTAGAAAACTTTGCTTTCAATTGGTGTTTTCTCAACACCTCCATCACTACTCTTAAATGTTCCTTGTGTTCTTCTTATGTCCTTGAATAGACCAAAATATCATCAACGAACACAAGGACAAACTTATTCAACTGATCTCTGAATACCCTATTCATAAGATCCACAAAATATGCTGGGGCATTGGTCAGCCGGAATGGCATGACCAACCACTCATAAAATCCAGACGGCGTTCGAAATGCCGTTTTAGCTATACTCTCAGCTTCCACTCTAAGCTGATGAAAACCTGTCGCGAGATCCAACTGAGAAAATACTCTCGCGCCACTCAACTGATCGAACAAATCATCTATCCGCGGTAGAGGATACTTGTTCTTCCTCGTCACTTTATTCAACTCGCGGTAGTCTACACACAAACGAAGGGAACCATCCGCCTTGGTAGCAAACACAACTGGTGCTCCCCATTCAGAAACACTCCTTCTGATAAATCACTTCTTCAAAAGATCGCTGACTTGCACCTCGAGCTCTCGCTGCTCTCTTGGTGCCATACGACGAAGTGGCATCACTATAGGTCTGGCATCTTTTACCAAATCAATACGGAACTCAATCTCTCGGTGTGGTGGAAGTCCGGTCACTTCTTCGAAAACATCCGGATACTGGCCAACCACGGGCAAACCTGACAACTCACTATGCGGAATGTCGAGGGAGTTTAGAAAACTAGCCAATACCCCCTCACTAGGTAGACCACCAAACACTATCCTCCGCCCATCATCCGCTCTAGCTGTCACCAAAAAGCCCTCACAGTCCACCGCCACCCCGTACCTTCGGAGCCAATCTACTCCCAAAATAATGCCAAACCCAGTAAAACCCAAAACAAAGCAATCACAAACAAATATGCATCCATGACTCGATAAGACCACATTACGACAAATCATGCTAAGGCTAGTCGAACCACCAATCGGGTTCGTCACTACTAAAGGTCTATCGACAATCTCGGGCTCCAATCCTAACCTATCTACCAGGTCACTAGATATGAAAGAACTGGAAGCTCCGGTATCAAACAAAACTCTAACGGGAACATCATAAACAGAAAGCATACCTTGAATGACGACATTCTTTCCCTTCTCCGCCGCTGTTGGGGCATTCGACGAAGAAGGAATAGCATTAAGGGCATAGGCTTTCACTATTTGCTTTTCTTTAGGGGGTTGCGGACACTTGTCCTTGTGATGTCCCATTTGGCCACAGTTGAAGCACTTCCTATCCGCTGGCTTGGCCCGACAATTACTAGCATAATGGCCCTTCTTACCACAGCTGAAGCACTCAACATCTTGCTTATTCTTTTTCTTCTGGCCATCCTTAGTCTGATTCTGCTTTCTCTTATTCTGGGAACCACCCTTGCCTCCACCACTTGCTTGTGGCTTTGGCTCATCTGCGGATGCAACCTCAGTCTTCGGCTTAGGGTAGAGACTCTCTGATCTTAATGCTTTCCCCACAATCGACTCAAACGTCTCATCGATGTGGTTAATAAGCCTTTCCCCTAAGTACTGATCTAAACCAGTTATGAATTTCTCATTCTTCTTCTCGGCAGTATCAATAAGAGATAACCCATACTTTGACAAAGTGTCGAATTCAGCAATGTACTCCGAGACAGCTCTGCCATTCTGCTTGAGCTCCAAGAATTTCTTAAACAGCACTGACTTCTGAGCAGCTGGAATGAACTTCTCGTTAAAGCGAGCTTTAAACTGCTCCCAAGTAATCTGATCTTCGGGAGTAGCTGCCTTTACAGCGTTCCACCAATTCATTGTCCGCCCTTGCAGCTGACGGGACACTAGCTTTCTCTTCATCGCATCCTCGATACCCAAATCCTCGAAGATACGTTCGCAACTATCCAACCAATCCTGAACATCCGTGGCCGACTCCGTTCCGTGGAACGGCTTCCCACCAAGGCTAGTATAATCCTTATTCAGCTTGGCGAAGTCGACTCTTGGCGCCTGCACTATTGGACCACCACCATTTCCACCATTGGGAGCTGCCCTCTGTACATCTCTAAGCATCTCTCTCATGAGGTCAGTAAACATCGTCCTCATGTCAGCAACATTCCCATTATTGGCTCCCCTACCAGCACCTCTAGTATATCGGCTCATCGTCAATCTGAAAAAGGAAACGATTAACGACTCCATAGTGGTGCTAGTGCAGTACGACTTCATCCTTATACTAGTAATAGTATATATATATAGCTTTTAAAAACCAAAGTAATCACAAATACGCTCTCTCGTATACGTATATTATCTCTCCCTGATAACTTCCCTAGGTTAACTACGCAACCTAGAGCTCTGATACCAAGTGTGACGGCCCGCCCCGCACCAGCCTGCATTTCCTCCGAAAGTGCGCTGTACACATGCCCGACTAGCACGGGACGGTCGTCAGAAGAAAGGAAAGAAGGGAATTAACTAAACGAGGAACCTGTAGAATGTCTCACAGCGCATGGAATAAAATATAATAATAACATACTTGACATAAAACATGTGAGACAGTGCATAAGCTGATAACTAATAATCAACATCAACATCAGAGCAGCGGAAATCCAAATACAGCTTATTACAACTTTCCAAATTTATTGTCTCTAACAAAAGAAAGCTAAAGTAGAAGATGCACCACCAATGCCCAAGCAGTGATCTTCAACAACACAGGGAGAATACTATATATATATATTACATGGAAGTCTCCTGCTCGTCTCCGGATCATCTACCCGTGGATCACCAGCTAACCTGTCTCTAGTCTGCTCGTGTGAGCACCCAGAGTAATAAGAGGAGACATAAAACTCTGGGTCAGACATAAAGCCTGGTATGAGCGATAAGCATCTAAACAGAATAATAACAGGTATACTAAACCATCCCTGAACCTGGACCTGCAACCAAAGAGTTAGTACCACATACCGTACAATACTCTAAGGTGCCATAATAAATTGTGTAAAGAATACGGGGGTGGGGTGTGCATGTCAATATGATAGCAAATAAATCATCCATAGCAATCATCCTCACATCTCTCACTCAGTGCGTAAAGCATACGGTATCTACCACTTTGGAACACTAGACAAATTGAGGTAACGACGAATCCCGACTTGTAGAAACCCTGCTGTGACCAAGCTAAACACATGGAGTCATGACCAAACATTTCAATGACCCACTTCATTGGTCGTAGCCCTTGGTTCTACCGATGCCATAATGGCCCTGAATCCGCCTTCATACCTCCTACCATAGTGGTCCAAAGCTATAAACACCGATAACCCCTTGGCACGCGTCCCGCAGCAATGCCCAACCATGAAGCGAACTCGTTGATTCCCATCTAAATCTTGAGCTCTAACTTCTCATTTGGACTTCCTTTGCATCTCGGGTTTTGATCGAATTGGAGTGGGTCTTCAGAAGAGTTGTCGCGCAGTAGCAGCCCTAGAATTCAGTTCGGTTCGGTAGTCATTACCCTCGTCGGTTCGGTTCGGTCCTCCTTCCTTGTCATCTTTCCATTCGGTTCGGGTCGGGTACTCCACTTCGGGTCGGGTCGGTGTCCTCCTCCGGGTCGGGTCTGGTTGCTGTCTTCCTTCCATTTCATGCTCCTTCTCCGATCAACTCCCTCGTTTTCCATCAACTCCGAGCCGATCCGATCCCTTCGCCTTTCTCCAGTCGTAGCCTTTCATTTTTAAGTCGATCCGATCTGGCCCCCATTATTCTTCCGATCCGATCCCCTTGTCCACTCCAACTCTAAGTAAACGGCCTTCCTTTTTGCCAAGTCTCTTATGTGCCAAACTCCAGTTCGGGTCGGGTTTTCTTGCCCAGTTCACATATCTGATCCGAGCCCTCATCCGATCCGAAGCCCTGCACAACTTTCTGCAACTTTTTCCAGCAACTTGTTTACGCCGTTCGACGACGTTTTTGACAAATCTAACTATTCTAATCAATCACAAATCATGTCAAATAGTCATAACAACATAGCAAACTGACCACAAACACCAAAACAATGAATTTACATGTTAAAATGGATCAAATGTGCCCAAAACCCCTTATTTTCCCTTAAGCATGTTTAAGTAAATCTAATCAAAGGGTTAACAAAACTTAATCAAATTAAACCAAATTTCTATTAGAGGCATAAAATATTATTTAAGAATTTTTAAACATTTTTCCAGAATTTATTAGTGTATAAATTCGCTAATCTTCACTAATCACCCTTGATTACTGTAATTAGTGCAAAAACTATGCAAATCACTCACCTTGGCCACAAAATAAAACACCAAATCTGAAATACTCTCTGTTTGGGTCGAATTCCTATGTATAGCAGCAACTCCAACCTTGCTTTGTTGCTATTTGGCCTTGCTTTGATGTAGTTTAGGTTTAATCTTCACTAAAATGTGTTTTGGAGTGGTTTTAGAGGATGGAGGCCATTACTAGGGCCTCAAGAAGGTTTATGGTGGCTCAAAACTGAAATGAAAGTGATTTCCTAACCCTAATCAGTCCTCCTATACCTCTAAACCCGAAATTCCCTTCTGGGCCTAGCTGCTAATCACCCGGTTAAGCCCAATTAAGTTGTTTTTCACCATCTGAAACTTGTTTCAGCCATATCTCCCAAACAGTGAGTCCGTTTGACTAATGTGACCACTCTACGGAATTGTAAACCATCATCCGGAGCCAATGAAAGTGGTTTCAGGTCAAAATTCCTTTCCAATCAAAAGTTATGGCCAAAACAGTACCAACTAGGGGTAAAATGGTCATTTAAAAATCGGGAAAAATCATGAACATGGGAAATGACCACAATAGTCGTCTCCCAAAGTTACATGACCATACGACTTCGTATGTGAAAGAAATAAATATCCTACGATCCTATGATGCGTAGAATACGGGTCGTTACATCCCGCAACTAAAAGTCTAAATTTTTTGGTTGTGTTTTGATAAACGCTGCCATAGTGTTAGCGTAGTTGTGTTTTCCAAATGCTACTGAAGGTCTATACTTAGGTGCATATACATAAAATTCAAGGCAAACAAATACAAGCATCTATTACTACAAGCATGTGTTGCTTAAATGTGTAGACAAAGGCAGATCATCTTGTAGAACATTAAAATATAGGAAAAGGCTGGTATATGATTTCAACCATGATGATTATATATGGTTAAAGTTAGCGTGGGACGGTAACAATTGTAAACTGAGAGGGTATATGAGTATAAATGAATCTAGTACACATATTCCTAAATAAACTAAGGACAAACTCCAAAGATGCTTTGACCAGAATCCATTTCTTCCTAAACCGAAACCATCAAAGATTCGGTGAATTTGGCTACTATGAACATAAGATTGCTGCACATTGCTTTTTTTAAAGAACATTTTGTTTGAAGGAAAACAACTATTTCACCAAGTATATATACATCATGTTACATATACACATGCGCTAGCCTCTAAGACAGAAAGATGATTTGAGCACTTTGAACGCAATACTTGTTAAAATATAACAAAAGAAAATAATTATGAAGATATTGTTTATTATTCAACTTTTTTAAAGGAAATCAATACTGATTAACATCACTCTAGCTCATTTATAAACCAACTAAATTATGACTCTTCGAGAATAAAAAAACAATCTGAATTGCTGCCCAGTGTATCCTTGACCTAGTATCAACACAAATCATTAAGTCATTAACTCCTTGTAATTAATACCCACTAATTACAAAAGTTCAGAATTTGATGAACAACAATGATGGATTAGACACTTATTCACTAGTGCAGTAGGACTAAAATTAGATGATGTCCAATGTCCATACATACACCAACTAAAGAGCATGCTCGACATCACTTTCAATCATATCCTCTTGTTATTCAAATTAATTTCAATATGGATCAACCCTAAATGTACTTAAGATGCATATTAACAAAAATATTAAACACAAAATTTGTGTGCAGTATTGTATTAAGGATGCTTAGACTTAAACTATCATAATACATGGTTTCAGTGAAAATAAGTAAAACTGAGTCATAAGCATGCATAAGGTATTACTATTATCCTTCTTCACGTAAGCCGGAAGCATCAAGATCCTCATGACCTTACTGGTCAAACATGGGCACAAAAGAGGAAATATACAAATGTAATTAGAAAAACTGTATTACTAGTGGCGTCGACAAAGCTTCCATTATATATGTCTTAGAGAGAGAGAGAGAGAGTTACATTTGTGATACACTCGGTTGTGAAAGTTTAGGGATATGTTATAAAATTAACCCATTTAACGATTATTAAGGAGTGCAATTTAAGTACAAACAAGCACACTTGAAAAAGAAAACAAAATGGACGCACCTGGAAATGGAAGATGACCATTAAACAGAGCGAGTATTAATTGAGTGCTCCACTTTGGAGTCGCTGATATCTTGTGCTTTGGCCCATTCTTTGGTTTGTATACAAAAAGTATGTGCGTATGACAAAGGTTACAAGACTAACATGGTATAAATAAACACAACATTAATAACACCAAGATACAAAAAAGCAATAATACATCACAAAATCATTTGTCAACATTCTGGTATTTGCATCAAAATTCTGGATTTCATCCAACCCATGACTAGTTTTTATTCCTCATGATCAGTGTTGTTTTTTCTTTGCAATTTAAGTTTTACAATTAATTTAAACAACAAGGAAAAACAATTCTCAATTATTAACACAATATATTATTATATTGAAAAGGACTCTAATATGTCTAAAATATGGTTATTTATAGTATAACACCTTGTACAATGTTCATCTTTCTGAAATACTATGCATTTATTTAAATTAAAAATAATGGATTGCATGTAAAATATGAGACTGCATGTATGCTAAAAATGAGATTGCATGTAAATAATGGATTCAAATTCCATTCCCTAATTCAAAACTAGAGAATGGATTCAAATTCCATTCCTTAATTCAAAACTAGAGAAAGGTCGATGTAGTCCTCTAGCTGGGCTTGCCAATGTAAGTTCTCCAACCTCATGTGCCTCGATTTCTAAATTATTTGATGCTGCAAAACCCGATACACGCTGGGAAAAATATTAAGGTACCTTTCTTTAATTCTGAGGAGATTAAGGTTGATGCAGCTTCCCATAGTAATATGTTATGTAAGGAAATTGGTATAGATAAATCTGCTTATGTTGGTTTGGACAGTGCAGTTGACAGTAGAAATTTTGTGCAAAACTATTTGTTGCCTGGTAAGGTAGTCATGCCCGATATTACTTCAAAGTCTACGCTTAAATGGGTATCCCTCTTTGACTCTAGCCTGAAGAATAAAGGAAGTTATGAACCCCGCAATTTTGTATACGATGAAAAAGGATAGTGTGGATGAAATCCCGTCAAACGTTATAGAGGCTTGGTTTGATTGCTTGGTGGATTTCTTCTTAGGCCTACCACCTCCCTATCCGGTTGTAAAGGAACAATGTGATAAAAGTGGCAAATAAGAGATAGTCTCTATGCAGTTAAAGCTCCGCTAAAGCCTTAAAAAATTCCCGCTACTGCCCGTAGAGCCCTTCAACCACTACGTTATTTCTATTTAGCATTGATGAATAGTAGTTCCGCTTTAATCCCAGCTATCTTTCGCTGCACCCGTTAAATCAACGCTTTTTAGCACCCGCTTTAACAATATTTGTATACGAATCTTGATTTGACTAGTTCTCTTTTAAAACAAATCAATAAAGTTAGTGTAAAGAGATAATTTTAACACATAAGTGTCTAGTATATGGTAGAAATCTACTATAGTCATCAATTCTAGTGTGTGACACCATGATATTCTTTGATTTTATTATAAAAGTTTAATAGATATTAGTTTCTTTTACACAAATAATGTGAGAATGATAATTAATTAATTTTAACATGCATATTTTTACATTTAATATACCTTTTTGCACCTCTGCTCTATCCCCGCTATTTTCTCGCTTTATCCCCGCTACACCTTTTTGCACCTTCACCGTTGTAGAACTGCTAAGTGCTTTAACTACACAGGGTAGTCTTAAGGTGCGTTTAGACAAAATCATGTTTTTTCTGAAATTCTTACTTTCGGAGGAAAGTCTACATATCTTAAGTCTTGAACTAACCATAATTGAAGGTAAACCTTTCAGAGTTACGCCTTGGAATCCCAAAGTTGATAGAGCTAGGGAGCACGTTCTATTTCTTCCAGTTGGGACCTATTTCTCTCATATCCCTTTTGTGTTCCAATCCCTTATTGGACTAAATTGGCTTTCAGATAAGATTGGGAAGCTTAGGTGCTTTGATGCTAATACTGTAGCGAGTAGGGCTGTAAATTTTGTTCAAATGTCCAACGTCCGTTCGTGTCCGTGACCGAAATATGTCCGTCCGAGTCCATCCGATTTTCATTTAGGACACGAGTTAGGACAACAAAATTTGTACGAGAAAAAATCATGTCTAGTCCGGGCTCGTCCGAATTTGTCCGAGTTACTTGTAGTTCAGCGTATTGTTGAGAGAAAATCTAGTAAAATGTACAAAATGTGATATAAATAACTATGTTCGACTGAGTTCGATCGTGTCCGTGTCCAAAAAACATATGTTCGTGTCCAACCGATTTTATTTATGACATGAATTATGACAACGAAATTTGTCCGAGAAAAAATTTGGTTCGGTCCGTGTTTGGTCCGATTTTTTTAGGATAGCAACTGAACACATCTTTGTCCAGTCCGGTCCGACCGATTTACACCCCTAGTAGCGAGGGATGTTTTACGCTAAGGCGGTTATTAAGATCACTCCTGATAAACCCCTTCCCGACACTCTCAAAGTTAAACTAGATTCAGGATATGTTGCTGAAGTTCATGTCAGATATGGTTGGAAGCTAGATATTTGCAATACTTGTCACATTTTTGGTCATCTTCAAGATACGTGTACTTAGGTCCCCTTGACTACTATACCTTCCCCTATTCCTCTAGCTGAGCGTGTCCCACTTCCACGACCTTCTGTGAAGTGGGTGAGCAAGCATCCCATTGTTACTCCACCTCATACGGTAAGCACTCCTGTTGTTGCTTCGGTTAAATCTGTTGATTCGAGTCTTCTAAAAGAGATTTTGCTGGAAATGGTATTTACTGGCATACGAGAGAACGAGCGTGGGGTCATTGTACAGTGTATTGGACACTTTAACCGGTTGTTTTCATTAATTGTTATAATGAAAGTGGTTGCGGCCACTATAAAAACCGGCTTAGTTTTGCTAAAACAAACTAGAGAAAGGTCCTACGCGTTACATATGGAACCATTGGATCATAGAATCCAACGATCTATCTTAAATAAATCTTTTTATGTAATACCAAAATTGTACCGGGGATAAAAGATATTTGTGATCAATTAGGGAAATAGAGTGTGTTGTCTTATATGAGTACATCTGTGCATTTTCAGGTAACTCAAATAACCCAGACTTTAAATAAATGAAAAACTATTGAAATGTAACATATGACTAATGAAATGTATAACATAATTAGTTCATATGCCACATTGTGAGTGTATAAAATCAATCATTTGTTAATGTTAAGCATTGCCTTTGCCTTACTTTGCTCCTCCAACAAACCTTCGCTGGCATACTTACTCAAGAGTTCTTTCTTCTTATTTTCTAATATCATTATTTCAACTTTTTCGACACTAGGAAGTGGAACATGAACCATAAATTCTTCGTTCTTTTCCTTCTCCATCCTTGCTCTCTCTAACTTCTTCGACTACATATTCTACTCCTTCAGACGGTATCTCCACAGGTGCACCAACACTTGCTACTTCTCCACTTTTGACTTCTTTCCTAGCCTCTTTCCTGATTTCATCCATCCGTTTCCATCCCTCTAAAGTTCTTTTCTCATTTCCACTTCTGCTAGTCCCTCTAACTTTTCTATAATGTCATCCTCTTCATATTTGTATTCATAATAACTTGCGTTTATTGTTTTGAATATATATCATGTCCTAATCTTCTCTTCTTGATCTTCAGAGGTTTCTTCGAAAAGATCTTTGACGCCCGGAAGTTTCTTAGTGGCTCCAAAGTACTGATAACCTGATTATTCAAGATGTGTTTCATTAGTGCAGATGTTTTCATAACGCAATGCAAGTAATTAGCTACTTATATAAAAGAATCAATATTCTAAACAAATAAGAGCTAAGTCTAATAATGGAACCCAAAAATTCCGAAATATGTCATGTGTATCCGAAAGACGGATAAACATCCGATATCCAAAAGATGGATATGGAGTTGGATATGAATGTATGTATATCCATATTAAAAAAATATCCGTTAGGTTTTCGTTTTGTCAAGATATTATGATAATTTTAGTAAGATGAAGTATATGTATTTATTATTTCATTAAGATAATATAATGCATGTATATGAAACATGAAAGCGTATTTACTAGTTAAGTTGCTATTTATTATCATACATTTTATTATTCGCACTTCTACACTAGTCAAAATTAGGAAGGAAAAAAACATGTTGAATTACAATTTACAATTTATAACATTGGATCTATTTATTTTCAGTACATGGAAAAATGTCTTTTAACCATCTTCTTTCCACACATCTGCAGATGCCAATATCCTATACATGGAAATTATTTTAATTGCGAATGCAAACATGACATTATCCACATCAAAAATTATCCATTAGCAACCTTACTAAGAACTTCTAGCACTTCCTAAAAATATAGTGGTACATAAATAGACATAAACATGTGTAAATTCACGATAGGAGTTAGACAAAAAAAATATTATTCATATTACCAAAATGGTTTAATCCATTTACTGTATATATTAGTTCGCCATGCTGTTGGCACTACTGCATTCTTCCGAACGGCTCATCCAAAATGGAGCCCTTCCATGATCAGATCAACCCTCATGACAACTGGTGATTCCTTTGTTTCTTATAGTTATGGATTATTATCTATTCATAAATGGTTCTATGCATGTCGATTAATTTTCATTAATTTTTACACACTTAAATCATTTGAAAACTCATTACAAATACAGACCACCTTCTTTCTATAAACTAGTAACAAAAATTCTTTATTGGAGCACTTTGGAAAAAGAAAAAGCACCATCTCACTTAGACGATATCGTCTAATGTCGTTAATTAATGATACTCATGTGAACATACATAATGATATCGTAATGCAGCGACTATATCGAGCAATATGGAAGATCCTTGATGATAAGCTCAGGAAGGTAGGCAAACTACCATGACATGGGCTCAAGGGAAATCATCCCATTACAAGCATTGAGCCTGGACTTAGTATTCTACACCATAACAGAAGAGTACTTGCACGTCTTATGCTACTACATGTACGAAAACAAAGTGATTAGATCAGTCTAAGGCATCGAATTCACTTCCCCAAACATCAATTGTGCTTTTACACCCAAATTTGCAGTTAAGAAGACAACTAAGAAATTTCACTAAACTTCAAGAATGCTTCAAAAATTTATCATAGAAATCATTTGTTAAAAATCAGAAAATTGGTTGGATAGCACCTTTCATGCTCCTTATATACATATTTGTTTGTAAGCACATAATGTTCGTATGCACATATGGTACGATGCTAGTTTTTTTGTGGCTTATCTAGGATGCTACTACATGAACATCCAGATAATTTCCATTTAAATAATAGTAATTTCCATTCACATAGGATCGCCTGCAACTTAGTTTCACTACCATTTAAATAACAATAATTTCCCTCATTCCACTACACTATTATTTAATTTAGCAAGAGAGAAACTATAATATTTAAACGCAAACTTACAGCCTGTATCCAGGAAATTAAAAGTGTAATAAATTGAGATGTAGCCGATCCTTACGCACACACGTGTGTGTGCACACACATAAGCATACATACACATATATCCACACACAATACTATTCTTATACCAGTTATTCAAAATAAATAAAGGTGTTAATATGTCCTTGGGAAAGGTGAAGTATATATAATTGAAGAATAGATTCTCTTCACTCTGAAATTTACATCTCTCACTAATAAAAATATATGGAATCATGTAAATATTTGCTTCAACTACATTGAATAGAAATAGAATTTTGATGTATTAACCAACTTAGAAAAGTTAGAACATGTATTTCATTTAAAGAATAAATTATGGAACACCGAATAGAAAAAAAGCACACATAAATTTAATGGATCGGATTACATTATAGTATCTTACTGAAATCTATAGTTAACAAATTCAAACCAACAAACTCTAACACAATAGCAACTTTTTAACCATCTCAGACTGCAATCGAAATTACAATAAATCAATTTATTTAAGTTAGATATCAAATATACTAACAAAAAATTATGGTTGCATCCAAAAATATATTTAAAGAGATGTAGGTGGGTTATATTTAACTAGTTACCAAATTATTTTATATATTCGTACTACACTGATAATAAACAAAAAAGGAGAAATGAAAATTAAAACCACATTTTAATAAAGCCTTAATAAGACTTACAGAAGAACTTGACCCTCCAAACATGAATTCCATGATTCGTTTGAATTGCTCAGCGATTAGACAAAGGGTCGGAGCATCAATTTTGAAACAAACGTGAGGAAGCCGATAGCAATAAGTAGGAAATTGATGGGATAAAGCCATGGAGGAAAGTTGGGGTTGTCACGAGGAAGCCGATTTGGTGATTCTGCGCCCTGGAATATCATGAGTGAATGCTTTTGCAAAGAAAGGAGTAAAGTAATCTACCAGAAGACGAAGAGAAAAGTAATTTAGGTTTGGGCGGAAAAACAAAATAGAGGAGGGAAGTGAAATAACGAAAATCTAAAACGTAACCAGTATTATTGACAATTGTTAAATAAATGTAACCAAAACTCTTAAATACAAAATTAAAACCACATTAATTGCATTTACATATCAAATGCAACCACTGAAAGCAACCATATGTATGTTTTCTTATAGTGTCATCTGGTTGAGTTTTCCTACAACAATGGTTATCGGTCAAGTACTAGTATGGCATCGTATAAGGCATTGTATGCTAGACCATGTAATTCACCTTCTTGTTGGTTAAAGTCTTGAGAAAAGTTGGTACTTGATCCAGAAATGATAAGGAAAAGTACATATAAGATTGAGATCATTCGGAAGTGAATGAAGGTAGTCCAAGATCGCCAGAAGGGTTATGCCAATAAAAGAAGAAAGAATTTACAATTCTCAGTAGGAGATTTGGATTTGTTAAAGTTTCACCTCTAAGGAATGTTGTTCGATTTTGGAAGGAAGGGAAAGTTAGATTCAAGATTTGTTGGGCCATTTCTGATTACAGAGCGCATTGAGAAGCTTGCTTATATACTAGATCTATCTAGAAGACGGAAAAAGTGCATAATATTTGTCATGTGTCATATCTATGGAAGCTTGTGCACGACTTGAGTATGGTTGTAGCTCCATATCAAATGGAAGATCTAGAGGTAGATTCATAAGTTTCTAGACCTCTTAAGTCTCCTCACGTTGTTGGAAATAACACGAAAAAGCTTAAGAGGAAGATCGTTAAGCTAGTTAAGGTTCAATGAAGCGAGGATGATGACAATTGCATATAGGAAATGGAAGAGAGAATGAGGATGACCCATTCAAAACTCTTTTAGCGATATGTCCTATATATCATATCTTACTTGTGTCATTGCATCTTGCACTAATAGAGTTCCCTTGCTAGGGTATGATTTTGGTTAAATGGATTGTTCGACGCCAGACTGAATGATAAATTGGCTAGTCGTGGATGCTAGGTATGCGGGATACTTTATTCGCTCGTGTTTTGGTCTAAGCTATATGAGTCTTGATCATTGATACTTACTAAAGTGATTTGTTTCCAAATATTTCACTTGGTGAAACTTCTTGTCTTTGATGCATAATGGTATTGATCTTGGTTGGCACTTTGACTCGTGCTTTTGGACTACATGCTCTCATTCAGAAAATATAGCCAAGGCACTAACCTTCCTAATTTGTACTTTGTATATATTTTGGTATAATAGCTAGCAAGCTATGACATCAATCCACAAATGAACTTCTTATTCCTCTTTATCGCTATATTGATAGTAACATATCCATTTTTGGATAACTCCTCAAATATCATACTCTGGCATGGGCATATCTCCTTGTTTCAAGTCAACAAACTTCGTAAGCAAAGTTGACTTGGCCTTCTTAAACATGAACCTTTCCTCAAATCTATTTTTTGAATTCAACTTAAGTCAAATCCCTATGGCACTCCAATTATCGCAATGTTCCATCAAAAAAATGCAGCTCCTTACAGTTGCCTGGATTGCCAGCCTTCTTTTTGCTCGTTATTCAAACCTTTATCAACAAAGATCCTTTCATAATGCAACTTCCAACACTCAACTTATATAGCATAATATGTTTTAATAAATGGCTTTCTTTCAAGTTTGGCATAATCCCAACTCAATACAACATAATTATTAATAATAAGGACTTTAAGATCCTCTCCTCATATATTAGCAACATTTCTGCTAAGTGACCCATCTACTTCTCCTGCCCGCATCACGTTGAAAAATAACTTGTATGTTGTCCTCATATCCACTAGTATAATTCCAACAGTCTCATTAGCATTCATTCGTCGATCCATATTCCTCAAACGTTGGGCCATACATTTCCATCTATTGCAGTGTTTCCTCCGCCGAGATTCATTCTTTCATTTTCTGCCTCTATATCTTACTTTATTTAATTTTCATATAGACATTTGCAAGATGCATAAGAATAGTCTAAGAGAGAGGGAAGACTAGAGTAGAGTACATATTTATATAAAGAAATACAACTACTTCACTATAACATTATCTAATACCTCAATCCTATTCTTTGATTATGTAGAATTATGTTTCAAATGCAGTATTATGTTTAAAATCCTTTAAGTTTTACATAAACTTTTCTCTAATATTAGATTGTGATATCATATATTCTAAAGCCATAAAATAAGCACTACTGATGTTGTAGTCAACAATAATATTATTCTCCAATGATAAAATGAGATTAATTAATAGTATTATAAACATCAAAAGAACATGAATATGGAAATTTTCAAAGCATATTTCATTGATAAATTTTCACATTCATTACATAATCTTAATCGCTCCTTGGTTCTAAAGAAAAATATAATTGGTACAAAATACTCTAAGAGCGACATATAAAGAAGCCCTCTTGGTTGATCTGAGTCTACTACTTGACAGTTCTACAATCTGCCAATAAATACATTCAAACAAAATGAAATAACGACATAGTAGATAAATAAACACCTAACATAGCCAGGTCTGCTCCTGCATGTTTTTGGAAGTTTATTCATTAAAACAGAAAACCTGAATTCTTAATCGCAAACTGTTCAAGTGACTGATTAAAAGTTTAAGGGGAAAAATAATAACTTTCGGTCAGATAAAAAATCCAGTGTGAATAATAATATGTGCTCCTTAATAAAAACAAATATTTAATGGGATCACATCGCCAAGCGAGATGGTTTTCTGCTCATTAGTATATCCCTAAAATATGGCAATCATAAACCATGCATCTACAACCACAATGTTTAAAGTAAACACTAAATAATCATATGCATGCAAAAGAACGTTGGTAAATCTGATCGGTCTATCTCAATCAAGGGACACCATCCCTATGTCATCATTTTTCCAAGATTGCTACAAACCTTTGTTACTGACTCGAGCCTACTAGTTATACTAAATTCTCTAAATACAATCAGGAGGATAGTCTATCCAAACATAATCTTCTTGGCGTAAATATGACTATCTATCTAACTCATAATTTTCCTAAGCTCGCTAAAAATTAATTAGTTTTGCATGCTAACCAATAACCTATCTGAGCTACAAATTCCCTTTGGTGCATAATCGAGTTTAAGTCTTTACCCTTGCAAAGCCTTATGCACTAGAATAATGGACCATTATCAATCAAATCCTAAAAGATAAAGCATAAACCATGACCCTATTCTAGTACCATACTATATGGTTTTCTAAATCCTTGATCAAGATATCCTTTCAAAATTTATCTAATAGTGATAGGAACAATAATTTCCTTGGAAGATCTTAGGCTGAAATACTCATTTATTTCTTTTACAACAGTTATTAGTGTATATGATTGATTCCATAAAATCATATTTTAAAATCGAAGAATTATAGCCTTTTACTTAGTCAAAATTTATTCCAAAATACTTTCTTCAGCCTTCTTTACTTTGGATATCAAAAGAGGATGTTCAACTTCTAAAACCTTGGATATCAAGTGTTTAAAAAAGCCATTTAAATTGTAAAAATGCAACATTTACACCGTCGAAACAGAATGAGGAACTTATATATATTGCACCTCTAAAACATGTATTCAAATTTGTAGAAACAAGGCCATACAGTCGAAATAGTGATTGTCAAAATTCTTATATATATATATATATATATATATCGAAAATGGGTAAACCATCTCATTAAAAACCTACACCTGTACCTAGTCGAAATAGTGATTGCCAAAGTTCTTATATATATATGTATGTATGTATGTGTGTATGTATATGTATAGGTTACTAGCCTATCAATCTTATCTTTTGGCTTGCATTGTATAGAGGCTTTCACATTAGTGAAGTTAGGATGTCAAATTTATAAATCAGTAACATTAAAATCCACTTAAGTTTTGAAATAGAAGACTTAGGCGTTATTACCTGGAAGCGATGAATGTCGAAATTTACAAATCTTTAACATCAAATCTACTTAATATTGGATTCAAAACAAAGAAATATGGGATGTTGAAATTGTAAACTTATGACATTTATGCCGCTTAGAATAGACGTCGAGAATAAAGAGGACAAAAAATATCGAGCTTTAAGCAGTAGAGGATACCAAACTTTAAGGGATGTTGCATTTTTAAAAGAGTTACAAAACCCTAGGTTTTGAACTTATGGCTATGACATTTCATCTCCAAGTATCAGCTATTAACAAAGATGTAAAAAGTTTATATATACATGATATGACATTTTGGTAAGTAAACTTAAAACAGTTTTATTTATATAAAAGTAATTTCTTTTCCCTAACTCTTATCCCTTATCAACTTTCAATTGTTTAATAAAGTACTTCATCATTTTCTTTTCAGAAAACTTGTTGGAAAGACAATATAATTTGCAAACCATTTAATTATATTATTATTTCATATTCATTAAAAGCATTCTTGCTTAATAAATTCATAGAAAATCATAACCACTTGGAAAACTAATCATTATAAATTAGAATGTACATGTCTTAAACATTCATAAATTTCATAACCAAAATCATTGTTGAATCATTTTTAGTAATTAAACCCTAACACAAATTATAATTTCCTCCTTAAGAAAATTCATATAATATTTGTAAAAGTTTGGAAATAAAAAAATCATCCCCAAAATAGTCATATATATATACCATATCAATATTTTATGTTAATTGCAAATCATATATTAGTTTCCATCCTTAAAACCTATAAAATTAACTTCATAACAATCCAGTAAATCAAAAGTTAATCCTAAAATAAAGCAATAAATCATAACTTGACAGAGCAATACAAAATAATTCAGATCTAATCATAAACCAGAAATTAAGCATGCAAAATTGAGAGGAGCATTTTATATTAGACAAAACATTGACATTAGGGTTAGTACATCTAGTTAGCCTTTTCTCCTGAATTCCTTTGTTACACCTTCTTGTTTTCCTTAATATTGGAAGATTATTTGTTATATTTTATTTTTTTATAATGAAATGGAATCATAATGAAAGAGATGGGATTTAGGATATGAATAAAAGGAATTATTCCAATTTTACCCTCTTATTATTCCCCTTCCTTTATAGGTTTTGTACAATTTTATCAATTAGTTTATTAAGGCACAACCAATTTAATTATAAAATTTCATTCTTTGTATAACAACACATTATTATATTTAATTAATCTGATTAAATCTTCTAGGTAATGCCAATTAAAATCAAAAGGGTATTACAATGGTCTCCCTCCCCTTTGTTTGTAGTCATGCTTTACCATGCGTGATTTTTATATATTTTTTGTATTTTTCGCTAATTCGTTTTGGGATATAAGCTAAGGTCGAGTACAACTTTGATTTTAGAAAAGCAAAGAAGGGGTTGGAGAACAAAGAAAAGGGAAATTTATAGCAACCTTAATTTTTGAGCACTTGTGTAAACAAATTATAATGATGATTATAATTTGTTAATTGGGAAAGTTAATATAAATTTGGAAAGGTTAACTCATATAATCGTTTGAGTTAAATAAATTATGAGCCTTAGGTAAATATAAAGAAATATGGTGATTAGAGGTTGCACATATTAAATAAAATAATTTAATTCAATATTAATTTGTTGAATAAATTTAAATATAAAGAATAAAAGTTTTGGAAATTTTATGTAAAAACATGTTTTAAAGGATTTTATGGCTAACAATGATGTTAACGATATTTTTCGTTAACACCGGAAATAGGTCTACGTAAGTGGACCTAAGGGAAAAATAGTTGTATTTAGCTTTCACGAGTTTGAGTTAGTTGACCGTTACCTAGATATCAAGGTTTCGAGTCCAAAAGATTAGTTACTCTTCCTCCATGAGGTGAGCATCACGCTTAAATGAATCAAGAACCAGCGGTTATCTTGGGACAAGAGTTCCCTAAACACAACCCTCGATAAGGGTTAAATGGCTAGTAGGAAGGGGTTTCATACTAGCTTTGCGCAAGGGTTTAGGCTTGGGTAGGAGCTTGCGGATATGTAGAAAGCACACAACATATACTAATGGCAATGACTAAGTAATTACATAAGAAACTCATAAGGGAATGCACTAAGTATTAATTCACTCTTTATTGATCTTTGATTCAGAATGTACAAGTGATTACAACTGAAATCCCCAATTTGATTTAGAAATTTAGGTTTACTATATAGAAAAGAGTATAAGAATGAGAATGAGAGAATCCTCCCAAAATGAGACCCCTGGGGTCTTATTTATAGACAAATAGGGGCCCCTTTTGTTATTAGGCCAGCAATACCCCCAATCGGCCACTTTCCCTTTAGTTTCGGAAGTACTAGCTCTCAGCCGCCTTTTTTGGGCTTTGAAGGCTTTCCCTGCAGCTTTTCAAAGTGCCGACTGATGCTCTCGAGGAGAGGGTTCCAGTCTACGGAACTCTTTTTGATTGCTTGTCCACCTATCCTGTATTGGTCCCGAATTCGTTGGAATGGATGATCTTCGAAAGGTTTTGGCTTCCGGATGTGAACCTCTAGATGTTATTATCACTTGGCAGAGCTCGTCTTTGTGATTTAAGTGAAAGGTTATCAGGTCCGTCACCCCTGTCAGTATCGACACTAAGCAGATTAGTGTGGATAGCTTGTTTGTCTTTGGGATTTCGGCTTGCCTGTCGATAGTCTCCTGAGTGTATCCTTTTTTTCGCGGGGTGGCTTCCGGTGTTTTGCTAGTTGTTTGGCAGCCTTCCAGGAATCCGCTAATGAAGTCCCGATAATCGGCTCTTGGGAAACTTTCCTGTGCTTTAACCTTTGTTACTTCAATGCTTCCATCTTTTTATGTATCGGTATTAAGCAAATTAGTACCGATTGCCTTTTCGTTCTTCTTGGTCCCAGTTGACGGGATCACTAATTTTTCTCCTCCTTAGCTTCCGGTCTTGACCCCCTACTCCTTTTCCACCGTGTCGGGTCCATCCTGCCGGTTTTCCTTCTTTGTACAGACTTAGAGCTCTAATGATGGTGTTGGTTGTGCAGCTCTCGGATCATTCCGTTGTGTTGTCGGCCTCTTCCTGTGTTGAGCCTTAGCCGTCGGAAGATTTCTTTATGTTTGTGCTGGTTTTATACCCCTTCACCGTCAGCCCGTTCCGGAGGTAATTTTGGTAGTAAGACTTGCCCCCTCATAGTGAAAGGTAATTTTGACTTTCCAAGTCAAATTTTCATGTCTTTTCGACGTATCGGTTTTGTGCCTCTTGGTATCCTTCGATCATGACATCGATGGGCTTCCATCTATACGATCCAGATTTAAAGGGAGATTTAATATAAATTCCTCTTCTTCTTCTCCCCTTTCACTTGTAAATCAAATTCTCGAGCCAGATTATCGCGTTTTTAAAGAACTACCCAAATTTTCTTTCTCACGATTTCGGGCTTAATTCTTTGTAAGTATCCTTTATCCTCATTACAAGTTATAATCTAAATTATGCACTTGGATCGATTTTGAAAATCGATCAAGATTTCACTATACCTAATATAGATTTAATTACTAGGAATAGCTTTAGTTATAATTAACGGTTGGAATGATAGGTTATCTATTTACTAAAGACATACTTTAAGAATTTCAACATGCAGAACTGGCTACGTAAAGAGAAGTTAACTTAATTATGATGTAAAATGTCATGCTTCTAGTACGAGCTAGTTCAGTCACCTTCTTTACAATTACACTTTACTTCCGGCTTTGCTAACACCGTTATTTGTACTTATTCAACCCCTGTTTTGGGGTGCTAGGTTAATTTGAAGGGCTTGGAAACTAGTCAGGCTATCGATGTTGACAATCATTGTGTTCTATTGGCGATTTGATTTTCCCGAGCGTATGTCTTTTCATCTTTTTAAATCTCAACGTTGGGATAGTTTCACCATCACTGAAGTTCCAACTGTTTTCACATGGAGATTAACTATATGATGATCTATTAAGACTCGTATTTTAAGATCGCTTAGCTATGCAATAAAGTGTGCTTTTCATACCACTAACTTGTATTTGCTGCTAGACTTATTTATGAATGCTATGCACACTTAAAAAACAGAATGTAGTATTGATCGCAAATATTTTGAAATGATATCACTTGGCAGCGTTATGTCTAGCAAAAGGAGTCCCACTAAGTTAAAGACCAAGGGGTCTAATACCCTGAGAGCCAAGAAAGATTTTTCCTCAAAGCCTTCTTTTAATCACCTCGCAAGACAAAGTGAAGATCATTCTTGATATTTTCAGAATAGTTGGCGTAGATGTTATAACTGCCTCTCCCCAAGATTCCCTTCAGAATCCTCTCGAAGGGTACTTTGCATACTCAGCAATTCATATTTGGCACGGTGGCTTCCTTCCTTTTCCACTCTTTCTGCTTGAGCTTTTGCGTGACCTAGGAGTTCCTCCTATCCAACATTCACCTATACCTTGCTCTTATACTTAGAAGTTTTGGCACTCGCATCAAATCAGCCTTCTCTTAGCCCAAAGCTTATTCACCACATGATACGGTTCTCAAAAAGTGCAGAGTCACTTGTCTAGCGTGCAAACCCAATAAAGAGGCCAATAAGTGATAGTATTAGCAAGACTAAAGCTTAGGAAGATCAATTCTCTCTTATTAAGTGCCCTTCGGGTGTGTCAGTAAAATTCATCAAACATGGTAAGCCTCTTGTCTTTTTTCACCCATTACATTATGTTTGTGCTTCTAGTTTAACCTTGTATTTTTCATCGAACCTCCCTCTAGAAGCGTAACTTTGTCGGATGAGGAGACTTAAGTTGTTAAAGCCATTTTCAATGCGCCGGAGAATCTTAAGTGTCGGTCATCTTTGCTAACTGTTGACATGCTTCGTCAGCACGTCCTTCTCCCTCCAGGACAAAAGATTCTGGGACAATCGCCCTTTCAGTTTGCTGGCTCTAGGGGTCAGTTACTGAATTCAAGCACGTTTGATGCGACATCCCCTATATGTCAAGGTATTATAGATGGGGTAGTACGACCTTTACTTTTCCTTATTAGTTCTCTTCTCCTTATTTTTTTGACATAGTTTCCTTTGTTTAGAGTCCGTGTTTCTGAAAGCACTTCAACTCTTGATGACTTTTCTCAGTCCAACATTAAAGTTTTAAAGAGGCTTGCCGGATCCAGCAAAGAGCCATCGCCCAAAAAGCGGAAGCATGAAAAGGTGGTCCATTTTTTCAAAGATGTGGTTGCTATGACCAGAACACATTATATTTCCGACCCCGCAGCTTCCGATGTCGACACGTATATTGATATTGATTCTTCCCCTGATACTTCTCCACGAAGCAAAACGATGAGTAGTTCTGCGTCACCCGTCTCTCCTAGGGAATTAAACATTGAAGGACGTATCCTATTTGTGCCTCATCTTCTCAGCATATTATTCCTCCTGCTTTGCCTCCGCCAATTTTGGATTTTGATAAACTTGTAAACCTTACTCTTTCGTCCCCCAAGGTTGCCAATATTTCATAGTCTTTAATGTCCTCAGACTCAAGCAGATTTTCATCAACTGTTAATAAAAGACCAACTCTTAGTACTAAACCATTCTCTCTAGTTCCTCTTTCTTATTGTGCTACTTTTTGTGGGGATCTTAACCTGTTCTTTCTTTCGTCTTACAGGTAATGAAAAGCTGGTTCTTGTTGAGGAGAGCAGCTTACTCGTCCTTTGCCGATGTGACCAGTCTTAGAGAAGAGAATAGGGCATTGAAGGATACGGTTTACGCTTTGCTACAGGAGAAGACGGAAAATGATAATGAATGCGGTACATTAGCGGCTTTGTTGAAGGATGAAGCCAGGGATGTATTATCGAAACAAGTTGATGGTCTTAAGAACGAGAAGATGGAGATGGAGAGTGACCATGCTGCTAAACTGGGTAGGATGAAAAACAAGCTTTCCACCACCAAACGGATAATTTATGAAACTAGCGACAGAATATCTGAATTTCTGAAGATCTACCTTCATGATATCGTGATGGAATACTACGAAGATGATATCATCCTTGCTTACTCTAATAACTATAAGCAATTTCAAGAGATTGACTTTATTTCAGCACCCGCCTCCGCCAAGACTAGAGTTTTGGAGAGAATCGAACAAGTTAAGCTAAAGCTCTTCTGAAGGACAAGATAAAACCCGAATCTTTCCTGTAAATTGAGGAATTCCGTGAAGAGTCTAACAATGAGGAAGAAGGGGATTTGACTATTAACAAGGAGACAGGAGGAGACGAAGATCAGCGAGATGAGCCCAGTATGGATGGCGGAAATTCTCCGTCTATCGCCAAAGGGACCACCACTGATTCCCTGAGCACCCCATCTGCCCGAGATTCAACTACAATTTATCCTAAGGCAGGTGGTTCTTCGGGACTGAAGGATAAAGAAGTTTCTTCCTAACTTGTTGTTTCTTCTATACAGTATGACTTTCGCTTTCAAAATGTTTCTTGACTTTGTGCCAATAACTAGTTTTTCTCATGTCACGGCAACCCCTTGCTTCTTCGAAGAACTGAACCATAATAATGTCTTATGTCCATCGCTTTTGGCCATTGAAAACTCTTTGAAGGGCTTGTTTTGTAGACCTATGGGGAATTATCTAAATAGAAGGGTTTAGATGTCTTCGTAGGACGTACTCTTAATTTCTCTATGACTTGTGGCTTAATTCTTATGACATTTATGACCAAGCATGTTGTATTAGTATGTATAATGTGGATGATATGTGTACTAGCTAGTGAATTTGTGCTATTATGACTTTGTGGATATGTATGTTTGTTGAAATGATTTGAAATTTGTATGGTAGAAGTTCATGTAGCTGTTTTCTTTGTCATGCATGGCATTTTCAGTTAACTAGATCTCGCATATCGTTATACTTTGTCTTGTCCGTGATTAGGAGGACCAACTCCAGACCCTTCCTTCTCGATTCAGGGAGGAAACCTTTTTCATCTCCAGTCACAAGGATATTTTTGATGATACTCCTCTCCCGGGATGGAAAAATATGTATTATCAGCAAAAGGTAGTCATTAAGAATCTTGAGGAACATGTGTTCTTTTTGGAGAACCAACTTAGAGAAAAGAAGGAGACCATTAACGGACTGCAATGCCAGTTAAAGGTTAACCTTCTACTAGCTCAGACGTAGAGATAGGCAAATTATACCACGGTATTGACGAGTTAGAGACTGAATTGAAGAAAACACAAGCGGATCATGCTTCCCTAAATTTTTTTTTACAGAATCCTGACTTGGATTGATGAATTTGGCCGTTACGAATCCCTTGTGTTTCAAAAATGTGACATCTTCTTTAAGTGTTCCGAATGTTAGACCCTAAAAAGAAATAGCTTTATGCACGGAACGACTTATGACATAATTGTATGTAAATATGTTTGTGTGTTGTGCGGATGCCAAGTGATATGTGGTGCTCTTTCTTGATTAGAAAATATCCTTTTTTGGGATCTTAATGTACTACTTTACATAAATTTAATGCACCTTGTTTAGTCTGTAAAACACACACACGATGCATAACTCGTTTTTGTTGAAATTAACACCACTGTTGCATTGAATCGTGTGAAGTAATTAATGAGTATATGTATATTTCATGTGCTAGTAAAAGTTTTCTAGCGCGATGAATGTTTTTAGGGGATTCCCCTTCCTGGAAAAAGAAAAACTTATCCTGGAGCTTTATTGAAGATAATTTAAGACATGTGTTCGAGCCTCTACCCCTGTATGTATTTTAGTGTTGTGTTTCGATAGGTATTATAGTTAGTAATGAATTTGATGAGTGCATGGGTTAAGGAATCTTCCCTGAACAATACAGAAGGCTTCCTGTCTTTGCTTGGAGGCCTTTCACGTAATCAGGCTTCAGCCATTAGGTCGATAGCATATCCCCTTCCCAAGGATTAGAGCTTCATAACCCAGATTCGGTATCTAGGATAGGTTTCCATAAATCACCTCCTGATTGAGATAGGATTTTGATTCATTTCCTGGGTAGAAGTGCAAGGTCATAAAATCTACTTTTGATAATAATGGAAATCTAAAAATCAACTATTCATGATGGGGCCAGAAATCCCTTCCCAGCATTGATTGAGATTTGAATTAACCTAGATTTGGATATTTAATGGAAGTCCCGAATTGACCCAGATTCGGGTATTTAATGGTAGTACTGAATTAGCTCAGATTCAGGCGTTTAATAGATTGAAGAGTAGAATACCCCTTCTGGCATTTAATAAAAGCCCTGAACTAACTCTTATTCGGGCCTCAAAAATTGAAGTCCAGAATTCCTTTTTTGGTATTAATGTTTTGTCACCTTGTATTGGGTTTTATTTGTGAAGCAGAGGTTGTACGTACTTCTTGAGCCACTCTCTGGGCTTTTGGTTATCAAAGCAGAGGATGCACATGCTTTGATGGACACTCTCTGGTCGCATGCGTCCAGTGCACTTGGCTAGCATATCCAGAAGCAGGGCCCAAGGATTTACCCGACCTCCCTCCAGGAGGCGCCTTATCCTGACCATTGTAGGCGACGATAAGTTCTTAGATGCTTAAACCAGGCCATCGTAAATGCGACATTTAAGGCTTACTCTTTCGATGCTCTACCCTGGCCATTGTAGGCGGTGATAGAGGCTTATAATACACCCCCTCCAAGGGATGCCCTATCCTGACCATCGTAGGTGATGATAGGGGTTTGCATTTCTTTCTGCGGGTAACGCGGAACATAAGAAGAGGTAAGAGGTGCTCTTTTATGAGCAGAGGTAGGACATGCTTAGTTCATAGCAGAAGCATGGCGTACTCTTCTGCGAGCAAAGGCATAGCGTGCTAATTAGATGCTCTATCACGACTGTTTCTACTGTGGGTCGGAGGCTTACACTTTTGATGCTTTAACTGGCTCTTTCCGGTTTGAGCGCAGAGAAAGGCTTACACACCACCCCCTCCAGAAGTGCCTTTCCCTGGACAACTTGGCGGCAACAAGGATTTTTATCCTTTTGCGGATTAACCCATCTTTGGTTACGTTGATTCTTGAAAGGGTTTCTATACCCTGAGCCATGCAAGCAATCCTTTTTCTAAGGACCCTTATTGGACTTAGTTTAGTCTTTTATAAATTCCCGCAGTTGGTCCTGATTGACGAACTTAATGATCACCCCTTCAAGAATTCTATAGCAGTTAGTTTCATGTCTATTCATCGTGTGATAGTGGCAATAAGGCCCTCCCAATTTCCTTTCGTATTTGGGCTTCTTTTTCATAGATGGCCAATAATTGAGCTTGTGTCTAGTTAGGAAATAGATATTTTCCATTGAAGTAGTAGGTAGCATTCTTTAGGTAGCCTTGGTGTAGACTTCCTTTCTTGTTGGGAAGACTTAACTCTTCTGTCACTGAACCTTATCGCTCTATTCCCACACTTGTTTTCTCTTTCAAGATAGGTTGGGATTAGAGATCTATCCTTTTATACCATTTGGAAGTGAAGTGGCTAAAATCATCTGTTGTTTCTCTCTCGAACGCCATTCCTTTGATTTGTTTATGGAGAGCCTTCCGACAGAAGACATCATAATCCTTTGATGTAGAGTTATTTAGAGGAAAGATTAGGGTTTGTTTTATGTAGGAAGGGATATTGCTCCAACAACTAGAGTTATATTGCTCTACTTCCTTTTTCCACCTAATTATTTGCAAAGCTTCCATTCTTAACTTTTGTTCTTCCGTCACTCTTGGGTCAGTAGTGCTTGACATATCCATTTGAGATCCAGAAGATTCCTATTGGGACATTTTGCCCATGGTCTTGCTTCTTCAAAGCCTAGTCCGACCTCGGACGAAACAACACAATTAGATATGTAAGTAGGTTAACCACAGGGTCGGAGGTTCAAGCGCTCCTTCTAGCGCCAAAATGTTAACGATATTTTTCGTTAACACCGGAGATAGGTCTACGGAAATGGGCTTAAGGGGAAAATAAGTGTATTTAGCTTTCAGAAGTTTGAATTAATTGACCATTTCCTACATATCAAGGTTTCGAGTCCAAAAGATTAGTTACTCTTCCCTCGCTGGGGTGAGCATCACGCTTAAACGACTCAAGAACCAACGGTTATCTTGGGATAAGGGTTCCCTAAACACAACCCTTGATAAGGGCTAAATGGCTAGTAGGAAGGAGGTTTCGTACTGACATTGTGGAAGGGTTTAGGCTTAGGTAGGAGCTTGCGTATATGTAGAAATTACACAACATGTACTAATGGCAATGACTAAGTAATTACACAAGAAACTCATAAGTGAATGCACTAAGTATTGATTCACTCTTTATTGATCTTTGATTTAGATTGTACAAGTGATTAAAACAGAAATCCCCAATTTGATTTAGAAATTTAGGTTTACTCTAGAGAAAAGAGTACAAGAATGAGAGAATCCTCCCTAAAATGAGACCCCTGGGGTCTTATTTATAGACAAATCGGGGTCCCTTTTGTTATTGGGCCAGCAATACCCCCTATCAGCCACTTTTCCCTTTAGTTCCGGAATTAGTGGCTCTCGGCCACCTTCTTTCTTGGGCTTTGAAGGCTTTGCCTACGGCTTTTCGAAGTGTCGGCTCATGCTTTCGAGGAGTGGGTTCCGGTCTGCGGAACTCTTTTTGATTGCTTATCCACATATTTTGTATTGGTTCCGAATTCTTTGGAACGGATGACCTTAGGAAGGCTTTGACTTCCGAATGTGAGCCTCCGGATGTTATTATCACTTGGCAGAGCTCAACTTTGTGATTTAAGTGAAAGGTTGTCGGGTTCGCCACCCCTCTCCGTATCGACATTAAACATATTAGTGTGGATAACTTATTTCTCTTTGGGGTTTCGGCTTGCCTGTCGGTAGTCTCCGGAGTGTATCCTTGCTTTTTCCAAGGGGTGACTTTTGTTGTTTTGCTAGTTGTTTGGTAGCCTTTAGGAAACCCGCAAATGAAGGTCCCGGTAATTGGCTCTTGGGTAACTTTCCTGGTCTTCAACCTTTGTTACTTCAATGCTTCCATCTCCTTATGTATCGGTATTAAGCAAATTAATACCGATAGCCCTTTCGTTCTTCTTGTTCCCGGTTGACGAGATCACTAATTTTTCTTCTCCTTGGCTTTAGGTCTCGGGTGACCCCCTCTCCTGGATCGTTCCCCTGTGTTGTCGGCCTCTTCCTGTGTTGAGCCTTAGCTGTCGGAAGATTTCTTTAAGTTTGTGCCGATTTTATACCCCTTCACCGTTAGCCCGTTCCCAAGGTAATTTTGGTAGTAACAAATGAATTTTAGTTGTAAAATATGTATCTTTAAATTTAATCAAGTTGCAAATAAAAATAAAATAACTTAAATATTTGTTAAAAATCAATATTTAAGTATCAAATATATTTTAATACAGTTTTTGCACTTATTTTGACAAGTAAATGAATTTCGTGTAATTTATATGTTAAAAATGTAAGTTTCAACCAATGAAAATGTGAAATTAACCTTTATATTAAAAATGTTAATTTTAATATGGTTACATTTGTGTTTAAATTGCTTAAAATGATTTATAAACATGTTATAACATATTTTGTAAAGTTATGAATATTAGAAGTGTAAACAATTTGGTGTTTTAATGCGTTAAAAAGAATGTAAAATTTGTGTTAATCACAAGTTAATGTCATAGTTAACTTAAAATTGATCACACATAGCCTGATGGATGGGCTTTGGGCTCAAATCCAATAGTTGAAAATTTGAATAGGCTGAAGGAAGAAATATCTTATAGTACGTATTTCTTCAACCTATCTTTCTTCTTCGTAAAACTTCCACCTAAAATAGAAAATGTAACCTTATCTTCAAAACGTACAATTCCAAGCTCCTATTAAACTAAAATCTATAGAAAAGCTTGCAAATACTATCATCCTACAGGTAATAAACCTAAACCATAAATTATTTCATCAAAATTCTAAGTTTTGATAAGAAATTATTTACTGTAAGTTCTATTTTTTTTTCATGTCCACTCTTTGGCTTCCTACAGGTAATTGAAGCTTTATTACAACCATTTTGCAAGCTAATTCAAGTAAATTACTGCTAATTCATTATAATTTTCTTAAGGTGAGTTATAAACTCACTCTTCTAGCTTAATTTTAGATGCATGTTGTGTTTTGTTAAGCTTTCAGTTTATTGTAACCAAGTTTCTAATATTACAAGTTTGTAGTAATTAAAGTTGTTTTTCTCTATCTTTAGTAGCTTGTTGCTCCTTCATTTTGCCCCAAACCATGTCAAAATGGTTTTGGATTATAGCTTGTGTGTTGCTCCTTTTGTATGTCGAAAATCGTGTTCGAAATCAGCTTGAAATTATATCAAACTTTGTTTATAAGATCGGTATGAAGCCGAAAAGTGTGCATGTGGAAACCGTGACCTAGTGGTCGACCAAGGCCTTTGTAGGTCGAACTAGAGGTCGACCATGGCTTCATATAGGTCGACCTTAGCCTAGGTAGAGGTTGAACCTAGTGCGTGAGTTTCTTATGCAAAAGGTCGGACCTTTATCTAGTGTTTTATGCACCATTTTCCTGAATTTTTTGCTCCATATTTGATGACTTATAGTATTTTGTTTGAGCTGATTTCAATAGATTAATTCCTATAAATGGAAAAGCTAACATTTATGGATTAATAGTTTTTGCATAAATTTTGATATACAAGCTCATTGAGTTTTGTATCGATTCCGTGCACATGTTTTCTAAATCGTTTCTAAAGAGTTTTCGAATCACAAACCAAATTTCAAAAAATAATAATTTTTAACCAATTTATGAAAATATAATTATTTTTAAAGATATTATATATATTCTCTATTATAAAGAGATTTTTAAAAAAATGTTATTCGATTTTTTTTTAAAAATCGTTTCTTCAAAGTATATATTTTCTATATAAAATTATACGTTTTTGCACTCTTCAGGAAAACGAGAAAGTGACTTAAATGATATAATAAACCATGTTGTATATGACACGTAGGTTTGTTATATCGGTTAATTATGGACTTGTTTGATTGAAGCTGCACTAGTGTGGAGTTGGATGACCTACAGTAAAACAATAAGTGATAACATGTGATATGAGATACATTGTTGTCACTATTTGGGTTATTATTAAGAAGTTTGTAACACATTCTATGGACCTTCGGGCCGCTTGTATTGCAATACTAAGTCGTGGGGCCATTTGCATTAGATCTTTGAGTCATCTATGTAGCGCTTTTGTGCCATTTGTGGTGGAACTTCTAGTCATTTGCGTTAAACGCCAAATCTATGTAGATAGTACTTAACAGGCTTCAGCAATTTCTGTGTGGTGCATGTAGGCGTGGCTTGGACTCACCATTTATGGATCCAGTCTATGTGGTATCTTCTAGATTTCATTATTTCTTGATTTCTAGAATTTAAGATTTTAAAATGTTTTCATCATTTTGCAAATGTTGGGTTTTTACACATAGCCTATGAGCTATTTGATGATTTATAACATGGTGATTACATTTCTATGTGGTTAACTCCTAATTGAATTCTATATGTTGATATTTTTGTGATTTCCATCTTATGTTTATATGAGATTTGAACTTTATATACATACATACACACATACCCCCCCTTTAGTCTTGAGCTTTGGTTATTTGGGTCGATGGAAATATGTGTGTTGTGTGGATATACATGAGAATCTTAATTGTGAATTAGTGAACCCACCTCAGATATACCATGTTGTTATGAACTTATAGTGTTCCTCCTCTATTGAGAAGAATTATCTCTTATATGATATTACCTTCACCTATCATGCACTAGTTATCTTGCTTAAGATAGACTGACTCATGTATTTTATGTACTCAGGTCAGATCGAGTTATTTTAGGTTAGTCATTTCCAGTAGATTTCCGCTTTGCTATTCTTCCGCCTTGGACTATCCTGTTATCTTTATGGATATTATTGCATGTTTTGTGTAGTTCTATTTCCGCACTCTGATGTATATATTCTTTTGTGTACTTGTTGTATTTATGGTTCATAAGAATTAATCGCTTATGTGACTCTTGTATATTGTATTTATATTGTATTTGTATATATATGTGTGTTTGCAGTTTTGTGAGCTGTATTATGTGACATTGTTTATATTTTGTTCTAGATAAATCCTTAACGACCATAGTTGTGTGCTAAACTTTAATCGGGCATATTGATCCACATAAGGTAGAGAAAAAAGTGTAGCATGAAATTGACATATTTGATACTCGTTTAAGACAAAACTTATGGATGGTCGCTTCTAAACAACCATATTCTCTACATTAGCAAATGATATTACTCTGCAATACCCTTTGTTAGTGTGGGTCTTAGGGTGAGCGTCTCAAAAGTTAAAAAATGGGTTTTTGAAGTGGGCATGACCCTTAATTTTAATTCAAATTAGCTTAAATTAGCTTCCCCTACACTTGTATTTAGATAAGGGATAATTTGGCTAACATCCTTATTAAGTTTTAAAATACACAAAATCTCATGGTCTTAAAACTTTGTAAATTAGGTTTTCTTTTTCGAAAATCATCAAAAATCAATGGAGAAACCTAGCAAACTTCAAAACTTAATTCAATATATAATCGTCTTCAAATTTATGTAAGGAAAGTATACAAAAATGCTTCAGAAACAGGAAAAAATTCAGGTTTCAGCAAAAATGCAGGAAATCCTGCATTTTTTGTAAAATTGTAGTCATGTCAATAATTATATCAAAATATTGCATGATTTTATTCAATTTTTCCTGATTGCTTTAAACTTTCAAATTCAATGCCTACACTTATTCAAATATTACACTAATGTTAAAAAAATCATCAAACTAATGATGAATATTGAATATAAATGAAATATACCACTTCTAGTAAAATTGTAGCAAAGGAAGCAACTATACAAAAAAACTACAGATATGCCTGCAACTTTTCTATACATTAGATATATATGCAATACACTATAGGATAGCTGTAGATTTGTCTGCACTTATTCACAATAAATGCAGACATTTCTCCGTTTATTTTTTCATTTTTAAATTACTTGCAATACACTAAATGAATAATTGCAGTTAAGTCTGCACTTATAACAATATAAGTGCAGACTTTCTACAACTTTTTTTTATCAGTTATTTTCGATTGATGTTTACAAGTTTTTTTATTCATTTTAAGTAGCAGCGCAAAAAAAAAAAAAAAAAAAAAAGAAAAAGGAAGTACGTTGCTACAGTAAAATAGAGATCTATTTTACATTGAAACTAAGGGAAGGATCCGCTTTGAGTTAAGTCTGATTTTAAGGATGCTTCCCAAATATCCACTTTAGATAATTATATAACATATTTATAGATACACTTTTAGTTTAGATTGATCTTTTAGTTTTGTTTTACCAAGTATTTCTAATAAATTATACAGTGTACCTATATCCAATACTTATTTGTATTCATCAATTATTGATTTTATTAATATTCATTCTTACTTATCTCAACATATAATCATTATTTACACACAAAAAATATTATTTTTTATTGATAAAATATTTTATTTGGTTCTGGAATAATTGTTGAGACAAGTCCTACATCGGGAAGTATGAGATTTCGGCCGGAACCACGAGATTCCGGCCATCTCGTCTCGGTTCCGGCCGGATGCGGGACGAGATTAGATCAAAATCTCGTCCCGCTGCTTGTGGAAGAAAAAACCAAAATTTTTGCAGTCGCTGCCCCCAATTAAAATAAAAAGAAAAACAACATCAAAAATCAAAGGAGACCTAAATTTAATTACAGATCTGGCCTTGGAATCGAGTTCGAACAATTGAAGTTGAAATTGATTTGCTTTCTTTCATTTTCTCGTATCGTGTTTGATCTTCCACTTCAAAGTTGAAATCGATTCCGAAGTCGAAATTAAAGATTTTCCTTTGATCTTCCAGTTCGAAGTTGAAATCGGATTACTTCTGTTCATTTTTTCGTGTCGCCTTTTTTTTCTGTTGAATAGGTTTGACCGATGGGTTATTAGAGGATAAAGTTAGGGTTTTATATGGGCTGAAGAATAATGGGCTCGTGTATTTAAGTATGGGCTGAAGAATAGTTAGGGTTACTAAATATATTTGTGGCTAACATTGTTTTGGGCTGGACCAAATAGAAAATAATCATTAGCTTTTTTATCTTTATTAATAATTCTCTTGGAAACACATATTTTTTGGTCCGACCGTGAACTTCCCAAAATGCCCTTACATAAGAATCTGCATGAATATCGGGACATACCTTTTGAGCGCATTGATCATTTTTAATTAAATCATAAATAATGCATTCATTAATAGAATTAACTCATAAAGATTTTTAGTTATTAATTAATAGAATTATGGTAGGATGATGCATTCTTTATATGGCAAAAACAATGCATTAACTAATAGAATTATGGTAGAATGATATATTTTATCCCATTCCTAAAATGCACTCTCGAAATAGTGCATATTTACCCCATTCCTAAAATGCATTGTCGAATAGCATAATAAGTCTATTCGAAAAAGAAAAAAGCCTAAGAAATAGCATCTGCAAATACACAGCAACTTCCGTAGAACGGTTCCGAAATTCTCAAAGCTATTATTTGATGTGTCACCTGGATTTGCGTTCAATTTAGATCGGGTTTGTAGGCAATTATTTGATGTTCCAGAGAATACCATGTTACCTATAAATACTAGTTGCATTACCTCTTGCTTTTATATCAACGCCACTTTTCTTTACAAATGTCTCTTTCCTCAGATCTAATTCTTTCTTCTTGCACAATTTTTATGCTATTTTTGAAAGTCTGACAATCAAATTGGTCCAACTGAGCAACTTCTAAGTCACCTTTGCATATAACGTGCATGTATGATTTTATTTTTACAACATGAATTAATAGCTGAGATCTATAATCACAAAGCTATAAGCAATTTTAAATCAGGTGATTCTTTTCCTTCCAAATAGTTTCTCATTCAGCAAGCTTAGGGAAATGATACTTTGCGCTGATGGATTTGCGTCCAATCTATCGGCTATGCAGGTTTGCTATTCTATTTTATATAATCCGCTGGAACAATTCAATCATTATTTTATAAATTTATTCATCTCATTTTGTTAATTCCACCTTTGATATAACACGCTTTATCCAATTCTTCTAGACGGAAGTCGGAATTTTTTTTAAAATTTCCACAGGTTCAATTTGTTTTTTTTTTTTTTTTGATATAATGAGCTATCCCTTTTGATCCCACCATCGATACTCTATTCTTTGGAGCAACAGTGAAATAATGTAGGTCAATTACGATATTTAGAGTCAGATGTATACTTCAAACCATATATAATATATACAGATATCGTCGTCGTTTGTGTGTTTCAGATTTGACATGGCTGATTCAATATGTTGATCACAGCTCTGAAATGGGAGATATAGTATCCTTCTAAGCTGATGTCGGTTTATGCAACTATATGGGATGGATCGATATGAGAGATGCATGTGGCTTTCAGCTCTTCTCTATGAAAAAATAAAGATGGAAATAACTTATTTAGAAGCTTGTATATTTGAGATGTCCAACGTCTGTCCCCACAAGTGTTTCAAACAGAAAAAAATGTTTTATTTTTGGAAAAAATTGTTTATATAGTTATTGTTCAACAAGAAAAATAAACATTTTTATACACTGCTTTAAGAAGAAAACTCATTTGAAATGAAATAGACCTCAATATTACAAATTGTATTATATTTAAAACTTCACTTTCGCTTATGTTATTTATATGTCAATTTACTATTTAGTGATTTCTATTTTTTTTCTTAATAAATACATAAAATACACAAACATTTTAGAAATAATAATCCACGCGCGGAGCGCGTGCCGTCATCACGCGTGAAGCGCGTGCCGTGACGCTCGTAAAAAAATATAAAAGTTTTATTTTTGGACCGAAACTAAAACCGAAACCGTTGAAATCATCTGAAATTAGTAAATTTTCAAATGACCGAAACCGAGTTTTCGAACCTTGATCATAACATATAATCACAATAAATATACATCTCAATAAGTGGAGTATACCGAAATAGGGAAAACAATATAGTACCACATATTTGTATATTTGTTTCTATGCAAGCAAAAATGTATGCAAGCAAAAATGTGCTATTGCCAGCAACAAACCCAACTAGACCCTCATCAGCACTTAATTGAAATGATATTCTTCAGATGACGTGCTCGATGGCAAAAGGTTTCACGTTATCATTTTTTAGATGACAAAACGGGAAAACATTTCCATAACAATTATGCTGATTATAGCCAATAATCATGAAAGGTTATAAACATGAAAAGCAAAATTAGACGAAGCATATTTGTCCATTTTTGCTGTTATTTCAGTGCAAGTTTAGTATACCATAAAATATTTCATGTTAACGTCTACGTCCGACGCGTTGGACGCATTTGAAGCGTCGGACGTGTATTCCGCTAAACAGTTCAAAGCGTGAGAAAATTTCATAATTTCTTCCGCTTTCGCATTCGGCTTACGCAACTTGTCGCTTGTCCTTTCCCTTCCATTTGCCAATTTCTATTGGCCTATTTCAATTTGAACAAGAAAAAACGTACGTTAGCTACAAAGTTTGTCCTAAATCCTGATAAGTATCAAACGCACTGAAGACAAACCCGCAGGTTCCACCCACAGCAACAACATTTTATAAATTTGAATCGACACGTAAGTTAGGTCAAAATTAAAAAAACCTATTTGCCACAGTACGCTGCGCCTTAGCTCCCAGCGCACCCATCTTCCCACCTACCATCCTCTACCCACCCACGAAACGTGCCCCAGCCCCATTGGTCCAGCTGTCAAAGCCGAAGGTGGTCTGATGTGTGCAGAACGATTATAGGTGAGAATAAAAAACGAAGGTGAAAGGGACTCGTACGTATCGTATAAAATAAACTGAGTGGGCGCTTAGTGGGCCTATACAACAGGTACTACCGTCCTTAGATAGGTACGGGCTCCCATGTTACTGGGCCCCGCCCCGGTTCCGCCCGCTGTACGGAATTCTGCTCCTCTCATTTCCTTAATAGTATACTGTTCCCTTCTTCTTTCGTCCTCTTTCCCCCTTTTTTTTTTTATTTTTTCAATTGACACCTCGCACATTTGCGTCCAAGCCCCCCGCCAATATTGAATTTATCCAACTCACCATTATTATAATTATAAGAAACGACCACCGTACTAGAAAATTTCAACTTGTACCTGCTAAGTTGAATCTGATGATGCAATTACCTAAACAACAATTTTATATACATATGTTAATGTTTTCATATAACAAGGACTTAAATGCAAATTACCCGATAAAAACGAATATGACCAGTCCGGACGGGCCTGAACGGCTGTGTACTTCCCCCCGGTACCTTCTACCTTTCCTAATATACCCTTCTCTTTTCAGCTTAATTATCCATGCCACTCGTTGACATTTTCGTAATTAATATCAGTTTCTTGGCTTTACCGTGTCCTCTAGAAATTGTGTTTTAACTGGTACAGGCTTCTTCTTCTTCTTCTAGATCTCAACGTTATTAAGATTTCTTCGCATTTCAAAATCAAACATCCATTTCTTCATCCAAGTCCTTTCTTCCTCGTTTAAAGTAATAACAGACTTAGACGAACATTGCGTAGATATTTTGTTGGGGGTGTTTTTTTTGTTGCTGCGAAATTGATAGAAATGCATTCAAGCAACGACGATCCATTACTCTACAACAAACCTAGCTGTTTCTGTTCTTCGTCTTCGCATCTTCTTCATCTTTTCCTTCCCCCGTCTTCATTTCTTTTTATTCCTACCTAAAATTTTAGGTTTAGCTCGTAATAATGAAGAAGCAACATATGTCAGAAGATTTCAACATAAGTTCTCTTTCCGTAGACCTCTATTTCAGCCTTCTTGATCACATAACGGAACCTGAGGACAGAAAGTCTTTCCGCCTAGTGAACAAATGCTTTTTTAGAGTAGAGTCGATTCATAGGAGATCGATTAAGATTCTAAGAAGGGAGTACGTGACAACGCTTGTTAGGAGGTATCAGTTTCTGGAGTTTCTCGATTTGTCCAAGTGTGCGGTGTTTCCGGATGAGATACTGATTGGGTGTAGTGGGATGATGAGTAACATGAGGCGGGTTGATTTTTCGAAAGCGAATGGAATTGGATGGAGAGGGCTTGAAGCTTTGGTGGCGTCGTGCCCTAAGCTGGAATCTGTGGATTTTTCGCATTGTGTTGGTGTTGGAGATCGCGAGGCTGCTGCTATCTCCATGGCTAAGGGATTGAAGGAGGTGATATTCTCTTAATGAACTAGCGTCTGTGTATATTCTGTTTCATCCTTTTGAGCATTTTTGGCATAGAAGCTAAACTACAATTTTAGAACTTCTTCCGTCGTTTTGAATAGGAACTTCAAAATTGTTTTAAATAGCAACCATTGAATAGTTTTGAATGATAAGCAATAGCTATCACCGTCAGCTACCTACACAGTGTCACTTCTATAAGCTCTTTAGCAGTGGTTCCCAAATATTTTTCTTAAAAAAAAAAAAAAAAAAAAAAATCAACTTGGCAAATGTTCTTTTATTGGTCCCCGATAACTTGTATTTCTTTTTCTACTTTAAAATAGAGTAAACAAATTTTGAAACCTATTAGTACTTTTGGGTGCCCTTCAGTGTGAATGATTTCCAAAAAGCTGTTTAAGACTTATATATGTTCGAATTAATTCATCAAAGAAAGATTGGTTTAGATTTATTATTAACTTTGGAATTGTATTCCTATGTCTTTTGATTCCTGATTCCTATGTGGATTTTAATAATTTGAATGATTCATTTTTGTTATTGATTTGATTAAATATTTGAATATGGTACATTGTCACATCTTTAATATGATTTTGTAATATTTATATTGTGGGTAACGAGTAATCTGAATAAACACAATAGTGATGCCGTTTGATATGAGATCTTCGGTAATGCTATTCTGGAATGATCTTGTTACTCGTCGCATAGAATGTAAATCTTATAAAATCATATAAAAAGATTTCATCACTGTATTATATTTAAATCATTAATCAAATTAATATTCATAGTGAATCATTCACATGGGAATAAGATCAAAGGATATAAAAATCATCCAATTTTCAAAACAACTCGAAAGTGAAATAATAATAATAATAATAATAATAATAATAATAATAATAATAATAATAATAATAATAGATTTCAATAAATCTTTCTTAAAGAATAACCCATATTTAAAATATACAAGCGTTTTACACCATATTTTACATTTTTTCCAAATGCATTAGT